>CP126890.1:34637500-35375000 GCA_030440675.1 Furcifer pardalis | reverse complement strand
ATGGATATTTTTATATACAGTACTGTGCAATATGTTTTTTTGTTAGTCGATACTTTGTGGTTTGATACTGTAATTTTGTTATATTGTTCATTGTGAGCCGCCCAGAGTCGCTATCAGTGAGTGGGGTGGCATAGAAATCGAACTATAATAATAATAATAATAATAATAATAATAATAATAATAATAATAATAATAATAATAATGATGATGATGATGATGATGATGATGATGATGATGATGATGATGATGATGCCGCCAAGCAACAGTGTTGTGAATGTTGAAAAGTAATACACTGCTCTAGTATTTAAACCAGGGGTGTCCAAACATTTCAGGCCACAGGCCAGTCACATGGTTCCTCCCACCGAAAGTGGAAGTTAAACACACCTGCACATGGGCAAAACACTGCTGTAAATGCACTCATAGCTGTTGTAAATGGGTCCGATCTGGCCCTCGGCACCCTTGCCGCTCCCAGAAGTGGAAGTTAAATGAATCCATGAATGCACAAAACACCGCCGTGAATGCACCTGCGGCTGTCATAAATGTGTTTACGACAGCCGTGGGTGCTTTATTCTAGTATTTTGCACTTGTGTGGCCGCAAGCGTGTTTAGCTTCCGGGAGTTGTGCAAGCTGGATTATTACGTGCTGTGGCCCAAATCTGGCCCATGGGCCATAGTTTGAGCACCCCTGATCTAAGCAATAGAGATAATATTACTGTTATGTAGTGATGCATGCATTGTGTGTTTTGTGTGTAGGAACATCAAGTATGAGTAAGAGCAGGGCAGCTGAAAACTGCTTTAGGTAATTTAAAATAACATCATGCTATTCAGGAATGGTATAATAAACTAATTACCTGATAATACTGTTGCTATGGGGACTGCACTTATTTGAATGCAGGTGAGCTGAGAGACCCATATCACTAAAACTGGATAATTGCTATAAAAGGCTTAAAATTGTTGTCTTTGAAGGGCAATATATGATCCCTCTGAGAAAGGCAGGAAGGATGCCTTATTTTACCACAGGTGGCAAAAACACCAATCAGATATTCCCATGCAAAGTGCAGCTGGCTAGATAGCACAGTGGCTTAGGTATCTGTCTGTGGAGCCAGAATTTGAGAATTGGAGAAGAGCCACCCTATGTGGCCTTAGGTAAGCTGCACAGACCCAGAGCACCCCCCCACCCGAGAGTGGTTAATCACTTCCATATATTCTCTATGTAGCAAACCCCAGAAATTGTCACTATATAGAAATTATATTGCTCCAGTCACACACCTCTTAAGTGGCCATAATTGGTAGTTCTGCTCTATTTTTCTTCTTGTTTATTAAATCATAGTCTCAAATTGACAGGGAGGAATGCTGCTTTTAATCACTTTTCTACAGAACTGAAGTTGCTTAGATAATGCAGCAAATGGGCAGGATTTTCCAGAAATGTATGTGAAGTTAAAATTAAATCTGTGATCTGGTATAGATTATTTTATCTCAGTTTTAATAAGCCCTTTGATAGCTTATGCCACCTCTTTGCTATATGTACAATATCAAATCAGAAAGACTAATTGTCCACAGTTTTCCTTTATGGAAAAATCTACTTACCTGTTTTAGGTTAAACCTAGATTTTAAATCAGCTCCAAATTGTGATTTAAAATCTTGGCTTATTAGGAAAAGTGTAATTACCCATTTCTCAGACAAGACTGGAGGGGTGCATAGAAAGAACCTCATCAAAGATTGTGGTATTTTTGAACTACAATCGGGCATATCCCAGGCAATGGCCACCTTGTGCCAGCTAACCTTTCTCACACTAGGTCAGGTGAAAGGAACTGCAGAATGAACTCACAAAAAGGTGGCTTCATTTTGGCACTTGCATGCCTAGCCTAGACACGGAAGAAGAGGAGGAGGAGGAGGAGAACTGGAGACTGTGAATAGTTAGAGGCTCTCAAGTTTGATTGTTCTCAAAGTGAATGGGCTGTGCATAGGCAAAAGCTGTTTTTTGTATTGGCTTCTTAAATTGGAATGTGCTGATCCAGGCACAACTTCAAGAAGGCTCTTGAGAAGTTTCCAAAGGAAGGATTAGACAGAAGTGGGTTGCTGGCTGTGCAGGACTTCTTTTTTCCTTCTACCAAGAATTCTAGTTGAAATTGGGGCATCCCTAAAAGACCATGGAAAGGATAAGTATATGTTAGAAGCAATTTAAGAGCAGATTATTATTGAATGCTGGGGCAGAGATAATGTGTGTTTGGGCTGCATGCCCCCTTCAAGGCTGAATTTTTTGTGTCCTGCATTGGATCCTTCCAATTTCCACTATGCACTGGTTTTTCATGTGAAAGAAAGAAAGAAAGAAAAAGAATAGTCATGCCTTTGAGATTCCAGAGAGAGCAGTTAACATGTTGTAGTTGACTGTGACCACCACACTATTTAACAACTGTAAATACCGGTAACTGGTTTTCATAATTGGAAGTGGCTCTCCAGCTACTTCTGCAGTAGAACTCTGTATAATGAATGCCTTTTGCAGTGAAAACATAGCATAACGAACCATCGTTATCTGATTCTAGCATTATCCGATGCAGTCGTTATCCGAGGTATTACTGTACTTCACTTGTGGTATATTTTTCTTCATAGCTTGAAATGAACTGTTAAATATAGCACATTTTTAAATGTTTGCTGCTTCAATCACTAAATGGTTATTTGTCTCTCTCCAACCCTCTCCCCTACTGAATTTCTTTTTCTTGTCTTAATGATTTACAGCATCTGGACTACAGTATATTCTGGATACTTTGTAAACCTGACTTGACAGTGATAAATACTTCCATTTGACAAACTCAGCTATTTTATTAAAAGTGAATACAGTACTGGCGAGTGAGGAAAATGGCTGTATACAATTTTCCTGTCAACGCAGATGGGAAGATAAAGTAATTTTATTTTCTTGTTGTACACACTGTGCTGTAAAGCTTCAGGAGTTCTGCTTATCTGTGTGATGTACACTACTTTGCCAAGGAAACCATCTTGGGCTATTAGTGTTCTGAAAAAGGAACTGCTTTTTCTTTACATAACATACTGTTTCTTTAGGTGTTGTTTCTGAAAATCCAATATTTACAGTTTGGAATCGTTGCAAATGTTGTGGTAACTTTTCACATCACAAACCTCTTTAAAAATCTAGAATAGAAGGAATTCAAATGGCAAAACCTATAATAAACTGTTATGAGCATCCAGTACATATATCAAATCACAATCTCTTTTTAAAGTATGAAATCTATTACAGCTCCTTTGCTTGTAAGGAATATGTGCTTTGCTACACTTGATACAATAAACTTCTAGAGCCTGCTGGAACCTAACATATTATATAGCAATTTGGGAGTGATTTGTGGTTTTGATGCTTGTGTTGTTTAATCTCTGTTCTCCCCCCCTCCCACCCAGGTTATAATAGCATTTGTTTTTATTTTAATGTTACTGATAGTTGTCATATGTGCTGTTTTTGGCAAAATGACAGCTTATGCATTTAATTAATTAATAGTGACTGGGACTGCATCAGTCCTAGAAGCTGACAGATCTAAGAATATGTGTTATGAATTATTTTTTCATTTATTTGTCACAACTGTTATATGTGTTTCACATACATGGATAATAAATGAAATTACAGTATTTGGTTTCACTAAGAGGGTTTAAAATAAAGTTGATTTAACAAGCAGTAATAAAAACAATACAATGCATCGCAATAAAAATGTTTTGATGCTCACTGGCTATTTTAGGGAAGTTTAATTAAAAAGTTGCAGACAAACTGTCCTGAATGCAAGCAAGGCAGGCATTATAATTCAGTGGTAGTTGGTGATGCTCTATTATTTAGTTTCCTCTAAGGTTCAAATATATATATATCACACACACACAGATACACACACAAAAATACATTTATTATTATTATTATTATTATTATTATTATTATTATTATTATTATTATTATTATTATTATTATTATTATTATTATTATTATTACGATTTATATGCCGCCCTATTTGGTGAAAACCAACTCAGGGCGGCTTACAACATAAAATCGAATACAATACAATATAACAGATCAACAATACAAAAATATACATAAATAACACACATACACACACACACACAGTACAGTAAAACCTCTAAATACAATTTGTTTTCCATTCCACAATGTTAGGGGTCTTTCAAATACCATGTGGCCATTTTAGGGGGGGAGGGGGTCAACGGAAAGTCATGAGGGGGAAGGGAGTTCGGTGTGAAGTCACGTGAATTCAAAATTTTAACCCTCTGGCCAGGTGGGAGCCCGGTGGTGGGCCAGCAAGTAACCTCAGGCTCTCTGCAAGACTATCCTCCATCGCTTGAACTAGCATGGTTTTTAATCCCCCGGCAAGGTGGGAGTCTGGGAGTGGGGCGGCAGGCATCCTCAGGCTCTGGGTCGGCCATGCTTCTGCCATTTTTCTTCAAATCAGGGGAAACGGAGAAAACACGTGATTTAGGGATGGTTGGTCAACGGTCACGGAAAGTCATGGGGGGAGGAGGATCAAAAAGTGGCCTATATTAGGTCATGTGATATTTGAAAGACCCCTTATTTGTATGTTGAAAAATTTGTATGTTAAAAACACATTGTATTACCAGAAGAGGCCCCTAGATGTCACCGTATATTTTTTCATATGTTGAATTTTTCCTATTAAAAATGTGTATGTCGTTTTTTTAAAAAGCCAGGATTTCTTTTTGTATGTCAATTTTTTTGTAAGTAGAACTGTTTGTATGTCGGGGTTGGACTGTATATATAATTTTGTGTCAGAAAGAGTTGCAAGAGTTGAACCAAGAAGATTGTATCTATAAACTGCACATAAATGCTTAAATATAGGTTGCCCTTGGGGGATACCTTCCAAGACCTGAAACTGCTGATAACAGTAAACCCTGTTTTTATATTGCAGATAGTGGCCTCTATTGGCCCATTCTGGAAATGTGCCATAAAAATACATGTATGTTATGTAATTCAAGGGACTGCAATGGTCAAGTAGTTAAGATGCTGAACTTGCTGACTGGAAGGTCGGAGTTCAATTACCAGGTACTGCATGATGGAGTAAGCTCCCGTCTCTGTCTCAGCTCCTGGCAACTTAGCAATTCGAAAGCAAGAAATTGCAAGTACAGCAATACCTCGGATAATGTTTACCTCGGATAACCCTAAAACCGCATAACGTTAAGTAATCTGGGGAGGACAATTGGAGCGAATAACGTTAAGGTCCTATGGGATGGATCGGATAACAACCGCTAATGCCTGTGCGGTTACAGTGTATCTCTATGGAGCTTTAACGTTACCGATACATCCCATAGGATTTTAACATGCATTGGATAACACTAAAAATCGGATAACACCAAGACTTGTGGAACCAAGTCTTACTGTTATCCGAGGTATTACTGTAGATAAATCACTTTGGTGGGAAGGTAAACACCATTCCGTGCACTCTGTGCCTACCACATGTCCACAGAAACGTCTGCAGACGCAGATAGCATTGGCTCTTTGGCTTTAAACAGAGATGAGCACTTAACCCTAGAGTTGGATATGACTGGTTTTCAAGCAAAGGTGATCTTTACCTATGTAATTCAGGATTTTATGAAATATTTCTGGACCCATGGATAACTGAAACTGTGGATAATGAACCCACAGATATGGGGTGACTTCTGTTCATAGCAACTAGGAAAAACCATACTGTGAAATAAAGAAGAACTGTCTCATTCTCTCTTTTTTTTAGTTGTATAGGACCTAACATAGGAAAATAACCTTTTGTGAAAGGTTGCCTTAACTTAGAGGATTTATAGACATGGGGATTGTTCATTGTGTTACATGAATCTTACAAACTGGACCTTTTAATGGAAAATAGTGTATGTTCTTCTTCCAGTATCTTAGATGATGATGGTGAAATATTTGGTGCTGATTTTGAATCTGCAAGCAAGAAGAGGAAGACAGATCACATTAGGAACAATGCAAAATCTCAGTGTAAGCCAGAATTCCTTTTCAGGTTCTTTTTGTTTTACTTCTGATAATATTTAAAATTGTCAGTACAGTAAAACCTTGGTTAACATAATTAATGTCTTTCCCAGGTAATTTCTTAAAGTGAAAATTACTTAAACCGAACTTCCCATAGGAATGTATTCCATGTAATTTCCCAAAGGAATGCCCTGAAAACTAAAATTGTTAACTGAAATGCAGTTTCCCATAGGAATGAATTGAAAACCAATTAATCCGGTCAAAAAATTCCTTAAACTGAGCCACTATTTTCTATGGCTTTCCTTTTTTATGTGATTTTTATGTTAACCACAGTGTTTGTTAACCGAGGTTCCACTGTATAAATAAAACCTTGTGTTTCAGTGGGACTTGTATAAAAAATATAATACAAAGTACTTGTATATATGAGAAATATTAGACTGTCTAGATTTCCTTACCTTACCTTGGAGTCATTCAGCAAGGCAAAAAGGAAAGAAAATACTTATTCTTACATAAAAATAATAAGCTTTATTTAAATCTTTTCCTCTTTCCCACCCCCACCCTAGGGCAAAATAGACCAGAAGCCCTCAAACCAAAAAGAGGAAGCTTAAAAATAAATCACATATAATATACTGAAGGGAAGCTTTCTTTGGAAAAAATTAGGAGAAGAAATTGGGGTGGGGTTGGGGAATCGACATCAAGAGATGGATAGAAATTTGATGGAACAAGCTATTGGAGAAGAAGGAATTATAAACAAATTAAAAGTGAGAAAATACTCAGGAATAGAGGGCCCGGAGTAATATAAGACTTTTAAAAGGTGTTGCATATTGCATTCAGATAAGTTTGAAAAGGTTTAATGCAGGAGTTCTCAACCTTTTAAAGCCAGGGGGCAGGTCACGCTCCCTCAGATAGCTTCAGGGGCCAGATGACCATTTTGCCCTTCATGGCACTTCCTGGAGGCAGTGAGGGGGCCACATGAAATGGTGTCATGGGCTGCCAGTTGAGAATCCCTGGTTTAATGTATGAATCCCCTGCTGTAGTCAGCTCTGTTTTACAATTTGTGTTATGTGTTGTATGTTTGTTTATGGTGTTTATTTGTAAGAAATAAATTTAATTTTTAAAAAAACCAACTACTGTCTTTGCCAGCATATAAGATGCACTTTTCCCCCTTCAAATACACCGGAAAAACAGAGTGCTTCCCATTAGCCAGTAACAGCCCCCCAGCTGGTGAGGTTTGGTGCCTAGAGAGGATTGGCAGCTAGAGACAGGAAATGACTATTTTAAAGCTGCCCTCATCCCCCCTGCTGGTAAGGTTTGGGGGGGGGATGTGGGCAAGATACTTTGAGAGCGATCTTGCCCAGGCGGGCCAGCCCTCCTCGGGGGGGGGGGGAGCAGGCACAGTTCCCCTCCTAACGGTGAGGGAAAGCGGGCAAGATCGTTCCTTTGGGAGCGATCTTGCCCAGGCAAGCCAGCCCTCCTCGCAGGGAGGGAAAGTGGACGAGCCAGCCCTCTCTGCCTCCTGATGGCCAGTGACGATGGGATCAGCCAGGCAATTGGCTTCCAAAGGAGCTCTCTTGCCTCTCCAATCCTGCCCTTTCCACCTCCTAGAGCTAAAATGTAGAAAATTATTTTTTCCCTTTAAAATGTGTCTAAAAAGCAGGATGTGTCTTATACTCCAGTGACTCTTATACGCCGTCAAATAACGGTAATTCCCTAAATTAAATAAAATCTTGACAGATATTAGACTTATAGACTTCAATAAATGAAGATGCTAAAATATTTACAGCAAGCAAAGAGAATGGATACTTTTATTATTAAATATATTATGTTACTAAATATATTGTTAAAGGGGTGTTTCAGTGCTATTTAGCAAAAGTGGAAAATCCTTTCTAGGAGTCTTCCCTCGTTTTCTCCATCCTTTATTCCATTCATGTCATGTGTTACATTTTTTAATTATGAGCCTCAGAGTCATATTATTTTATTGTAAGCTCCTCCGAGTGCCTTATTTACTGAAGAATGTGCTTTAAGTGCAGTGAATTAAATAATAAATAAATCTTGCCTGTGTATAGGGTGATTATCTTTTCCCATTCCTAATGGTGAATCTTTGTCTTACATTCTTATAAATAAGGACATGGGCTAAAAATGTGTGTTGGCAGAAGTCCATTGGTGTAAATTTTATTGGCAAATTGCCACAAGGGGTTTTTTTAATGACAAAGTATTATTTATTTATTTATTTATTAGTCACATTTGTATTGTCGCCCAGTCGGCAAGCAACTCTGGGTGGCATACAACAATTACATCATGAACTACTGTACATAAATCCCACTTGAGAACTATTAAAAAAAAACTTAAAACCTGTAAAAACCACAAGTAAAAATACAATAAAAAATTAGCCTGGTAACTAAAAAGAGTGAGAGAGCGATATTACTATATCAGCCAGCAGGCGGGGGTCACTGCATCCCCAGTGCCCCACACCTGCTTTGCCAGCCAGGTTTTTAGTTCTTTCCTGAAGGACAGCAACTCCGTCTGAAGTTGTAGCTCAATTGGCAGGAGGTTTCATAGAGCTGGAGCAGACCCAGAGAAGGCCCTCTGCTGCCATGAGCTGAGTGAAATGACTACTTAAACACCAGCCATCAAAAGTAATCAAACACTGGCCATTGTGTATCACATCTCATGTTTTGTGTTTGCTTTTCAGGGTTCTGCTGTGAAAAATGGATATATGTACATAAAGAAAGTACCAAAGAAGTAAGTGTTAGGTGCACATTGAACATATTATGTAGTTCTGGTAATTATCCATTTCATTCAGCTGCTCCTTACTAGTTTAAAAATATTTATTTCAGTCTCTTTGTATGGTTTCTGTTCTTAAAACCTGTTAATATTTGTTAATTTTGCAACCTCATCTTATGCTAATTTCATTTGTGAACTGGTTTATGATGTTTTATTGTAGTCTTATTATATTTTTATTCCCCAATCCCATTGATTCAATCTCATGGATTGAAGCAGGTTTGTGTGCTTACTCCAACCCTTTTTGCCCTTTACTTGACCTGCCATGCAGTATGAAACATCTAATAACAACACAGGTATAGAAATTAAATACTGCTTTGACGGAGGACTCTTTAACTTGGTTAGTGTGTGCTCCTGAAGACTAACCAGTGTTAAAAGGATAACAGAAATGCAATATGCCGATGATACTGCATCACTTGCTCTCACACCTGAGGAGCTTCAACAGTCAGTCAACTGTTTCAAGAATTCATGTGATCATTTTGTGTTCACCATAAATGCTCAGAAAACCCAGTACTTCCACAACTTGTCCCAAGGACAGCCTTTCAGAGTTCAGTATTACCATCTCAGATTTGACACTGAAACAGGTAGACTATTTTTCTTACCTTGGTAGTATCCTGTCTAAAAACGATACCTGTGAACAGGATGTGGTAAGGAGAATTGGTGCTGCCCATTCTACCGTTGGTCGTCTATCACACCAGGTCTTCATGAACAAAGATTTAACAGGTCATGCAAAGCTCATGGTATACCAAGCTGTTGTTACTGCAACATTATTGTATGGCTGTGGAACATGGACCCTCTGTCACCAAGACATCAAAAAGCTTAAGTGCTTTCACCAACAGAAGCTAAGGTCCATCTTGAACATCAAGTTGGGATGACTATGTCACTAACATCACAGTTTTTGAGAAGACACATGTAAATAGCATTGAAGCTTCCATCATAGGCCATTGTCTTAGATGGACAGGGCATCTCCAATATATGTTTCCTCATCAAATTCTTTATGGGGAACTTAGCTCCAGTGCAAGAGCTCATGGAGCTCCTTTGAAGCCTTATAAGGACCAGCTGAAACAAACCAAGAAAGTGTCAGGTATAGACCCACAAACCTGGGAGGTAGCAGTCATAAGTTGCCCACTTTAGTGCCAAACCATCTCTCTTGCTACCAATCCCTTTGAAGGAGAATGCTGCAGACATGAAGAGGCTAAGCAGCAAGCATGGAAGTTTCGTCGAACTCAACTGCGCCCTCCACCATCTAGTCCCGGGGTTCTCAATCTGTGGCCCATAGGCCAGCCCATGGTACCATTTCTTGTGGCCCATATTGTCACCGGCAGCGGAAGCAGACACGTTTACGACAGCCATGGAAGCTTTTGCAGTAGCATTTACAGCAGGGGGAACCAGCAGTCGAGCCAGCTCACCTATCTGAGGAGGCGCAATCCAGTCCATGGCTTTAAAAGGTTGAGAACCCCTGATCTATTCAGTGTAATGTGTGTGGTTGCATGTTTCATGCCAGGATTGGTTTATTGAGTCACCAGAGACACATCCATCAACTGTGAAAATGACTTCTAGGAAAAATGTACAGTCGGATACATATAGCAGCCAACACTGATGATATTTTTATTACACAACATCCCATGAAATCTATTATATTTGGTGCTTAAATCATACTTGCTATAGGTGATGGGCTGGTTCATTATGAGCAGTGGGCTTGATCAGCCTCAGGCCATTGTGATCTTTCACACTAACTTAAAAGGACTTAGATATCAAAGCTTCAGCATCAAACCAGGCACCTTAGATTTTTACCCTTTGTATCCTGGCTTGATTACCGAAAAAGCAAGGCTGAATTTATGATCTTCATTAAGTAAATAGATTAAGCAAAGTACAGTGGAACCTCATACAACAATTGCCATATATAGCAACGAAATCTCATAACAATTAGGTTTTGGGGGGAAATAGCGTCCTGCATAACAATTTTCCCTATGGGAAAAAATTGTACAATTTTTCAATGGGAAAAACCACTTAGCAAAAAAATAAAATCGTTGGACGCTGCATCCCATAGGGAAAATCGCTGTATGATGCACGCATCATATAGCAAATGTTTCGTACAACGAGTCCCATGGAATGGATTAAAATCATTGTAGTTCCACTGCAGTTCCAAGCATGAGAGATGATTCATCAGAAAAGGTAGTGTGAGCCAAGCTTTTCTGGTCTATAAAACACAACTTCATCTTCCTTCCATAGTATCTCCCACTTTTGTAAATATTGTAGGGTGTATGTACATGGACAATTATGTAGAGTCATACCAATAGCAATTACATATACAGTAAAACCTCATATAACACTAAAACCTGGTTCCAAAAGTCTTGTTGTTATATGATTTTTAGTGTTATCTGATGCATGTTAAAATCCTATGGGATCCATAGAGATACATTGTAACCACACAGGCTTTAGCGGTTGTTATCTGAAGCATCCCATAGGATCTTAATGTTACACTAGTACCCCGAATAACGTTATGACTTGGTTCCACAAGTCCCGTCGTTATACGGTTTTTAACGTTGTGCGATACATTGAACACACAATGTTTAAAAAAGCCCTGTTTCCCTGGAGGCTGCAGAAAGCCAGAATGTCGGGATTTGAATCCTGACATTTTGCCTTGCTGCAGCCTCCAGGGAGGTGGGGGAACTTTGGAAACAGCTTGGAGCGGGTTTCCCCACCTCCCTGGACCCGGCGGGGGGGTCAGAGACCCCAAAATTGGTAAAAAAAAAAAAAGTCCGTTTTTTTTACCAATTTTGGGGTTTCTGACCCCCCCGCCGGGTCCAGGGAGGTGGGCAGACCTGATCCAAGGTGTTTCTGGGCTTCCCCAACGTCCTGAGCCAGTGCAGCAAGCCAGAATGTCAGAGTTCGAATCCCGACATTCCGGCTTGCTGCACTGGCTCAGGACGTCGGGGAACCCCAGAAACACCTTGGATCGGGTCCCCACACCTCCCTGGACCCAGCAGGGGGGTCAGACACCCCAAAATTGGTAAAAAAAATGGACGTTTTTTTTTACCAATTTTGGGGTCTCTGACCCCCCCGCCAGGTCCAGGGAGGTGTGGGGACCCGCTCCAAGCTGTTTCCAAAGTCCTCCCACCTCCCTGGAGGCTGCAGCAAGGCAAAATGTCAGGATTCGAATCCCGACGTTCTCGCTTCCTGCAGCATAAAACAGGGTGGGGGAAGTTCAAAAGTAGCGCGCATCAGCTCTAGGGAGGTCGGGAGACCCGATGCGCGCTAATTTTGAACTTCCCCCACCCTCTTTTATGCTGCAGGAAGCGAGAACGTCGGGATTCGAATCCTGACATTTTGCCTTGCTGCAGCCTCCAGGGAGGTGGGAGAACTTTGGAAACACCTTGGATCGGGTCCCCACACCTCCCTGGACCCGGCGGGGGGGGGGTCAGAGCCCCCCAAATTGGTAAAAAAAAGTCCTTTTTTTTACCAATTTTGGGGTGTCTGACCCCCCCCGCTGGGTCCAGGGAGGTTTGGGGACCCGCTCCAAGGTGTTTCTGGGCTTCCCCGACGTCCTGAGCCAGTGCAGCGAACCAGAATGTCGGGATTCGAACTCTGACATTCTGGCTTACTACACTGGCTCAGGACGTCGGGGAAGCCCAGAAACACCTTGGACCGTGTCCCCTGCCTGCTCCAGAGAGATCAGAGGACCCGATCTACAGCTGCAGGGTGGCTGGGGAAGCTGATGGGGACTCCCTGTCGGCTTCCCTAGCCACCCACCCATGCCTCCGCAGCTGTGGGGTGGCTGGGGACGCCGACGGGGGAGCCCCCCATCAGCTTTCCAGCCTCCCCACCCCTGCCTCCGTAGCTGCAGGGTGGCTGGGAAGCTGAACGGAGACCCCCCTTCAGCTTTCCAGCCACCCTGCTGCTAAGAACAACTGTATCGTATAACGTTAAAAATCACGTTATTCGATACAAGATTTTTCCGAAAATCTTGTAACGTTATACGGTTTTCACGCTATTCGGTACTCGCGTTATACGGGGTATTACTGTATCTGATGCAATTCTTCCCCCCAGATTCCTTAATGTTATGCGATTTTCGTGTTATTCGATACTAATGTTATATGAGGTATTACTGTATATATATACCATCCCATAGCACTTAGTGCACTCTTTGGGTGGTTTGCAAGATAATTAGCATTTTGCCCCCAACATGCTGGATACTCATTTGACCAACCAAGGAAGGAAGGAAGGAAGGGTTAACCTTATTCCCCCCAGGATCAAACTCACAGCCTTTTGGCTGGAATACAGCAGTTTAACCACTGCACCACCAGGGCTTTTACATTCAAAGCTATTGAATGTGTCTCCTATTAGGGAGTTGCAACTAACATACTGCTTTTTTTCTTTTCTTCTAAAGAGGCACGGCTATTCCACTTTGGGAGAAGCTTTTAATCGCTTAGATTTTTCAAGCGCGATTCAGGATATCAGAAGATTCAATTATGTGGTTAAAGTAAGATGTTCTTGTTAAGATCGTCTTGTACTGTGTGGTTCCGTGATTTAATTTAGCTTCACTGTAAAAATAATCAACTTGCTGCACATTGGTGACCTTCTGGAGACAGTTCATCTGAAACTGAGAGAAAGCAATTTCCTCCATTTATCAAATTAAAAATTAATAGTGGGTTTTTACTGTGACAGTGTTTCAGCAGCAAAACAAAAAAATCTCCAAAAACAATCTAACTACTGATTCCTCTTCTTTTTCCTGTTCTGTCTTTTAAACAAGCTTTATACTTCTCCTTTTAAGGTTTCTTTTTAACCAGCCTGCCATCATCTGCATTGACTTTCTTCCTCTGGTAATGTGTCTTGTAACCCAAGAAGCAAAGTAAGGTACATTGCCTTAGGGAGACACGTCCCTGGAAGCTGCTTTTAAATCTCTAATTTATATAATAATAGTAATTTAAAAAAAAAAACTGCACATAATCAAGTCAATTCTGATTTACAGGGAGCCTTTCCAGAGTTTTCTACGCAGAGAATACATAGAAGTGGTTTACCCTTCTCTTCTCCTGGGGTCATCATGGGACTGAACAGCTTGTCCATGACTACGTAGGTTGGCTCTTCTCACAGGAGGCACAGTGGGGAAGTGAACTCCCACCCAACCTCTTGCTCTGCAGCCAGATACCCAAACCAGTTAGCTATCCAGCCAGATTAATAATAAGTGTATGCCATCAAGTCATAATTCTGATTTTGCAATAGTAATTACACTTATATACTGCTCCATAGTGCTTTGTGCACTCTCTCGGCAGCTCACAAGGTAATTAGCATTTTGCCCCCAACATGCCGGGTACTCATTTTACAGACCTCAGAAGGATGGAACGCTGAGACAACCTTGCTCCCGCCAGGATCGAACTCACAATGTTCTGGCTGAAGTACTGCACCACCAGGGCTCTTACCACAATCCTTTTCATGGTTTTCTAGGTAGAAGAGCCTTTGTGGCACAATGGTTAAACTGCTGTCCTCCAACCAAAAGGTTGTGAGTTTGACCCTAACCAGGGATCAAGGTTGACTCAGCCTTCCTTCCTTCTGTGGTTGGTAAAATGAGTAGCCAGCATGTTGGGGGCAAAATGCTAATTAACTTGTCAACCACCCAGAGAGTGCACTGTGTGCTATGGGGCGGGATATAAGTGTGATTGCTTTGCTTTGAGAATACTCATATGGCGGCTTCTACAACCATCCTCTGTCTTGCTCCTTCCATCCCTGCTGAGTTCCCCTGCCACCAAGACATGTGTTGGCAGCTCCAGGCTGGTCCCACTGCATATTTAAAAGAAGCACTTTCCCCATTGACAAGTGCCTGCTGCCTGTGAAGTTCCTGCTTGTGAGTTTGCACTCTCTGTGTTCATACAAATGTCTAAATATGCAGTCTCAGGAAGTCTTAAAACTCCCCGAATGAGCCTCTCCATGCACCCTATAGGTCAAGACATAGAGCAGGGAGTCTCAGCCCATGATCTGGATGTGCCCCCTCGGCACCATTTCATGTGCCCCCACTGCCTCCACCACACTAGGAACTGCCATGTGGAGAAAAAGCAAAATGGCCATCTGGGCCCCAATGCTGTCTGAGGGAGTGTGACCTGGCCCCTGGCTTAAAAAGGTTGAGAACTCCTGGCATAGAGGCTGTGGGTCGGGGGGGGGGGGGGAAGCCCCACATTGTGCAGGAAGGCTCTTTGCTGAGCTGTCCCTGCTGGGCACATAGAGGTGGAGGATGAGACTGGGAAGGACTCCATTTGGAATGCATTCAGCATTTATAAGTAAATATCCACCTGAGCCTCAGTGTTATAATGAATCAGCACTGAATGAGGAACAGATTACTGTATTGTTCTCATATGATCAAATGATGATTAAGTTTGCCTGTTAAATACTGTGTGCTCAGAGCTTTGTTTCCTTTATAGGAAGATTTATTCATACTTGTGTGCTCTCACTTTTTGACTCTCCGTGTCATGAAACTGGTTTTAGATAGAAAGCAAATGTCACAGTGCTGTGCAGCTCAAACTTGTGTTGGCTTAATTAGAAGTAATTCCTACTATGATGAATATGACTTGATTTCAGTAAGGAGTTTGCCAAATGGCAGCCATGATCCTACAGAAGACTGACTTTATATACACTCAACAGAGGCTAAGCTTCATTCAACACAGTGGTGCTTGTTCAGTTCCATCTGTTAGCAGCTCCTCCGTTAGCTTAGTGCAGGGGTGCCCAAACTACTGCCTGGGGGCCAGCCCCGGCCCCTGACGACAATTCATCCGACCCACCAAATCCTCACCACTCCTGGAAGTGGAAGTAAACCTGCCCATATGAGCATGTTTTACTTCCGCTTCCAGGAGCAATGAGGGCTTCGTGGGCCAGATGAGTTGATGTCGGGGGGCGTAGTTTGGGCTCCCTGAACTACATGACTGGCCCGTGGCTCATGGCCCAAAATGTTGGGCACCTCTGGCTTAGTGGTTAAGGCTCTGAGCTGGAGACTGGGAGGTCGGATTTTGATACCTGAGAGCTGCACTTGGGGACATGAAAGGAGCCTCATTCGGGCATCCCCTAAAAATCCTTTCAACTCAGAGTAATCTCTGACATGAAATTATTATTAGTTCCATCTGTTTACTTCTGAGGGAATATGTTTAGAAATGCACTGTGTTTTAATTAAAGTACAGTAATTCCTCGGATAACGTTTACCTCGGATAATGCTAAAATCGCATAACGTTAAGTAATCTGGGGAGGAGAATTGGATCAAATAACATTAAGGTCCTATGGGATGGATCGGATAACAACCGCTAAAGCCTGTGCGGTTACAATGTATCTCTATGGAGCTTTAACGTTATCCGATCCATCCCGAAGGATTTTAACATGGATCGGATAACACTAAAAATTGGATAACACCATGACTTGTGGAACCAAGTTTTAGTGTTATCCAAGGTATTACTGTATATTTAAACCTGAAAAATGTAAAATTTTTGAACACCACTCTTTTAAAGATGCAGACACAAACATACAAAGAGTGCCCCCTATCTGAGGTTCTTTTATATACAGTTATATCTTTACCTGAGTTTTGTTGTTGTTGTTCAGTCGCACAGTTGATTCCAACCCTTTAAGATCCCATGGACCATTGTCCTTCAGGCACCTCTGTTCTCCACCATCCTCCTCAACCTGCCCAGCTCTGTGCCCATTGCATCTACAATATCATCTAGCCATCTCATTTTTGGCTGCCCCTTCTTCTTTCCCCCTCCACCTTTGCCAGAATCAAGGCCTTCTCAAGTGAATCCTCTCTTTCATTTGATGTCCAAAGTACTTTAGCTTCATCTTCAATATGTAACCTTCTAAGGGGCAATCAGGGTTGATTTCGTCTAAGATTGACCTATTTGTTCTCCTCGCTGTCCAGGGGACACTCAAAACTCTCGTCCAACACCACATTTCAGAGGCATCTATTCTTCTGCGCTCAGCTTTCCTAATGGTCCAGCTCTCACACCCATACATTACCACCGGAAATACCATTGCTTTGATTATGTGAAGTTTTGTTTTCAAAGTGATGTCTCTACTTTTAACTGTGTCCCCCAGGTTTCTCATAGCTTGCCTCCCAAGCATCAGTCACCTTTTTATTTCATGGCTGCAGTCACTGTCTGCAGTGAGCTTTGATCCTAAAAATGTAAAATCTGTCACTGCTTCTACTTCTTCCCCATCTATTTTCCAGGGACTAATAGGGCTTGTTGCCATGATCTTTGTTTTCTTGATGTGGAATCTCAAGCCAGCTTTTGCACTCTATTCTTTCAACCTAAGCAGGCACTTCTTTAGGTCTTCCTCACTTTCTGTCCTAACTTCCCATTAAGATCAGTGGAACATAAAAGTATGTCGTTGCAGCTGGATCATGGCTGAAGGTGTCTAAATAACCTATTATTGTGATGTTAGGGGGATTAATAATAAACATTTAAATCTCCACCATTATTTGATGTAGAAGAGCAAAAGCCTATCCTAGAAGCGATAATGTTTTTAAAGGTAAAATTTTTGGAAGGTTGAATTTCCCATCTGTCATCTACTAACTACAAAGCCATAGCTGCTTTGTTCAGCATACTTTTTTTTTGGAGAAGGGGGAACCAAAGACATGTAGGACACCCATTCTGTTTTAAAGTTAGTGGTGTCACATATGAGGGGAAATTATGTGTACCTCTGTGAACAGCTTCTGATGTTGACACCACATGCTGACATGTAGATGTCTTAAGTGATCAGCCACGTCCCCTGTGAGGCTCAGAGAGGAATTTATGGGCATCGGTGAGATCAAGAAGCCCAAGATTCAAAATTCAGCTCAAGACTTTTATCACGATGAGTTCTAGCTATGTCAGAAGTGTCACTGACTTTCAAGTGCTTCTCTAGAGTTACTAGTAGCTTTTTGTTAGTGGCAAGGCTGGGCAATTTCCAGGGCTCCCAAACCAGCAGAGAACCCATCGTTCATGATGGTCTACCCTTTTCCTTGTTGGAGAGCCACCTTTGGGTGCTCTGCTGCAAGGCAAAGGTCATCTTGCTCAAAAGCCAGTCATATCTGACTCTAGGGTTCAATGCCCATCTCTGTTTATAGCCAAAGAGCCAGTGCTGTCTTTGTCTGCAGACATTTCCATGGACATGTGATAGGCATGACTAGACACAGGAGTGCTCAGAGCACGGTTTATCTTCCCACCAAAGTGGTACCTGTTTATTTAATTGCAATTTCTTGATTTCAAACTGCTAGGTTGGCTGGAGCTGGGACAGAGAGAGGAGCTCACTCCATTGTGTGGTGCTCAGGTCTCAAACTGCTGACCTGCCAACCTTCCAGTCATCAAGTTCAGGGACCTCCAAGTCCAAGAGCTGGTAAAATGCATTGCTAATGTGCCTGAACTTTACAGCGGAGAAGATGATAGATTTCTGCTGCAATAAGCTTACTATCTAAAATGTAACATGTGAGAAAGAAGCACAGTGCGATACCTTTTTTCCAGCTTTGCCCATTGTCTTTTTATGCATTTGAACAGCTTAATTAGTTGTGTTTTATTTGACTTTGCACATTTTTAAATAGTGGGCAATTACTTTTAGCTTTTGCAGTTAATAGCAAAATCCCAGTTAACGTCCTTGAGTGGTGCAGCTCAGAAGAACTACTTCAATGTTTTGGACAAGATTGTTCGAAAAGGTAGGCTTTACCTGTGCAGGTCTGCTGTAAAATTGCCATAAATAACCATTCAGCTGTATCTTTCCTGCCATTGATGTTTGTATTTTGAAAAATAAATTTATCCTGCATTTAAGCCTTTGCCTTTACAGTAAAACCCTGATTTACGTATGCCTCTACTTACATAAAATTCAACTTATATAAGAGGTTTTTTTTCTCGCGTAAATCATGTCCCGATTTACACAAAAAAATCATGTTACCAAAGGGGTTTCCTGGTGTGTTTAGATTTTAAACTGGTGGCAGCAAAATTCCATCTCGTGCCACCTGCCTACACTGCCAAAAGTCACGATACATCACTTACTGTGGAGGCAGTGGCGGCAGCAACAGTGATTTTCTGCAGTCCCCGCTTGCTTCTGCCAGGACTGGGAGAGTGCGGGTGGAATATCTGCTCCCTTCTGCTCTTTGTGTGATGTTTCTCTGGGAGGCGCTTTACTGTAGTTGTGAACATGCCTCAGAAAAGAACTGAAAAAGTGGTGGTGGTGGTGGTGGTGGGCAATTGCCTGTTATTACTAGAGATGTCCACTAGGGGCGCAAAGTGCAGTTTTTCATAGAGATGCATTGAAAATCAATTTCACCCCCGTTTTTAAATTTTTCAATGCATCCCTATGGGGATACATTGATTTACATAAAAAACCCTATTCACGTAAGAAGCTACGGAACAGACTTTTTACCTAAATCGGGGTTTTACTGTATCCATGAACATAAGGGATGCAATGCAGGGAAACAAGCAAGCAGCTTGAAGCTTGTTAGTATATTTCCCCTATTTGTCTTGTTTATTTTAGCCATTTACATTTTAAAATCCACACATTAGTTTTTTTATTATTATTATTATTATTATATTTCAATTTCTATACCGCCCTACTCGGTAGGGCCGACTCAGGGCGGTTCACAACATATATAAAATTACAAAATACCTAACATCAAAATATCAATAGGACTACAATAACAAGAAATTAAATAAACATCAATATCAAATAACAGTCCAAAATTTCTACATCTCAGTCATCACTCAAATTTTACAAAAAACAACTAAGCAAAACAAAACAATTACTACGTCCCTCAACAAATGCGAAGCCTCTCCGCCCCCGCCCCCCGCAGATGTTCCCGGCAAGAGCGGTAGCGGTGCGAAAAACGTCCCAGCAACAGCGTCCTTTTTAAAGCCCCGGCAGGGCAGGGCTCTGGGGCCAGGTGATGTGAGTCCAGGTGATGTGAGTCCCCAAGCTGGACGCCACGTCGGCTTCCCCCCCCCCGCCGCAGATGTTCCGGCAAGAGCGGCGGCGGTGCGGAAAAGCCCCGGCAACAGCGTCCTTTTTAAAGCCCCGGCAGGGCAGGGCTCTGGGGCCAGGTGATGTGAGTCCCCGAGCTGGACGCCACGTCGGTTTCTCCCCCCCCCCCCCCGCCGCAGATGTTCCGGCAAGAGCGGCGGCGGTGTGGAAAAGCCCCGGCAACAGCGTCCTTTTTAAAGCCCCGGCAGGGCAGGGCTCTGGGGCCAGGTGATGTGAGTCCCCGAGCTGGACGCCACGTCGGCTTCTCCCCCCCCCGCCGCAGATGTTCCGGCAAGAGTGGCGGCGGTGCGGAAAAGCCCCGGCAACAGCGTCCTTTTTAAAGCCCCGGCAGGGCAGGGCTCTGGGGCCAGGTGATGTGAGTCCCCGAGCTGGACGCCACGTCGGCTTCTCCCCCCCCCCCGCCGCAGATGTTCCGGCAAGAGCGGCGGCGGTGCGGAAAAGCCCCGGCAACAGCGTCCTTTTTAAAGCCCCGGCAAGGCAGGGTTCTGGGGCCAGGTGATGTGAGTCCCCGAGCTGGACGCCACGTCGGCTTCTCCCCCCCCCCCCGGCCGCAGATGTTCCGGCAAGAGTTTGTGTCACCTTTATTCCTCCAAATCACCCCTCAAGTCTCAGATGTGTAGAATTTTGAGGGGAGATGCATTTTGTCATGCAACAAGTCATAGGAGGTCCAAAATGGCTGCTTTACTCGAGATGGGCAACTCTCAACAAGATTCATTCCTATCTTTAATTGTCAGTCACAGAGGTGACTGTTATGCAGTTAGTGTCAGATTAACCCCATGAAACCTAGGGTTCAAGTCTTCACGTAACTGAAAGTTATTACCATACCACTGGGCAGTATTACACACATGCCAACCTACCTTTCAGTGAAGAGTAAACTTGAGTAAGGGAAGCTTTTAGTAAGTTCCCTGAGCTCCTTATATGTGTAAAAGTATTGGATAGAAAATTGAAAATTTATGCTAGTTTAAGTGCCATGTCATAACTCAGAGCAGTGAATAGGCACTACTTAAGAAGTCCCCAATTGAATTCCTAGTTATATGCTAAACTACAGAAGTGACATGTAATCAGAAATTCAGTCAGGGGCTCATTAATTGGTGGCTGTTCACTTCTCCTAAGTCACACTTGTTGCTCTTCTGCTAGCATAAATATTCAGTTTGATTCTGGCCATGGAATTATTTTGTTGTCTCATTATCCTTGTCTTTCAAATTACAGTGGTACTTTGGATAACACTAAAATCGGATAATGCTAAAATCGGATAACGTTGGGGAATTTGAGGCAAACATTTGCATCGCACAACATTGTTGTGCAATGCAAATGTTTGCCTCAAATTCCCCAACGTTGAAATTGCTTGCTGTTAGGTTTGCGTTTCTCCAGCCAAAGGCTAACAGCAAGGGATTCGTCCTTCCCACTCTTCTGTTTCAGCAGGGGAAGCAGAACAAATCTCTCTGCCTTTGCCTTTGGGTTGGGGGTTGAACCGGTGCCCATGTTCTACCCCCAACCCAAAGGCAAAAGGCAAAGGCTAACAGCACGGGATTCGCCCTGCCCACCCTGTTGTTTCAGCAGGAGAGGCAGGGCGAATCTCTTTTGCCTTTGCCTTTTGCCTTTGGGTTGGGAGTTGAACCGGCTTTTTTTTTTTAACATTGTGGGATCAATGCATCACACAATGTTAAAAACTGGATAACGTTAAGACCTGTGGAACCGAGGTACTAGTGTACAAGGAAAAATTAATAACTTAATATGTGTTTCGTAATTAATATAAGTTTAAAATGTCAGGCAACGGGTAAAATCCTGTTTATGTAACATTTCACTAGTATAACCTAGAGCAGACATTGGAAGTATTTAAAGTAATAATTATAAGATCCCTGTCCCACCCCCTAGTTTTATGCTTTGAGGCTCCCTAGAGCTTCTCTTTGCCCTGGGGAATCCTTGGGGGGCCTCAGGATGGTGGAGTGGAGAGCCTTTAATAGTGTTTTTTTTTTAATCACTGCTGGATAATTGCCAGTGATTCCAATCCTGGCAGCAGCAAATTTTTTACTATTAAAGATTTCCTCCCCTGTATCCTGAGATTCTCAAAAGTATTTTCCAGGGCAAAAGGAAGCCTTTGGAACCCAAGAAATTGGTGAGAAATGGGAAGCTTTGAATTATTTTAAATTAAAATAAATTCTTTTGGTGTCTGATTTGAGTTACACCAGTGGGAATTTACGCAATAAAATGTTTCCCATTGGTTTTTCAAAAAACTATGTTTGATGGGTCAGTTGGCTTAATTTGCTTTGATTTTTCTAATGGCTAATGCATATATGGTGTGTTGAAGCTTGTGCCTTACAGGCACCTTGAACTGCAACTCTTGTAGTTCTTCATCTCCAGCTGTTTTGGGTAGAGCTGGCCAGAGTTGCCTATCAAAACTTCTGGAAAGGGCATTAGAGATTCCCCACTTTTTTCCTTCTTTTAGAAGAAGTTGTCCAGGTACCCCTCCAAAATGATGTACTGGGCAACTTTTGCTCTGATTTTTTTTAAAAAAACCACTTGTTCTGTATAATGGACAATTATGGTAGACATGATCTCTAGCATATTTCCCTATTAGTGAAGTGTGTATGGTGGGAGTCAAAACT
This sequence comes from Furcifer pardalis, assembly GCA_030440675.1. Lineage (NCBI taxonomy): Eukaryota > Metazoa > Chordata > Lepidosauria > Squamata > Chamaeleonidae > Furcifer > Furcifer pardalis. The sequence continues at coordinate 35,352,657 of CP126890.1, read as the reverse complement.
TTCTGACATTGCAGCTTTCAGTTTTATGTAAGAAGAGAAAGAAAAATCTGTCAACAGTACCTGCAAATAAGGATTCTGATAACATGTTTTGAAATTTCTGTTTCAAGTTCTGGAAGACCAATGCAACCCACGTCTCATCAAAGACCTTCTTCAGGACTTGAGTTCTACGCTCTGCGTATTGACAAGTGAAGGGAAGGCATTGCTGATAGGAAACATCAACATCTGGATTTGCCGATTGGAAACTATTCTTTTGTGGCAGGAGCAGCTCAGTAATCTTCAAATGACCAAGGTATAAAAGGCTTTTATATCAGTGTCAAAAAAGAAAAGACTGTTTGAAAATGGCATGAGAACAAGTGTAGATTTTTAAGAACAGTGGATTCCCCGCTTAGTTTTGAAATGTGATCTTTTTTTGGACACATATATAAAATATAGGTGACATTTTAAAATTGTTAAAATAATTAGACTGTTTTTGACCGGAAGCAGACTACCTCAGTAGTGTTATCTCAGCCATTTGTATACTTGATAGGGCATAAAATGCATGTATATAAAAGCTGTATTTTAAAAAGCAACAGTTAGCAAGTAGCTGTGACAGAAACATAGCTAAAATGTGATGATAAAATGGATATGGTCTTGCTTTCTTTGACTGCGTTTTTCAAAACATCAGTATGTATTACAGCTAGTCTTTTAGGGAAATGAGTCACTAAACCAGGGGTAGGCAATTTATGGCCTGTGGGCCAGATCCAGCCCAGAATGCCAGATAATCCAGCCCTCACTCCAGTTGCCACTGTTGGAATCGGCTGCAAATGTGTTTATGAAAGCCACGGGCTCTTTACAGTAGCTGTAAATTGGGGGGGGGGGGAGACCATCAGTCCTGCCCACTCAACTGTCTGAGGGAGCATGACCCAGCCTCTAACTGAAAAAGGTTGGCAACACCGATCCTAAGCCTTTGCAGTATACTGTGGCAGTATACTGCAGTATACACACACTTGATCAGTTCTCACAAATGACTGATACTAAGGCCAAAATTCAAAGGACACCAAAATTTGTTGCTGAAAGGATGTGAATCTGCTCCCCCAAGTGTCCGTGTGGCCTCCAGCTGCTTTTCCTCAGTTAGAAAATTACGAAAAACAGGTAGGCTCAGTGCAGAGGCAATCTATGGCCATTACACACTTCTCTCTCTTCTCCTGACATTTGCCAAACTTAACGTGTCTCAAAAAATAAATTAATAGGGCAACAAATCCCTGAATTCCAAAACTTCCAGTAGAGCTCTGTCAGTTCTAATTTACAAATTGGTAAATTTAAATTAAGGGACTGTGGTGGCTTGGTAGTTAAGTTGCTAAGTTTGACACCCAGAAGGTCGGCAGTTCAAGACTTCTTCTTTTGTGTCCCTATCAAACCCTGGACTGCCGAAATGAAGCCACTTTCTTGGCTTTGTCATTGGCCAACCTTAAGTCCTGATCTGTGCATGTTTCTGGCAGTAATTGGCAGACCAGTAAATGAGCTGGATTCTGTGTCTCTCCACATTCACACAGTGTGTTGTCTGTCATGGTATTTGGTGGGAAGGTAACAGCGTTCTGTGCACTCCAATGTCTAGTCATGCCTGCCACATGACCACGGAAACATCTGCAAACGTAGGCAGTGCTGGCTCTTTGCTTGTAAACTGAGATGAGCACCAAACCCTAGCGTTGGATATGACTGGGTTTCAAGTAAGGCTAACCTTTACCTTTACCTAAATTTAAATTGAGGATAGGAAGCATTAAGTATGTTGTTTTTCTGGCTGTTGTTTTCCCTTGACTCCCTCCTCTGACTAGGGTTCAGCTGTAGAAAATGTAAGCATTGGAGTATGAGGCAATGTAAAAGAGGTTTGGAACACAGTTGCTTAAATGTTAGCATTTAACATAAGATAATTCTGTCCATAAATGTACGTTGAATAGTTCTGAGATGCTGTTTCCTCCCAGCAATAATTAAATTGTCTTATGTTGGTACTTCTGAAGCAGAAGGATCAGCCAGCAAAGCCATTGCTTAAGAGACACACCAGATATATTCACATTCTTCAAACTTCTCAATGGTTTAGTGTCAGAAATAGTTGCCCAAATGAATAATTGTTTTTCACTATTTGACTGAACCAAAGCCGTTGGGCATGAAAACTATTTTGGCCAGGCAATAATTAATTTCTGTGATCTCAGAAACTAAATGAGATAAGTGTTGCGGGTGAGGTGAGGTGACTCATGAAATAAACATTTCAAGAAGCAGTCAGAAGGCCTGGAGATTATTAAAGTGGCTTAGTGACCACAATTAAACTCATGCAAACATTTCAGAAGGCAAATAGATTATCAGCTTCTCATTAATTTCAGATCTGAACATCTCCCCAGGAAATCAGAACTTAAACTTGAAAGAAATAAACAACTGGAGGCAAATTATCTTACAAGACCATTCAATTTCATAAGCAAATGGTTTGTAGCTACAAGGTCACAGGTCTGGATGGCATCCATGTAGAATATATAAAAGACATTAACAGCAGAAATGGATCCTTAATTTAGTTAGGCATCCCAGTTGTGTAAAGATTCTGGCCATTGTGGGAAGTGCTCTTTAAGAGACTCTCATAGGTGGGATTGAAATGACCACACATATACAACAATAGCAACAGCAATGACATTTTTTCCCAAATGATAGAAAAGTTTGATCGATCACAGGGAAGGCTCCAAGTGGAAGGGGAAAAAGGGTTTATGCTGGCAGTTCAAGGTTTATGCAGGCATTTCGTAAGCCTGGTACAACTTGTGTGATAGCAGAGAAGAAAGTTACTTGTCATTATGAAAATGGAGAAATATTTCTGTACACTCTTCACTCATTTTTCACTCAGGAAGGCTCTGACCTAGTGGTTCCCATTGTGGGGCCCAGGCCCCACAGTGGGACTATAATTCCCAGAAACCTAAGTCAGTACATTGGCTGATCAGAGCTTTGGGGAATTGACTTCGGCTTCTGGGAATTGAAGTCCAAAAACCAAAGGTTGGGAAACTGCTCTGACTTGAGCATCTGTAGATACATTGGTACCTCATTTAAAGAGCATAGGGATTGCTCTTTAAGTGAGTTTGAACTTTAAGCAAAACACCATTGTAAGTAACCAATTGTGACTTCTGGCGGGGAGGGGATTGCGAACCCCAATTTATTTGTTAAGTAAGTTTTGGGTTGGTTTTAGTTGTTAAGCGAGGCGACCATTCAGAGAAAATTCTGCTCTTTAAGTGAGTTACTCTCTAAGTGAGGTGCTCTTTATGCGAGGTTTTACTGTATTACAGTGGACAGAAATTTTTGGGCAGCATTTGGTGAAGTTTCTTTGGGCACCTAACACCATCTGTAAATTGGTTTGCCTTTGTCTCTAGTGTCCCAGCAAAGATAGAATCACCCACCAAACATATGACAATAAAAGCATAGACCTGAATCCAGTTTCTAGCCCCAATCAGAAAAAAACTCATTGAATTAATGAGATCTGCATCAATATTGACTTAACATTCAGCAGTTGTTTCAGTGGGTCTCCTCTAGTTGGAACTGCCAATTGGATCTAGGCCATCTTTTCATTAGGCTGAGGAGGTAGGACCTGTAACAACTTTTGGTAGCTTGCAACTGGTTCAGGATTACTTGGGAGATGGAATAATAGGAGAGTAATAATAGGCTTGTATCAGCCTTTTTCATTGTTATCAAAGTATACTTGACCTTTGCTTGAGAAAAGAGTGTTTAAATAATAAGCATGTCTTGTTTTTCAGCAAATGAACAAGGGACTTACACTCAGTGATCTTCCTTTGTGTTTGCTGAACAACATCTTGCATAGATTCTCAGATGGCCGGGACATTGTTACTTTGGGACAAGTGAATCCTACTTTGTATGTGCTCAGTGAAAACAGGCAGTTATGGAGAAAACTCTGCCATTATCATTTCCCTGAAAAGCAGGTAAGAGGAACTTCACAACATTTATTCTCCCAACATACAGCGGTTCTGAAAATTTGATTTTATGTAAAGAAGGCAACAGTGTGGCAGGAAAAAGCACACAAAGGCCCGTTTTCCTTTGGGTACGTTTTATAAGAACAACAATAATAATCGCATGCTCTTAAGTCAATTCTGACTTATTGCAACCCTTTTCAGGGTTTTCTAGGTAGAATGTTTTGCCATTCCCTTCTTCTGGGGGTGCCCTGAGAACTTTGCAGCTTGCCCAGGGTCACAAAGGTTGGCTCTTCCAGTATGCACAGAGAGGAATTGAACTCCCAACCACTGGCTCCACAGTCAGATACCTTGTTAGGTTTGTTTGCAGACCTAAAAATGATGTGCACATTAGGAAAACATCTACAGCAAAAATATGTAAATATTTCTTTGCTCCCACATGTACATGGTAAACATACTTGTTTGAAAATAAATCTTTCAGATTTTAGCAGAACATGCTTCCATATAAGGGTTGTTGTGCAGGATGAACTATAGGTAAAGGGAAAAGTAGCCCTTGCTCAAAAGCCAGTTGTATCCAACTCTAGGGTTGAGTGCTCATCTTTGCTTATAGCAAAAGAGCCAGTGCATTCTGTGTCTGCAGATGTTTCTGTGGATGTGTGGCATGCATGCCTCCCACCAAAGTGGTCCCTGTTTATCTACTTGCAGTTTCTTGCTTTTGAACTGCTAAGTTGGAAGGAGCTGGGAGAGAGACAGGAGCTCACCTCGTCATGCAGTACCCGGGAATTGAACTCCAACCTTCCAGCCAGCAATTTCACCATCCTAACTACTTGAGCCACTGCAGCCCCAGTATGAACTGTAAAGTATATTTATTTATTTGTATGTAATTCTGAATTTAATTAGACTTGCTCCATAGTGAAACGGGCCTGCAGTGGCTCAAGTGGCTAAGATGCTGACTGGGAGGCAGAAGGTCAGCAGTTTGATTCCCGAGTACTGCAGGACGGAATGAGCTCCCATCTTTGTCCCAGCTCCTGCCAACCTAGCAGTTCGATAGCAAGAAATTGCAAGTAGATAAATAGGGACCACTTCAGTGGGAAGGAAACTGTTCCATGCACTCCGGTGTCTAGTCATGCCTGCTACATGACCACAGAAATTGTCTGCAAAAGCAGACAGGGCTGGCTCTTCAGCTTTGAAACAGAGATGAGCACTGAACCCTAGAGTCGGATATGACTGACTTTCAAGCAAGGGAAACCTTTGCCTTTACACAGTGAATATGCATAATATTATAACAAGTTTTGATCAGCTCTGGACAACTGCAGTCTGTAAAAATTAATCTAGCAGAGCTGTACTTTCCCAAAATATTTTGCACTTGATTTGCTTAAATTGTCTTCAGAATTGAATGTTTTTATTCCATCAAAGGTTTTCGCCCTCCTGAGTCAAGTTAACTAGTTAACACAACATGTTAGCATTCAAATGTTACCTTTCTGTTCAGTTCTGTAGGCATCTTATTCTGACTGAAAAAGGCCATGTTGACTGGAAGATGGTGTACTTTGCACTTCAGAAATGTTATCCTACAAAGGAGCAGTATGGAGACACCTTGCAGTTTTGTCGTCACTGTAGTATTCTGTTTTGGAAGGTAAGAAATAAAAAGCAACTGCAACTTCAAGTTAGAAATATTCCACTGTTAATCAGTTAATGAGATTTGCTGGAAGGGAAGGATGTCTTTTCATGCAATAAATATCTTCTATAGAGAGTCACTGTTTCCCAGTTGTAAATTTCCAAGTATAATTAGTATGTAAGACAGGGTTCAACAAATGCAGCCTTTGAGATGTTGAACTGCAGCTCCCAGCATTCTCTGCTGTTAGCAGCACAGGGTATTGCTAAGGAGAAGGCGGCACTTTGCCCACCAGTGCTTTAAAAATAAGACTCTCTGCCTGGTGCGGCATTAAATTATTCAGGGAGAAAATTGAGAACATTGTTAACTTTCATTAGGAAATTATATAAGTAACACTGGAAGCAGCAGATGTGCTTCATCAATGTATACTTAGCAATAGCACTGATATACTGCCCCAAAGTGCTTGATGTGCTCTCTGAGTGGTTCACAAGGTAATCAACATCTTGCCCACAACATGCTGGGTACTCTTTTTAACTACCTCAAAAGGATGGAAGGCTGCGTAAACCTTGATACCCGTCAGGATCAAACTTACACTTCCTTTTTGAGCTTGTCTATAATAATCCAGATGAGGAACTGTGGAGGAGATGCTGGCTTTGTTTGGAAAAGAAGTCCAAGCCCAAAAAAATCTTACAGTGTTAGACAGGGAAGAGTAATGTAGTATTTGCCTCTGTTCCCTGATTGCAAACTGGGCACCTTTAGGTTGCAGGGGCCACGAGACTGGCTTTTCTTCACCAGGGCTGTTTCCCTCTAGCGTGCAGGACCCAAGGTTTCCAAGAGCCAGTCTTACGGAGATACTGCTGAGCAGCTGCCCAAATTATCCCTCTTTCCCTCTGCAGAATCAGTGTTTGGAGGAAATCCAGCTGCTCAAAATGTTGCAGCAGTGTGCAAATTTATTAAAGCTCACAAACATCATAAGACCCTTGCGGGGTTTAATCAGAGGTGGATCAAGTCCCGTGTTCTGTTTCCCCCATAAACTGTCCAGATGCCCCTAGAAAACCCTTAAACAGAATCGTTGGGGCAGCAACTGTTTCTAGCTGCAGATCCCCAGTTTGCCACTAATTAGCCTGTCCGATAATAAGCAGTGTTTCCTTGTGAAGCCCTCTTCACACATTAGGTGTTAAGCAGCTCTTGTAACATGTGATGCTGCCTCAGGCTTCCAGTACAAACAGCACGGGAGAAATTCAGATCTTTTAAGCATCACACACAAAAGTGCCAGAAGGGCCCAGACACAGAGAACAAGGCTAGAGAAGTGAGAGGACCTGAATGCCAGTCATTGCCAAGGACTAATCATCCCATTAGGAGTCTCTGGTTCATTCTCCCCCCCTCCCCGCCCTCCCTGACACTGTTTTTCATTCAAATGCCTGCTCCTTTTGAAGCAAGATGGTTTCAATGTGAATTATTTCCAGGTAGTGTAGTGCCACGTCAACATCTTATGAGATGCACTGTGTATGTAAAATAAGATGATGTCCAAGTTCTATAACTAAATACTGTAATCGGTCCTTACAGAAAAATTAATAATATTCTGTTTTTAATGTCATTTTTAAGGACCATTGCTATGTCACAGGTTAGGATAATGTGTTCATTTTGAAATGCAGAATATTACATCAGTAATCTTCTAATTGTTAATTTTTATAAGGGGGATGTTTTCCCACCTGGTCAGGCTGCATATATAGGAGTACCCTGCAGAAAGGTGTTGTAAACCATGTATTGCACATTGTTATTTATTGCCATTCTGCCCAGTAAACTCTTTATCTTTTGCTTCTCTTTTCCTTCCTGTTTCCTTCCTTCGTGACCTCAAAAGGACTACCACCTTGCTTTGTTATTCAAGGTACTTCTGTGTGCTTTTTCATCCTGCCTTTCCTCTCTGTCCATGCTGCACAGCTGAAGGAAATAAGCTGTATACTTGTAAATAGAATGCTGCATCTTTAAACATGTTGCTCTCACAGCTGTTGATACTGTATAATGTGACCAAGTTCCTGCCTTTAAAGTATTTTAACTGAAACAAACAAAGCACAAAACAGATCTTACTTGCTTTCTGATGTACAAGGTACAGCTCTTAGTTAATTTCTGATTTAAATGTCAGGAACACAGCTCTGTACTGGAGAACAAGAATCATGGCAGAATACTTCTAGTAAGCTTTAATTTCTTCATTTTAATAGTCCATACCACCCTTCTCCAACATGGTACCTTCCAGATTTATTTATTTATTTATTTTTCTGGTTCATATTGCTGCCCAACTCCGAATACTCTGGGCGGCTGACAGAAAATAAAACCAATATCACATTATAAAACCAATAAAAACCCCATTAAAACTGCTACCAAAAATTACCCCAACCCCTACAGACTAAAAGAGATTAAAAGAGGGAGAGAGTGTTCTTACTAAATCAGCCAGCAGACAGGGATCACCACATCACTGCTGCCCCACACCTGCTTTGCCAGATCTGTTGAATGACAATTGCCATCATCCCACAGACGACATGCTGGACCGCATGGGGGATGTCATGGGGCTAGGAGGAGCGAGGCTGCTTCCTACAATCCAGAACTTGACAAGGAAAGCCAGAACATAACCAAGAAATATACACACACTCCCATGCTGTGCGGCCCAGCTAGAGTAAGACTGAACTACAGTATTACCACTCAGTCTATGCTATCTTGTGTAGCAGGTGGAGAATAAGGTTCCCTTTATTTCAGAGCCGTTCCCAAGGCAAGCACATATTTAAGATCCTCTCAAGATATTAAGCTAATGTACTTGCTGGGGTACACAGACGGAGCCTCCTTGAAGATTGTGGTATTGTTGAACCTCTATCGGGCACACTCTGGTAATGGCCACCAGGTAACAGCTAATCTTTCTCACACTAGGTCAGGTGAAAGAAACTGCAGAATTAACTCACCAAAAGGTGGCTTCATTTTGGCAGTTTCACATCTGGCCTAGACATGGAAGAAGAATAAATGTACTTGCTGTCCCCCCCCCCCCCGGTACTCTGTAAGGGAGGTTAAATTAAGAGATCATGACTGCAGGGGCATTTGTAACAATCTAGTTTGTAAGGGGAGGAGTACCGGGTTGGGAGCACTGCTCTAACCACTGCAGCACTCTTTCTCCACATCATTCATGCAAGAGAACTGAAGCACAGCCCCAAATAAGAAAGGTAAGCTGTTTCAGCCGGAGACCCTCATCCTCAACCCAGATAAACAGATTCATTAGACCAGCCCTTTACAGCATCTGTCCTTTGAACACTTGTGCCCCCCTACATATGTCTTGAGTCCTTACATCCATCCTCCAAGCCAGTTCTGTAACTCTTGATAAGGCCCCGGTTTTCTTTCTTGAGTCATAAGAAAATAAGAACCATTATGGCTAGAAACAGGTTCCAGTGATGTGGCATGCTTGCCTCCACCATTTTTGTCATGCTTTCCCTTCCTTATTGAACTTTAAAAAGGACTGGAAACAGATCTGTTTCACCTTGTTTTTTTGCTTTGACTGTATGTTGTCATCCCCAAACACCCAAGAACACAGAAAGACCCCAGGTAGATCTGACCAGAGGCTTGCCCAGTCTAGCAGTCTGTTCACAGCCAACCAGTTGCTGTGGGGAGGCCCACCTGAAGGCCAGTAAAGCAGTGGCACCCTACCAGTACCATTGAGGATTTAAGTATGGCCAATGACAAAGCCAAGAAAGTGGCTTCATTTTGACAGTCCAAAGTTAGATCTGGTCATGAAAGAAGAAGACCTACCAAGAACTGGAGACAAATAGTTTGATTTGCTAGAACTTGATAGCTTTATCCTCCCTAAATTTGCCTAATCCTCTTTTTAAAATGTCCAGGTTTAGCTGCTCATTACCTGTGAGTGTTCAGCATTGCAATTAACTCTGAATATGGCTGGAGCATTGAAAACATAGCCAGACTATTTAATATGAGGTTGCAGGAAATGTGGCCCATGTTGGAATATAGGACCATACAATTTAGAAAATGCATGGGTTAGATGTTATGTTAACCTTTTTCAAGGTTTTCTAGGTAGAGAACACACAGAGGTGGTTCACTATTCCCTCCTTCAGCTCTGGGATTATGCAGCTTGCCCAAGGCTACATAAGCTACCTCTGCCCACCCCAAGCAGGCACAGAGGGAAATCATCCTCCCAAACATTTGCTCCACAACCAGATATCTAAACCACCAATAATTCAGAATTTACTTGATGGCACACAATTATTACTACAGTGTTATTATTAAAGTTTGGAAATCTTATTGCTGGGAAGGTGTGACCAAAGCTCCCAATTACAATAGCCATTATGGGTTTATATTATGTTGCTTAAGGGATTCTGGGGGTTGCAGTCCATAAAAGTTGGTTTCCAAAGAAAGTGAGGAAGTCCTGAAGAAGCTCCTGCTTAGGTTGAAAGAAGAGAGTGCAAAAGCTGACTTGAGACTCAACCAGTGATGGGATGTAACAGGTTCTCACCAGTTCGCCAGAACCGGTAGTAACTTTTCCCAGTGTCCCAGAGAACAGGTAGCAGCTTTTGGGGGGAACCACCTTCAGAGCTTACCTTTTCACTGGTTCCCCCACTGTGCATGTGCACCAAGCACTTGGTGTGCATGCATGTCTACAGTGCTTGGCACATATGCACGGCCTCCTTGCTGTCCTCCTTGCTGTCTTTGTGTTGTGGGTGGGTTGAGATGTGTGTGTGTGTGTGTGCTTATTTTTTTAAAAAATTATATTATTATTTTTTCTTTTGCTCCGCCCACAATGTCATGATGTCATGATGTTGGCTCTGCCCACACTGATGACATCACGGTGGGGGTAGTAAAAAATTTGACATCCCACCACTGGACTCATCATCAAGAAAACCAAGATAATGACAACAGGCCCTATCAATCCCTGGAGAATACATGGGGAAGAAGTAGAAGCAGTGACAGACTTTCTTAGGATCAAAGATTACTGCAGATGGTGATTGCAGCCATGAAATAAAAAAGGCGACTGATTCTTGGAAGGCAAGCTATGAGAAACCTGGGGAACATAGTGAAAAGTAGAGACACATTTTGCAAACAAAAATCTGCATAGTCCAAGCAATGGTATTCCTGGTGGTAATGTATGGTTGTGAGAGCTGGACCATAAGGGAAAGCTGAGTGCAGAAGAATAGATGCCTTTGAAATGTGGTGCTAGAGGAGAGTTTTGAGAGTCCCCTGGATAGCAAGGAGGACAAATAGGTTGATCTTAGAAGAAATCAACCCTGACTGCTCCTTAGAAGGTCAAATAGTAATAGTAAGGATGAAGCTAAAGTACTTTGGACATCAAATGAGAAGAGAGGATTCAGTTGAGAAAGCCTTGATGCTGGGAAAGATGGAGGGTAAGAGGAGAAGGGGTTGGCGAAAAATGAGATGGCTAGATGGTATTGTAGACGCAATGGGCACAAAGCTGGGTGGGTTGAGGAGGAGGGTGGAGGATGGGGGTGCCTGGTGGGCAATGGTCCATAGGGTTGCACAGGGTTGGAATTGACTGTGTGACTGAACAACAAAAGGATGAAGAGGAGATAGCAGTAAGATGCAGTCATTACCTGATCGGATAGGGATACTATTTGCCATCCATTTTGTTTGTTTGTAGCAGGCTGCAACACAGAGATTTGCTGTTTTTTGCAGTGTGTTACTTTGTTAGGTTATCAAATTGTGGTGTTTTGGGAAGGGAGGCAAGGTGAAGAAGTAGGGTTTTTGTATAAAATAATTCATGCCTGACAAGTGAACAGTTGTTCTGGGAATGTTATATTTCAGAATGCCCTTAAGCTTTCAGTGAGAAAATGACCTGCACTTCTTACATAATGACCTTTGTCGCTAGAAACCAGCATTCTGACAACTTTTATTTGTCCTCTTCTGAACTGAAAATACATATATTCATCTTCCGCATGTTGGCCTAGTGACTGATTATTATTTTTAAAATTAAATGTTCTGATTCCAAGAAATGATATGTTGTTTCTAAATTTGATTTGAAAATGCACAGCTTTCCAACTGTATGTCTTTATAATGGAACACTATATTTGGGTAGGAAAAGTTGCTATTGTTGATCACTTTCAACAAGGTGTTTTGATTTTCTTCTAACTTCTTGGCTGCAAAGCACTTAACTATAGCTGTCAAAAATAACCTAAGTCCAAGTATAAAGATGTTGTACTGCATTGAGAAATGGTGAGGAGAGGAGAGGAACTTGCAAATCCGTAGCCATTTATTTAGAAGAAAAGTAGATAAGCCACATGGATGCTCCTGCGACACTATAAATTAATGGTTTCCAAAAGACCCTGACATTAGCAGGGCTGCTCAGATCTACAAACTGAAGGCTACAGTTTCCTTTATTGAGTCATCGTGGCTTATGTAAGTTCTTACTGTTTTCCTCCTACCTTTTCTTAACATTATTATGTTTTCCAATGAGTCTTGTCTTTTCAGGGTATGTCATTTGCATTCCCAAAGTACAATGCCCTATGTTGGTCAGGTATGCTTCTAATTAGAACTCGGCCATGATCTAATCTGAAGCCCACATATATGTTTTTCTAGCAATACATGGTGTCAATAAAGCTTTCCTCCAACACCACATTTCAAAAGAATCTATATTTGCCTTCCTATTGCTACTGTTACCTCGGAAAATCTCACAATCCCTTACTGCTGTTACTCATTAGCTTCCTTCTGCCCCCATCATCACTGGAACTCTATTCTGTTGATGCAGTTGCTAATTGCTGAAGAGGGTAGGCGCTCTTAGTATAGAGCAGTGGTTCACAAAGTGAAGCCTCGATGATTATGCAGTCTCTTAATAGTATCATTTTCACAAGTGTTATATTCTGCAAAATTATTTGAAGTGAGTAATTACACTCTGCTGGTATCCAGCAGCTCCCCCCATAGTTTAGTGGTGAAGATGCTGAGCTGGAAACTGAAAAGTCAGGTTTCGGTATCCAAGAGCTACACTTGGGGACATGAAAGGAGCCTCATTCAGGCATCCCCTGAGCAGAATTTCTCCAGCAAAAATCCTTTCACCCCAGAGTAATCTCTGATGTGGACATGAATGAATGGTATCCACTGAACTAGGTTCTTGGCTGTACAGCTAGAGATTAGGAGTTGGATTTCCTCACTGTGTTTTTCGGGAGCAGAGCCAACCTATGTAGCCTTGGGAAATTGCTCCATCCCAGAGTGCCCCTAAGAAGAAGGGAATAGTAAACAGAAAATAATAGTAATTGCCTTTTCTATACCAATAAAAAGTAATCATAACTCTGAATCCACTTGACTCTGTGGCTTCATTCTTCTTGTACTGATTTTTTAAACTGAAATCCTTCAACCCAGGTCCATTACAAAAGTCATATACAGTAATACCTCATATAACATTAGTATCGAATAACACGAAAATCGCATAACATTAAGGAATCTGGGGGGAAGAATTGCATCGGATAACATTAAGATCCTATGGGATGCTTCAGATAACAACCGCTAAAGCCTGTGTGGTTACAATGTATCTCTATGGCTCCCATAGGATTTTAACATGCATCGGATAACACTAAAAATCATATAACATCAAGACTTGTGGAACCAGGTTTTAGTGTTATATGAGGTTTGACTGTAATTAAATTCTTTCTGGGTCAAGGATGCAATCTGAATAAAAGTCACTGGCCCATTACCACAACTCCATACTTTGGTTACCCAAAGCTTTATTGAAGGAGCCGGAGAAGCCTTTTTGCTGATGCTTTTGAGACAAATCCATGGCTTGTGTACATGGGGAGGGGGGGGACAACCACATGCTATGTGTCTTCCCTCTTTTTCCTCTATTTGCATAAGTGAGTGCTAGCGAAAAGCTTTGTTGCTTTGAATGGAGCACCTAAGCTTCTTCCAGCTGCCCTCTGGAGATTCTGTGGCACTCTGGCCAGCCATGTTTTATAATCATGGAACACTAAACCTCCAGACTCAAATGTCAAAACAAAATCTGCTTCTGTAGCCCGAATGATGTCTGCGTTCCCTTTCTTTGTTTCACTACACTTTCTGTGTTGCTTTATATATTAGAACGAGACATTCTTCTGACAAGATTACACAACTGTAGATAGTGAGCAGAAACAGTGATGGCAGGAAGAAAAAGCTGATATGTAAGGAGTAAACATTCTCTGTGTTAGCCATTCATAAAAGCAGGGATGTGTATCCATTGCAGGGAGACCACAGAAAGCCTGCTGTAGGAGGGGAAATGGTAGTGTGAGTTTATTCTGAATGAGAGCAGCTTGCTTTTCATAATTTATAACCTGTGGGAAGTATTTTACTTTTGGTACTTAAAATAGAAAGTAGCAATTTAGAAAGGCTAGATCTTTTGAGTACTGTATCTGATTAAAACTAAGCAGAGTTCCTGAAGCTCAAATCTAAATGTTCCTTCTCTACCCTGTGATGTTGAACAGCACACTTTCTCCCTTCAGAATTTCCAGTATGTTGTGTATATTCTTTCAGTCCTTTGGCAAGTGTTTGATCTTTGTGTGGAATAAAGAAATTATCTAATCAGGACGCTTCATTCATTGGTTAAGAAACCCTTCTGGGTCTGGAAAACTGCATGGACAAAATCTTGGCTGCCAGAATGGGCACAGTTTCCTGGGAAAGGTGGTTGTGCTGATGCCCTTCTTGTGCCCTTTCCTTTGGTTGGGCACTATTGGAAGCAGAAGGCTGGACTAGATCATGCCATGGGTTTGGTCCTCTGTGCCTTTTTTAATATCTAGATTTCAGGCGTTGTGGGAGGTTAAAATGAGCTTACATGATTTACTACTAGGAAGCAGCTCAAGTCAGATGTGTTTTGTTGAACAGCTGTTGCTTCTTTGCAGATGTGATTCTGTAGGGAGGTTTGCATGGAGGCAGTAAGGCCTGTTTCAAATGTAGGAACTGTGGATGTCAGTGGGATTATACAGTCAAACCTCGCATAACGAGCGTTTCACTTAGCGAAAAACTTGCATAACGATCAAGTTTTTTGCTAAGCGGTCTGACTCGCATAACGAATTTTTCGCTATGCGAGTCGGACTTTTCCCTATGGAAAAACTCGCATAACGAGCGTTTCTATGGGGAAAACTTGCATAGCGAATTGTTTTCGCTATGCGAGTTTTCCCCATAGAAACGCTCGTTATGCGAGTTTTTCCATAGGGAAAAGTCTGACTCAGATAGCGAAAAATTCGTTATACGAGTCAGACTCGCATAGCAAATTTTTCGCATAGCGAGCAACCTTGCAGAACGAATTAAATTTGTTATGCGAGGTATGACTGTAGTGTTTTACGTGGGTGAGGATGTGGTGCTCTATTTCATCTAAAAGGAAATAAGTGCCTCACAAGCGAGGAAGGGCTGCAGCCCATGGTAGACCATGTGTTTTGCACACAAAATTTGGCACATGGCATCTTTGGCACCTCTAGGACTTTGGCCATTGGTTGGGCTTCCTTGGCAGAGCAAGGAGCTCATTTTGCCACCATTAACCCCACTGGGAACTGCCTTAGGGTGATATCACATACACGGTGGCGACTGCATTGCTGAAAATCAACAACGTAGCATGCCGCTGAGTTTGGGTAACAAATGTCAGAAATCCAATTTAAAGCAAATGTTTTGTTTTATATAATGGCTTGTTCTGTTTGCCATAAAATTTTAATGGGAAATGGATCTTCCCACTGCAGCAGAACGGCACAAACTGTCAAGAGCAAGCTGTGTTTTCTGCCGACTTGGAGCAGAGTTTGCTACTGAAATTTGGTAGCATGAGATGCGGGTGTGTTGGGATTACTCTGAGGTGCCTGAAAAGCTGCACCCAACCATGAGCCTTCATGTTTCCTGTTCCTCCTCAAGATAGCTGGTGCCAGTCAATGTGAAGAATACTGTGCTGGATAGACTGGGAGTGTGGCCTGGTGAGGCGGCTTCCTGTGTTCCTAGATGTGAGATTTTTCTTGGTAAGCAAGCGCAGAGTAGGTCACTGGGTCCTTAATAGACCTCCATTTTTAAATGATGGCTCAGACATCATTTAAAAATAGAAGCAAGAGACCTTGAATAAGACACCCTTTTAGCTCAGTGCTGCTACTATGTATAAACCTCTGGCTTTAGATTCTGCTTTATGGCCAGCAATCAGCTTTCTGCGTACACAGAAGAATAACTGTACCCTTCATTTCTTTTTAGGATACAGGACATCCGTGCACAGCCAACGATCCCAACAATTGCTTTGTGCCAGTTTCTCCTCAGCACTTCATAGATCTCTTCAAATTTTAATTGTTTGTGTATGGGTTTTTTTAACACCCCCCCCCTCTTTTTTCAAAGTCATGCACTCGTTGCTTTTTGTGCAATATCTCTATGAATGTGCTTCGTTGTTAAAAAGTGGCGTAGGGGGTCAAAAGGAGAATATCGACTAGAATTTATGGTAAGATGTTAAGTTTGTGGGAAGAAAACTGACAGAAAGTTCAGTCTGCAGGAGGGGAAATGTATAGGAGTGATTTCTGAAGAATCACAGGAAGGTGTCAGGTTTCGGAACTTTATCCATCAGTCATGTAACACCTTGTGGTAGATAACGCTACAATAAATTAAATTAAATGTGATGTAACCCTTTATGGTGGATTTTGAATTTGGACAAACAGACAGTTTCATTGAAGTGACCAAAAACAACTTGCAGATTTATGCCTTGTCTTTTGGCCTCCTGTTCCAGATCTAGACACTGGACCTGTCTTACACATATTTGAATGGCTACTCCTTAGGCTTATTTCTACATAATTGTGTTGACTGTGATTGTTGCACACTGGTCAAACACAGTTGTGCATTACTGTTGTGCATAAGAATGAAAGAAGCCAGTTTGATTTTGTATATATATTGTGCAAAATACTTATTTTTCTTAAAATCTATTTTATTATGTCATTCCTCTTTTACTATGCCATAAATAACATGAGCTGTTGATTGCTGTCTGCTGAAGCAAGATAGAATTTTTTGATGGTAGTTCTGTTGATGTATATGGTATGTATGCTTAATCCTCTGAGTTTCTGTAAGAAAGATATCCCTAAATGTTAACAGAATAGCAATGATTTTGTTACAGGACCTTACAACAGCAGACCTACATGGTTCCAGTTGAGCATCTGCTACATAAATTCTTTAGTTATCTCTACACATGACAAACACAAGTTGAATTGACAAGCATTCTCTTCCAAGCTTCTATCTTGGGGCTAAACCCTGTTGTTAGCTCCAGCTAGAATAAACCTGTTGAATCTGGGATTTTGACAAGTCAAAATTTATCTAAGATCTTATGATTCATTGAGTATACTTTACTTTGGACTAAGTTGGATTTAGCCGTTCTGCAGAGATGGAGGAGAGTATGAGGGGAATTCAGAGTAGACCAAATTCAAAATGATTTGACAGGGTATTCTGAAAGTCTATACAGATAAATGCAGGCCTTACCTTAGGTACCATGTTTTGAATATAATTTTATATACAAATAAATCATGTTTTTGCCTTTTAACTTGTGTTTAGATTTCTTTTTCTCCTATAGTCATCTTATGTACTTTGCATTAGATCAAAGAAAACCGTGCTGATTAGTGTTGCCTGCATAGAAACGCTTGCTAAGCTTGTATCTGGTATTATATTGACTTAATGTGATTCTTGGGTGATGGAGGTAGCAAATTCTGAATTGGCTTGCCATTATATTTTGCATTTTTGAAGCTTTTTAGAATTATAACTTATACAAATAATAACAATCCCATAGGATAGATAGGTCAGCAAACCTAGCTCTCCAGATGTTCTTTGAGTTCAATTTCAAGAAGCCCTGATCAGCAGGTGTACTGACTTGGGCTTCTGGTAATTGAAGTCCCAAGAACAGCTGGAGAGCCAGGTTTGCTGGCCCGCTGTCTTATCTTATTATTTTTATACATTATAACTCTAAATAACTTCAAAAATGCAAAATATAATGGCAAACTCAACTCAGAGATTGCTACCCAATAGTATAGTTTCCTTCATTTGTAGTGCTCTCACAACAACAACAACAACAACAACAACAACAACAACAACAACACTCCCCGGCTTCTCTTAAAGGCATTCTAGCATGAATAAAGAAACATTTTTTTGAATTTATTTT
This sequence comes from Furcifer pardalis, assembly GCA_030440675.1. Classification (NCBI taxonomy): domain Eukaryota; kingdom Metazoa; phylum Chordata; class Lepidosauria; order Squamata; family Chamaeleonidae; genus Furcifer; species Furcifer pardalis. Next base: position 35,335,001 of record CP126890.1, on the reverse strand, counting down.
CCCCACACAGTGCCCTTCTGTTCTTCCTTTTCTTTGATGATTGGCTTAATGGTCAAGATGCTGAACTTGACAATTGGAAGGTTGCCAGATTAGCAGTTCGAGACCCCAGTGCTGTGACAGAGTTAGCTACTGTTGTCTGTCCCAGCGCCTGTCAATCTACCACAGTAATGGCAAACCTATGGCACATGTGCCAGAAGTGGCACTCGGAGACCCCTCTTTGGGCATCCTTGCAGTCACCCTAGCACAGAGTTCACCCCACCCCGGCCCTCTGCCCAGCAGCCCAGTGGAAGTACTTCCTCCTTCCCCCAGCACCGAGTTCACTCTGCCCAGCAGCCCAGTGGGAGTGTTTACTACTTTCCCTGTTGCAGTGTTGGCACTTTGCAATAAATAAGTGGTTTTGGGCTTGCAGTTTGGACACTCGGTCTCTAAAAGGTTCACCATCACTGACCTAGCAGTTCAAAAGCAAGAAATTGTAAGTAGATAAATAAGCACTGCTTTGGTAGGAAAGGTAACAGCATTCTGTGTGTCCCCGCATCCAGTAGGTCCTGCTACATGACCATGGAGATGTCTGCAAATACAAGAGTTAGTCTTTAAGGTGCCACAACCTTTTTTGTCTTTTTTGCCATTTACTCTCTGATATAGTTTCACTTATGTATGTGATGTGGCATCAAGTCAGAGCTGATGTGTAGTGACCGTAATAGGGGTTTTAAAGTAGGGAAAATATTTAAGGAGTGGTGGTTAACAGTTCCATACTACACCTGTGCATTTCCATGAGCAAGTGGGGATTCATACCCTGGGACCCTGAGTCTTGAATCTACTCTATCCACTGTATAACACCCAGTACCCTAACCTACATAGCTTCAGTTATGCAAGTGTAAATTACTAGCTGGATTCTGACCAGTATAATTTCTCTACATCATTAAAACTGCTATATGCTACGGTAAATATATTTTACAGCGGGCTTCTTAAGATCCTGAAAATTGATCTGAGGTACTTAAAGCACTGTGGCCCTTCCAGTAGTCACTTGTGGAATGATGGTTGGTGCTGGTTTTCCCCAGCCTATGTTATCTATCCCACACTAAAAGCAGAGTGTGTTTCAAATTAACAGTGAATTTTTGGAAAATGTCAGGGGAAAACCCCACATCTCATCCAATTAAGGCAGCAAAGTTTCTCTCTTGAGTTAATTATATATGTAAAAGCAGCTAGAGTTTTATGGGCAAACAAAGAAAATTAGCCGTGTGATTCATGTTCAAATCATAAAAAATGCAAGAGGGAGGCCTTGCCTTTATTAGATCACTAAGAAAAAAACCCCATTGCAAGCTTTCATAACTCAAAGGTCCCTTCTTCAGGCAAGTGGTCATGGCATAGTGTTAAAGCCAGGTTGGTTTTGTTTAGATGTTAACTTCCTAGAAATACAGGCCAGACAAACAGCAAAAAGATTTCATGATGTTTTCATACCCACCCCCATAGGAAGTTGGATGCTTTGATCCTCCTCCTCCACATGGTCCTCAAACTATTAACTTCCTTTGGAGACCAGACAAAGAGCATACAAAATTCCATGCACTCTCCATTGGTAGCAGGGTTTCAGTTTAGTTATACACTAGGCATTCCAATGGTAGACTAATCAGTCAATTAAAAATTACTACCTAGTGATCCGGTGTCCCTTGAGTCTGTGTTGCTGCTCTGGTATGTCTCAACTCAGCTAGAGTGGAGACATACCCCCTGGAGCCAGAGGAATGTGGAGATGAACAGGGTGTGCGGAGAGGGGAGGGCAAGAGAATCAGATGACTGTTGACTGGTGTACACACATGACTTCCAGTAATTGTGCCAAAGTACTGTTTGCAACACAACAATTTACTGACCCTGGGTTTTGAAAGGAACAAAAAGGAAAAGTCCCATAAAATACATGCTAACAATCAACACCCATAAATTAAGTCTCTGCTGGTGGCTATTCAGGCCACAAACGTTCCCACTGGAGCAACAGTCATTAACTGGAGGCAGGAGAGGGAGTTGTCAAACTTTTCCCCCTGATCAAGTCTCTCCAAACTGCTTCTCTTGAAAGCACCATTCAACTGCTCACAGTGGTTATTGTTCATTCTTATAAATATAAAGGTAAAGGTTTCCCTTGCTCGAAAGCCAGTCATATCTGACTCTAGGGTTTGGTGCTCATCTCTGTTTCAAAGCTGAAGAGCCAGCTCTGTCTGCTTATAAATATACCGAGTACAAAAATCCGTTGTTGTTGTTTTTTATATATAATTACCAGTTTTAGCAGGCTGGGAAGAAAAGAGTTCCACTTTTCCTATCATACTTTGAGTTTTAAAGTGATTTCACTCAACCAGTCAGTTTACTTGACAAGTCTTAGTCCAGGTTTGTTTAGGGCTAAAACCTAGATGAGAGATTTATGACTGTTTTCAGATAAAAGTCCCCTCAGGTTAGAAATGTTAGAAGGCAACATGAGGTAAATTTGTCATTTCCTTGTTAAAGGCCTTTTACTGGTGGTAGAAAAAAAGATTAGAAGTAGGAAAAACATAAGAAATCCCTGTAAAATTCAGTACATAAGATAGACAATAGTGTGACAAAAACCTTGGCTAGAATTGCTCCCCAGTTTGATAATTTGGTCCTCCTGGGAGGTAATTAGATAATTGTCAGAATCAGATGACATAGATAAATGGACAATTAGTCTTTGTGTGCTAATCCCCAGCGCACTCCCCTACAATGTGGTAGGGTCTCAATCTCAGGAACACACAGAGAAATTGGATATTTTTATTTTTTCACATGTCCTTACCCAAATTGAACATGTAGCCCAGAACAAAAGACTTAAATTTGCTATCAATTTGCTGCATTTGGTAATGCTGGAGTGTCCAACTTCTATACAGGTATTTCCTTAAGAGTTGTTTTTACATAAAACCTGTTTACATTAAGAATGCTAAGTGCTTTGCTATAAAAATAAAAATTTACAGTATGTGCTTTTCTGGTGCTTTCTGCATCCCAAGGAAATCAGTATACAGATCCTATCAAACAATGGTTTACTTCCCAAAGGGAAGTGAAGCCTGATTTGTTTTCCTTTTGTTTGTGGCCGCCATAAACTGGCCTGCCAATTTATTGTCAAGACTCTATCATTCACCTTCCCATCAGAATGCACATCAGGGGATAGCTGGTGTTATGGTCTTGAAGTAATCTTCACCAAACCTGAGGAATTTTGAAGTCCAGTTAGGTGATCTTTGTTTAAACAATCCTTTTAGTAGTACAGTAAAACCCCGACTTACATATGCCTTGAGTTACATAAAATTCGACTTGCATAATGATTTTGTGCTAAAACCATGTCCCAATTTACACGATTTCCTATGGGTTTGCTTTGAGTTACATACAGTTCCTTTTCCCTATGGCTTTGCTTCAAGTTACATAAAAAACTGATTTAAGCAAAAGCCTACGGAACAGACTTTTTTTCATAAGTAGGGGTTTTACTGTATTACCCTGTTTCCCCGAAAATAGGACCTCCTCCTATAGTAAGGCACCCCCCCTATTTTCCCCACCTTGGAGATATAAACCACCGCCGCCGCCCCCAAAAATAAGGCACTCACCTAAATCTTATCCTGGCGATCCGCTGTATCAGCAGTAATGTGTACTGTATTCTTCGTCATGGAAAAATAAGACATCTCCTGAAAATAAGACCTTGTGCATATTTTGGAGTTTTTAAAAATATAAGACGGTGTCTTATTTTCGGAGAAACACGGTAATAGCAAATTGAGAAAAATGAAAAATAGGTTTTAAGACACTATTTCTGTCTGTGTTTATTTACAAGTATGTTCCCTGTGCGACCTGTCTCTGGGAACATGATCATGCACTCAAGTTTGCCATGTGTTGCTAAAGCAACCGCCTGGCCTTTTTTGGCGCAGTCTCTTGTAAGGAGGCAGCTCCAGAAAGTGCACTCCAAAACTATGTAAAAGGGTGGCACAGGGGATCTGTGCATGGAAAAATAGTGTTTAAAATAAACAAAGAACACATTTTTGACATTCTTATCCTGCTCCTCAGGATAAGAGGCTTTGCAACAAAAAAAAAGCAAACAACAACAACAAAACCTGCACTAAGACTGCAGGTTACCCAAAATAGGATTTCCAGGGATCGTTTGCAGGATTATGTTTGCAAAGGACAAGAAGAATATTCTGGGTTGGATTCAGACAATCATGCTCAGAATAAACTTTCAAAAAGCCATAGATTTACAGTAATAAGCACCTTCAAACCCATTTGCTTCAGTGGAGCCACTCTATGTATGACTAAATCTGGATCCAAACCATTTTTGGGATATCCTGCACTTCATTTTAATCGGGAACAATTGGTCAAAGAGCAGTGGGGTTTAGCAGAGCACCAAGTGGAAATATTTAATGGTTTTATGTTCTGTTTTTATAGTTCCAGTAAAATAAATCCCTGCAGAGAAGCTTAATGCCTTGGTTTTGGTTTCCTTCTAATGCTTTGCAATTGCTGTGCAGTAGTCAGTGTTACGTGAGGCAGGTTTTACCCATGGGGGGGGGGGGGCATTGAATTTCTTTCACATGTCCACCTGTTTTTGACACAGTCCCATGGAGGTCAACGAGCAACTGATTTGGTCCTCTCGGTTCTAGTTGCTTTCTTCCCACCCCTCTTAAACCACAGTTGTAACACCAGATTTAAAAAAATCTTGGTCAAGCTAGAGCAATTAAGAGGCTACGCATCACTAATCCCTCGGCTGCAATCAACAGGAAGACATAAAATAGGCAGGGACTGGAAAATGAAAATTTTAATTAACATTGGGGGAAAACATTCACTGGATGTCATTTGTGGGAAATTATTATATTAGGAGCTTAGCCATAAGGAAGCACACTGCCAAGCGTTATAGCACTGCAACAGCCTAAGATAAGACAACATGCTGACCTGGATTACATTAGAGACACCTGATTGGATGAAGTTGAGGGAGTTAGTCTTTCTCAGCTTTTATCCACCTCTGTGCAGCAGGGCAGACCTGGGAGGTGGAGAGGAGGAATTGAAATAGGCTGTTGAAATTCAAGTCACCCTTATCAAGTCCCCTGTCCCGTAGACAGCTTGAGTTTGAGTGCCTGTACCAGAGAGTGAGTGCTTTGGACAGATAGGGATTCTGTTGATGTACCACCCATCCTATTGCTCAACAGTCTGTCTGGGCTGGTCTCAGGCAAGATGTTGCAGTCGGCTTTTTTTGAGGGAGATCAGTTTATCAGGAGCAGGTCAGGACTTTATGTCTATTATGATGACCATGGGGCTGTTCCAAGTAGTATCATGTTGCAGGGGACACTCTTGACCTGGTTTTCTGCATGGGATAGGATGGTAGTGATCTGGGTGTGGAGGAACTCTTGGCACTTCCATTGTTATAGACCAGTAGTGGCAAACCTATAGCACACATGCAAGAAGTGGCACTTGGAGCCCTCTCTGTGGGAACCCATGCAGTCACCCCAGCACAGAGTTCGCCCCACCCCTCTGCCCAGCAGCCCGATGGAAGCACTACTCCCTCATCATATCACAGAGTTCACCCTGCCCCTCTCTGCCCAGCACCCCAATGGGAGCATTTCCTTCATTCCCTATTGCTGTGTTGGCACTTTGCGATAAATAAGTGGGTTTTGGGTTGCAGTTTGGGCACTTGGTCTCTAAAAGGTTCACCATCACTGTTATAGAGAGATCACTATCTGGTAAGGTTGAAGCTTACTGTAACTCTTGAGTTTCTACAGGGGTAGAGGTTTAGTTAAAAGGGTCCACCACAGGAGACTGAGGGATACAAGTGGTTTCCTGATGGCTCTTGGGGAATTTCCTGCTCTCTTGGCAAGTGATCCTGTTCTCTGATTGCTAACCTGTTTCTCCTGATCATGACTCATGGACTGTATGAGAAGTTTGGAAAAGCTACGATACTGAAGTCTATGGCAGCAGTGGCAAACCTATGGCACGTGTGCCCAGAGGGGGCACTTAGAGCCCTCTCTGTGGGCATGCACACCATTGCCCCAGCACAGAGTTCACCCCACCCCTCTACCCAGCAGCCAAATGGGAGCACTTTCTCCCTCCTGTTGGGGATAAGGTAGGTGGCTCACATGTGGCATGAGGATGTGGCACAGGCGGCAGCCTGTTGAGTCTGTGGCATAGAGTTGTTTTTTCCTAAACAGATTCAATTGCCAAATAAGTGGAGTTTGGGTTGCAGTTTGGGCATTCGGTCTCTAAAAGGTTTGCCATCACTGGTCTATAGAGTTGGCTACCACCACCATTGGATAAAGGAGATGAGGATGTCCAATGGAGGGTTGGTGTGTTTTGTTGATGTCTTCCTCCATTTTTATAGTCTCCAGGTCTGCATCCATATCAGATTCAGAGTCACTGTCAGGATCTGTGCGTAAATTTGCTGGGTTAATTTGTAGGAGGCACCTTGCAGGGGAGGGCCTGGCCCCTGGCCTCATTTGTTACTCACTGTCTCATGGGAGACATTTCTCCAAAAAATTGGGTGACTTGCCCTTTAAGTAATGTGAATTCATCTGTTTCTCGATAGCAGGGAGACCTCATAGAGCTGTGATGGTGAACCTTGGCACTCCAGATGTTCTTGGACTTCAATTCCCAGAAGACCAAGCCCCTGTGAATCCACATGAATGGGTTTAATGCAATTCATCCAGTCAGTGCTGCCCTTGTCGCTCCCAGAAGCGACAAGGGCGGCGCGGGCCAGATGAATCGCAGTAAACCCATTCGTGTGGATTCACAGGGGCTTGGGCTTCTAGGAACTGAAGTCCAAGAACAATTGGAGTGCCAAGGTTTGCCATCACGGTCATAGAGGAATGTAGCTTATCTGAAATGTTTTGGTACAGTATATTTGTTTTGATTTCCTGTGAAGCTCCACTCATTATCCTCTGAGCATATTCAACATCCAGCCGTTGACAGGATAAAAAGTTTGTTGGTTTCCAGTAAGGATTTATTTTGTTCTATTCCACTCATCTGTCATCATTCAGCAAAGGTTCTCCTCATGATCCCTAAGCTAGGGACTGAGCTATAGCAAGAACATAAATATACTGGACATGGGCAAGGTAACTTCAGTGAAAAGCACAGCCTGTTTGTAGAGACAGATCTTGTATGCATAAGAATAACAAATTAAATGAACGTATGGAGGACAGAAGTGCTTGGCGGGCAGTGGTCCATGGGGTCGCAGTGAAAAAATCTGCCATTTTGGTTTCAACTTATTTTTTATTCATCTGTGAAAATACTATAGTCTCGAGTGAAAGTAATAAAATACCAGAGGAAAGAAACAATGTGAGCATTAAGTGACTGTTTCAGCCACATAACACATTTCACTTTCTTTTTTCAAGCCAAGAATTATGCATAGATGCAGTGAAAAGGCAATATAAACATTTGTATCATTATACTGTATGTGTAATCTTAAAATACAATCACAATGGTATCTTCTTCAGAATGAACGGATGTAAAATCAAACACTTATAAAGCAAAGAAGGACAGCAAATGGCATTTAAGGAAAGGTCCAAACAATTCTAGGTAGTGATCTTTTAAAAGAACAGAAGGAATCTATATTTGTTAAACAAATATAAGATCACAAAGAAAAAAAATCAAATAAACAATTCTACTAATGCACAATAGTAAATTATATTAAAATTTAATTACTACTTTTAAAATTAAACAATTATACTTTAGCGAAACATGGGAATGATCCAGCCAAGATGAAAGACATGTTCATCAGCTTGATTCTAATTAAAGTTAAATATATTAAATGCCACAGAAAACAATGAGGCCAGAAAGTGCGTAATTCTGGATGGATTATGTCTTGTTTACACAGCTAAAATAAAACCAGCCATTCTTTATATGGCCAAAATCTTGCTATACAAGTTATGATGCATAGGATGGGTAATGCCATCATCATACACAGTCATTCTCTGACTTGTTTCAGTGAAATTAAATGTTTTCTATCCTCCCTCTCCCTCCAGGTATCTCTTTTATCTTTTATCCTGGGGAAAACATTAGGTCACAAAATGGAATAGGGCAGTGGTGGAGAACCTTGGCACTCCAGCTGTTCTTGAACTTAAATTCCCAGAAGTCCTGATCAGCAGGAGTGCTGACTTGGCCTTCTGGTAACTGAAGCCCAAGAACACCTGGAGTGCAAAGGTTGGCCAGCACTGGAATAGGGGATGCTGCAGGTACTACCATCAGGACTGAAAGCAGCAATTTCCTGGCTCTAATTCATTCATGGTGGTACCTGCTTCTTCCACAACTCCTGAAAGCTTTCCCAGAATGAGAAGGATTTCCTGGGAACCGAGGGCTGGAGACAGAAACTGTTAATTCCTCCAAATGGCTACCGCTGATGAAATCATCCAATGTGCACAACACCACCTGAGAACAAGACTGTGGCCTATATCTCAAATTCCCACTTGAGATTTGATCTCTGGTCATGCCATCCACAGCACCCATTGTGAAGTCCAAAATGAGAGGACAGCATATTCCCTCGTACCAGTGCTTGTGGAAGGAGTCCAGCACAGCAACTGTCTGCCTGCTGCCTTCTCAGAGCTCACTTACAGATCACTGTTCATGGACATAGATGCTATCCAACAGATAAAGAACCAGGCAGAGGCATGCCTTGTATTCCAGAGGTCTTGTGGAGAGTGTAGCAAGGGGTGGGCCCATCCTGTAACTGTGAGCAACAAAAGGAACTGTTTTCTGCAAAGTAGGGCAGAACAAGATAAATCCATCCTACTTTCTGGGCACAAGATCACACCTTGGCTCCACAGGTCAGTTATACAATAACTGCTTTAGCCAACACACAGAAGATCCAGATGCTGGACCTTTGTCTTACATTATGCTACAGCTTTGTAGCTCTGCCCTTCAGTGGCAATCCAAATACCTGTACAACACAACTGCATGTTTACTTTCACACAGAACTCTGAGTGGTGTCTCACAGACAACTGGGCAAGTGGATGAGTTGGATTGTCACACACCAAAAACAAGTAAAACACAGGCACTTGGCAGTATAATGTATGAGGCATATCCTCAACTTGTCACAGTATTTTAAAAAAACCTTCCAGAATTGGTAAACCCTGAGCTCTTGCCTCTGTTTTATGGTCACCGCTGTCTGAGTTCAGTGCCAGCACAAACTGCAGCACCTGCCATATGAAGATCTTCCATGAAGTGGAAAGTAGACAATCTGTGCATACAGAAATTATCTATATTGTACAATTATTTCTATTTCAGATGGAACCAGGACATAATCAGTTTCACATTAAGTCCTATACCATTAAATGGGAAAAAATAAGCATCAATTGAACTGTTCCACTGAGCTAAATGTGATTTAACTGTGACTGATTTAGACCAGGGTTTAGCAAACTTTGTTCTCCAGGTGTTATTGGATCTCAATTACTAGAAGCCCAAGTCTGTACACCTGCTGATCAGGACTTCTGGGAATTGAAGTCCAAGAACATCTGGATTGCCAAGTTTGCTGACCCTTGATCTACTATGTGTTTGACTGTAACATGATTAAATATATCTGTATGTTTGTGTTACATGTTAAAGTGTTTTCCAGATTCCATCCAAAGCAAAAGACTTCAGTTTTCCACTGTAATAATCTCGGAGCTATAATTGTGCAGTCTAGCAATTCAAGACAGACAGACTTTATCAGGCCTCCCTCAAATGCCACAGATGCTACTGGTTTCAACTATTTCTGTTGTACAAAAAGATAAGCAGATATAGGTGGGCTAATAACCCAATGCCAACTTACAGGATACTTGCACAAAAGGAGAGGGTACTTCTCAAGTCCACCTCAAAATCTCACAGCCTGCATGAGTCTCCTGTCACAATGTCCTGCTAAGCCAGAATTTATATACTTATCTGTTATGATAGCCAACCATTGTGTGCCTCTGTACCTAATGTGTATAAACTGATGCGATGAAATCTCACTCTTATGTCTGACAAAGTTGACATGATCAATGAAAGCTAACATTAAAATACAGCAGATAGTGTTTAAGGTGCCACAACATTTGTTGTCTTTTTGTTATGTTTTGTTTACTCTCTGGTGTGCTTGCACAGTCTAACATGGCTAACACTTCAAAAAATGTCAGAATTTTTTAGTATGAGTAGGCTGGGAAATAACAACTGGGCAAATTCAAAGACTTTGGAAGGTATTATTACTTTAGGATGGGGCACCTAAACTATGGCCCACGGGCCGAATTAGGTCCCTGCATATCATTAATGTGACCCGCGGTGAACGCCCAGGCTCACCGTGGGCTGCCCCCCCACCGCCTGACGTCACCATTTGCAATGGTGATCACACTTTGTCCTGGCTGCTCCGAGCAGCCTCTTGCTCGGTCCCTTCCCCTTTACAGCCTTTGCCAAAGCCAATCACTGGATGTTTCAAAATTTGCAGTGCTAGGAGATCCCCCTGGTGCGCCCGGGATGACATCACCACAGCACACTAGGTTTACCCTTCCAGCACCACGGTTTTTGAAATAAAAGAGGCTCTGAAAAATTCCCCGATGAAGTAATTGGCTTTGGCAAAGGCTGTAGAGGGGATGGGATCAAGCAAGAAGCTGTTCGGAGCAGCTGGGACAAAGTGCGATCGCCGCCACTGCTGATGTCAAAACTGTCAGCAGCAAGAGCAGCCTGCTTCCGGCCCTCACACCTGTGTGTTGGGGGCAGGACCAACCCTCAAGAAAAAAAGTCTGGGCACCACTACTTTAGGATGTGTACATATTTATAAAGGGCATGAGATACCACAGGATTGTAATAATTCCTTATTCCTCCATATACAAGTATGGCAAAGTGTGTGTGATAATCCAATTTACTCACTTGTATAACATGTTCTGCGATTTTTCTCTTCCAACCCCACAGCCTCACATTCCCAAACCTATGCAACATATTGAAAGTATATGGACAGGTGCAGGGAAGACAGAAATTGCCCGCTTCCTCATTCAAAGGAAATATTTAATTAGATTCCATTCTTTTTGTGGACTGGGCTAATAAACCATGGGGGATAGGAAGCTCTGTAGAATGGAAACCCTGCATAGTTAAAAATAGTCCACTTCATTTGAAAACTGCTAACTGTTGGAAGTAAATCTTGAACTCTGTTTTGGTGTCCATATTGCTGAATAAAACTGTGATATAAATAGTAAAATACAGACTCAGTATGTATGGTCAAGTAAAGGTTTTGTAACCTTAAAAACTTAAGTTTTAGCATGTTAATTAAATATTCACTTTACAGAATTTTAAGACATAAATTAAACAGATGTGCTTAAAGAAGAAAATGAATAAAAGCATTTAAAACAGGTGAGCATTTATAAGGTGGACTGTTTTGGAACAAGGCACTTTTAATATTTTATTCCTATTTCAAATCAGTAGTGGTAGTAGTTAGCTGGCTAGTGACTGCGGTTTCTCATGTTCCCTTTGTTACTTGCAACAGACTGCCTTCCTGCAAATGCTGTTCGTGCTGGATTCTTTTCAGCCAGGGCATAACATTTTCTGGCAACATTGTTCTTACCCAGTGAAGTCTCCAGATCTTCAGGAGAGCTTGTATGTGGAGCCATCCCTCAGTTTTCTTTTTCTTGGACAGTTAGTCTGGCCATTAGATTTTTCTCCCACTCAGGAAAAATAATCTTATATTCCCCTCTCAACACCATCAACCCTGCACACACCAATATTGTATATCCTTTTTGACAGAAAGTTGTTCAAATGAGGTACTTTAGCTCTTTCCTCTGATATCAGAGTGCTTTCTAGGCCATTGAAATCTAGTGCCTTTTTATCACACTAATTTCATAAACTGGAGATCTGTAAATAAAAAGGACATGTGCAAATACTTTCTTCGGGAAAGGGAGAATCTCAAACCTAACTTAAATTTCCAATTCCCCACATACACTATAATGCATAGTTTCCTTTTAACAATTAAAAAATAGCAGCAACCAGTAAAGCTGAACCTCGCAATGGCAAATATACACATTAAAATAATCCTTAAACATTGCAGAGCCAGAATAATAACTTCTTTTACTCTGAAAAGGGAAGATATCCTTAAACTCTACAACATACTTATAGTTTAAAGAGAGTGAGGACAAAGGTTGAAAAGTGATGGGGTTCTCAACTGAGGGATAAGGATTCTACATAAGCTGAATTTTCTGAAACTCAAGCCCGCTTTGAATCAGAAGTTGCTGAGAAAATCCATGAGCATAGGCTTCATAATACAGCAATAATCTAGAGAGAAACACAGCCAACTAACAGTAGTGTTCTGGGAAGGAGCCAAGGGGTGCAGGCTACTCATGTATGTGCCCTGGTTTACCTTACTGCAGTAATATGGAGTCCAACACATGGAAATTACCTTTCATGCCTACTATAGCAGTGATGGCGAACCTATGGCACATGTGCCAGAGGTGGCACTCAGAGCCCTCTCTGTAGGCACCCATGCAGTCACTCCAGCACATAATTTGCCCTTCCCCTCTGCCCAGCAGCCCAATGGGAGCGGTTTTTTCCTCCCCTATTGCAATAAATAAGTGGGTTTCAGGTTGCAGTTTGAGCACTCGGTCTCTAAAAGGTTCACCATCACTGTACTATAGCCTAAGCTGTTATCACAAACTGTGCTTTGGAATGACTAGAAATTAGTTTTAGCTGATCAAAGTATATGCAGAAACCTTATATTACTAGTGAATGAAGTTTTGTAACTGAAGATAAAAGCACATAACATTCTCATACTTCCTTTACAACTCAGTACTTTGGGGAAATACAAGATTCCTGAAGTTGTAGTGTGAGAATCAGAAGTTTTTTTTAAGGATATGACAAATGATGTATTAAACTCAAGCATTGTGGTGCCAGCTGCAAATCAGCACTTTTACATAACAAACACGGTCTTCAAAGAATGAAGTCATGACGTTCAAAGATGAAGAAATCCAGAACCTCAGCACAGGAAAGTTCTAGTGTAAGGCAATCAATATTCAGCCACTGTATACATTCATTAAAATTTGTTCTTCAAAAGATGGTAAACATTGTGAATGTGTGAAATACAGGCAAAGTGTGTACTTGACTTAGTTCAGCAAGGAAAACATAGACTGAGAGACATACAACATGGTAAGTGTACAGGACAATTTAAAGAATATTGTTTTGTAAAAAGGTGCAATGTTTAGCAATTTTGATTTTGGTTTGAAGAAATACATGAATCACATCACCTATAATCACTTATAGAACAGTTCACATTCTTTGTATCATTCTAGCTCTTCCCAGTTATCAGTAAGGTTACCTTTGCTTTGTCGCCTGATGCTAACCAACCTTCCAGCTGATTTGATGCTCCACCGTGAACTATTTCCTGAGCTTGCCAGGTTTGTGTATTTTGTGGTGCCTTTGGTTTCATCTTCCCAGCCTGACCAAGATGGATACTCATATAAAGTAGGTCCTGTATTACTGAGGTTGTCACTAGCAGAGATTTGGGGAGGCTCCCAGCCTTCAATTTCATCTGGCTTCCCGGATTGGATGTTCTGTTTGGTCACCAAACTGTCCCAAAATCCAGTTCTCTTTTCCAATTTCACTTCCTCTTTTGATTTTGAACTTGTTCTGGAATAAAAAGATGTTTTTATTGGAATACATCTCACTGGGAGAAATTCATAATAAATACTTCTGCGACAGTGGAGGACTGATACAGTTTTCCCATCCTATTATTGTACAATGTATAACTCATTGCAGATGAATTTTTACTTTTTTATAGTTCAAAGATGAAATACTGTTTAAATGGTATTAACATAACAAAATAATAAAATAGCAAAAGACAAAATGAACTGAGATTAATCAGAATGCTTAAAGTTTAAAATACAAAAGAGAAAGACTCTTATTTATTTAGTAAATATTAGTAAAATATTCACAAGCAGTATTAGTTTGTCAATTGAAAAGAATACAGTTGATGAGAGTGGGAGATCTTGTTCTTTGTTATCATTTTTTGCTGTTTTAATGGGCATTTACAGGTATCTGACATGAACCAAAACAGCACATTGGATCAGAGGCAGTGATCAACTAAAGGATTATATTCATGGGGTTGGATCCATTAAAAAAAGTTACTAGAGAAAGAACTTCCATTCACAAATGGAGAGTTTGCTCAATCAAGAAACTCATCTCTCCTTTATGAATGAAACAAAAACTCTGTATCCAATCCAATATGGGTTCTTTCCTCTATCAAATCCCACTCCATTTCAGTTCAGTGCCTGAAAAAAAAATCCTTCTTCTAACTCAGTGCAGGCACTTGGTTTAACCAGAATCTTTACACATGAAGAATAGTATGAACACAAATTTCCAAAATAAGTGTCTCTCCTTGATGAATTAAATGCAAGTATTTTTTCCTGTATGGATCATTCTGTTTCTTGCTTCAACAATTTTAGCAACTTTGTAAAATGCCAAATTGTATTTTTACGTCATTTTTCACTTCTAACTACATACCCTTTTGACTTTGGAGATTTACATCCTGTTAGTAACTGTTGTTCATCTTCCTTACTGAATATGGATGTTACTTCTTTCCAGCCCCGAAAACCTGCACCTTGAACCTAACAATAAAAATAATAAATTTTAAGTAACATGTGTAGATAACATAACATTCTTGTAGAAAATGTGCAATTATATGTGCAATATCACTCACGTATTACAATGGGGAAATGTGTTATCTCTTGTCTAACTTAGTTGTCTCCAGCCTTATGGAACATGGAGTGTGAACAGCATTAGGGTACCCAATGCTGAAAGTGGAGCATGTCTTATCAAAATGTAACAAAATTATTAGCCTATGGATTTAGATCAAAAGTGAACATTCAGAGGCCAATGAAGAAGTGTTAATGTTACCAGTACCTGAATTCTGCTGGCAAACAAACCACCCAGAATGGCCTAAATGGAGGATAAGATGCAACCAAGAGGGGACTGGGAGAAGGAACCATGGAGACCAGAAGAAACAAGATTGCTGTTGGGGGTTTTGTAAGAAAGGTACAGGAAAACAAATAGATGGTGCCACTTGAGGCTGGAAGGATAGTACAGTAAAACCCTGAGTTACAAAAAAAAAATCAGTTCCCTGGCTTTTTCCGTAACTTGATTTTTTTCGTAACTCGAGGCATCCCCATAGGGAGGCATAGAGGAAAAATTAATTTAAATGGAGTGATGTCCTTTACTTTGCTGCTGCTTCCTCCTGCTTCTCCAGAGTGGGAACCGTGCCGTTGCTGCTGCTGCGGCTCCACCACCCCTGGGAGGGCTGAGGGACCCAATCCACGCTGTTTCTGACGTCCCCCGGGCATCCCGGGCAGTGCTGCAAGGCAAAACACCAGGGAAAACTTCTTCGCCGGCTGCAGGTTCTGCCTTGCAGCAGCACCCCGGAAGGTCGTGGGACATCAGAAACAGAGTGGATTGGGTCCCCCAACCCTCAGTTAAAGCACTGATATCAGTTAAAGCACTGATATTCAGCTAAGCCTTAAACATCATGAAAGAATCGCATGTATTAATTATCTGTGGCTCAACATTTCAATGAATCTTCACAGTTGCAAACAAGTTGACTTAGAACCAGTCCCTCATGTCTATTTTTTTGATTTTGTAGAGATATTAATTCAAGATGATTTTGATTGTGCCTGCTGGTACATTCCCCTCCTCTGAAGAATTATAGAGATTAACAATCATCCTGTCACCTGTTATTATTTTCAGCTGGTTGCTGTGCATGCTAATAGCCAAAATTCTCTTGCATAAATTATGCAAGGGTAGTAATGCTATCGGGAGAAGCAGATTTTGGGTAATTTCCCCTTTCATCCCTAAAGCACAGCAAAGCAATCACACTTCTACACCGCCCCACAGTGCTTAGTGCACTCTCTGGGCGGTTCACAAGTTAATTAGCATTTTTCCCCAACATGCATCTCTGAAGGATGGAAGGTTGAGTCAACCTTGATTCTTGGCTAGGATCAAACTCACAACCTTTGGTTGCAGTACAGCAGTTTAACCACTGCAACACCAGGGCAAGTCCAATTCACAAGTAATCTGTTTCATCAAGTAGAAGTCATGGGATGAAAGGTAAAAGTGTTTAATTACAAACAATCTGCTCCTCCTGATAGCATTACTACCCTTCCTCAGCATAATTTATGCCAGAGGATCCCAGTCAATAAAAATATATGGTGAAATTATGTTGATTACTTTTCCTACCAAAACAAATGTCAACAAGATGGATAGCTACGAAAAGGTTGAATTAAAACTTAAACATTATTGCCAAGCATAAAGCAAAACTTGACTTGCTGATCTATAATAGGAATTGTTTTTTTGTCACGTTCCTCAGATCCACAAAGACAAACTTGATTACTAATTTAAAGAGTGTGTTTTTGAAATAGTTTTTCAGACTTAACTATTCTATTCAGAAGACAGCTTATTTATTTATTTGTTTGCCTAGCTGATTTAAATATGTTTTCATTTTGGCCCACTTAACTACAAAACGCTTTCAATATAGTTGTCCCTGACTCAGAAACAAGTGTCAGTCTGTTCACTTTCTAGTTTGCAATCTAGTAGCCCTGGGTGAAAACATTCCTATCAGTTTTGTCAGTCTATTTTCCTGCCATTATCAGATTGCTATTAGAGCAAAACTGGAAATCACAGCTAGGTGTAATGTAAGGAAGGCATTTCCAACTAGTTTACAACTTCAGGCTAGAACAGTATCCAAATCAAGTAGTGTAATTAGCACAGGTAACTTTACATTTGTTTGCAACCATAAGAAAAGGTAGGACTGAGGACCCTGGATCACTCCCACCCTCAGTCAAGGCTTGAAAAAATTGTTACTGGAAGTGTCAGTGCTTTCTTAAGCAGAAGAACATTCAGAGACATCTCCCATTCACATTCCACTGATTTCACAACCCTGCTCCTGGAACAGTGAAATAATGGAATAACTTGTCTAATTGGTTTAAAAGCCTTAAAGGTGAACATTCATCAGTTTACCACTATGCAAGAAATAAATAAAAATATTACTATATCATAAAACAACTATCTGATACTCTCAGGAATCTCTTCACACAAAGCTGCTACATCCTAAACTTCTTTCTTATTCTGATCAAACCCTGGACTATGAAGCTACTTTCTTGGCTTTTGTTATTTTTTGTTCAGTCACACAGTCGATTCCAACCCTTCGCAACCCCATGTACCATCATACACCAGGTACCCCTATCCTCTACCATCCTCCTCAGCCCACCCAGCTTTGTGCCCATTGCTTCAATAATGCCATCTAGCCATCACATTGTCTGCTGCCCTCTTCTTCTTTTGCCCTTGACCTTTCTCAGCATCAAGTCTTTCTCAAGTGAATCCTCTCTTCTCATTTGATGTCCAAAGTACTTTAACTTCATCTTCAATATCTGACCTTCCAAGAAGCACTCGGGGTTGATTTCTTTTAAGATCGATCTATTTGTTCTCTTTGCTGACCAGGGCACTCTCAAAATTCTCCTCCAACACCACAGCTCAAAGGCATCTATTCTTCTGCGCTCATCTTTCCTTATGGTCCAGTTCTCACAACCATACATTACTACTGGAAATACCATTGCTTTGACTATGTGGACTTTTGTTTGCAAGATGATGTCTCTACTTTTAACTATGTTCCCCAGATTTCTCATAGCTTACCTCCCAATAATTAGTCGCTTTTTTATTTCATGGCTGCAATCTCCATCTCCAGTGATTTTGGATCCTAAGAATGTAAAGTCTGTCACTGCTTCTACTTCTTCCCCATCTATTTTCCAGGGAGTGATAGGGCCTGTTGCCATTATCTTGGTTTTCTTAATGTTGAGTCTTAAGCCAGCTATTGCACTCTCTTCCTTCAACCTAAGCAAGAGCTTCTTTAGGTCTTCTTCACTTACTTACTTCCCTCCTTTCACTTTCTTGGCTTTGTCGTTGGCCAAATGTCCTCATCGGTGCATATTTCTGGCAGTAATGAGCCAGATTCTGTATCTCTCCACATTCACACAGCATGTTTCTATACTAAATTCTAAATTAGAAACAAATTAGATCTGAACTAATTTAGATTCTAAACTAAAACAAAAAAGTGATTCCTTTCTGTACTTCACTGTGTGAAAACACTATACAAATAAACAATCTAGACAACATGAGATAGCTAGCACTTCAATTTCAAAACCTTTATTTGGCATAAAATAAACTCATTGCAGTGTACAACAGGTATGAGATGCCAAAGGTAAATTAGAGAATGAATAAATAGCTCACCTTATTCTGAACTGTTAAGCCACAATTTGGGAGATTTCTGGAAGTGTCACCAAACAGATATTGCAGGGAAGGGACCACCATGGTTGGGATTTATCATTCAGGGGACTCAAGAGAAGCTTTTGTTGAAGGGACTCATATAAGTGGCACTCGCTTAAAACATGATGGATTGAGTCAAGAGCCCCACAGGCACAGAATTATACCTTCCAATAAGGAATTTCAAAGGGAAGGAATTCGTTCTAGCCAGAAAGAAGGCTTTTCTATGGGATCGTTATGTCATAGAAATAGTGGGCTATTTTGCCCAAACGAGATTCAATGTCCAATGTGTTAGGAGAACACACATAGGGGTGGGAAGGTTTAAATTTGGAATATTCCATATCTAATAACCTCTGCTTATCGTGTAAAAAGCTGCTCTTTCTTCCATTAAAATCAGATCATCAGTGGCAATCCCAATTTGCCTAACTTTATTTGTAATGCTGCAAAAGCAGGATGAAGAATAAGGGTCTTCCTTGAGATATGACAGCAGACTCCTGGGGGGCTGCTCTATAAAAGATTCTGAACCAATACTTTATTGTTGGGATCCAGGCCTTCGTTTCAATCAAGCTTTGGCCTGTTTCTAGGCATATGGTGTAATATACAACACAGAAGGGTGTGCCAAGTAACTTCCTCAGAAAAGAAGCTTGAATACCTTCTACATTTTGGTTGAAGGCACTCAGCCAGATGGGTATCACATAAAATTTGGGCAAGTGATTTGGCACTGAAGAGTTTAATTGCAGTGGGTACGTACTGATTTCCTCTTGTAAAGTAAAAATGCCTGATTTGTGCTGACAAGCAGCTTGTCAACTGGATTATTTTTCCCTGATGGGTTACCCAAGAGAGGTTATAGTTAAAAATGATTCCTAGGTACTTGAAGCTTTTGACTAGGCGATTTCTGTGTTGACAAGTAACTATCTCTGGGAAGACCATCATTTCACAAAGGTTATCACCTTAGATTTGGAGCAGTTGATTGGGAGCAAGTTACTTTGGCAATACAGATTAAATGCTTCCAAATACTTTTGTAACCCAACTTTAGAATGAGAGAGGACAGCAGTATCATCCACCTATAGTAATACTGGACTAAAGGACCCACCTAACTTGGGTGGATGGCCATTGATATGGCTAAGTGAGCTTGCCAAGTCATTAAGAAATAGGTTGAATAAATGTGGAGCGAGTATACAGCCCTGTTTGATCCCTTTCTGGGTAAAAATTTGCTCTGTTAGATGACCCTTCCTTGAATATTTAACTTGACAAGAAGTTGCCATGTGGAGTTACATCAGTAGGAATAATAATCTTGGGTCAATGTTTAGACTTGCCAGCTTAGTCCATAGAAGTTCTCTAGAGAATGAATCAAATGCACTCTTTAGGTCTATAAATGCTATACAGAGCTTTTTTCTGCCTAAATTTGTATATTTTTCTATAAGAAAGTTCAGCACCAGACAGTGATCATTGTTGTTTTCCCTTGGCAGAAACGTATCTGTTCCGGGCCCATTATATGCCTCAAGTTGATCCAATCAGTAAATCATTGTTCTAGATATTTTGTGTAATGTTTACCCAGGATAGATAGGAGACTGATTGGGTGATAATTACCCGGTCAGGCCCACCTTTTTTATACATTGGACATATGGTTGAATTAAGCCAGGAGTCAGGGACTGTTCCATAATTATCAGTAACAGTAAATAGAATGGCCAGTGGATGAATCCACCATTCTACATTTTTAATAATTAGTTCAGCAGGGATTCCATCCAGTCCAGGTGCCTTCCCAGTTTTCAGATCTCCAATTAATTTAGCAATTTCAACTGCATCCACAGGAGGCCACATAGGTAAATCAGGGGAAATTAGGTTATAGGTGTGGCAGGGAGATGTTAGAGGGGCAGCATAGATGGCTGCAAATGATCTACCCACTGTTATAGAAGAATGGGGGAGTCTACCAAGGGCAGGCTACCATTTGATTTGCTTAGGGTTATCCTCCAGAAAGATTTACTGTTATTCATTTTTATGGCTAGGTACAACTGATCCCATTTGGCCTAGCAGTACTGGTTCTTTCCCCCCAGGATTAAACCTGAAAAGAATTTCTTTGCTTTCAGGACCTCCCTGAATTCAAGAGGGTCACCAGATTGATATGCTTCTTTACATTTCGATCTCAACTGGCTATGGCATTCCCAATCAAACCATTTAGACAAATTAGGAGCAGCTGACACTCCGGGTTTGGCTTTTGAGCTGCACACTTTTAGCAGACAGTCAAAAGCTGTTAGAGTTTCATTAGGAAAAGATGAGTTCATTAGCTTGGATTGCAGTCTGGCCATAAATTCCGTTCTAAATAAGGTAGCAAAAATCACTTACCTAGGAAGCCATTCATTTGATTTTCCTTATAATATTAGCTGAGTCATGACTGGTGATCAGGTGTAGATGGCCATTCAATTGCTTACAGTTTAGTATTGTGGCCAAAAAGTAGGTGATCACTTATGGACAACAGCTGATGGTCACGGAAGCTATATCTGATAACAGCCTTGGAGAGCATATGCTCTAGTCTATTACACTTTGGCCTCATTGGAACCTGTAGGTAAAATCCTTGGCATAAGGAATTGGGACAGACCATTTAGATTTATAAGATTATGTGTACAGTAATGCAAAGGTCTATCAGCTTAGACCCAGCGTTATTAAGTACAGTATTTCTAGATAAATGTAGCAGGGATAAAACCATTGGAGCGAACCACCCATCCTAGTGTTAAAATCACCTGCAATAAATAGCTGGTCATCTGGAAATTTTTTAGTTAAGAGCTAGCACTTTATGTCTAGCACCACACCCCAGAACTTCAGGGGTGAATAACTTAAAACATTTTACTGAATTACCAACAGACTAAGGACACTGGTTTCAGAGGTGCTTCCAAACTGCACCTGAACTAGAATCTGAGTAGTCTCATTGTCAGCTAAAAAAAAAGAAGTATTTTGGATTAGAGGCAGTACTCTCCCTCTCTCACTGTGGTGGATTCCAATTCTTTTCAAAAGGCACATCTGGTGCTGTGAGGGCTTCTAAGAGGTCACCTTCCTTGGTGTGTGAAAGCATGTTCTAACCATACCAGACATGAGAAGCATTCAGCCTAGCCTATTAATCAGCCATCCTTCCTGAGGGGAAAGGCCACTTGGGCCTTTTGGTGCTATCTGTGCCTGGGCTCTATAGAAAAATGTATTCCATTTAGGGCAACCCATTCCAGAAGTATATAACGGAACCTAATGTTTGCTTCTGCTTCTCCTTGACTGGTCTATGAAATGTATTACAGTAATACCTCATATAACATTAGTATCGAATAACACTAAAATCGCATAACATCAAGGAATCTGGGGGGAAGAATTGCATCAGATAACATTAAGATCCTATGGGATGCTTCAGATAACAACCGCGAAAGCCTGTGTGGTTACAATGTATCTCTATGGATCCCATAGAGGATCAGATAACACTAAAAATCATATAACACCAAGACTTGTGGAACCAGGTTTTAGTGTTATATGAGGTTTTACTGTATCAGTATATCAGAAGGCTACATTACTGACTATTTTTGGAAATAATTATTTGATTGTTCATAGAAAAAGGTTTCTCTCATGCCCAGTACCACAAGCTTATGTAATGCCCTCAATTTAACACCTGAGCCAACTGGAAAAGATTAGTTACCTGAGAATAATCATTAACAGTAAGAAACAAAAGAGCCCCACAATAAAATGTTGCACTGTATAATGCTATTGTTCAGGAGTTTAACTGGTCATTCACCAGACCTCATTTTCTGCTTCCTCCTCCTCCAGTTTGTGAACTTTACACTGCCATTGAATAACCCATGCTCTTTGGGCTGCTTGGGTGGGGGCTTCCGGTTTTCCTAAATACTTTTCCCACTAAAGCCTGCTAATGCCATTCTTTTTTTATAATTTTTTAAAAATAATTTTATAAATCACATAACAAAGAAAACATAACAAAACAGACATACAAGTACATTCACCCAGCCCTTGATCCCATCCCCATGCTGTACAAAATGAAATTTGTTTATTCTATCTTGTTAATATACCATTTTCTACTATTACTTCCCCCAAAATTTATACGCTTCCTGACACGGCTTAACTCCATTGTTTGTCAGTCCAAATATGACAAAGGGCTTCCATATGCTAATACCATTCTCTTAGGTATAAGCAGTACTATTTTGACTGCATAAGAAATGGTGCTTGTAGATTTAATTCAGGATTGAGAGGGAATAACTAGAATTTGCAGAGTACTGTACTTCTTTTCCAGCCCATCAACCTTGCCCTTCTCCTTAACAGAAAATTTCCCCTCCAACCTAGGTCTCCATTCCCAGTACAGTCACAATCGGATTTCAGTGGTCACTGAGAATATTCAGTCTTTATTGCCCTGATTCAGGAACAGGATTCTTCATAGATTTTTCCATTCTCCTAACCCTGCTATAGAGATTGCATTGGTTCAAGTGGTTAAGACACTGACTAGAAGGTGGCAGGTCAGCAGTTCGATACCCGAATACTGCATGACAAAATGAGCTCCCGCCTCTGTCCCAGCTCCTACCAACGTAGCAGTTCAAAAGTAAGAAACTATAAATAGATAAATAGGGACCACTTTGGTGGGAATGTAAATAGTGTTCTGTGCATTCCAGTGTCTAGGCACGAATGCCACATTTCCATGGAAATGTCTGCAGACACAGACAGTGCTGGCTCTTCGGATATGAAACAGAGGTGAGAACTGAACCCTAGAGTCGGATATGACTGGCTCTTGAGTAAGGGGAACCTTTACCTTTACTAACCCTGCTATATCTCCCTGTGCCTGAATGGCAATGTTTTGCCTAAATACATACTGGCATAATTTAATGTGGTCTAAACATCAAAATAAAGGGACTAATTGGATGGAAAGTAATAGTGAAACACGAATTGTTGTGTGTTCTATACTACACTTTCTCCCGGGGGAATATTTTTTACAAAGTACAGTGGTACCTCAAGATATGAAATTAATTCATTCCTCAAGGGGGTTTCGTATCGCAAAAAAATTCATATCTTGAGGTGAAGTTTCCCATAGGATTGCACTGAAAACCAAATAATGTGTTCTGGAGGTCAGGGAAACCCCCCAAAAAAGTCTTTTATCTGTTCAAATCTTTCTAAAATGGCAAAAACAGAATGAAAAATTCCAAAGTGTACTTTAGAAAGAGTTTTGAAAAGAAAATACTTTCCCCCGACTTTTTCTGACCTCTAGAATGGTTTTCAATGTATATTCAGCACATTTCCAACAGTGGCCTCTAGTGGCCAGATCTGGTAATTGCTGAACCAGTCCCCAACAATCAGCTGTTGCAGAGAAGGAGAAATTTTAAGCACTTCATGTTGGGGGAGGAGCTTCTGGCAGTGCCAAAATGCAATGAAAAATTCCCGAAATTGAGTGAAAATGTTCCAAACACCCTCCCACCACCAGGGGAAGCACCGGAAGACCAATTTATTTTTCATATCTTGAAAAAATTCATATCTTGAGGCATGATTTTTCTGGGACTTTCTTTTGTAACGCGAGGTTTTCATTAGTTGAGACATTAGTAACTAGAGGTTTTACTGTATTCAGAGAACAATCATGTTCTCTGTGCTTTCCACCTTACTTCTTCCAGCATTCTATGAAAGGCTTCTAATCTCTGATATTTTTAGTTAACAAAATGAAATTGTAACCAGCCTCTCCAGGGGGACCTGGAAAATTCTACTGAGCTTTAAAAAAGGTCCTATGACATTTAAATAAAGCTTTTAGTTTATATGTTTATCCACTTCAGTGTCCTAAGGAACAGGAGGGGGAGCAAGATTAGTAATCACGGTGGGCCTTAACTGCTGTAGTATCAGTTTCTGATTCTAATGTATTTTTCTCATTATTTTTCTCTTTATAGAAAAATGACACATAACTGTAATTTTATTAGAAGTTAGTATATAAGCATCTACTATAAATAAACAAAAATAGAAACACAATAACATAAAAATAATTAATTAAAGCTTTCACATTCCTGTGAGAACTGAAACTGTCAATTAAACAATTAACAGGCCACTCATCACATCATTAATCTCCATCTATGCTCATTAGGAGGAAATAACAAGCTTACCCTATAAGGAGGAAAACATTAATTAATGTTGTTAAAACCTTTTGCTAAATAGGACTTACATTTAAAAAAAAATTAAAGGAAGGCTAGGCTACGGGGGAAATACTAATAGAGATCATTAAGTGTCGGCATATGTGAAACTGTTTTAATTCTACTTCTACCTAACCTGAGGAAAACATTTCCCAGCAGGACTAAGCCAGTTTAGATGTAATTTTGATCTAGGTTAAGGAACAAGAACTATCTCAGTATATATCATACATCCTGAATGTTAAGAAGTTTTCCTTCTGCACTCATGTATTCTTGAGAAAACAATGGGGTTTGTGGATTTCACATTGTTGAAATGACCTGCCCTGTACTTAATCTTTTTAACATACCACCATAAATCTACTGATACTTTACACTTCCATAAAAGAAATGAAGTTAGTCTAAGTGGCCAATTAGACCAGATGGATAGCATAAAGCTTATGGCTTGTTTCAATATATTTTAATGTTTATATTAAGTGATTTTGATTCACTTTTATTTAGGGAATAATTTTTTAAACCAAAAAGAGATAACTAAGTACAACAATAAAATGAATATTGAATACATCACTAACACAAACAAATTCAGTACAACATTAAATCCAAGCTCCCTAATTCCCTTTTGTTGACAGTGTTTCCCAAGTACTGTACACATTCAAATCAAAATAAATGGTGGTAATGCACAGAATGCATAACTTTCAGTCTCCCTTTAGTGGCATTTCAGATTTTGCATTGTTTTTCATGCTTCTTTCACAATTAGTTTAGGTACACATTTGTAGGAGTGATATTATACATAAAAAGCTGTTGGAAGAAGGTGTGATAAATATTAGGACTGAAATATCTGTAAATGAATCTAATGTTTGTATCTATAACACAATTCCCAAATAATGAAGAACTAGTCATGATTAATGCTTTTGCCTCAAGTAAATATTGAAGAATAACAATAGAATATAAACATCCAAAAAGTTTAATTCGTATTTCTGAACATAAGCAAAACAATACTTTGAGACTGTTTGGGAACAACCCCTTTGATTCTATTTCAAAAGAACATTCCTTTGAAGATATGAAATATGGAATACTAAGCGGCATTCCCTGTCCTTTGGAGGGCTTTCATTGTGAATACATGAGCTGCTTTTTCAGAAACTGTGTGGATTTAAAAAACATGGGTGACAGGGTGTTGGAGAATTGTGGTGATATCAGTAGGAGATACTGCAGAAAGATAAACTCTTAGCCAGACCTTGCTGGGTACCGAGTATTAACATCTTGTTAGGATGTGTAAGTGTATTGCAGGGTGTATTATGGCCATGTTTCTTTAAGACCTGGCTAAGGGAGCATACAGGTGTTCTCACTCTACCTTACTGTGTGTTATCAGGCTGTGTATTTAGCAAGGAGCTACAGAGAGCTTCTTTGAGCATCTCCATGAGCTGCTGTCTTCAGAAGTGGTTTTGACACCATATGAATAGCCGTTCCAAAGCTGATGTCCGGAGCTATGTTCAAGGGACTGCTGTTCAGCCCTACAGCTACCAGCCTATGGTGTAAAGGTGCTGTTTTGCCTGCTTCAAAGCCTGCACTGATTGCTGCCAAGTATGCAGTGAGGCTTCTATACCTACTGTCTTGGAAACTGGGTTTCTGGCATCACCTGGCAGGCTTTCTTTGCTGAAAGGACTTGGGTAAGCCTACAGACTGAGAAACTATAGCTGTGAACCTCTGTGACTGTTTCTTGCTCACAGCTACTGAACTGAACTGAAGGGTGTGAACTATATACAGTTGTACCTCGCTTAAAGAGCATAATGCATTCCACAGAATTGCTCTTTAAGCGAGTTTGTTCTTTAAGCGAAACATCATTGTAAGTGACCAATTGTGGGGGGGATTGCGAACCCCGATTTATTTAAGCGAGTTTTTGATTGGTTTTATTTATTAAGCGAAGCGACCATTCAGAGAAAATTCTGCTCTTTAAGCGATTTACTCTTTATGCGAGGCGCTCTTTATGCGAGGTTTGACTGTATAGTGCATTGGACTGAACCAGTGAATATAACTGGGAAACCCTGTTTGCTGCACTGGTAAATACTCCTGCACCTTACCTCCAAGTAAACCAGCTTTAAGTTTGTTCTGCACCAAACTGCCTGCCTGTCTCTCTGTTTCCAAAGGGGCCAAACGTTAGCAGGTGTGTGCCAGACTTCAGCCCGCTAACTCTGCTACCCACATCGCAACATGGGTTATGGGCCCAGGTGCGCTACTGAAGCCCTTCGACTACACCCTGTGAAAGTTTGTTTGCTGCTCCTTGGTGGCTCTACTCTCGAGCAGATAGAATGACAGCTTCCAGCATCAGTTTGGTGCCCGTACTCAATGGAAGTAATTATGCAACATGGGCTACAAAGTGCTCTCTTCTATTGAAGAAGGAAGGCTTATGGACTGTCATGTCCACCCCACTTAACATTGCTGCCCAAGCCAAAGCTTTGAGTTTTACCTTGATATTTCATATAGAGAAACACTGGAATAGAGAACAATGAAGGAAAAAATGAATACAGTAGCCATGTTAATATATTAATACATTATGTAACAGTTAAATTACATTAGAAACTTGTTGTATATATCCTATTTCCAGTATTAATTATTTCATCACTCTGAGATAGGAAATATTATAATTAAGACTGGTGATTCTGAACCTCATGATTAGAAGCAAGAATATAATTTTCCTGGTTGCAATTTTGCCACAAAATTTTATGAAATTAGAAAAGAAAAATGATTTTACTAGAACACTAAGCATTTAAAAATCATGCATGTACAAATCTAATTTGATCTTTCACTGTGCATTAAATTTCAATGACACATCTGCTTTAAGCTACTATACTTGCATGCTTGCTTGCTGTGCAAGAAAATTGGCTCTTTAATATTATATAACTATAACTATAATATTTTGCAAAATTGCAGCTACTGTCTCCAAAACTCTAATGTGCTGAAAGCTGAACTACCTACTTTAAGGATCAGCCTGTTACATAGCCATATATAATTTTGTTCATAGCAATTTTACCTCGTTTTCACTAAGACTAGATATTATGGCATTAATATTAAGATCCTATCAGTAAACTGATATTAGAGCAGCAAGTATTTTATATGTTCTCCCAGTATAAAAAAGAATTGTTAGATCATGTGAAGGTATGAAGTAGAAAACACAAATGTGTCTACTATTAAAATACCAAGAAAATAAAGCGAAGTCAGTGAAGGCATACATAATAAAGAAATATAGTTCGTAGTCAATTCAGAAAAAAACATTAACATACTAAAGATGCCAGCAAAAGATGTTGCATGGAATATATTTACATTTAGATCTCAAGATTAAACTAATACCTTTGTTGCAAGTTGTGAAACTGAGGATGTAACTTCATCATGAAGAGAAAGATCCTTGTTCTTAAAAAAAAAAGAGAAAGTTTTGGAGTCAAACCAGTTCAAGACATTCTAACAAGTTCAAGACATTTCTTGATTTTTGTGTGATGAATATACAATAATGAGAACCACACACACACACATATATGCATGAATACACCAGTGAAATGCCAATTGCAGGTTGCCCTCCATATCCATAGGTTCAGTACCTGCAGTTTCTGTTATCTGCAGGTCTAAAAATATTCAATAAAAATCCATGAAATACATATGTACCGTATATGCTGGTGTATAAGATGACTTTTTACCCCTGAAAAACATGCCTCCAAGTTGGGGGGGGGGGCGACTTGTATACCGGGTGCACTTCAGTTGAATAAAATACAGTAATACCTCAGATAACATTTACCTCGGATAACATTTACCTCAGATAACGCTTAAATCACATAATGTTAAGCAATCTGGGGAGGAGAATTGCATCGAATAATGTTAAGGTCCTATGGGATGGATCGGATAACAACTTTTAATATCAGATGACGAACAGGAGTTTGAAGGCTTTTAAAGGGAAACTGTCACGCCAGCAAACTTGCTAGGGACTTGCCTGGCACTTGCTCTCTCCCTCTATTTGTTACCTTCCTTCTATCATTGACAGTTCCAGTTTGGTTAACAGATTAGAAAACAAACAGCATGGCAGCTCCCATAGGTTTATTGTTTCATTCAGCTTTAGTGAATTGTCTTTGGTGAATTACGTTTAATAAACTTGCACTGTTTTATGTTTACTGTACATGTTTGATAACATACAGCCTTGTGACAGTTTTTCTGCATGTCATAAGCATTTGAATATAAATTAACATGTTGAAATCAAATCTGATGTTCTTTTACGTTTTATTTGGTGTGTGGAAGGTGTGCAGAACAGGGGGTAGTCTTATACAGCGAGTATATAACAAACCCTATATTTTGAGTGGAAATGTTGGGGGGTCGTCTTATACACCCAGTCGTCTTGTACGCCGGCATATACGGTATTTCTATGATACACTATCAGAGCTCGCTACTAGAGTCCATTGTCTACAACATAATGTTTACAAGGTATTAAGGCAGACATTTTGGTAGCTCTCATGTAGAATAATGGAGGCATTTGAAATCTCTCCCCCAACTTCTATAACTCAGGCATATGTGTTAAGTATAGAGTTCACTGTTATCCAGTTTCATATATCCGTGGAATATCTTGGAATGTATCCCCTGCAGATAAGAGAGGAAGACCTGAATTTCTTTAGCTATATTTTCTTTCTTCCGCAGAAATGTTTATTTAGAGGTTTCACTGTGGTTGGCAAATTTTCTGCATTCTGAAATGTTCTGAACTACAATTCTCTCTGCCCAAACACACACACATTAATCACCCTTATAGCACCTGCATGCTTGAATGTAACAGAAACATATAGCAACTGAGGCACTGAAAATTAGGTGTCCTTTTGGGCAGGTAGGGCTGAAAATGGCATCCTTTAAGTCATTCTACTACTACCACTCCTCCCTCTCATACTGCAGTGTCCCCACCACAGTTTTCTCATTCTGCTAGACCCACTAAGAACCAAGGAAACACAACTTGGGTGTTTCAGAAAATGAATACACTGATGGCCAAGATGGCTAGAGATGATAGTAATTATAGTCTAACCTCCCTGGAAGGTAGCAAGTTGGTGGGGGAAGCTAATATGTATGTTAGTGTACCAAAGGAAGAATCAGTTAATGCTATGTTATGGATATGCCCCTTCATAACTATATTATTATTAACTCACATTTACTACCCCGCCCCAATATAGTAACTGCCTTTGGATTCTCAGTTTCACCACTCAGTTGCTTCAGTCAAAGAAATCCAAGCCACATGGAAAACTTCTATTTTTTCC
Organism: Furcifer pardalis; assembly: GCA_030440675.1. Classification (NCBI taxonomy): domain Eukaryota; kingdom Metazoa; phylum Chordata; class Lepidosauria; order Squamata; family Chamaeleonidae; genus Furcifer; species Furcifer pardalis. The sequence continues at coordinate 35,305,363 of CP126890.1, read as the reverse complement.
ATTACTAAGTGAAACACATAAGGCCCTTGCTAGACAAAAGACTCAAGTGCAGAAAATCATAGTTATAGAGAACAACTTTAACACTACTTAAAGAACCAGCACAAGCCACTGTTACCCAGTGCCTGAAGAGTTACACAACCATCGCCTCTCACCTAAATCACACGTTTAAGTGTCAGAAGATATCCTTTCCTCAATTCTAGGATACTTTTCCTGGACAGCTGAGTTAAGCAGTTACAGTACTTACTTCCTGAATTTATAGAGCTATCCCGATACACAAACAAAAAAACATTTAATAGTGAAAGCTATGACAAACTAAAAATTCAAAACTAAGAGACACAGCTCCTAAGACATAAGCTGTTTAAAAGGAGTAGAAGAAAGAAAAAAATCTTCATGTGACGTTAAAAAAAATCTTCATGTGACGTTAAAAAGACCACAAAGGCCATGTTATGTGGATGTTTCTGAGAAGGCTGTTCCATAACCAGGGTTCCTTTACAAAAAGGCCTCAGCATTATCATAAGTCTCACTTCATTTCATAGACAGTCCTACAATAAGCCCCCTGAAGTAATTGAAAGATAAAAGAGCAGTCTTTCACTGTTCCTCTGTAGACACAAGACGACTAAGTGTTTAGTTTTAAACACAAAACTAAGTAACTGTTGCCTATGGTATTTCTCCCAAATTGTCGAACAGCCATTGTTGTTTCTGAGCCACAAATAAATACTGCTGTATGTATATTGAAAAGCTGAATTGGAGCGATTCTCTCTGTGGTTCTGCTGTGGTTTGATTTAGTCTCAATTATGAATGAAATCATACTGAGTGCTCACACTGGACCTGTGGATCGAATCAGAAATTCATTATTCCACACTGGCATTCCATTCCAACCCTCAACCTCTCCTTTTCTTCATTCCTTCCAGCTTTACACATTTTTCTTTTGTGAGATTAACCATCTCTGCCAATCCTTTTATATTTCAGTGTTGTCCCTTGCTTTTGGAAGGGTTACACAGTATTCTGGAAAGTGTTGTTGTTGCATATCAAGTAATCTGTGATTTATGGTGACCCTGTGAATGAGAGCTCTCCAGAATTATCTGTCCTCAACAGTCCTGACAGTCTCTCTCTGTTTAAAAGGCATTTACCAATATGATGGAATATTTCTTTGATGACCTCTTTCCAGCCATACAAATGTGAAATCAAACATCACAGTATCCAGATGGTGATTGTGAAGAGTATAAGGCAAAAAGTGATCATAAGGTATTTCTTCCAAATTTAGCATAAGAGCAAAGAGCATAAAAATATTTTCCATATACAGGTACAGTAAAACTTCGGATAACGCTAACACTTGGTTCCACAAGTCTTCGTGTTATCTGATTTTTAGTGTTATCTGATGCATATTAAAATCCTACGGGATGCATCGGATAACATTAAAGCTCCATAGAGATACATTGAAGCTGGCATAGGCTTTAGTGAACATTATCTGATGCATCCCATAGGGTCTTAACGTTATTCGATGCAATCACACACACACCGATTCCTTAACTTTATGCGGTTTTAGTGTTATCTGATGCAAACATTATCCGAGGTATTACTGTATATGGATCCATGTCTAAGTAATGGCTTTACACAGACCAACTGTCAGTGTATTTTGGATGTAGACACTAGATACAGCCACAGCTTTTGCTGAATGTGCACAATTACCCATGGGATTCAAAATACACAATTATGTATTTGGCTATACGTGGATACACTAGTACCTCAGATAACGATGAGACTTGGTTCCACAAGTCTCGTCGTTATCCGGTTTTTAACACTGTGCGATGCATTGATTGGACGTTTAAAAAAGCCCTGTTTCCTTTCCAAAGAGGAAAGGGAAGAGAGGGGCGATCAGCCTGCCTCTTTGGATCCCCCCTGCCCTTTCCAAAGAGGCAGGCAGATCACAGCGTGGGATCAGCTGCTTGGGTTGGGAGTTGAACCAGGTGCGTGCCCATTCAATCCCCCAACCCATGCGCCGATCGCATGCTGTGATCGCAGCACCTGGGTAGATCAGAAACAGCGCGGATCGGGACCCCCGACCTCCCTGAAGGTGACAGGGGCGCCGGGGAGCCCAAAATGGGCAAAAAAAAGGAAGTTTCTGAAGTTCCCCGACTTCCCTGGCTACTGTAGTAAGCCAAAACATCGAGATTCGTGGGGGATGGCAAAAATAGAGCGGATCGGGTCCCCTGACCTCCCCAGAGCCAGAAGGGGTGTCGGAGAGCCCAAAATGGGCAAAGAAAACCCACAAATAGGCAGATAAACACCCCTGCCGGCTCTGGGAGGTCGGAGGATTTGATCCGCAGCTGTGGAGTGGCTGGGGAAGCCGACGCGGGAGGGCCCCCCTGGCTTTCCAGCCACCCCACCCCTGCCTCCACAACTAAGGGGTGGCTGGGGAAGCCGACTGGGGAGCCCTCCATCAGTTTTCCAGCCCCCCACCCCCACCCCTGCCTCCAATACAAATTTTTATTTAGAATTTTTGCATCGTTATCCGATTCTAGCGTTATCCAATACAGTCATTATCTGAGGCATTACTGTATTCCAATCCTAAATATTATTACTAATAGACTGTAATTTCAATGGTTATCTCGACTTCTATTTTTAAACTGTTTAAAAAAAATTTAATTCAGTAGTTTTAATGTGTAATGTTTAGGGTTTTTTTAATATTATAATCTATTTTATGTTTAGATTTTAGAAATTATTTGTCAGTCTTCTTGGACCCTTTATTGGCAGAAAAAAAGTTCATTAAATCAGTCAGTTGATTAATCTCCAACTGTGTATGTTTCAGGACACCGTTTTATTTGAGAAGCAATTAAGCAGCATAATCTTCATGTTTTCATTATTTTATGGCAGAAAGGTTATATTTCTGGGAAGTACTATTTTCACCAATTTATTGTCAAGATCAGAAAAACACAACAACTGGAGAAGGGGAATGGCTAAGGAAAACAGAGGTTGCTGAATTCTACATTCCTGTAACAACGACTGTTTTACATGGATCAAAAGAATTATTTTCAGTAATCAGCTAAGTTGATCACAAATACAGTATCCATGAATGCAGGAGTTGCTCCACAACTTTAAAATCTGCTCAAAACAAAAAGCCTGTGTTTGTGTTGGCAGCGGAGGCAGCAGCTGCTACTTGTGTCTGAGTATACATTTTTTTTCCTGGAAATCATTTTCAGGAAAAATGCCACTGGCGTGAATTTGTTTAAAGTGGAGCCCAGTTTGCCATGAAGTGCCCACACACTGTGATCACAAAGCCATATCCTGTGGCACATATGAAATGAGACATGCAGGATTTAACATCGGGATTGCAATGGACTATTGCAGCCTTGAGGATATTACCAAGGTGCGCCTTCACAGCCAGTCCATCTGGCATGGCCTCTTCTGCCTCCATGACCATTGGGTATCAAAATAGTGAAGTGGTTCTTCCTCCGCTCATTTTCTGTACTGATCATAGAATGATGGAGTTGGAAGGGGCTCATAAGGTCATCAAGCCAATTGCTCAATGAAGAATTCCAAGTTAAAGTTGTTTAACTTTCTCTTGAACGTTGTTTAACTTTCTCTTGAATGCTGGAGTGCTCAACATCTCCTGAGGTATTTATTTATTTATTTATTTATTTATTTATTCACGTTTGCTATCCCACCCCAATCGGGTGAACCCGACTCTGGGCGGCTTACAGCATAGCTAAAAACACAGACCAACTCCAATAAAAATAATAATGTTTAAAACCTTAGGAATTCATAAGAAAGAATTCATAAGAAAAGATTAAAACAGCGTAACGGATAAAACCCGGGGCGGGGGTGGTGGTGGCTGTCCCTCAAATCAACCAGCCTGTATGGGATCCAGTGTTACTGGGTCCCCACACATGCTCCGCCAGCCAGGTCTTTAAGCCTTTCGCGGTAGAGCTCAAACACTTCCTCTAATAATTGAACTTTGGCTTTTTGTAACCTGGGCCCATTTATTTATTTATTTATTTTATATGCCGCCCTACTCGGTGCAAACCGACTCAGGGCGGCTCACAAAACTCAAAAATATGACATTCAATACTATAATCAACAATATATTACATAATCACAATAAATTTGAAATTAAATATAATAAAAAAATACAATATGATACAATACAACAAAACAGAAAAATAACAACAAATGCATCAATATTATCAGTTTATATCATAGAAACAATTACAAACAATCACTCCCCTCCAGGCAGGTAATTATAATTACAAAGCAGCAGAATAGCAGCAAATACATTAATATCATCTGTACGTATCATAAAACAAATTGCAATGCAAAACAATCACTTCCCTCTGAGCAGACAGATATAGTCACTTCTCTCCAAATAGACAGTTTTGGTCACTTCCATCCGAGTAGGCACTGGGCAAAGAGATCCTTCCCCAGCCCCAGGAGGGTGGACCCAAGGCCAGCTGGGTGGTGATCTTTGGCCACCCAGCAAATTCCATGCATTTTCCCAACCCCGAGAGATTCCCCGGCGTTGGAAGACTCCGCTCATGGCTGGCAGCATATCCTGCATTCTGGAATGATTAAGAAAGGAACATGCCCAGTTCACTATCTCTTAGGACAGTGATGGCAAACCTTGGCACTCCAGGTGTTTTTGGACTTCAACTACCAGAAGCCCAAGACAGCACTTCTGCTGATCTGGGCTTCTGGGAACTGAAGTTCGAAAACACCTGGTGTGCCAAGGTTCACCATCACTGTCATATGGATTGGTTTCCAATTCCCCGATCACCCTTGTTGCCTTCCTCTGAAACTTGTTTCAGTTTGTTTTCATCTTTCTTAAAGTGTGGTGTTCAGAAAGAAAGAAACATGAAGCATCATTCAAATAATGAACTGTTTGACAGGATACATAGTTTTTAGAATTTTGGACAAATTCCTATTTCTTATGCTTACTAGATATTGCAATTAACATAAATCTCAGCAAGAAATTGCCACAATTTAAGAAGCCAGCATAGGCATCTCCTGTAGCATCAAGTAAACTCAGCATGTTAACAAACACCTATGATGACTTCTTAATTGGTAGCAATGTGTTGCCACCTGAAACCACCTGCGGCGGAAGAGGGAGACGCCGACAGCGCTGAGCGCCACGGCGGGAACTTTGAAAGCCCCGCGCCGGCCAGGTCGTCTCGCCCCCGCCGCCACCTGAAACCACCTGTGGCGGAAGAGGGAGACGCCGACAGCGCTGAGCGCCACGGCGGGAACTTTAAAAGCCCCGCGCCGGCCAGGTCGTCTCGCCCCCGCCGCCACCTGAAACCACCTGCGGCGGAAGAGGGAGACGCCGACAGCGCTGAGCGCCACGGCGGGAACTTTGAAAGCCCCGCGCCGGCCAGGTCGTCTCGCCCCCGCCGCCACCTGAAACCACCTGCGGCGGAAGAGGGAGATGCCGACAGCGCTGAGCGCCACGGCGGGAACTTTAAAAGCCCCGCGCCGGCCAGGTCGTCTCGCCCCCGCCGCCACCTGAAACCACCTGCGGCGGAAGAGGGAGACGCCGACAGTGCCGAGCGCCACGGCGGGAACTTTGAAAGCCCCGCGCCGGCCAGGTCGTCTCGCCCCCGCCGCCACCTGAAACCACCTGCGGCGGAAGAGAGAGATGCCGACAGACATTCTCGCCCCGCTGCCACGGAACACATCTGCGGCCGAGGGGAAGAGGCTATCGCTGTGCCCAGCCAGGACTCCCTCGACCTGTCCCGGAGGCTTTTGCTTAAGGGCCGCTGCGGCGGCTGGACGTCCCCGGCAGAGCATTCTCGCCCCGCCGCCATGGAACACACCTGCGGCTGGGGGGATGAGGCTATCACCTCGCCCAGCCGGGACTCCCTCCACCTGTCCCAGAGGCTTTTGCTTAAAAGCCGCAGGGGCGGCTGGACTTTTTGATAATGTTAAAATCTTTGTGTAAATGTGTTGAATTTTGTATATATATATATTGATTATTGTTTGAAATTGATACTGACTGAACTTTTTATGATGTAACGATGTTGAGCTGTTTATGGTGTTGATACTGATTTTTTCTCTCTTTTTCTTTTTGTATTTACATGATGTGTCTTTAGACTTGCTGTTTACTCTGTGCTTGTGAACCGCCCTGAGTCGGCCCAACCGAGTAGGGCGGTATAGAAATTGGAGTAAATAAATAAATAAAATAAATAAATAAATAATAATGCTAATTGCATTAAAAATGTAATCTTGTTATAATGTTGTTGTGTTTTTCCCCTATAGCATGATGTATTATGATGTGCATGGTAGAGATCTGTAGTGGGAATATGTGAGTAGCATGTGAAATTTGTGATTTGGGTGGAATGTGAGAAACAATGGAACAGACATTTTAAAAGGGCTTGCATATAAGGAAAATGCATTTGTGAAAGCACATTTGCCTCAACTTGCAACATTCTGATGTTTGTACAGTTTAGGTAATTTTTAAAAGCAGGCATTTTATTTAACAGATAATTATCATAGTCGAATCTTTATTCTTTTCTAGACAAAGTCATTTCCATAATTATTGCATATATTAAAGTATTTAATTAAAAAAGAAACAGCCAGAGCCAAAAACCAGGTATCCCACATTGCAAAATTGTTCCAGTTTTGTTCCTTGTTTGGTAACAAGATGATATGCCACCAGTGATGGGATGACAAAAATTCTACTACCACGCCTTGACGTCACGCCATGACGATCTGCCCCAGGCCGTGAGCTCCGTGGGGGTGGAACGCTACTGTGGTGAGCGACGATGATGCTGCGCCCAGGCAGGGCTGCCCGAGGGGGGCAGGCAGGCTAGTGCGGGGCCTTCGGAAGGGGTGCTGGCAGGGGAACCGTGGGACCAACCTCCCATCACCCCCATTCCGGTGGGGGCTCAGCGGCCCCGGGGTAGGTACCCTCCTCTGAGGGCTGGCTGGTGCCGCCGCCGCCGCCGGAGCTGCTCCGAAAAGGTGCAGCTCCGGCTCTGAAAGAAAAACATTTAAAATTGGAGCCAAAATGGCTCCAATTTAATGCGCATGCGCAGAAACTCAATCTGACGCATGGGCAATGCATCAGATTGAGTTTCTGCGCATGCGCACTAAATTGGAGCCATTTTGGCTACGATTTTAAAAAAAATTCTTTCGGTGAGGCGTCCGGAACCGGACGCCTTAAAAATGGGCTACCCTCTCGGAGAACCCTCCGAGATTGTTCTTACCGGTTCCGGGGAACTGTCTGGAACCGGGGACATCCCATCACTGTGCCACTCAGTTCCTTACAGAACTTCCATCTTTCCTCACATCACTATGAAAAATATACTGTATATTTGGAGTTAGCTAAAAATGTGCAATCAGATGTCAAAATAAGATGGGCATCTTTACGATCTTCAGATAAAACTACCAATATGTGGATATAAAATTCTCCCATTTTAGTGTACAGCTTGTCTGATAGGTACTATATAATATTATCTGGTACAAGTGACATTTCTCTTCTAGTTTACCCTTCTAATCAAGAATCCTACTAACGTGCCCAAGTCCTATAATGGTTTTTCATAGCCAAACTGTAATGCAAATTGCCACTAATTAAGAGCTGGAATCCTGTTTAAAAATTACAAAGATGTTAAGTTCAGTAGCTCAAATTCTAGGGGCAAACTGCTGCAAGGTAAGACGTTAGCACAGGTATTTTCAGTTGTATGCTATGTCATATGATTGCTGTGTGATAGCAAATTGTGCAATTGTTTAACTAGCAGAAATGTGGTGCTGAGATTAACATTTATAGACTTCTAACAGCAAGTGTGAGAAATAGAATTCTGGCCAATGTGTTGCTTCCCATTGTACACCAAGTGGAATGCAAGCAAACATTTGTTAATTGTGGTTAATTTGCTACCACAATTTACTGAATTACACTAACACCAATATAAAACCACAGTAGGATTACTGCTTTCCTGTTCTGAAATATATTGAAGCAGGCTATGGACATAATCATTTGCCATGGCCTTATGATGACCTTTATCATTCTGTCCAAGATTAGTTTACAGATTCACCTTTTGACAGATCTAAACAACTATGTTGTTCTTACACTGCATTTTTATAAGCTTATTTTCTTTTAGTCAACCAAGTACTACATACAGTTTCCTTCTTCCTCTGTACCTTCAGAACTATCTTGTAAGAAAAGCTAAAGTTGCCCAGCAAGCTTATGATGACTAATATTTGGAAATGTTATTACAAAGAAAGTAAGAAGGCACTTGCAAAGCAAAGCAAAGCAATCCAATCACTTATATACTGCCCTATAGCACTTAGTGGGTGGTTTACAAGTTACCGCATTTGCCAGTGTATAAGACACACTCCCCCCTTAAAATATACCCCAAAAACAGTGTTTATCCTATATGCCAGTAACATGTATCCCCACCCATGCACTGGTGCAGTTCTGCAGCAAGAGAGGATTGGCGACTGGAGACAGGAAAGGGCTCTTTTTAAAACCACCCTCCCCCCCCAGCTGGTGTGGTTTGGTGGCTGCTGCTGGCCGTTAGAAGCCAGATGAAGGGCAGCTTCCAAAGGAGCTCTCGTGCCCAGCTGATCCCGCCCTCCCTGCCTCCTGATGGTCACAGAGTATGGGATAGGATGGAAATGGGCTTAAAGGATCCTCCCCACCCCCACCCCCCACATCCCACTCTCCCTGACTGGTGGTGACATGGTAGGGAAAAGAAACTCAAAGAATCCTCTCTTTCCCCCACATACACACTCCCAGGTTGGTGGTGGGGTGATGGGGAAAATGGATTCAAAGAATCCTCTGGTTTCCCCCTACCTCACTCTCCTCAGCTGGTGGTATAATGGTAGGGAAATGAGCTTCAAAGGAGCCTCCCCCCATCCCACTCTCCTTGGCTCCTGGAATTAATTTTGGAAATTCATGGGAAAATGTAGAAAATTATATTTTCCTTTTAAAATGTTTATAAAAATGGGGTGTGTCTTATACACTGGCAAATACAATAATTAGGATTTTGCCCCCAACATGCTGAGTACTCATTTTACCAACCTTGGAAGGATGAAAAGCTGAGTCAACCTTGATCCCTGGTCACTATGGAACTCACAACCTTTTAGTTGCAGTACAGCACTTTAGTCACTGCATCACCGGGATTCATTCTATGAAATAACTAAAGACTATGAAAAACAAACAATAAGTAAATTGATACCCCATCCCTATAAAAGTATGTCAGAAATAGTTCTACTCAAGATCTATCAATTTGAAAATAGGATGCAGAATACCAATCTTTCATGTACACGTGGAGGTTTTATGGAGAAGGATGATCTGCTTCATGAATGGTGTCAATTCTGCTGGGTACAAATTTTTTCATGTCTTTCTTTCCCTATACTGTATTGCTTTCTTTTGCTCTATTCTGCTTCCTCTTTTAAAAATAGAAACGGTGAATTCTTACCATTGGAACCTACTTGTATATTGTCACTGAAGTCTTTGGATGGGCCCACTGTCAATAAATGAATCAATCTCTTTGCACAAATGACATATGATTTGTTAATTTAGTTTGCTGAACTTTTCATATTTTGATGCTGACTAGCAGCTAACTATGTTCCAGGATGGAAACACATTTATTTCCTAACAATTCTGTTATATTACAATGCCTAGCCAATAGATTATTATGTATGTAAAATATTTTAATTAAGAAATTGAAATTTAACCCTGGGAATACTGTAATATTGGCTAGGCATATTAACGTTATGATGTTTACCAACTGCAATATACTCATTTTCCTCAAGCATAGCATCCTTATTAACATAGTGATTGAAAATTGATTTACGTAAGAGTAATGATAATAAAAGTTAGTCTTCACAAAGTGCTACAGCATTTTTGTTTTGTTTATTCTCTGATATAATAATAAAGGTATTACAGTATTTGAATATCCTTCCTACCAACTGAACACATGAAAATACCAACAGATTTGGCCGATATTCAGTTACAAATTGCTTTAAAAAGTAATCTAAGCATTACATTTTGCAGATTGCCCTTTCATGCTGCCAACTATCTTCCCCCAGGATAAAATTCACTTGAGTCTCATAGTTTAGTTATCTAGGCCAATCCTGACCAACAGGCTATGCCTGTTTCACAAACAGAATGGAGATTTCCAATAAAAACAACTCTTGAGGAAGCAATGATGACAATATGCAAAAAAAATTAACCATGTCTGAGGTAAACTACATGACACCAATAAGACTAATAGATGTAATATGTTTAATGGATTTTGTGACTTATTAGCAATTATGTTCACACTATCCAAGCCAAATTGTTGTCCTCAGTCATAATTCTCCTCCGAAAGGAAAGTACAGTAATACCTCAGATAACGCTAAGACTTGGTTCCACAAGTCTTGGTGTTATCCGATTTTTAGTGTTATCCGATGCATGTTAAAATCCTATGGGATGGATCAGATAACGTTAAAGCTCCATAGAGATACATTGTAACCGCACAGGCTTTAGCAGTTGTTATCCGATCTATCCCATAGGACCTTAATGTTATTCGATCCAATTCTCCTCCCCAGATTACTTAACGTTATGCAATTTTAGCGTTATCCAAGGTAAAACTGTACTGTACTCTGTTATTTCCTCAGCAGAGAAACAAGCAAGCATATAACTTTAAAAAGTTTAATAGTTCTGAAGCTAAAATACCAGGTAAGAAATTATTTTAATCTCATGTAAACATGGGACAGTTGCAGCTGAAAAATTGTGCCAGTTAATCAGTATCTTGCAAATTGATAATCAGGAGGTCTCTTCAATGAAATATGCTCTCTTTATTCCAATGGAGGGACCAAAGTGGTGCCTGCAAAGAAATACTATTCCTCTACGGCAGGGGTTATCAATATTTTCAGCCATGGGCCAGACCATGCCCCTTCAGACTGCCGAGTGGACTGGTGCCGTAAAACGCATTTACGATGGCCACGGACTCATTTATGGCTGTAGCAAAGGTGTGTCCGTGGCTGATTCTGAAGGCATCTGGAGCGAGGTCAGGGGCCGGATTATTTGGCACTGTGGGCCATAGGTTGCAAACCCCGGCTCTACGGTAATGTCTTGCAGATAGGATAGATCAATGTGAATGACCAAGATCCTTCACTGAAAAGTATTTCCTGGGATGCAAAATACATGTTTTACAAAGATGTTTTTTAATTCTCTATTTTAGCAAACTAAAATGGCATGCTTCTTTATCCAAATAATGGGAGGGTGCTATTTTATTACTATATACTGAAAGTGCATTTTGTTTAAAGAAAGCCTGATCTTCTATTTCTTAGCTGGCTAACACAAGTCTTTCTGTGTTTAACATTTTAAGCTGCATTCTTCTCATAATATACAGGTAACTAATGGCTCCTTTTCATGCAGTGGAAAATCCTGATTAATACCTTGGCAACCAGCTTCTTGTGTTGGCAATATAGCACCAGTAAATTCAATGTGTTTTCAGAGGAATGTACAAATGGTCTTTTCTTGCATATTCTCCAAACCATAAAATAATCAAGTGATTATTTCAACAAGTACACAAATCTATTTTGTGTACAAATTACATTCTAGGTCTACTTCCTCTGTTTCTTTTGTAGTTAAATAGCAAATCAATCATCTGTACTCATTCATTTTAATAAATAGGTTTGCACTAAAAAAAGTTGTCATACCTTTCAGGACATGAAAATATGGATAAACATTAGTAGAGAAAGTACAATATAGTGCAATAATTGGCACCCAATATACCTGATCCTTTCCTATGCAATATTCTTGCGCCTCTCCCTCATCTTCTTGCTTGTAAAAACATGCTGTCATTTAAGAATTTCTTGACTGATATGATGACGAGTACACGACTAATGAAAGAACAAAGATCCTTTCTGCTTCTTTGAGAAATTTTTTAGCAACATGTTTGTCTCATAACATTAATACACAATGGCAGGAGGGTTGAAGCACTTATACAGAGAGTCAGCTGGCACAAACCATTTGCTGCTTGTCAGTTTTCACCTGCAATATTCTCCTGAATAGTTTTTCCCCTTCATTATAAGACAGGAAATAAGACTGGCAAGGATTTAAAAGTCCTGGAAGGACTGATGCCTCTCTGCAGATATCTCAGTCCAAGCTTGTAAATATATTTACTGAAGAAACATGTATTTCTACTCAATGAAATTATGCCACAAGATTAGAAAACTCTACCCCATTATATGAAATTAATATTATACATCACAGAGGATGGGGGAGAGAAGAAAAGCAAAAATAAAAAACCCAAACCCCAAGCCACTCCGCCCACCTCACCCCACAAAAACAATAGTAGCAGTAGTAAAGAAGAAGCTGGCTAGCTGACTGTTGCTGCTTAATGTAAGGAAAACACTTCTTTTAGCAGAAAACAACTACAGTAAAACCTCGAGGTACGAATAAAATCAGTTCTATGGCCTTGTTCGTAAATCGAATTTGTTTGTAACTTGGGGCATCCCCTTAGGGATAAAGAAAAGTCCCTCCTACCTTCCAAAAATCAATCAAACCACCCAAAAAAAAAACAGCAGCACTGAAAGGAAAGCATGCATAAGCAAAAATGCTGTTCCTCACCTTAAAGAAGCTTTGAAAATGGACAGAAAACTCAGAAAAATCCAGCAAGAAACAGCAACAGGCAGCCATTTTGGCGCCAAAACTCCAGACAAAGAAATCACTTCAAACACTCTACTGCCACCTACAGGGCTCAGAAAGGCTGCATGTGTGCAATGCATTCTGGGGAATCAGATTATGTAATCTGAAGCAAACCCATAGGGGAAATGGTGTGTTTTGCTTCACTCGAGGCAACACAAAGGGAAAAGAATTAATTCATAAATCAGGGCATGTTCATAACTCGAGGCATGGATTTCAGTGCAGAACCAATTCATAAGTCTAATTATTTATAAGTAGGGGCATTCGTAAATCGGGGTTTTACTGTATGTGCATTTTGCTTTGGAATTCTTACTTCAAGAGGAAACTTTGAAAATTTTGAAGTACCCAAACAGTCATTTTTGAGAAAACATATTTCATATTTGAATAGAAATCTGTGGCTAAAAATGCTAGTGAATCATACCCAAAACTATTAAGGGAGAGGTCTATATCTTGCACTTGTTGCATAAAGTTTTAACACTATATTGTGTCCAAAAAAGGAAGTTGAAACTAAATAATTAAGCAGTCTAAAGTCTAGCATTAAAATAAAGCACCTCCTTCCCAGAGACAGTCTTCCCAAAAATCTAAGTAAGCAGTGGTCTGCTAGTACAGATTAATGCTCACAAATATTTGATCCTGAGTACAGTAAAGTATCTGATTTTTAAGGGCAGCAAAAATAATTTCTCATATAAAATAAGTTTCTTCAAAAAGTTGAGAACAACAGATTGTGTACTTGAATGACAAGACAGAATAACTAAATGGGAGACAAAATCCATATCCAAGACAAAAACCTTGCATAACAATTTGTGGTGCATAAATTAAAATCAAGGCTTTGGAACTGGGGGTAGGGGTTGAGGCACATTCAGCCAGAGGCAGAAAATGTGTGAAATAGTGACAGACCTGTATATAAGGAGAAGAAAGGGCAATTAGATGTGGAAAAGCATCCTCTACTTCCAGGGAGCTGTCTGATGAAGTGGACTTGATCTACGAAAGCTAACAGTAAAATAAAACAATTAGTTTTCAAAGTGCTACAGCATTTTTGTTTTTGTTTTATTTATTCTGTGATATGTTTGAAACACAGACTAACACAGCTACTATTTTAAAAAATCTCCTCTGTGTTTTCATCTCCCTCTTTAGAAGCAGTGACAGATTTTACTTTCTTGGGATCAAAGCTCATTGCAGATGGGGATTGCAGCCATGAAATAAAAAGGTGACTGATTTTTGGGAGGCAAGCAATGAGAATCTGGGGAGAATAGTGAAAAGTAGAGACATCAAATTGCAAACAAAAATTCGTATAGTCAAAGTAATAGTATTCCTGGTGGCAATGTATGGTTGTCAGAGCTGGACCATTAGGAAAGCTGAGTGTAGAAGAATAGATGCCTTTGAGATGTGGTGTTGGAGGAGAGTATTGAGAGTCCCCTGGACAGCAAGGAGAACAAATAGGTCAATCTTAGAAGAAATCAACCCTGACTGCTCCTTAGAAGTTTAAATTGTAAAGATGAAGCTAAGGTACTTTGGACATCAAATGAGAAGAGAGGATTCACTTGAGAAGGCCTTGATGCTGGGAAAGGTGAAGGGCAAAAGAAAAAGTGGGTGGCCAAAAATGAGATGGCCAGATGGTATTGTGGATGCAGTGGGAACAGAGCTGGGTGGGCTGAGGAGGATGGTGGAGGACAGAGGTGCCTGGCGGATGGTGGTCCATGGGGTCGCGGAGGGTCGGAATCGATTGTGCGACTGAACAACAACTTTAGAAGAAGGGGGGGATGGTGAATAAAGATTTAGCATTTTCGCCTGCTCGTTGATTTTCTCCTTGATGTCATTCTCTCAGTCCCCTTCCCCCTTTTTACACATATTAAAGTGCTGGTTAGCAAAATATTGTTCCCTCTAATAGGAAAGGCTCTGTGAAATAAAAGCATTATTGGAGCAATCATCTGTTTGCCTCTTTGGGGGTAAAAACTTCAGACAGGGAATCCTTGGCAAATGCTCTAATCAATCTGATTAAGACTATACATGTTTGTTGTTCTTTGGAGACTATGAAATGCTTAGAATCCATTTGAAAAGAAAAATATAAAAAACTATACTGAGTGTTGAAAATTAATTGATCTGTTTAACTCTTTAAACTAACAGTGCACCCAGACAAGGACACAGCTGACTGACTGGAACCCTGAACAAAGTGATTCCTTTCTGGTGGCAGCAGAATGAGACAAGGCTATACAACAGCATTTTGTTTCAGCTTCTACTTGTTACTTCTCAATAAATAAATATCCAGTTATCTAGGAAAAGACAGACACACCTGTATTTGGACACAGCTAAACAGCCAGATCCTTTTGAATTTAGCCAACATTATCTGAGCTCTGCCCAAAATACTCATTTTCTAATTCAAACAAGTTACTCAAAGTCTGTTTTGTCCTCTGTTCTATGCTCTCTATGACATCTGACTTCATTACTCTTATTTGATGTTTCTCACTGAAATGTATCTGGATGGTAATGATCCCCCTCTTATTCTCTTAGGGTTTGTCTTAAGGTCCTTCACATAAAAGCTCATATCAAAAATAGACAAGAGACTTTTAAAGTCATTAATTAATGTACAAAAAAAACCTTCATGGCCAATTTATGAAACATTTACTGTACAGCCATAAGCTGCAATTAATATGAAACATGTCTCTGCACTTCTACCACTTAAATACAACATAATACAAGATCAAAGGAAAATAGGGCAAAGAAAAACATCAATACATTCCAGATCTTTCTCTCCCTCCTCTTTTAATTTAAGAGTATGATAATCTAATTGGTGACCCATCCTCAAAGTTCAAACTTAAAATCTATTCTCAATACTTATCTTATTAAAAGGATTCTCTATGAACACAAACATTCAATTTTCCTCATTACTGACAGCTCTCATATGTTACAGCACAGTACTCTCTTGCTCCTTAATAAAAAGTTAGGGAAAGAATATACAATCTACATATAAATTCCATTAACATGATAAATTAACACAAAGTTGTTGTTTTTAAACTTCTATAAGGGGCCATCACTTGTTTTTCTATACTACAATGTTCAGATTTGAATGTTTTGTTAAACCAAACAAGTTTCCACTTCTTCTTCTTCTGTACACGATTCCAAATATTGGTGATCATCATGGCATTCAGCCATGATGACTATCCTGAGAATATAATGCAGTGACCATTCATCTGTCTTCCACATCACAGCATGAGTCCCACACCACTGACCCAGTTCCATGAATCACTTTCTGGTCCTGAGCCCTTTTGGCATGCAAAGTCCTTATCAGCCCCAGGCCAGTATTGATTAAGCTGCTGCCCTCCATCAAGATGGATTCAAGTGGGATTTAATCCACTTGGGGACCATCACCCTTCCCTGTGGACTTTGGCACCCAAGGCCATTAGTCTTCAGGGTAGTTAAGATTAGTTAACTGCTGCCTTTGATTGGTGTTTGTGTCACTGGCAGCATAGGATAACCTGGCCAGACTTCTACTCCACAACAATGCAGCAGATCATCTGCCAAACAGTTTTCATTTATAAAGTCTCTATTAATACCTGTTTTCTGTATCTCAGGGCTATGATTTATAGATAGATGATGTTAAGTTTTCTAATTTAATTTTATGGAATAATACTGCCTCTTCAGAAGCGACCAAGATTCTGGTGCTTTGTAATACCTTTTGGTTGTTTATAAAATATAGTACTTGATATACACAAAACATGATACTTTAATTGGGGAGAGTGGACTTCCTTAATTTATGTCCTATAATTGGTTTATGACCAAATACAGATCTTTAAGTCTGACTGAAACTGCACCTCTCCAGCCTTTAAATTGGCCAAACTTGACAGAATAATAAAGAGGATTTAAAGAAACTGAATGTGGGGATAATAAGGGTTACATGTTAAACATCCATTTATTCCAACAAATGGCAGAATCAAGAATCCATCCAGTGTATAATGCATAACCTTGGATGTATCCGGGGGGATTATTTTTCTTCTCAACCCATTAGATCACTGTCCTCAATTATAAAACAACCATGTCCCAGGCAATCAACTCCTTCCTACAATAAAAGATAAAGATGAAATACATTTTTACTTTGTTATTGTATAAGTCTAAGGCCAAGGAAAATGAAAAGAAGGGTGGGATAACAGTATAAGGAAACTGTTGTAACTGGATAAATTGTTGCATTGGATTTGTCATCTTCATAAAACTAGTTCTAAAAAGCTCAACCACAGTCAGCCACAAAGCTGGTGAAATATCTACATACTTTATCCATGGCAGTCTCTAACTTTACAGTCCCATGTAGCTCAGGTACAAGAAGTCATTTGAGACATCTCATCCCAAATCTGTGCTAGAGAGAGTTTCACTATATTGGCTATAGTACCTAAAAGCCTCCAGAGGGGTCAAAGGGGACTGTTGGGTACAGCTTGCTCCTGGGAAAGAACCTTCTCAGGAGAGCTAGAACAGGCTGTTCATCCTCATTTGTTTGGCTGCACATGTACCTCCCCAAAACGTTGCAACCCATGCAAATAAAGAATGCTCAAAACCATTATGGAAAACAAATGAAAGAGATAGATAAAAAGATATTACAGTACAATAAGTTGAATTTATCGTGGTTTGGCAGGGTGGCAATGTGTAAGATGATGTTGTTACCTAAATTAAATTTCTTATTTGATGCTCTGCCAATAAAACACACAGAAAAAGAATTGGAAAAATATCAAAATACTATAAATAGATTTTGCAATGGGAAAAGAAAAGCAAGGATACCCAAGATTTTATGGTATATACCACAAAAAGAAGGGGGACTGGGTATTCCGAATATTAGCAAGTATTATAGAGCTTTTCAATTACGAAGTGTTATTAAACTACTAAATAGAGAAGAGCCGATATGGGGAAAATTAGAATCAAAAGAGTTTTCTAGGAAAGGGAAGGCATTCTTTTTATGTGGAGATAAGGATAAAAAAATGAGGATTCAGGGCAAGATGATAAGAGCAACAATAGAAGAATGGAACAAAGTAAGAAAGGAACTTATTCCAGGGATATCAATGGTTACAGAATTAGAAGATTTCAATAACTTTCCGATAAAAATAGAAGGTAGGATTAAGGATATCTTATTAAAAAATGGGGTCTCTCTGTTGAAGGATTGGATCAAAATTTGTAGGGATTCGGAGAGGAGAAAGGAGCTCTATCTGCAACTGGGGTTGGATTGGTTTAAAGTCCTCCAGATTAATAATTGGAATAAGAAATTTCTTTTTGAAATGGGATCTGACAGGGAGCTTACAGAATTTGAAACATTGCTGGTCAAATTGAGAAAAGGAGACATAGGTTTAAAAGGGATAGTTAGTCAAATATATAAAATTCTAAATAAAGGAGGGAAGGCTCAACAAGTATTGAAAGATAGTTGGGAACAAGAACTGAACATAACAATTAACGAGAAGACTTGGGGGAAAATGTGGAGAAGACGTATTATGAGATCTATGTCGGTAAGAGTGAAGGAACATAATTATAAATTAATTTGGAGATGGTATAGAACCCCAGTAAAACTGCATCTAATGTACAAAGATGTGAGTGAGAAATGTTGGAGATGTAAAAAAGATAGAGGCACATATGAACACATGTGGTGGTCTTGTGAGGCTTTGAAGGACTTTTGGGGAAAAATAGAGGTTGAAATTAAAAATATATTGGATTTGCAGGTTGAACTGGGCCCAAATACAATTTTGTTAACAGAGATGGATAAATATAAAATGAGTGAGGATAAAAATGAATTGATGGCGATAATGTTATCAGCGGCCAGACAATGTATAGCTAGAAATTGGAAAAATAATGAAAACTTACAAAGAAGGAATTGGTATAACGAAATGTGGGATTTGGCACTCAACGAAAAGCTCACTTGGGAGATAAATTTTAAAAAGGGTAAAGTAACTGGTAACAACTTCTGGAGGATTTGGAAACCTTTTATTGATTATGTAACAGTAAAGAATCAGGGCATACCCCCTGTATCTGAGCAAAATGACTTTTGGAAAACATAAGTAAACATAAATCCCCGGACATTGTATATATCACAAGGGTGGTTTTAAAGATAAGAAGAAAAATTGAGATAGAGAATAACATATATTGGTTATGAGGTGATAGATGGAAATATAGTTTGGAGATTGATGTAGTAAATAGTGTTTTATAATGAGGTAATAATTTTTGATGGATGTTAACAATGTAGTATTCTTATATATGAGAGATTTTACTTTCCTTTTTGAATTCTCTGTTTATATTCTTTAGATATGTAATTCATTTTGTTTTATGTATGTGTCTTGTTTTGTATCACTTTATATACCTAATAAAAATATATAAAAAAAAAAAAAGAATGCTCAAAACCGATTTCCATCCTATCATATGAATGGCCAATAGTAATACCCATTTGCATTTTACATAAAGACAGATGATCAAGCTGGGACATCTACCAGGAAAGCAATATAACAGGATCCATGCTTAAGTAAAAAACACACAGCTCTCCTTCTCATTCAAGAATCAACCCTGAAACTGATTTACGATGCCAATTTGCAGAAGGGTTTTTCTGAACCTTTCACAATATTTTAAAATATCAAGGAATGTTAAGTACCTTTTAGTTTATAGATAGTGGCAAAAGGCAAAACATAAAAGTTAGGTCAGAGTCTCATACAAATGCAAAAATCTTTTCACACACCTCCAATAAAAATAAATAAATTATGGCAGCTACCATGAATGCAAGAGTAATCCCAGATAGGTTGGGTTATTTAATATGTACCTGAAGAAGGGTGGAATACATTGTTGCGGCTGGAACCCACAGTTCCAGCTCAGCAAGTAATATAAAGAAGAACCCTTCGCACAGACTTCCTCCTTTGGACTGGGGTAAATATGTACAGGCTGCCAGCTGTCCACTTACTCTGTCTCTTCATGCTGATGCGATTGTCTTGTCATATGTTCTCCACAAGAATTAAATATTTTCAGAGTAACCAGATAAGCTACAAAACAACTACTAAATCAGGGGTGGGGAAAGTGCAGCCCTCCAAACAGTTTTGGACTGCAACCTCATTCAGCCTTAGTCAGTATATCCAATAACACAGAATGCTAGGATATGCAACCCAACATCTGAAAAATCGTAATTAGATCATCCCTACCTAAACAGTTAAATTGGATACATCTTTCTTAGTTATAAAATATGCCCCTGATATTTTTCAAAAATAAACCTAATCATTATCATTTGTCTTTAAAAAATCTTTATACAGTATATGTTTACTTCAGAGTTTGGTACTGTTCATTTTTTTTTACATTTTACTTTTCAAAAAATACAATTATAAAATTACCAGCTGTTTAAACCCTGATGCAATACATAGCTGATGAAGTATTTATAATTAAGATATAAATCCCATGTATATCTATTCAGAAGTAACACCTATTGATTTCAATGACTCTTATTCCCAGATAATTATATTTAGTATTGCAGTCTAATGAACTAAAGGTTCATTCTTGACACTTGCTTCACAGTAGGTGAAGTAAGTTTTGGGAATAATTAGGTTAACATTGATGGAAATATGCTTCAAATTAGGGTATAACATGCAAACCTTGTGTTCCAACATTTATGATAGCTTATCCTCCCTTTCATAAACTTGCTTTTTAAAAGATAATTTTAAAAACTTTACAATAAACATGTATATTTAACACAAATTGTATTCACAAATACAGTAAGTACATCCAAATGTGCCAATTGCATATTATGTGGATTCTACCAAACATACTTATGTAAAGTATGTGATTTCAATTTAAAAGAAAACCTGAGACAAAATTACATATATCTGTACATAAACTACATTGATAAAACGCAAAAAACTTCCATCTCAGTATCAAGACTCTGCTTTAATTATAAATATGAGAACTCCGATAATCCTATATTTCTTCCTCCAATCTAAACTATTCTTGTTATATTTATCAGAGATTTTGTGAATATTTGTTTTGTTTAATGATCTAATAAAAGTATCACCTAGTCTTGCATTTGTGTAGCTTTAAAGACTACACGGTCCTGTTTCTTAATACTGTAGTTTGTTTCCAATGACTATTCATCCTCCTTCAATTTGTTAAATTAAAAAAGAATTATACTGTGCCTCAGGATGGAGGCAAAGGAACAGAAAGTAACCTGAGATATGAAGTCATTGGACTGTATAGTCCTCACAAAGCTGCTACGTGAGAGATTTTAAGGGAGTGACTGAAAACAGCTTCCCAGAAGGTATGCAAGAAAACAGCAGTCCATACCAGTTCTTCTTTGCCACAAGACTCATTATGGCATCCAAAGAGAATGGAGAGCGATTACTCATAATGCCAGATGACAGATAAAAATGGTAAGATTCTGGCACCGGGATAGGGGTCATGGGAGAAGAAAAAAAGACTGTCCTACAAAAGAGAATAGACGGTGACAGGTGCCTGGGCTGCAAAAGACGCTAACCACAAGTCAGCACTCTTTTACCTGGGCTGAGGTGGTGGCTGCTGGTGATGAAGGTGATGGTGAATCCCGCTGATGGTTCTCTTCTTCCTCCGGAGAATCATTCAAGAGAACTTTGCTGCTCTTGCTGAGTTTCCACATTTTTAGAGGATGGCAAGCAAGGTGGAAGGGGGGGTGGGAGGAGGAGAGGAAAGGAGAGGAGAGGAGGAGGGGCAGGAGAAGTGGGACCAAGCCTGCCTTTATTTATTCCTGAGGGGGGGGAAGGGGAGAAAAAGAAAGAAATGACTTTGCTGTTCAGATTGTCAACCACTTTTGAAGAAGCTGGGCAAAGGACTGATCTGTGCATAGATGGGTGGACAGAGACAAGTTTTAAAAAGCAGGCTTAGGAAGGCGTGAGAAGGCACTGAAGAGATGGACAAGGAATTTTAAAGACATCCCCACCACATACCTTCTTGCACACGCACCTCACAGCTCCACCATGGAGGGGTGTGTGTTTTAGGGTGGTGTGGAGGAGTAGAAATGGCCCTGCCACCCTCAAAAGCAGGGGTGCTAAAACTACTGCCCAGGGAGCTGGATGCGGCCCCCGACACCAATTCATTCAACCCATGAAGCCCTCCTTGCTCCCAGAAGCGGAAGTAAAATGTGCCTGTATGGGTGCGTTTTACTTCTGCTTCCGGGAGCAACAAGGGCTTTGGGGGGCCAGATGAATTGGCATGGGGGGGGGGCATCCAGCCCCAGGTCATAGTAACCACCCCCCTGAACCTCATGACCGGCCCATGGCCCAAAAAGTTTGGGGACTCCTGTTCAAAAGTATCATATCCGGTATCAATCAGCCTCTGTATGTGCTCAGAGGCACTCCAGCAGCAAAGAGGAGGAAAGCACATTTAAGTGAAGGTACTGGGAGGCAAGGAGTGTGGTGGCTCGTGTGATTAAGACGCTGAATTTGACAACTGTAAGGTCCGCAGGGGCAGCAGTTCGAGACCAGAGTGCGGAGTGAGCTCCCGTCTCTATCTCAGCTCCTGCCAAACCTTGTGGTTCGAAAGCAAGAAGTTGCAAGCAGATAAAGAGGTACCGCTTCGGCGGGAAAGGTAAAACAGCGTCCCGTGCACCTTGGTGTCTAGTCATGCCTTCCACATGTCCACGGAAACGTCTGCAGAGGCAGACAGCGCTTGGGCTGTAAAAACGGAGATGAGCACCGCCCCCAAAGAATCGGATACGAGTGGCTTTCGGGCAAGGGAGACCTTGACTTTACCGGGAAGAAGGCCTAGGCGTGGGTGCGGGACAATCGCTTTGGGCGCTGGACGAAAACTGCTGCCCCAAAGGTTTCCCCCACACACACACCCTCTCCCCCCGCGTACATCTCCCGGGCTCTGAAGGCTGCCCTCCCGCCCTGAGGGGGGGAAAAGGGGCCGACATACAGAGGAAGGCAACAAGACGGAAGGAGGCCCTCAGCTCAGGCGGCCCTTCGCCGTGTTTTCCTACCACCACCACCGCCCCCTCCTCACCTGTGACTGTACCTCACCGTCGTCGTCAGAGCCGTCGACGCCTCAGCAGCAGCATAAGCGCGGTGCCTCCGAGCGGCCGCTGCCATGTTTGCGCCTGGCGGTGGGAGGGGGTGTGAGTAGTCTGAGGGGAGAAACGGCATTCAGGAGGCGGAGGGAGGGAGAGAGAGAGAAAGAGGGCGGCGGGGAGGAGGGGGAAAAAACGGGCTTGCCCGGTTGCCACGGCAGCCCCGCGCGGCGCGTGCCCACCCCACCCCCACCCCGGCCGTTGAGGCCCGGCGCGTGGAAGAGGGGGGAGGGACCTCCCAGCTGGAGCTCGCGCCCTGCTACTGGTGGTCCCGTCTCTCCCCCCCCCCCTCACCCTCCACCCTGCATTGCCTAATTGACCGTCTTAAAGTCGCCCTTCGCTTTGATTGACGGGAGCATCCTCTCTCGGGACAGTCCCGTCCTCAGTACAAGCCCGGCACCCTCAGTCATGGCGAACCTTGGCACTCCAGAGGTGTTCTTGGACTTCAATTCCCAAGAAGCCCAAGCCCACACGAATGGGTTTAATGCGCGTATATATGCGCAGCAAACCCATTCATGTGGATTCACAGGAATTTGGGCTTAGTCCAAGAACATTGTGCAGTAGACCCATTCATGTGGATTCACAGAGACTTGGGCTTCTGGGAATTGAAGTCCAAGAACACCTGGAGTGCCAAAGGTCACCATCATGGGATTATAGCAATTACACTACAGTAAAACCTGGTTCCACAAGTCTTGGTGTTATACGATTTTTAGTGTTATCCAAAGCATGTTAAAATCCTATGCGATCCATAGAGATACATTGTAACCACACAGGCTTTAGCGGTTGTTATCTGATGCATCCCATAGGATCTTAATGTTATCCGATGCAATTCTTCCCCCCAGATTGCTTAATGTTATGCAATTTTAGTGTTATTCAATACTAATGTTATCTGAGGTATTACTGTATATATACGGCTCCATAGCGCTTAGCGCACTCTTTGGGCAGTTCACAAGTAAATTAGCATTTTTTTGCCCCCAATCCTCTAGGTACTCATTTTACCAACCTTGGAAGGATGGAGGCTTTGAGTCAAACTTGAGCCCTGGTCAGGATCAAACACAACATTTTTGGCTACAGTACAACAGTTTTAACCACTGCACCATCAGAGATCCAGCAGAATCCAGGCAGTTTGTTTTAAAAATCATTTTTGTTCTCGTTGGTATTTATAATTTATTCAATTTTATTGTAAATATTTTTTAGAATATGTTGTAAGCCGCCCAGAGCAGGAAAATATCCCAGATGGGCAGGATATAAATGTAATTAATAAATAAAATAAACACTTCATCCTAAAGTCTACTACGCCTCCTTTCCCCACAGGTAAACTCCAGCCCACACACACAAAGATCTTGTGCCTCTATAACAGGGATTCTCAACCTGCAGCCTGTGGGCCAGATGCAGGCCGTGGCATTTCATGTGCCCCCTCACTGCCTCCACCACACTAGGAAGTGCCATGTGGTGGAGGAAGGGGAAAATAGTCATCCATCCCCCCAAGATGCCTGAGGGAGTGTGAACCGGGCCCCAGCTTTAAAAGGTTGAGAACTCCTGCTCTAAAGTTTAAACGAAAGTAGCTTGTCCTCTCAACAATGTGGTTAATATCTTAGTGTGACTGGAACCGTTTTCACTTCCTCGCCCTGTGATGGCTTTTAATCCTGTGGCATTCTAGCTGGACTTCACGAGCTCTCCAAAGACAACAGCTCCTCTGAGGAAATGTCCTGGTCACAAGACTTTCCATTGCTTGTTTCTGCTGCAACACAGTGTGGGGTGCAATGTGCAAAAGCTTATGCCAAAGTAAACAAGTTGCCTTTTTAAGATGTCGTGACCACTGTCCCTTATTTTTAAAGCAAACTAAATATGGGCATAAATAAAAAACGGTATTGTTTTCTCATGTCATTTGAGGAGACTGATTTTTCTCTCCTCTCCAATATAGACCATTTTAGGCTTAGTGGTTAAGACGCTGAGCTTGATGACTAGAAGGTCTGCAGATCAGTTCAAGGGCCAAATGCTGCGCATCGGAGTGAGCTCCCATCGTCTGTTCCAGCTCCTGCTAACCTTAGCAGTTTAAACCAACTAGACCAACCCCGGACGCGCCGGACGCTTTCCCCTGCCGGCTGGGCGGGGAGAACGAGGACCACCTGGGAGCTCCGGGCGGGCGGCTATAAAAGAACTTTCCTGCCGCCGCAGCGAGACCAACCCCGGACTCTTATTTGTTTCTAATTAAAATATGTATAAGGGATGAGGACCTTCCCTATTGTTTCGTACTGTATATCCTTGACTGTTTTTGCATTTCTTTGATTGTACTATATTTATATATTTTTTATGAAGATTTGTTGACCACATTGATTGTATTATATTTGTTATATTGTATTAATATTATGTTTTTCATATATGTCTTATATTGTAACATTGTTAGCCGCTCTGAGTTGCTTCGGCAAGGAGAGCGGCATATAAATTGAATTTAATCATAATAATAATAATAAATAATAAAACCAAGAAATTGCAAATAGATAAAGAGGTACTGCTTTGATTGGAAAGATAACAGTGCTCTGTGCATTCTGATGCCTAGCAATGCCTGCCACATGACCACGGAAACATCTGCAGATGCAGGCAGTGCTGGCTTTTTGGATGTAAACAGATGTAAACCTCTAGAGTCAGACACAGCTGGCTTTTGGGCA
This sequence comes from Furcifer pardalis, assembly GCA_030440675.1. Taxonomy (NCBI): domain Eukaryota; kingdom Metazoa; phylum Chordata; class Lepidosauria; order Squamata; family Chamaeleonidae; genus Furcifer; species Furcifer pardalis. Next base: position 35,280,033 of record CP126890.1, on the reverse strand, counting down.
AGGGAGACCTTGACCTTTTCCTTTAGAGGTGTGGATGATCACATTGCAGTTGTATGTAGCTTTCAAGTTCAGCAGATGCTGTAATTATACCATTAGTTTCCCACTCATTAATAGTAGTTTTGACCATTTCCCATAATAACTATAGCACAAATGGAAATTGGTGCACTCACATCCTTTTCATAGACTTCTGTAGAAAATTTGCTTGGTTACTGGAATAGCCAAATGTCAGACTAAACAGGCCTGCAGTCTGATCCAGCAAGGGTCTTACGGCCATATTACACATAGCTTATATAAAAATCCATCCCTGTTTCTGTGGTAAAATACTTTTTGTTTGCATTAGTAAGACAACCAGTGACTCATATAGTAATCTAATTCCAATTTTCTTTCCAAAGATGTTCACCTTTCAATTTTTACGACGATTATGTTCCTTTCTTGTTACAGGAATTAACATAGGGAATCTGTTGTCTTGTGTTACTGTAATTTTTTTCTATAGATACTCTCCATCTTTCTGTAGAATTGTGACAGACTGTGTTTCTTGCTGTTCATTACCATTTGACAATTTCTATTTGCAATGTACCTATTTTTCTCTATACCCAGGGGTGAGGGAAATATGTTTGTGTGTATGAATGCACACATATAAAGCATCTTATCCATCTGTACAGTACAGATGGGTTTGTTTCTGGGTTTTATACAAATTTTAAAAGGACATAAGATTAATTCTCAGTGACTGCTCCCAGCTTTTGAAATGCACTGTCAGATTGGACCCCTCCCTCTTGTCCTGCTGTTGTCAGGAAAAGATTTACCTTTTAAAGGAGATTTTTAAGAAGTAAGTCAGGGGTCTAGGAGATGTTTTTTACATCGGTTAGATATTTTTAAATGTTTTTAAACTAGTGTTTAATCTCGGTCAGTGTTTAACCATTTTTAACATATCATTTAATATATCGTTTTTCATAGTAGTTAACTTGTTATTGTGCAGTTTTCATTGTTGTGGGATACTTTGTATCTCCTGTGGGGGAGAAGAGAGGCAGGCACACACATGCACAGATAATAGAAAGAAACCCCAGCATTTTGTGAATTGGCTGCCATTAGCGGTGGCAAGTTATGCAAACCAGGACACCTGTTTTGACAGACTTAAAGAGCGGTATGGTTGCCAGCATGCTAGCTGGAATATTCATCATGTTTGAATAAGTAGTATTCCAGGTAATGTGTTAGCAACCATACTGCTCTTAAGTACTATCAAAATAGGGGTCCTGGTTGCCATGATGCCTCCAAATTCCACATTACCAAATTTGATGTGATTTCAAGAGAAAGGATGACCCCCAGGGAAAGACAATACTATGAACCTTCCTTGTGTACAGATCATATTGCTCTCAGCCCATCAGGTAATTGGGACAAGCAATATCTCTCTCTGCTCAGTTGAAGGGGATCCAATTTCTTTTCCTACTTTTTAAAAAATCTCATGTTTAACCTGTAAATCTCCAACACTTACAACATTCCCTCCACTGGGTAACCTTGTTTAAATGGATGCTAAAGTAAGACTTGTGTCTTGTTACGGTGACATGTAAACTTTAAAAACTTAATTTTCTTCTGTGTGCATACAGATGTAATAAAAGGAAAGAAAAAGCAGAGTTGATTGAAAATTTTTATAGAAATTTGTATTCAAAAAAGGAGGTGAATTTGAGTAAATTGCGAGAATACTTCGAACGGCAACAAATTAAGAAGATTACAGAGGAGCATAGGAACAAAATGGAGGAAACAATATCGATTAGGGAAATTGAAGAAGTAATAAAAAAATTGAAAAAGGAAAAAGCACCTGGGGAGGATGGGTTGCCAGCTGAGTTTTATAAAGATTTTATGCCATGGATTGCCCCGAGATTGTATAAGTTATATAATGGGATTTTAGAGGGAGATGCAACTCCAGATTCCTGGAATAGATCGATAATTGCTTTGATTCCCAAGCCAGGTAAAAATTTAGAAAAAATTGAATCCTATAGACCAATATCCCTGATCAACCAAGATGCAAAATTTTTTACAACGATTTTAGTAAATAGATTAAATGGTTTCATAGCCAATTATATCAAGGAGGATCAAGCTGGATTTATTAAAAATAGACACATGGCGGATCTTATAAGAAGAGTAGTAGACATATTGGATATGAAGCATAAATACTTAAGAGACCACATCATGCCAAGGACATCTGTCCGTCCCACCAGAGCGGACCGGAGAGGCTCTCTGGCACTAGAAGGAGGGCCTTCTCAGTGTCCGCTCCGGTCCTATGGAACCTCCTCCCAATAGAACTAGGCCTGCAGACAGAGCTGCTGTCCTTCAGGAAAGGAGTGAAAACCTGGTTGGCAAGTCAGGTCTGGGGAATGGATGGATCAATTTCCCCAGCCGGTTGGATGGTTTGAACAAATTTACCCCCAGTTCCTCCTAGCTACAACACCAAGTTTTTAATGTTAAGTTTTTAAGCTTTTAAAACTTTTAATTTTTGAACTGGTTTTAAATTGTTGTCGATGCTGACGTGTTGTGAATCGCCCTGGGTCCCTTCAGGGAGGAGGGCGATAAACAAATTTAGATAAATGAATGAATGAATGAATGAATGTAGTTGATCCTTTGTTAACATTTTTCTTCTCTTGAATAATGGAAGTTTGGTTCCATGTTTCTGATTCTTGTACTGTTCAGTGACATCTTAGAGTCACTTCGATTGTCAGAGGTTGTAGGCATCTGGCTCCATCACTACCTGGTAAATAGAAGGGGAGGAAATAGAAGCAGTGACAGACTTTACTTTCTTGGGATCCAAGATCACTGCAGATGGTGACTGCAGCCAGGAAATAAAAAGATGTTTACTTCTTGGGAGGCAAGCTATGAGAAACCATAATAAAAAAGGGGAGACATCTCCCTGCCAAAAGAAGTCCACATAGTTAAAGCAATGGTCTTTCCAGTAGTATTGTATGATTGAAAGCTGGACCATAAGGAAGGCTGAGTGCAGAAGAATAGATGCCTTTGAACTGTGATGCTGGAGAAGACCTTTGAGACTCCCCTAGACTGCAAGATGATCAGATCAGTCCATTCTGAAGGAAATCAACCCTGACTGCTCCTTGGAAGGACAAATACTGAAGCTGAAGCTCAAGTACTTTGACCACCAAATAAGAAGTGAGGACTCACTTGAGAAGGTCGCAAAGGGTTGGACTTGACTGTGCGACTGAACAAAAAAGTAGCTGTTGAACCTCTAGGAAGGGTCACAAGGAGACTCCTCTCCCTTGTTATCATCTGATCCTCTTCTTACATGTCCACCCCCACCTCCCTTCCTGAAACCACAGATCAAAAGAGTTAGCTTTTAAATACATGCACTGACTTGAGTGCTTCTACTGAGTGCCTGGGGTGAACCATTCTTGTTTACACATCAGCTGACAATTTATATAACTATTAAATCTGTCTTAGATATTATGTTGTTTCAATAGTGAATATAATTTTGTCTTTTAATGGAGATTTCCCCCCCCCCCCCTTCATTATTAATAATAATAATTGTATGCTGTCAAGTCAATTCCCACCACACTCTCCAGGGCTTTCTAGGCATGGAATGCCCAAAAGTGGGGTTACAGGTTCCTTCTTATGGAGCATCTCTGGGACAATGGAGCTTTATCAAGCAACACAGACTGGCTCTCTGTTCTTTTAACTCAAACCCAGGAGTTGTCTAAGGTTTTTTTGGCTAGCTACATATTTGCTCTTATCCAAAAGTATGGCCCAAACAAACAAACAAAAATAAAATTATGTTATCCTTCTCATTCCATGTCCAAAAATTGATTTGACTGGCAGTTGAATGTTATCTGGCCATTATATCCAAAGGTAGTAAGTTAGTGTTGGAGAGGGAAAGGACAGAACAAATGGAGCACAGCTATCTGGTCCATCATCTTGCTGCTATCTCTCTGGGAGGATCTACTGCTTGAAGAAATCACATCACATTCTGTTAAATTTGCAAAATGCTGCCTTTATCCCTGCTCCAAGATCAGATGAGGTGAACCAGGACCAATTCTAGCTAGCTGTCAGTGGTATGTTTGAGAAACATTATTGCCATACAAAAGGAGTCCTGTAGTTTTGAAGTGCCTCTGATCAAGTTATTTTTGTACCAAAAACAGAAAATTCCAGAAATAAAAAAGAAGGCAAAATCAACAAGACCAATTCAATTTATATTAGTGCAAACATGGACAGTGATGTAGGGAGGTCCATTTGCCTGACTGGCTGTGTGACAAGTCGCCAAACATTTCCATATTGCCATAGCTGCTTCTGTGTTTGCAATCATACATGCAGAAAATTCAACAGTCTCCTGGCCAATGTTAATAACTACAGTTTTGCTACCATTTCATGATATCTAAAACCTCTTGTGGAAGGGATTCCTGCAACACTAATCATAGAACTCCAAAACCTTGTGAAAGAGGGTTAACGCTGTTTGAGAAACTCAAGCCCCTTTTGATATGTTAATCTTTTTGTGTAGTTCTTTAGATCTTGGCTAAATTTGGAAAGAGAAAATATATAGCGTGATCCTATACATTCAGTGCAGAGAAAATGTGAAAGGCTTCCTGGATATCACTCTTTTAATTTATTATCCCCTAGGAAGCTTTCAGAGTTAGAAAAAAGAATAAATGAGCTTTGTAGAAAAGCTGTGTATCTTCTAACTGGAAATATGCCCTCTTTGTACAATATAATAATTTGTAACAGTATTTTAAAAGCCATAATATTTTATGTACTGGAAAATAGTTGCTGGTTTAGGTTTCAATTTCATTCCTCTTTCACCTCAGATTAATAGTTTTGGAAGATATATAGAAAATATGTTACAATTTGAAAACCTGATAAAGCCACTGACACTAGTCAGAAATTGTTGACGTAATAACTCTCAACGTGATAGATTAGTAGTCAGAAGGATATAGAATAATGTTCTTAAATGTTTGTTTGAATGAGATGAGGGTAATATACTTTTTGTTGACCTATCATGTGTCAACAAAGATTAGATTACACTCATCTCATCCAAACAGGCTCAGGATTTAAACAGGGAAGCAAAGTAGAATTCTAAGAGCTGGGACTCAAGCTATCTTGCTGCATGAAGTACAAAATAAATAGCCACGTCCGGAGGTCCAGTGGAGTTATGAGTGAGTCTTGCTTCACAACCGCTAGTAAGACAGCATTTTCCATCATAACAAGCCAGCGGAGAAAATTCAAGTCAGGCGGTATAGCACCTTCAGCTCTGCCTTCACTACACTGTTGCCTTCCTACATTCTAATACTGTACCTCTAATCATGGGTCAGCTTGGATATAACTCCAATGGAGGACATACTTCCAAAATCTTTTTTTAAAAAATATGCAAACTACTTATCTCATACAGGATCCTTTTTGAGACTCTGAAGCAGATTTGAAAAGTAACTTATAAATGCAGAAAACAAAACCTACCTCTCATGATTGGTAGAATGTTGGAATTTAAATATATTCTTATAAATAATGTAGCTCTGCAGCACAACAGAAGAAAATATCAGCTATTAGTATCACAAATTGGTTCACAATGACCAACCTGCTAAAGAACTGATCAGTCTACCAATTAAATTAGTCATAGCAATAACTGTGATGTTGATGAAGCTAGTAAAATAAAAGCCATATCTGTGTACTGTGTGTTATCAAAAGGAAAAGCATGGAGGCATAAGAAGATTAATCCGCTCCAGAAAAAGTCTAATAGGGGTTCCCAACCTTTTTATGCCATGGGCCTGACCACACTCCCTGGACAGTTGAGCGGACCTGACCATGCCCCCCAGAAGTGGAAGTGGATGAATGTACAACAGTCATAAATGCACCCACTCCTGCATTTATGACAGCTGTGGGTGCATTTACGGCTGATGTAAATGCATCCACTTCCACTTCTGGGTGTGGTGGTGGCAGAAGTCCACATGAAATGGTGGCACAGGCCGGGTCTGGCCCACAAGCCATAGGTTGGGGACCCCTGCCTTATAAAGTGGGAGGAGGGGACCAGGACTTTTGTGGACTAGAATTAGAGATTAGTTACATGGGTTCTTTTAAAAGGTAGAAATACAATTTGTATATATATTCTTTGATATTTCACCTTTTCCCCATAATTTGAGAAAGGATAGCTAGATAATGCCTTCGTGTCTTTACCAGATGAGATTATGAATGTGGTGGGACAAAGAGAAGGGTGTCCTTAAAGAATTTAAAACATGGGGAGGCTGACATGGTGAAAAAATCTGCAGTCTGAATCCAACTCATATAGAGCTTTGGAAGTTATACTCAGTACAGTACATTGAATAAGACCAGAAATTGGTCAGAAATTGACTACTAGCCAGTAGAACTGTTGCAACAGAGGAACTATGTGCTCCCCTGTAATTGCTGTAGTCAACAGTCTGCCTGCAGTATTTTGGACCAGACAAAATTTCCAAATACTCTTCAAAGATAGTCCCATAAAGAGCCTGTAACTTTAATCCACACAGTAAAAAAAATAAGGCATAGCTGGATCAGACTTCTAATAGATACAATAATTTTAATTGATATAATAGCTTTAACTGTGCAAGTACCTCTCCTTGAGATCACCAAAATCTGAACTTTCAGATTGAAGGATAAATATATCTCATATGATATAGGGCAGTAGTGGCAAACCTATGGCATGTGTGCCAGAGGTGACACTTGGAGCCCTCTCTGTGGGCACCCATGCAGTCACCCCAGCACAAAGTTCACCCTACCCCTCTGCCCAGCAGCCCAATGGAACACTTTCTCGCTCCCCCAGCACTGTTTGCCCTGCCCCTCTGCCCAGCATCCCAATGGGAGCACTTCCTCCCTCCCCCAGCACAGAGTTGGCTCCTTCCCTCTGCCTAGCAGCCCAATGGGAGCACTTCCTCCCTTTCCAGTACAAAGTTTGCCCCACCCCTCTGCTCAGCAACCCAATCTGTGTGCTTCCTCCCTCCCCCCAGCACAGAGTTTACCCTGCCCATCTGTACAGCAGCCCAATGGGAGCATTTCCTTTCTCCCCTGTTGCTGTTGGCACTTTGCAATAAACGTGGCTTTTGGATTGCAGTTTCAGCAGCCAGTCTCTAAAAGGTTCGCCATTACTGATATTGGGGGGAATGTAACCTCTATCCAGTGCAGGCTGAACTCTTATTTCCTGATTTCACTGTAAACTACCAGAAGTAATTCTGTCTTGTCTGGATGACACTTGAATTTGATCATCCTCATACTGTACAGTCTGTTTGCAGACATCAGATGCTATCTTGGAAATGAACTATGAAGTCAGAAGAGAATTAGACTTCCATGAACCAAGGCAAGTCACTGAAGAAAAAGATCCAGTGACCTGCTTACTGATAGCACTAGTTTGAATCTGGGCTGCAGCTGCTAAGATATATTTGAAAACAGAACTTCAGTTCCTTCACTTTCTTGCTGTGAACTCTAGAGACAGGCATTTCCCCCCATTCCATGTTTAAGTATCCCAAACAGAAATAAGTTATTTCCTTGTCAGAATTATATCTTGCAACTTGAGTTGGTTCTTTAGTGAAGAAGCTAAAGCTCTGTTTTCAAACACCTTAGCAACTGCAGCTCCATTGATTCATCATCAATAATTTGAAACTTCCTCAATTATATCACAATAATGTAAAGGGGTCTCATACAATCGTCTGCCAACTCAATAATCAATGGCAGAAAAATTGATTAATACAAAAGAACACAACACAAAATTATAATGGATTTATCAAATAAATGGTGCAACTCATAATGTAGCCTTACTTATCAGTAGCAAGCTGCCTTATACTGGATTATACCATGTGGTTCCTCTAGTCATGTAATATAGACAGTGACTGGCAGCAGTACCTCAGAATTTCAAGCAAGGGCTTTTCTAGCCCAACCTGAGGATGACAGGGGCAGATCAAAGGAAGCAGACACCCTTGACTAAGATCCCGTCTCATTATATTACTGTACTGTGACTTTGTATCACAATGTTCTTGCAAATAACCATCATAGCTTCTCACTACAGACAAAGATTAGTTGTCCAATTGCCATCCTTCATACAGTAATGCCTCAGATAACATTTGCATCAGCTAACACTAAAACCGCATAACATTAAGCAATCTGGGGGAAAAATTGCATCACATAACGTTAAATCCTATGGGATGCATTGGATAATGTTCGCTAAAGCCTGTGCCAGTTACAATGTATCTCTATGGAATTTTAATGTTATCCGATGCATCCCATAGGATTTTAACATTAAAAACGTTTAACATTAACGTTTAACATTAACGTTTAACATTAAAAATCGGATAACACTAAGACTTGTGGAACCAAGTTTTAGCATTATCCAAGGTTCCATTGCACATGGAATTTTATGGGAAATGCACACAACTTTCATTTCTAAACTACCCATATTTCCCCATAACTTTCTCCATCTTACTGCAAAAAAAAAAAAAAAATCCAGTATGGGGGGAAAGACAGTTGTTCCATGGCATCTTTTGATCCATAGTGCTATGAGCTAGCTATCTGGATATAACCACCCAAATGAAGCTGTTCGTTAAAGCTGAGGAAAAGGAATTGCTTTTTAGACGACGTTTCCTTTTTTTATTTTTACCTGAATAAAGCTTCTTTGTTCAGATGGATAATTCAAAGCAAGGAATCCTTGAATATGTCCCCATTGTGTTTTTCCTAAGAAAGCAAAATCAAATCATGTGTTCTGTAAAAACATAAATAGCAATACCCTAAGTAATTATCTTAGGAAAAACAAGAAAAAACTGACTCCTCACATGGATTGTTAGCCTAACAAATGGTTTGCTTAGTGAATATCTGTTATGAAACCAGCTGTCAAGTCCAGCTTTATTTTCCCTACAAAAAGTGCGCTTCAAATTAATCTTTTTATATTTAACAATGATCTGAAAACTTTTCATTTGAAATATGATCCATGTATGTTGTAAATACCATATATACTTGACTCTAAGTAATCTCAAATATAACTCGAGGTACCTAATTTGGACCATGAAAATACGGTAAAATTAATTAATTTAGATATTTGTGTGGGTATGTTTTTGAATTTTTATGGTAGTGTTAGTGGGGTTTTTTTTAACTGTATGTTCGAATTTGCACCACCACGGTTTTGGGACCCTTGGGGTAGTTGACCCAAGTATAAGTCAAATCCCCTTTTTGAACCTCATTTGGGGGGCTAAAAAACTAGACTTATACTCGAGTACATACAGTATATCTTCTTTCTCATCTGTGCTTGGTAGTTATACATGAAAGTTTTTCTCCATAGTAACACTCCATATGTGGAATCTCTTTGTTTTGTTAGTATTTTGTTAGTATTTTAATTCATTTCTTTAAAAACAGTCTTCAGTTCTGCTCAATAAGCAAAAATCAGCCATGTGACCCATAAATACAATCAAAAAATTCAAGAGGAAGGTGATGACTTTTATGGGGTCACTTAAACAGTTACACATGATTGCAAGCTTTTGTTATTCAAAGATTACTTCATTAAGCAAAAGAAATTATCATGCCATGGGCCAGGAACAATTGTTCCGTGGGGACAGAAACAGCAGATAGCATCCTTCTGTAAACAGGGCTTCCTAGTTGAGGATTCTGAGATGTAATAGTTAGCATTCTACTGTCACCACTTAAAATGTGACTTTTTTCTTTCTTTTTTCTTTTTTTCCTTCCTTCCTTTCAATGTAGGCATAGTATCAAACTGCTTCACAGAAGCTCAAGGGACTGCGGTGGCTCAGTGGTTAAGAAGCTCACCTTGTTAGCTGGAAGGCCGGCAAGTTGGCAGTTTGAGACCCGAGTACTGCATGACAGTCTGAATGCCCGTCTCTGTCCCAGCTCTTGGGGACATGAAAGGAGCCTCATTCATGTGTCCTCTGAGTGGAGTTTATCCAGCAAAAAATCCTTTCAACCCAGAATATTTTCTGACATGAAATTATTATTACAGAAGCTCAGATTATACTGACAGAACTGGGGGGGGGGGGAGAGAGAGAGATTCATAGAATTATCCATTGTTAATTAATTAATGATACACACCTCTCCAAAAAGGGCCCAACTGTACTCTGCTGAAACAGAATCCTGGTGTTCCACATGTTTATCCTGGATCATATCCATGGCATATGAACTTTCATCAACTCATAATTATGATCAGTCTTTCCATTGGGCAGAATGCAAGTGGCCATCTCAGGCAGTACATTTATTACAAAATGGTAATCATTGCATTTTTATTGTGAAGAAAAGAGAGAGGCACTCGTAAGAATTGTTTGCCTCATTTGCCAGAACAATCTTAGTAGTCATGGGTAATCTGCAGCAATCTCCACATCAAGGCTGAAAAAGGTCTTGAGTAAGGGCTGCTTGTTCTAAATACTTAATTTTCCAAATGAAAATAAAAAGCCATTCTTCCAAAATCTTTTACATTTGGCACAAAGACAGCAAAGTATGTTACATAAACTAGCTTCTTATAGTACACTGAGAACGTTTCATTGAAGAGTTAACATCAGTAAAAAAAAATAAGTACTGTACTCACAATCACATGATTATACAGAACAAAAACTGGAGTAGAGTAATAAGAAACTGGCATAAAGTAACCTGGTTGAAGAAACAAACAGCCAGATGGTTTCACTAACCATCTGGGTTCTATTTTGATTAGATTCCTCATGCAGTGAGTAGTTCTCCAACTGTGAATGTTCCACCCCACATTAATGCAGGTCAAGACAACATTATTACTCTTAAAATTATGAAAAGGTCTTAAGCTAACAATCTTCCTGAAAAGAATATCACTCTTCACTAATGAAAAATAACACTACTGCCAAATAATTGATGAAGATTAATAAATAACAAGGTCATCTTGAACTGCAGTTTCCTACAAATAGGAACTTATTTGCTATCAAAGATGGAACAAGAATAATATAGGGGAAATTTTAGGAAAGTTTTCCTGGTTTAGGAATCTAATTCTAAATTACACTATTTTGTTTGATTGGTTTCAGCCACTTGCCATTAACAAGTGTGTTTAGACACTGACTGGAAGGGAGCAAGTCAGCAGTTCGATACCCAAGTACTGCAGGACGGATTGCGCTTCCTGTCTTTGTCCCAGCTCCTGCCAACCTAGCACTTCAAAACAGTGGTGGGCATCAGAAGGGTTCACACCAGTTCACCAGAACCAGTAGCAGAAACTCTGGCTCCCCCAGCCCAACCATGTTTTGAAATAAAGTAGTCCTAATTCTGCTGCAACAAAGGGCTTTCCCCCTGGCAACGCCCACAATACCACGCCCACAGTGTGTTAGTAAAAAATTTTTTGGAGCCCATCACTGCTTCAAAAGCAAGAAATTGCAAGTAGATAAATAGGGATCACTTGTGGGAACGTAAACAGCGTTCCATGCGCTCTGGTGTCTAGTCATGCTTGCCACATGATCATGGAAATGTCTGCAGAAGCAGACAGCACTGGTTCTTTGCCTATGAAACAAAGATGAGCACTGAATCCTAGAGTTGGATACAGCTGGATCTCAAGCTAGGGTGACCTTTAACTTTTTTGTTTTAACAGAGAAAAAAGGTCTGAGACAAAAATTGACCCAACACATGTATGGCATCTTGCCTTTGGGTTAATTTATGCCCCAGACAATGTAACACTTTGGGACAAAAAATTGCAGACATTTTTCAGGGACCCATGAAGACAAGACAGAGGAAGTACTTACTCTTGTTCTCTTTAAGTTGTGTGTGTGTGTGTCACTGAATTCTAAGGAAATACAAGATGTGTGCACTAAAATCTAAACTTAACCACAATCCCAACTCTGCTTCAACCCTATAGCTATTCTCACAATACAACAGAACTTTCACTGGTGTCAGAAAATATCCCCGCTACTCACACAGTGCAAATTTTTGTATCCCAATGAATAGTGATAAAATTATAGTGATAGTGTGGTAAAGTTAATCTTTATTTTAATTGAATCATACCCTTTAAGTAAGTTCACCATCTTAGCAGATACTATATAAACATACAGTAAAACTTCGCATAAAGCGTGCCTCACTTAGAGAGTAACTCACTTAAAGAGCAGAATTTTCTCTGAATGGTTGCTTCGCTTAACAACTAAAACCAACCAAAAACTCGCTTAACAACTAAATCAGGGTTTGCCACCCCCACCCCCCCACCCCAAAGTCACAACTGGTCACTTACAATGGTGTTTCGCTAAAAGAACAAACTTGCTTAAAGAGCAATCCTGTGGAACACATTATGCCTGGGGAAGGAAACAGTGTATGTTGCCCTAAGCACATTGAAGGATAGAATAAACATTGTCCAATGTATCTGAGTTTCTGGAGAGTTGAAAGATACAGCACAAGGAGAGGTACAAGCTTCAAAAACAGCAGCTTTGTTATAAAACAAAGGAGGGCAAGCTAGACCCTCCAGATGTTATTGGACTGCAACTCACAATATTTTTCACTGGCTTTGATGGATAAGGCTACTGGGGGTGAGAGTCCAGCAATATCTGGAGATCCATATGTTGGGTACTCCTGCTATAAATAATTTACCCCATTTATTTTGCATTAGTGACGGCATACATTTCTTTTCAGGGATTAACAGGAAGCACATTCTTAAATGTGGACCTATGCATTGAAAAGGCTATTCTAGGCAAATATACAATAGCAACATCTCTGAGTTGCACAAACCTTCCCGAATCCTAGGGAATGAAGTACAAATGGTACCTCACTTAAAGAGCATAATGTGTTCCACAGGATTGCTCTTTAAGCGAGTTTGCTCTTTAAGTGAAACACCATTGTAAAGGACCGATTGTGACCGGGGGGGGGGGGGTTTGCAAATCCCAATTTATTTGTTAAGTGAGTTTTTGGTTGGTTTTATTTGTTAAGCGAAGCAAACTTTCAGAGAAAATTCTGCTCTTTAAGCGAGTTACTCTTTAAGCGAGGCACTATGTGAGGTTTGATTGTAATTGAGAACGTGTGCTTGTAAAGATCTGTTTAAGTAGACACAATTTTACCTTGAATGCTATGAATTAATGACTTAGTCATTAATGTCAGGATAAGAACCCTCTATCAGACTTCTCATTCATGTGTGTTTTCAAGAGACAGCTCTTGTTTTCAGCACAATAGCACTGAACCTAAAGCTTTCCTCTTCTTTCAGTAGATCCCAGCCCTCCCAGACTATGCTGAGTTAAGAATTTTGTTTTTCTGATGTTTCCCCTGACTTTGATGTTTAGATCTGTGAGCCTCAGAATTTGGAGGTCTGTCAAGCTCCCTTCCAGCTGTGCAGTTTGTTAGCTTCCTCACGAAAAGCCAACAAATACTTAGTAGCTGCAGCAAGAGCTTGTTTTTAGACCAGGGCGTCTCAGGAGTGCTTTTGAGAACACATAGCACTGTGTACAAAATATAACTTCCATAATTATATTTTGCTGTAATGTCTCAGAACAAAACTGTCATATGTTCTTTGTGTGCTAAAAACATTATTCACCTCACCAGATCTGAGATAAGTTCTCACCAAATGATTATTACTAGGAAAAGAAAATCTCTTCACTATTTTAGCTATGTTTCACCTTAAACAACCTCTCAAAAGACTGGAGGAGACTTGCCCTTTTTCAATCCTGTTTTAGGATTTCCCACACATAAAAAGAAGATCTCAGCTCCAAATTTCCAATGCATTTTACTTTTATCTGAAAATCCTAACTTTACATACTAAAGCAGGGGGTGACATATTTGATAATTTTTTTCTTACTGCTGTGTAGAAGTATCTTATAATTGCAATTTTAATGTTTTCATAGGTCTCAGACTTATGATATCTATTTCTAATGCTTTAGCAGTGTTTTGGACTAGAACAAGGTACCTCTGAAGAAACCCCTGTTATTTGGTTTGTTTAAATTACAAGAATTACTGAAGAGCATAGCTGAAATTTTTGAAGTAGTAGCTGTGTTAATCTGTGGAAACACATAAGAGAGTAAACAAAACAAAATAAAGACAAAAGACATTTTGGCACCGTAAAACTAACTCCTGTATTTAAATGTGAACTGTCGTGGATCAAGTCTGACAAAGTGGACTTGATCCACAAAAGTTCACATTTAAATACAGGAGCCACAACATTTTGTTTTATTTGCTCTCTGATGTGAAGAATATAGATTGTAGGGAACTTACTATGTGGAAATATAGGGTTTTGGATATACAGTAATACATCGGATAACGTTAAGACTTGGTTCCACAAGTCTTAACGTTATGAGATTTTCAGCCTTATCTGATGCATGTGTCTCTTGCTGCCTTGGCAACCATTCCCCTCCATTTTCTGATCTCTTGCATGGCTGCCTCTGCCTGGCATGAGGCATAGCTCTGTGCTCTGCAATCGGCTGGTCAAGCCTGGCTCAGTTGGAGTGTGCAACACAGCAGGAGCAGCCAGGCTGACTCCACATGGGCAGGGCCGGCTTGAGAGGGCCATGATGGCTGTGCACGCTACCCTTGCCTGGGCCAGCAATGAGTCCCAGTGCAAAAAATGTGCCTGCTTGTTCACCAGCACCAGCAGGCAGCTCCTGGGCTGCCTTGGGAACCTGGTGGGAGCAGCAGCTGTGGTGGCTTGAAGGTAAGCAGGGCCAGGGTTGGGCTAGATTCTCTCCGTGGCCAAGCAGGCAGTGGGGTGGCTGTGGGGAGCCCCAAACTGGTGGTGAAGGAAGGGTCTCGGGACTCCCAGTGGGCAGGGCCGGCTTGAGAAGGGCCGGCTTGATGGCCATGCACCCTCCCCTTGCGTTGGCCAGCAATATGTTCGGGGCTAAGGAAGTGCCTGCTTGTCCTCCAGCACCGGCAAGCAGCTCCAAGCCCGGCAGTATGGCACCCCATTGCTGGGGGTGGGGGGGAGGAGGGAAGTGGCGAGGAGAGGAGCTTTGGCCTCCTTTACTATGTAATATATTGTCTGTAAGCCGCCCTGTGTCGCCACAGCGAGTGGGCGGCAATATAAATTTGAACTAATAAATAAATAAATAAATAAAGAATAAATGCTTCCTTATTACAATGCATCGGATAACGCTAGAAAGAACGTTCTCCGGTGCAAATCTTCCCCCCAAATTTGTCGTCGTTATGCGGTTTTAGAGTTATCCGGTGCAGTCGTTATCCGGGATATTACTGTTGTTTTGATGTGTTCGAGTGATATAGCTTGTGCACATATGGTAAAATAGCATCTTATCATATGGTGAGTGCTCCAACACTGAAAACATTCAAGAGAAAATTGGACAGCCACTTGTCATATCTGCTTTGATTTGGATACGTGCATTGAGCAGGGGGTTGGACTCGGTGTCTAAACTTTCAACTCAGTTATTTTATGATTCTAATGCAATTCTGGAGCAAGACGTGACACAAAGGGTTGTTTTTGTAGCTTCTAGTCACTGTCTTCTTGGATGAAAATGTTAATGTGGTAAAAGGTTTTGTGTGAGTTAGTGAAGCTGAGAACAATGCTATCAGGAGACCAGACTCCATTATAAGCCTGAGACTCCAACTGAGTGCACATAGCTGTTTAGAAATAATAAAATGTCCTCATCCTTTTCCATGACTGGTAAACCTCTGTGATCAATATTATGCAAGGTGGGTCTCCTACACTCTGCATTCTTGCAATTTCCACTTGCAATAGCATTGCTTGTTACTGTATTTGTAAGAACAAACATCTATCTCATGGTATTGTCCTGAAAATTGATGGGTTTGGGAGTTGATGGAGGTGATTTGCCCCCACCTCCTGCTGCCCCTTCCAATGCTCCAGCCTAGTTTCCCTGCATCTCTCCCTCTGCGTTGAAGTTGGGCCACAAGGGATATTTGCTGATGCCCTTCCCCAGCCCCTGCCAGCTACAACCACTTTCAACCTCATGCTGCCTGGCTATAGAGTCCAGTTGATAGGGCAGCACCATCCCAACCAGTTGAAAGAAACAGACTATCCCAGTTACTTTTAGAAAAAGCAGTCTCTGCCATTGTTCCACATTCCCTCCCAATATTTTTTTTGGGGGGAGGTAGCATTAATGGCCAATTTTTTCCTAGGAGCATGTCCAGTTCAGCATCCCATTCCTCAGCATTCGGCATTGCTGCCTCCACGCCTATCTCTTTTGCTATCTGACTACTCAAAATAACAACACTCAGCAAATTGTTCCACTTCTGCAAACCCCTTGCTGCTTCTTTAGGGGTGCCAACTGATCAGCACTGTGCACTATATTTTCAACATCCAGTCTGAGAACAAAACATTAGAGCAAGCTGGAGATTTGAATCCCATCACTGCCACCATGTAAGGGTGAATGGGTCTAAGGCCCTTGCCTTTTCACCCTATCACATTACTCATTCCACCTTCAGTGACCTGTATCCCTCCAAGAATCCCACATTTTCTTGGTGCAGCTTCAGAATACCCGTGGCCCCACTTTAGGCTAGAGAAACTGTTAGAGGTTTCACCAACAGACTGGTTGTGCTTACAAACCAGCCAGATTAGGTGGGACATGCAGTACAAATTGACTTAAAGTAGCATTGCCAACAAAGACATCAGACCTCCTCCTCCCCTCAGTATAGTTCTATAAGGACCAGAGACAACTGTTATGGATACAATCATATTTTATTTAGTGTACAGTTGTTAAGTTTCAGAAGATTAAAGCAATGGAACATGGTTGTTGATCCCATCCCATTATAAAAACAATAAAAACTTTATTAGCTCTTTGCCTGGCCAGGCTAGGCTTATTACACAATGACTACATTTTGCTAGCTTTTACTCACAAGCTCTTCATCACGGAAAGCAATCCAAAAGCCTGGCAAAAACTTCTCTCTCTCCCTTCTTCCTATGTCCCAATATATCAAAATACATTTTCCCACTTATCCCGCCTCCTCCAGGGTTACACACAATCACAGCACAGCAAACAATGCCCATCATTTTAGTTCAGTTCTCACAGTCTTCAGCCTGTTACGGCTACATGTTCAGTAAACCATCCTGCACCTGCCTTGAAGGCTGCATTCCTCAGCTCTGCTGTGGGAATCAAGAACTCAAAGAAACTACTTCACTCTGTAAATGCAAACCCCCTCCACTACTATTTCCTTACACAGTTGTGTAAACCAATAATAGTTACATTTCTATAACCAATCTCACAATTATTGGTACAACAAGACATGGAATATGGATCCTATGAGAACAGGGAGCACGCTTGGGGAGAGATTGGGGTGCTCCAGCATCCATGAAATGTGGACACATTATTGCCAGATAGACCCATCCACTCGCACCCCCAAGAGCAGGAAAGAGAGCACTAAGCACTCACCTAGACATGCTTTAAGACCAAGATCATCCACACCCGATTACCATGCAATGTTGTGAAAGCTAACAGCAAAGAAAGTGAACAAGAAGAAAATGATTTTTTTAGGAGAGTTTTGCTGATACAGTACTCTGAACTGCTAGAAAGATTAACAAGTTGGTCCTAGAGCAAATTAAGGCTGAACTATCTCTGGAGGTAAAAATGATGAAACTGGAACTGACTACTTTTGGCATATTATGAGAAGGAAGCATTCTATAGAAAAAACAATCATGCTCAGAAATACCGATGGCAGGAGGAAAAGAGGAAGACCAAATATGAAATGGATATACTCCCTAAATCAGAGGTTCACAACCTATGGCCCATGGGCCAGATCCAGCCCGCGGCACCAAATAACCCAGTCCCGACCTCGCTCCACCCACTGCTGCTGCCGGAATTGGCCACAGACTCATTTACGGCTGTCTAAACCACTTCGGTAGGAAGGTAACAGCGTTCCGTGCTCTCCGGTGTCTAGTCATGCCTGCCACATGACCACAGAAATGTCTGCAGAAGCAGACAGCACTGGCTCTTTGGCTTTGAAACAGAGATGAGCACTGACTCCTAGAGTCAGATACAACTGGCTTTCAAGCAAGGGAAACCTTTACCTTTACTAAGCATGTTTACAACAGCTGTAAATGAGTCTGTGGCTGTCATAAACATGTTTACAACAGCTGTGGATGCATTTTATGGCAGTGTTTATGGCAAGGGGAAACTACCAGTCAGGGCCGCTCAGTTGTCTGAGGGTGTATGGTCCGGCCCATGGCTGAAAAACATTGAGAACCCCTGCCCTAAAGGAATCTACTTGCTTAAGTCGTAAGAGCTGAGCAGGGCTTTTGAGGGCAGGACATTTTGGAAATCATTCATTCATAGGGTCATTATAAGTGACTTGATGACACACAACAATAAGAACAGCAGAAACAACCACAACTGAAAGCTAAATTGGTCCTGTAACCATTCTATTGTCCTTTCCTGCTATTTAGTAAAATGTGGCCAGTTGGAGAGATTAGCCAACTGTGCATTCTCATGGAAGGGCTCACGGATTCTGAAGCAAGCCAAAATTCTTTAATATTTGAGTGGTTTTTTTTTTTTAAGCAAAAAGGCTTTGTGGGACCGGATCTGCTTGCTGCCTTTTCTTCTCTTTCTGAAACTGCCTCTTCTGGCTCCTGGAGGCCTGGTACAGAAACACTGCTGAATCAGGCTTTGTCTAGCTGCCCTTTGAGCTAAATTTATTAAAAGCCTGAAATCTCCCTGATGCTAGAAATAGCTAGAATCACTTTCTCAGTTCCCCAGAAGCCAAGACTAACTGAGAGAATAATGTTAGTTCCGTTTTCTCAACCTGTGATTCTGCCCCAGGATCTTGTGAGTTTTCCCTATCTTGACATCTTTACCCAATAGTCTCCTTCATTTGCAGTGCTCTCACAAGAATTACAACACTCCCCGGCTTCTCTTAAAAGCAGTCTAGCATGGATAAAGAAACATTTTTTGGAATTTATTTCCCACTCACAGTGGTCATCTATTCTCCCTTTTCTTTGATGATTGGTACCCATTTCTATGTGGCTTAGTGGTTATGACACTGAATTTGACAATTGGAAGATTGGCAGGTCAGCAGTTTGAGCAGTGGTGGGATGTCAAAAAAATTACTACCCCACCGTGATGTCATCATAGTGTGGGTGGAGCTAACATCATGATGTCATGACATGGGCGGAGCCAAAGAAAAAATAATAATAAAAAAATAAAAATAAGCACACACACACACACACACACACACACACACACACACACACACACACACACACACACCCCTCAACCCACCCACCCACCCACAACACGAAGACAGCAAGGAGGACAGCAAGGAGGCTGTGCATACACGCCAAGCACTATAGGCATGCTTGCACACCAAGTGAAAAGGTAAGCCCCGAAGGTGGTTCCCCCCAAAAGCTGCTACCGGTTCTCCAGGACACTGGGAAAAGTTACTACCGGTTCTGGTGAACTGGTGAGAACCTGTTACATCCCATCACTGAGTTCAAGACCCAAATGCCACACGATAGAAGTGAGCTACCATTGTTTGTCCCAGCTCCTGCCAATCTAGCAGTTCGAAAGTGAGGAATTGCAAGTAGATAAACAGGTAATGCTTGTGTGGGAAAGGTAGCAATGTTTTGTGTGTCTGGTATTTAGCCATGCCTGCCACATGACCATGGAAATGTCTGTAAATGCAGAGAGTGCTTGCTCTTTGGCTATAAACAGAGATGATCACCCTGCCCTAGAATTGGATATGATTGGCTTTTGAGCAAGGATGCCCTTTACCTTTGTATGTATGTTGAAAAAAACATGCTTAATTTGGTATTCCTCTATCTCAGCACATCTGTCAGCCATATAACTTTATTTGCAGTTCTTATTTTGTGTCTAATCATCCTCTGTAGATCATTATATTTTTCCTTATCCTGATTCTTATAGGTTCCTCTTATTTCCATTAAATTGAGTATGTCATCTGTCATCCATTCCTTATTCTTACGGTTTGGGCTTTTATCTGCAAAGATGTTTCTGTCTAACTTTCTGGGTTATTTCTTTTATTATTCCCCATTTCTCTTCTACACATCTTTCCCCTTGATGTTTTCTCATTTTGTCTAACTCCTCTCTCATTGTTTCAGTGTTTGATGAACAAACATAGTTGAACTTATACATTGATAGATTATTTATAAATAATAATTCCTGAACACTATTTCTCAATCCCATACACGCCCTTTTAGAAGGGCTTACTTACTGTCTGAATTTTATATCAAGATTTGTCTTAATTAATGACAACATCCTGTTCTGTTTGCAATGTGCACATTGTATTTTCAGATTTAATTTGCATATACTTTATGTTCTAAAAATGGTTAGTTCATTTATCAGGTCAGATTTTCTCTACAGCCCAGTATTGCAAATTTTGACTGATGGGGGAACCCCAAAGATATGAAGAAAAGATCTCTCACGTCTATCTGATCCTACTATCTGGAGATGCCAGGGAGGTAGGAAGATACTACAATGCCTTTTCACCTTTTTTGAATTCTATAAGTTTTACTTGAAGCTGATCTTAATACTGTACCTCCATTGAAAAATCCATGTGAAAAAATAATGTGATTTTCTAGGAAACATAATCTAGAAATGGGAATCGGGTTTCATTTTATTTCTATTGTTCTTGTATAGAAGAAATATATACTCCTACTGCCTTTTTACCCCATTTCAGATTGCTATAGCATAATTTCTCTGTTCAAAAGACCTGCCATGCATTACAGCAATTATATGCAAATGAACAACTACAGCAACAACAATTTCATTTAAACCTAACTCCATCAAGATGGAGTTTAAATGAAACTATTATTGTTAATTTTCATATAATAGCTATGTTAGAAAAAGAATTAATTCTTATGATGTCTGGCAAATTAGTAACAAGATGTGATATGGTTTTTCAAGTTGGAAGAAACTCTTTAAAGCAGTCTATTCAGAACTGGAAGCGAAGTCAAATCATTGTACTAAAACAGTCTTCCCTAAAGAAAAAGTAATATGGTGACCTCAATAAATTATTCTACTATTGATAGAGACACTAATTTCCTACCTCCCCAAAAGACTACAGAAGAATTCCAATTTGTCACTCTCTGATAATATCTATAAAATATGGACTAAGACTAGTACTCTTCCCTTCAAAGAGAAAATTTTAAATTTCCATTGGTTATGCACAAGCCACTACTGTATTACATATGTGCTCTTTGAGGTACTGCCTTTAAAGCTGGTCCAGAATGGCAGCTGGTGTAGAATCCTTCAGCTAGATTTCTGAGTAAGGGCAATCTGCTGGCAGCACTTGAGACTGCTGTTGAAGGAGTTGTATTGGCTGCTTATTGCTTTCTGCTCAGGTTTCATTTTCATTAAGCATTGAAGAACTGCAGACCAGGTTACCTCTGGTAATAGTGTCTCTCTAATTAGAACTACCCAGGGCTCACTAGTGGTGTGACATCTATCTCAGATCTCGTCTCCCAAGCAGAGAGTTTTGTGTTGTGGTGGCTGCCATCCATAATGCCCTTCCCCCTGAGATCCAACATGCTGCATCAAATTTTAGGTAAAGGTTGCCCTTGCTTGAAAGCCAAAGACCCAGCACTGTCTGCATCTGCTGATGTTTCCATGGACATATGGCAGGCACTACTAAACACTGAAGTGCACGGAAAGCTGTTTCCCTTCCCACAAAAGTAGTACCTATTTAGAGGTAAAGGTTGCCCTTGCTTGAAAGCCAGTCTTTCCAACTCTAGGGTTCAGTGCTCATCTCTGTTTATAGCCAAAGCGCCAGCACTGTCTGTGTCTGCAGACATTTCTGTGGACATCTGTCAGGCATGCCTAGGCATTGGAGTGCACAGAACACTGTTTACCTTTCCACCAAAGTGGTACCTATTTATCTACTCACAATTTCTTGCTTTCGAACTGCTGGGTTGGCAGGCATTGGGACAGAAACGAGAGCTCATGTCTCGAACTGCTGACCTGCCACCTTTCCAGTCAGCATCATAACCACTTGAGCCACCACAGTTCCCTGGTACCTATTTCTTGCTTTTGAACTGCTACATTGGCAGGAGCTGGAACAGAGACGGGAGCTCACTCTGTCCTGCATCACTTGGGTCTTGAACTGCTAACCTTCCAGTCATCAAGTTCAGTGTTTTAACCACTAAGCCACTGCAGTCTCTGCATTAAGTTTTAGTGATAGGCAATTGTTGAAAACATTCATATTGAAGCAAGCTTCCTTTGTATAGTCCTTTATACCATTAATTCTTACTCATTGATCATGTATAAAAATGGAATAAATAAATAAATAAATGTTGAATGTTAATTAATTTATTGTGGCTTCAGTTATTGTGTATACTGTACCCTCTATTTGTGTGTTGTGGATACATGTGCAAATAGGAATTGAATCATGGTTATTTATGCTAATCGTGGCCCAGAGCCCAGAAGCGTAAACGGTGGCAAAGTAGCACCTCCATAGATCCATCATATTAAACCTTCTTCCTAGGAAGGCCACATTTTTGTGGGACATGTAGCCTGATTGCCCATTAGGCTTTATATAGGGTAACCCACAAATAACTATACCTCTCACAAAGTCCCAGACTTCTCAGGAGCACTGTGGGAGTTTCTTTTTTGTACAGTAATTGGGCCCATGTAGAGCACAGTTTTTGGTATGTTATGTAGGAACTCTCCTCTGCCCCTCCCTTATTTCAACATCTCTGGAATGAAGAGGTATCTGACCTATGCCTGGTTTCTGTCTAACACAATATGTGTGTGTGCTTGACCCTTATCCTTCTAACCAAATTTGCCTACGTGTCCGAGTCAAAATGGGGAACCTTCAGCCTCACCCATGAGCTTATGTGTACTACACAGAAGCAAGGGTAATGACCAATCAGAGAATGACAGCTTAGTTTAAGGCTTCAGCCTGTATCTGTTCTAGCTAATAATCTAGAAGCAGGAAAAAGAAGAGTGAACCATTCAGAAAGTTTATGCCCTGTTTGAAACCATATATGGAAGCATCTACCTGTATATTTGTCTGCCTGTTTGTAGTTTCTGCCTATAAAAGGTGCACCTGAGAACTGCTAAATTGTTCCTCTCTTTGAGAGAAACTCACCTACAGGTATCTGTTTGTACCTGAATAAATAGCCTTTTTCACCTCCAAAAGATCTTCAGATTGCTCTCTGCACAACACCTGGGACAGCCTGGAAGATAGATTCAGTTCCAGGTGAGGTAAATTTTTCTGTGTAGCTGCATGTCAGCACAGGATCTCCCAGAATTTTGCTTGGGAATTCTTGGAGAATTCTGAGATTGGGAATAAAAAACTGAATATCACACCCTTCTTCCCAGCAGTTAGGATGGTTTTCAGTAATCCAGGTTTATAATCAGTGGTTGGTGATCTGGTGATGTATTTTTTAAAAAGGTCAATGACTGAAATCCTGTTGTGTAACTTAAACGTGCAGAAGTCTGATGATGTTATGAGCATTTTTGGTAATAAACTTTCTATCTTTGTCCCATAGCTTTTCTGATTCTCATGTAATCCTTTTCATCACATAGAAGCTGTGGGAGCTTCTTTATTAATCCAATCCAATTAAATTTCTGTACCCCCTCCCCATCAAACTAGGCTGTCACTCTGGGCATTTTAACATACCAATATATACATGCCATAACACACACAATAAATCTACCAAGCCATTACATACCAGAGAAGCCCAAATAGCAAACCCCTTATAGTTAAAAGGCGATGGCAGCAGTAAATTACTAACCAAATGCAGCTGTAAAATTACCAAAAAAAGTCTTCCTGCCATTAACAACATCAGGTGGTGGGAGTTTTCAATAATTCAAGACTTCCTCCTTCAATGCCTCAGCTCCCATGTGATATACTATATTCACAAGTGTATAGCTTTTGAATTGGGTAAGCCATGAGATGGAAGAAGAAAGTTTTTAATCTCATACAAACACAAAAATCCCCTTGCTGATTATATCCTCATTTCAGGCACAATTTATACAACTAAATTTTAACCAATGGCTATTTTTGAATTTAACATACATAGCAACTAAACTATAAGAATACCGATTACAGGGCTTTCCTAATTAGTGTGAAATATATAATAAATCATCTTGTGTGTTAGGATATACCCTGAAATGTTACACTATGAATTTAGTCTACGTTAGTAAACATTTCTTCCTTTGAATGGGAAAGTTTATGCAATTGACTTCCTGCCTGCAAATGGTAGAGGTGGAGTGGAATAATTTATTCCAGTCTTCATAGAGCTATTTCTTCTTTCCTCCCCAGAATTCTCTAGTAACATTTGTATTCAAGCTGATGTACAATATGCCTATATTAAACCAATAAAAAAAAATGAGCTTGCATATACATTTTCAGTGACATCTTTCTATGAATCAGCATATCTGACAATTTTGATTCAGTGTTTATGTCACTGTCTGGAAAATGCACATACTATTCAAGCTGAGATAAAATATCAAGTACAGTTATTGAAGGATGGCATTTTCACAGAGAATACATTATATGCAATATTTTCCTAGGAGGTAATAACACTTTGTAGCCTGAAAGAAACATTCCACAGATTGTTATTTTTTTTTCTTGGGGGAAAAAAAGAGCCCTGGTGGCACAGTGGTTAAACTGTTGTACTGCAGCAAAAACACTGTGAGTTCAATCCTGATGGAGATCAAGGTTAACTCAGCCTTCCATCCTTCCGAGGGTGGTAAAACCAATGCCCAGCATGTTGGGGGACAAAATTTTAATTAAAGTGTGACCTGCCCAGAGAGTGCACTAAGCATTATGGCTTGGTATATAAGTGTAATCTCTATTGCTTTATAACAATGGGCTGGTCCTGTAATTCTGCAACACTACGATCTGCTGTCATCAGCACCTGTATTACAAAACCAGGAACCTAATCCTTGCCATGAGCCAAGTGGCAAGTACACTGTGGCAACAGGGACCAGGGAAATAGGTAATCAGAGTGCAGATGCTCTACACCAGGGGTGCCCAAACATTTCGGGCCATGGGCTAGTCACATGGTTCAGGGAACCGGTTGCTTTGACCTGGGGGCTGGTTCCGCTCTCTGATGCCAATCCATTCAACCCACAAAGCCCTCGTCGCTCCTGGAAGCGGAAGTAAAATGCACCCATACATGTGCATTGTACTTCCGCTTCCAGGAGTGATGAGGGCTTTGTGGGCTGGACGGATTGGCATCGGGGCCAGATCCAGCTCTCGGGCCATAGTTTGGGCACCCCTGCTCTACACAGTGGACTCTGCAGAATCATTGGTAACTACAGTTACCCGCTTCCCTGTCTGCCATGGCACTGGAACTGGTAGTGACAATCTCTTCAGAGGTGCTGGTGTCATTGCAGGGACACCAAGGTGATATGACAAAACATCGTTCACCTGAATGAACATCCTTATAAACATCTTCCTCTCCTTTCTGGCACATTTAAATTAAATCAAGCAATAATAAGATTAAAAATAAGATTTATTATGTGCCAACAAATTAATTCTGAGTTGTGGCAACCCTCTCCAGGGTTTTCTAGAGTACTCAGAAATAATTTACCATTTCTGTTCTTTTGAGGGAGCTCTGAGATCATGAAGCTTGCTCTTGGCTCTTAATACATACAATTTAAAAAAGCAGCCATTTGCTTTCACAACAACTGTAATCGGGCAAGCACCTCACTCTACCCAATCATAGGACACACCTAGCAGTGGGCTCCAAAAAATCTTTTACTCCTACTCTGTTGGCGTGGTATGATGAGCGTGGCCAGGGGGAAAGTCCTGCATTGCATCCGAATTAGGATTACAGTAATATCTCAGATAACGCTAAGACTTGGTTCCACAAGTCTTGGTGTTATCTGATTTTTAGTGTTATCCGATGCATGTTAAAATCCTATGGGATGGATCAGATAATGCTAAAGCTCCATAGAGATACATTGTAACCACACAGGCTTTAGCGGTTGTTATCCGACCCATCCCATAGGACCTTAGCGTTATTCGATCCAATTCTCCTCCCCAGATAAGGTAAACTTTATCCGAGGTATTACTGTACAGTACAGTAATACCTCATATAACATTAGTATCGAATAACACGAAAATCGCATAACATCAAGGAATCTGGGGGGAAGAATTGCATCAGATAACATTAAGATCCTATGGGATGCTTCAGATAACAACCGCGAAAGTCTGTGTGGTTACAATGTATCTCTATGGATCCCATAGAGGATCAGATAACACGAAAAATCATATAACACGAAGACTTGTGGAACCAGGTTTTAGTGTTATATGAGGTTTTACTGTACTTTATTTCAAAACTTGAATGGGCTGGGCCAACCAGAATTTCTGCTACCGATACTGGTGAACTGGTGCGAACCTACTGATACCCACCACTGGACCAGCCCCAAGATACATGGCAATAAAATCTTTTGAATTCTAAAGAGGGATAAATCAAACAAAATCAAACAAAACCATCAAGTCCAACTCTGATCTCAAAGACTGAACTTCCAGTGACATACCACAGAATATGTCCTTCCAAAAGACAGATTGAGGGCAAATAATTGACAGTGACTCAGGTGAGTGAAGGAATCTGCTTACTGTAGGAAAAGGCTGAAAAGAAAAACAAAGAAATGATTACTAGCAAAATTGAAAGATAGACCATTTCCTCCTGGCCTTATCTGTGGTGATTGTTCAGACCTATTTGGACTACTGCCTCCAGAATCACCCAGCCAGCAAATTCTCAGGTTATACAGGGTGGCCTATTGGTTCCTATTCTGAATCTTTCTTTAAATTTGCCACTTATTGTATCACCGATATTCTTGCACTCATGTACTTGTCACAATAAATATGCTCTTCAAATGTACATGGGCTTAAATCGGCCATATTCCTCTTGGGGGTGGGGGTGGAAATAACATATATGGACAGGTAGGGACTTACAGGCCACCCTGTATAGTCAAAGGATGTCAAGGAGCAATTTTTTAAAGAAAGAAAGAAAAGAAAGAAAAGAAAAGAAAATCATTTTTTCAAGTTCCAAGTAAAACTCATTTCATATCCTCCCCACCCCACTTTCATACATTTTGAAATTAAAAAACAACTGGCCTTGGAGATCCAACTCACTGCTTTTATTTTCTGTCAGTGGTTTGCTCTTTTTCTTACTTGTTCTTTCCCCTGTAAACATGCACGCAGAGAAAGAATGGCCCGAGTAAGAGACTTGTCTTTGGCTTGCTACTGCAATTTCTGACAGTCACCACAGATGAAAAGAGTGATTCATAACAAATTCTGCCTGTTTACAAGATCAGCATCCTTATGAAGAGGCTTACAATTAGATGTGCATGTTCTTAATATTTCAGTGGAGCTATTTTTAAACTATGGACTTTAAACAAAACAAATATAGGAATCTGACTCATCCATGATTTCATATCCTTCCAGAAAGTAATTATTTGAATAGGTCAAACTGGAAAATTTTTAAATTTCCTCCTTTGTCCCACCTTTGATGTGTTCTTTGATGTGCACCAATACTATTGTGCAGATGAACAAAATGATGCTCTACAAGTCAATTCTAAAAATGGGGACACCCAAAACAACAATAAAAACGGACTTTGGAACAGCATAAAGCTTGACACAATTGCAGCAACTTATTCTCTGTGCCAGATTTGGAAAGGTTTGGGCAAAGAACTTTTGTGTTATGGTTTTTTTAACAAAAAGGAAGAGTGTTTTATCCCCTTATGTAGAAACAAGTGAACTTTTATATTCCAGATTTAAAACAGATCATATAAACTGAACAGACCGATCTTGTTTATCTTGAAAGACAATGGTGGTCCCACTAACTTTTTTTGTTTAGAAGGAATCCTTGCTGCATTGGCTGAATTATTCATCCTTTAAAAATATTTCTCAAAAGAGTAAAAGAAAGAATGTAAGAAACTGTGTTGAAGAGGCTTACCAGCAGGGAACGTTCAAAAGTATCGGTGCATTGTTGCAGATTCCCTGAGCTCTGCACAATCTGAACTTTTGGTCCTGCAGGTCTGGACCTAATTAGCTGGTACTCATTGATGAAAACCCTTTAACTCCTTCCAAGTCAAACAGGTGTTTAAAAAAGATTCTGATTCCGGTTATAAAATATTGAAAAAGTTATTTTAAAAAGTATAGAGAACAAATATTCAGAAGCTCACTCATTTAAGTGCTGCAATTCCTGTTTTATGCTTTGTGGCTGAGGATGGTCTTACTTGATATTATCAGAGTTTGGGTGCCTATTCCACCTGCCTTGTCACTACACAATTGTTTGGTAACTAAGAAAAAATATCGAAAATATCATCAAGTGATGACTATGTGCATTAATTTCTTCCAAAGGGACCTACCATTAACAGCTTTGCTCAGGGTTGTTGTCTCTTCTGACATCCCTGACATCCTATCAATATTGTCTTTTCTAGTAAGTTTTGCACAGGCCTTGCAAACTAACTGCTGTGTATTCCTTTATTGAGACAATCCTCTTCGCTTTAGGTCTTGCTCATTTCCTATAGGCCCCCCCTTCCCCAGTACTATTGCCTTTTCTGCTTAGTTCTGTTTTTTATTATATGTGCATGGTAGCATAGCCCCAATTTACTTGTGTTTGTTTAAGTAGGAGTCAGGGTCTGCAGTGCTTCGGTGGTTAAGAAGCTCACCTTGTTAGATGGAAGGCCAGCAAGTCAGCAGTTCGAGACTGGGTACTGCATGACGGATTGAGCGACTGTCTCTGTCCCAGTTCCTGCCAACCTAGCAGGTCGAAAGCAAGAATTTGCAAGAAGATAAATAGGGACCATTTTGGTGGGAAAAGATCTTGGAGACATGAGGCATTTGGACATCCCCCGGGGGAGAGTTTCTCCAGCAAATATCCTTTCAACCCAGAATAATTTCTGACATGTTGTTGTTGTTGTTGTTGTTGTTGTTGTTGTTGTTGTTGTTGTTGTTGTTGTTGTTGTTGTTGTTGTTGTTGTTGTTGTTGTTGTTGTTGTTGTTGTTGTTGTTGTTGTTGTTGTTAGTGGGAGCTCTAGCTTGACTTGATTGAACACCCACTTTTATGCCATCCTGGTTGTCTATAATATCTGTAAGGCTGTCTTCCAACAAGACATTTCAAATGAATTGATTTTTTTTCCAGGCATGTTTCTTCCCTGTCTTTCTTTTACATAGTATTGATAATTTTGACCTTCTTTTCCAGATACAAGCTTGTTAACCTTCAGCTTTCCCCTTTTTTCATTTTAAACATGAGGGAGATGAGACATCTTTGGGGCAGGGGCACACAGAATATCCATAGAGTTTTTTGTATGATACAGTACATCTTTTCTTCTTCAGTTGCCTAATTTAAAGAAAGGGGTTGAAAATTAGAAGATTGCTTTCAAGTCTGCAATCTGCAGAGCAGCCATGTCAACATTAGTTCACCTTAGATGTTAAAGGGTATGTCTATTTCTCTGTTGCATGTGTTGCCTTTACTCACATCTTTGCTTCGCCATTTCATTGTCCAAAATAGCCCTTCAAAATATTTTGGCACAGAGGGAATACAGTCACATCCCAGCTATAAACCTCAATTTTAAAAAGCCAGAAAAATAAAGTCTTTTTAAAAAATCCAGTTTATGAATATGGGATATTGTACTTCTTTATCCACAATTCAGAATGCCAGGAAATGACCAGGGTTGCTGCACAATATTGTGCCCACATTGCCAGCAGAAAAAAGGGCTACAAATTTTACATAGCAAGTGACAACCTGAGTGTTGACAAAACCAATGGTAGCAGTCAAGATGGTCTACATTCACACAGAGAATACTGCTATACACATACAGTAGTACCATTCACACAGAGACATGAAGTAACGGGAAATTACAGAAGCTGACTGCTTTTCTCATCTGTTAATATGTCCTCACCCAAACACAAAACAATTATCAAGGCTAATTATTATTATTATTACATATGTGAAAGGTAATGAGCACACAGAAGATCGTGGTATTTTTGAACCACAATTGGGTGTACCATGGCAGCAGCAACCTTTTGTTGATGGCTAATCTTTATCACACTAGGTCAGGGGTTTTCAACCTTTTTATGCTGTGGGCCTGACCACACCCCCAGACAGCTGAGCAGGACAGTCATGTGGTAACCCCACCCACACACCCCACCCATGCTGTAAATGCTGCTGTAAAATGCATCTGTGGCTGTCATAAACACATTTGCATAAGCTGCATGCATGTTTGCACAAGCATGGGCATATTTTATGGCTGTTGTGTAAGTGTCTGCTTCTGCTTCTAGTGCATCATCATAATCGTGGGCCACATGAAATGGTGCCATGGGCCGGATCTCGCCCATGGGCCGTAGGTTCATCACTCCTGTACTAGGTCAGATGAAAGGAACTGAAGAATGAACTCACCAAAAGGTGCCTTCATTTTTGCAATTTCACATCTGGCCTAGACATGGAAGATGAAGAAGAAGCACACGAGGATGTCCTGTAGGCCATTTTGACTGCTTCCATTGGTGTTGTCAACATTCAAGCTGTTCTTTGCTATGTAAAGCATAGTAACATTTTTCCTCCTAGCAATATGGACACAATATTGTGGATCAAATATTATGCTATTTCCTGACATTTTGATTCGTGGATATAGAGCTGCAATATCCCACATTCATAAACCAGAGATTGAATATCTATCTCTATAATCATTATAACCTAAAGCTTATTTTAACTGAGAAGCAAACTCTGAAAATTTCAAGAAGCGCATTGCCAAATGTCAGACTTACTACAGTTTTCTGTATCCCTAACGCTGTGAAAGAAAGAGAGAGAAAAACACCCAACTTTATTCATGTATATTTGCCTTTTTCAGTGCCTCACTAGACAAGTAAAACATTGTATCTTTTTTCTCAATACTTTAGCATTATAGGAATCTGAGAACCTAAATATAACAACCCTTTAGTCAATTTGCTGCATCACTATTTTGAACTGAAAGAACAGCAGCTGGTTTTGTTGTTGTTTGTTGTTGCTTTCGTTGTTGTCTTTTCTTTTGCTGATCCAATAATTTTACTAGGAAATGCACATGATAGTTGGCAATTGATTCAATGTGGCAGTTATCCCAGCACAAGTGAATGTACCTTACATTGTAGTGGTGAATGTCTGCTAGTTAACTTGTACCCCTTACCGCTTACCAGTCAAATGAGTTGATTTGTCTTCTCAGGTGAGGATACTGCCAAAAGATATCTTCAGACCTCCATGCCTCCTGTGTGACTATTTATGTATCCAGAGCAACAATAAGTATTGTATATATTCGAGTATAAGTCTAGTTTTTTAGCCTCCAAAGGGAGATTCAAAAAAGGAACTCGACTAATGCTCGGGTCAATGACCCTGAGGGTCCCAAAACCATAGTGGTGCAAATTCAAACATACATTTAAAAAAAACCACTACCACTACTGTAAAAATTTGAAAATACCTGTATACCCAAACACGTGTCTGAATAAATTAATTGTACCGCATTTTCATGTATTTTAATTGCTGAAACTCATTAGCAGCTGCTGCATTTTCCACCCCCGACTTATATTCTGGTCAAACTATTTTCTGAATGAATGAACAGTGCAAAGAAGTAGAGGAAAACAATATCAGGGGTAGGACTAGAGATCTCTTCAAAACAATTGGGGAAATCAAGGGAACATTTAAAGCAAAAATGACCATGATAAAGGACAAAGATGGCAAGGAGTTAGCAGATGCAGAAGAGATTAAGAAAAGATGAAAAGAGTACACAGAGGAACTCTACAAAAAGGATCTCAACACCCCTGATAATTTCAATGATGAGGAAATTGAATTTGAGCCAGACATCCTAGAGAGTGAAGTCAGAAAGGCCCTAAATAACACCGCAAACAACAAAGCCAGTGGAGATGATGGTATCCAAGTTGAACTTTTCAAAGCCCTACAAGATGATGGAATCAAATGATTGCATTCTATATGCCAGCAGATTTGGAAAACACAACAATGGCCACAGGATTGGAAAAGATCAGTATATGTTTCAATCCCCAAAAAGGGTAATGCCAAAGAATGCTCAAATTATCGAACAATTGCGCTCATCCCACATGCTAGCAAGGTGATGCTCAAGATAATACAAGATAGACTGCAACAGCATGTGGAGAAAGAATTACCAGAAGTGCAGGTGGGGTTCAGAAGAGGCAGGGGGACTAGAGACCACATTGCCAACATAAGATGGATCATGGAAAAAACAAAGGAATATCAGAAACAAGTCTACTTCTGTTTCATTGACTACACTAAGGCCTTTGACTGTGTAGACCACAACAAAATGTGGCAAGTAATTAAAGAGATGGGAATACCGGAACACCTTATATGCCTCACGAGAAATCTGTACATGAATCAAGAGGCAACAGTTAGGACAGAATATGGAATGACGGAGTGGTTTGGAATAGGAAAAGGAGTAAGACAAGGCTGCATTTTGTCACTCTGCTTATTCACCTTATACACAGAGCACATAATGCGCAATGCAGGGATGGAGGAGTCACAATTTGGGATCAAAATTGGTGGGAGAAACATCAATAATTTGAGATATGCAGATGATACCACTCTGATGGCAGAAAGTGAGGAGGACCTAAATAAGCTCCTGATTAGGTTGAAAGAAGGAAGTGAAAAAGCTGGTTTGAGACTCAATATAAAGAAAACAAAGATCATGGCAACAGGTCCTATCAATCCCTGGAAAATAGATGGGGAAGAAGTAGAAGCAGTGACAGATTTTACTTTCTTAGGATCCAAGATTACTGCAGATGGTGATTGCAGCTATGAAATAAAAAGGTGACTGATGTTTGGGAGACAAGCTATGAGAAACCTGGGGAAAATAGTTAAAAGTAGAGACATCACCTTGCAAACAAAAATACAGTATGCATAGTCAAAGCAATGGTATTCCTGGTGTTAATGTATGGTTGTGAGAGCTGGACCATAAGGAAAGCTGGGTGCAGAAGAATAGATGCCTTTGAGATGTGGTGTTGGAGGAGAGTTTTGAGATTCCCCTGGACAGTAAGGAGAACAAATAGGTTGATCTTGGAAGAAATCAACCCTGACTGCTCCTTAGAAGGGCAAATACCGGTAGTTAAGATGAAGCTAAGGTACTTTGGACATCAAATGAGAAGAGAAGACTCACTTGAGAAAGCCTTGATGCTTGGAAGGGTCGAGGGCAAAAGAAGAAGGGGGCAGCCAAAAATGAGATGAATAGATGGTATTGTGGACACAATGGGCACAGAGCTGAGAGAGTTGAGGGGGATGGTGGAGGACAGGAGTGCCTGGCGGACAGTGGTCCATGGCGTCGCAAAGGGTCGCAATCAACTGTGCGACTGAACAACAACAACAAAAGAGGTCCAAATTAGGTAACACAACTTATATTCGGGATGACTTATAGATGAGTATGTACGGTATTTTAAAAAGAGAAAGAGTAATCCTTAAAAAATCTATCATCCAGAAGCTACCGCCCACTTTAGTTTTCATTTTCTTTTTTAATCGTTTTTGTTATTAGTTTTGGAGTCCTACATACAGTTGGTTGACATTTCAATTGGAATTTACATTGGTGTTATAACCTTCTTTCTGTCTAGAATGCCATAATGACTTCAGCTACAGCAAAGACATGATGTCAATACTGGTGTTTTAGATTTAAATTACTGTCTAGATACTTCTGCCAATATTGGAAAGAATAGTG
Source organism: Furcifer pardalis (assembly GCA_030440675.1). Classification (NCBI taxonomy): domain Eukaryota; kingdom Metazoa; phylum Chordata; class Lepidosauria; order Squamata; family Chamaeleonidae; genus Furcifer; species Furcifer pardalis. The sequence goes on along the minus strand of CP126890.1, from coordinate 35,246,536 downwards.
TTTCTTCCCTCTCCTCTGGAGGTTTAAGAAACAGGGTTATTTCATTTGTTTAACTATATCTGTATAGCCTTTATTTTGAGCCACTCAAAATGGTTTAGAATTTGAAACTGATTCTTCTCTGGATCCAGTAGAAGAGAATATAAATTTGCCTGTGTCTCTCAGCAGAGAAGAGACTGGAATATTAAAACTGACATGGGATCTAGTTAGTCTACATCCAGATGCTTGTTTCTATGAATTCCATGCTTTTCGACTTGAAGACAAATATCCTTGCCTCCTGCCCACCTTCTAGTATTGGTAATTATGGTGGCTTAGTGGTTAAAATTAAAGTCTACCTAGTGGCGATGGGGATGGTGAAATGACAATATTTCACCGCCCTTATTACCTCCGCAGGTAATCGCCCAGCGACCTTTTTCCGGGTGACCAGGTCCCTACTTGGAAGAGGGGGATCTGGCCCTGGTTGGCAGGGATCGGCTGAGGCTTTTGCTGATTATCTGGCGGAGAAAATCGCTCAGATTCGCTTGAAGTTTAATCCCAGCGTGGAAGAGACAGAGCTGGGGTTGACCAGAGTACAGTCTGGCCATGTTATCTGGGATCAGTTCGATCCAGTTGGCCCTGAGGAAGTGGACAGGCTTCTTGGATCTGTTCGCGCCACTGCCTGTGAATTGGATCCATGCCCTGCCTGGCTAGTCAAGGCATCTAAGGCTGTGGCAGGCGGTTGGGTCGAGGCAATTATAAATTCATCTCTGCAGGAGGGGCTTTTTCCAGCACCCTTAAAACATGCTTTGGTGCGTCCCCTCCTGAAAAAGCCATCCCTTGACCCTACGGTATTTACCAACTACCGACCAGTATCCAACCTACCCTTTTTGGGTAAGGTCTTGGAGAAGGCAGTGGCGTGGTAGCTACAGGAAGTCCTGGATGAAGCGGATTATCTGGACCCTTTCCAGTCAGGATTCAGGCCCAGATATGGTACTGAAACTGCATTGGTCGCATTGGTGGATGATCTCTGACGAGAACGGGATGGAGGTCATCCATCTGTCCTGGCTCTTCTTGACTTCTCAGCGGCTTTTGATACTGTCGACCACGGTATCCTTCTGGGAAGGCTCCAAGGATTGGGGATCCAGGGCACTGTGCTGGCCTGGTTCTCTTCATTTCTGAGGGGCCGGACCCAGTCGGTGTGGCTGGAAGGCGAGAGGTCCAGCCCTAGGCCCCTGCAATATGGGGTGCCTCAGGGCTCGGTACTCTCGCCTCTCCTATTTAACATCTACATGAAGCCACTGGGTGAGATCATCCGTTCCAACGGGGTGAGGTATCACCAATATGCAGATGACACCCAGCTGTATATCTCAGCCCGTGGAGATCCAATTGATGCAGTGGCAGTCCTATCCAGGTGCCTGGAGGCTGTCAGGGTCTGGATGGGGGACAACGGGCTACAACTGAATCCCGGCAAGACTGAGTGGCTATGGGTAAGGGGTCCTGCACTATCTCGGGAGTTACCATCTTTGGTTCTGGATGGGGCAGTTCTGCCCCAAACAGACCCGGTGCGTAATCTGGGGGTCCTCTTGGACTCACGACTACTGCTCGAGGAGCAGGTGGCAGCCGTGGCCAGGAGGGCTTTTGCACAACTTCGTGTAATACGCCAGCTACGCCCACTCCTAGACCGGGACTCCTTGCTCATGATCACACATGCTTTGGTCACCTCCAGACTTGATTACTGTAATGCGCTCTACATGGGGCTGAGATGGAATTGATATAGCAGAGTGCTAGAAGTGGCTGGCTATGGCCACACCCCAGAGTGTGAGAGTGTTTTCTTGAGTAATGCACAAAACAAACTTTCAGCTTGGGTTGTAGGAATTCTCTATTTACACTATATACAAAGCTGTGCACGAAGTGCAAGGTAACACATGTCTTCTATTCAGACTATGTGGTGCAGCAAAAGTCTATAAACAGTCTTGGAGAGCTTTAAACTTCTATCTTCAGTAAAGCAAAGCAAACACAGTCCAAACCTTATCTGTTCCTTCAAGGTCGGCTTTGAAGATAGTCAGCAGTTCCTTTTAGCTCTCTTTCAAACACAGAGTCGTTTATCAAGGCACCACAATGTGGCAGTGGTATGTTGTCCAATGTCTTGCAGTCCGGCAAGGCAAACATACCAGGAAACGACGAAGCTGTCCAACAGCTGGCTGGCAACGATGGCAACAGCAGTGTCAGACAGCAGGCAGGCAACAGCAACAGCAACAGTGGCACGAAGCAGAAAATGGCATAAAGCAAAGTGTCTGAGAATGTTGCCTGAATTTATGCTACTTACAAACCCTTAATGATAGCACCTGGCTGGGGTAACATGCAGAGCCTTAAAGGTACAGTCATTGGTTTGCTCTTGTTGCAACACTAGCTCATGTATCCTAACATACTCCCCCTTTGCGACGAGAGCACTCAACCGATGATTGATACGTTACAACAAAGATACAGAAATACAGAATATACATTCACAGTATTCCAAGCGTTTCGATACAGTATTTATGTTTCAACATAGGTAAAGGCTTTGTAAAAACATCTGCCACGTTTTCCTCGGTGGGAATATACTCAAGCTTAATGATGTTTTTCCGAACTGACTCTCTTACGTTTAAGTATCTCAGATCAGTATGCCTAGACCGGCTTTTTACCCCGATACTGTTAGCAGTACTTATTGCTGCTTGATTGTCCTCATATACTACTATTGGTTCGGTACAGGTTACCCCTAGGTCCTTCATAAGCTGTACGAGGTGGGTTACCTCAGTGCATGTCAATGACAGGCAAGAGAATTCTGCCTCCATAGTTGATAAGGTTATGTGTTTCTGACGCAAGGACTTCCAGTCTATTGGTGCACCCCCTAACGTGACAACCATCCCTGATGTGGACTTTCTGGTGTCTGGGTCCGATGCGAAACTTGCGTCGGCATAAACTGCGAGTGTCAGGCTCCCTCTTGGCTCAAGATATAGTGCTCTCCTGATTGAATACTTTAAGTATCTCAGGACCCTTTTTGCCACTTGCCAGTGTCTTACTTTCGGGTTTTCACAGTACCTGGCTAACTGATTTACGGCAAAAGAAATATCTGGCCGGGACCATGTAGCAATATAAGTCAAACTCCCTATCAATGACCTATACATGCCTTTATCGAACTCTGGCCCTTCGTTGACCTCCTGAAGGAAGCCAGGAGTCATAGGAGTGTTGCATGGTTTTGCAAGTTCAAGCTTGTACCGCTTGAGTAACTGTGATATCTTCTCAACCTGCGACAGCTTAAAACCTCTAGCTGTCTTTTCTATATCGACTCCTACGTATGTCTTGATATCACCTAGATCTTTGATATCAAACTTAAGTTTAATCCTTTCTATCAGTTCAGCAGCTGATTTCTCATCCGGTGAAATAACTGCAATGTCGTCTGTGAACACCAGGAGCAACATTGTTGCTTTGCCCGACCCCTTTTTAAAAAGACACGGGTCTGCAATACCCTGGTTAAAACCTAAACTCTTTAGAAAATCCACTAGGCACATATTCCATTCGTACCCAGATTGTCGAAGGCCATACAGGCTCTTCGTTAGTTTCCAGCACGCAGACTTGCTTTCCGGGCTAGTCAGCGTTGGTGGCTTCCTCAAATATATTTCATGCCTTAAGGGCGCATTGAGGTACGCTGTGGCCACGTCAATATGTTTGACCACATGCTTGTGCTTAGCTGCCCACGTTAATGCAGCCCTCAACGTGGTAGCCTTCAGTGATGGGGCGAAAACCTCATCATAGTCCCCTTCACTCTGCCTAAACCCTTGAGCGACCAAGCGAGCCTTACATATTTTGTTTCAATCAGCACAGTTTTTGACCTTAAAAACCCACTTACACCCAAGGACCTGCTTCCCTGCAGGTATGGGTACCTCTTGAAAGACTTGCAGGCTTTTCATTGAAGCTAACTCCTTACTCATAGCCTCCTTCCATGGCTCTTGGTCTGATTTAGGTAATTCAGCCAGTTCTGCAAAGTTGGCTGGTTCTATGATCACTGAGCAGGCCTGATACCTGTCAGGTTGCCTCCTCTCCCTAGTAGACCGCCTGATGATGGCAGGTGGTCTGGAGACATTGGGTGTCTCATCCTGGGAGTCTGTATCAGAATCCTCTGACTTTACCATTACCCTCTGTTCGCTATTAGAGTGGTCAGAGACCCGATCCTGATCACTATCGGACTCACTCTCGCTTTTGATATTGTTCCTGTCCGGTCTGGACAGTCCGGGACCAGAATTCCTAGATCCCCTGGTTACGTCACTAGGTACTGGGTAACCGTTAGTCCTCGTAGGCGGGGAGCCCTGCTCCAGCCTATCCCAACCTACGTTCTCTAAAAACTTTGCGCTGGCGCTGTTAAAAACTTCCCTAGTGCCCGGCTTCCAAAACCGATAGCATTTTCGATTGGTTTCATAACCGACAAATATCAATTTGCGGGCACGGTGCTGTCCCTTGCGCCTTTGCTGAGCTGGTATGTGGACCCACGACGGACAACCAAAAACCCTTAAATGACCTAAGTCCGGCTGACGTCCATGCCAGAGTACATATGGTACCTGCCCCGTGGTAGAGCTCACTGTAAGGTTTATCAAATGGGTGGCAGTAAGGGTTGCCTCCCCCCAAAGGGCATCAGGTAGTTGAGCGTCGTTTAAGAGAGTCCATACCATACCCTGTAGGGTCTGACCCCTGCGCTCCGCATAAGCATTATGCTGTGGGCGGTATGGCGCACTGAGCCTGTGCTCAATACCTCTCCTTGCCAGGAAATCTGAGAAGACCTTGTTAACGAATTCTCCCCCTTGGTCAGTGACCAGGCATTTAAGGCGTTTCCCTGTTTTACGTTCGGTAGCTTTAAGCCACTGAGCAAACTGATTCAGGCAGTCACTTTTCCGTTTCAGTAACTTTACAAACCCATATCTAGAATGGTGGTCAATGATGTTCAGTATATATTTTGCTCCCCCTAAAGATGGATTTCTTGGTCCTATAAGATCAGCAAAGACCAGGTCCATCGGTTGCTCTGTGGAGAAGCCCTGCATCCTGTTTGCTGGTGCGGATTTAGACTTCTCTTCTCCACAGGCATTACATTGCAAGAATCTATTGCAAGGCGATAGACTTATCCCTTTTACCTGGGACACAGTGTTCCCCAGAACTTTAATACTGCAATGGCCCAACCTTCTGTGCAACAGGTGGATGCAGTTAAAGTGTGCAGGTCTGTTGTAATTTCCAACACTAACAACAGGTGGGGACTGGGGTTCTAACACATAAAGCCCGTTCTTGTGGTGGGCTGTAAAACACTTTGACTCCTTTCTGATAAAACATTCACCATTCTTAAAGGTTACTTCATACCCTGCCTTATCCAACTCCCTCACTGAGAGTATATTTAGGAACCCAGGGATGTACAACATGGGCAAAGTTGTCCCCAATGCGGTACAATATACTTCACCTACACCCCTAGCAGGCACATCCTTTTTGTTAGCCAGCGAGACAACTGTGTCTGTCTCCTTTAAATTCCTAAAGCTCTTTCTTATGGATGAAATTGACCTTGTCGCCCCACTATCAATCACCCAAAGCTCCTCTGGCGTCGAGGAGTAACATACACCAGCTGGCTTCGATGAAGCACTCCTCCTTGGCTTCTTTGGGCGTTTCACAGCCTTGGTGGGACAAGACCTGGCAAAATGCCCAGGTTTCCCACAAGCAAAACACCTCCGGGCGACTCCGACTGTTGTTGGCTGCTCGTTGCCTTTCTGGAACTGGGGAGCGCTGGTCTCATGAAGAAGGGTCCGCTCCAGCCTCCTTTGTGATTCCTCCAGCAGCCGAGGCTTGATTTCATCAAACACCATGTCCTGGCTTGGCAGAGCTCCAAGGGCAACCACGAAATCCTCGTAGCTCTCATCCAGGGAAGATAAAAGGATACAGGCTTTTTGCTGCTCATTAAAGCCAAGACCTTTGTCCTCCAGATCCAGGAGCTGGGTAGTTATAAGCTGTATGTGGTCAGCCATACTCCCACCTGGAGCAAGGTGAGTGCGGAAAAGCCTCCTGGCAAGCTGAATCTGCGCACCCACGGTTTTTCTCACAAAAAGTCTCTTCAGGTTTTCCCAGCACGCAGCAGCAGAAGTCCCCCCTCTGATATGCACTAAGAGGGAGTCTGCAACAGTAAGCCCAATCACTGCCAGAGCTTGTGAGTTCTGCTCAATAGCCTTATTGTCACTTTCATCTTGAGGGTCCAAAGCTGCCAAGTCCACGGGCGTGGACACTGCGCTCCACAAGCCCTCCTTCCTCAGTAATAAAGAGCATTTTAAAGCCCAAGCCTGATAGTTCGAGCCAGTGAGCTGAGGAACCAAACTCAAGCCTCCAGAAGTCATTGCTGCTACTCAAGTGTAAAAGTCCTCCGAGCAAACAGAACAAACACTCTCTGCTACAAACAGGGCGCGGTCAATTAGCAGCACCTGGGCCCATAACCAATGAGATGGAATAATATAGCAGAGTGCTAGAAGTGGCTGGCTATGGCCACACCCCAGAGTGTGAGAGTGTTTTCTTGAGTAATGCACAAAACAAACTTTCAGCTTGGGTTGTAGGAATTCTCTATTTACACTATATACAAAGCTGTGCACGAAGTGCAAGGTAACACATGTCTTCTATTCAGACTATGTGGTGCAGCAAAAGTCTATAAACAGTCTTGGAGAGCTTTAAACTTCTATCTTCAGTAAAGCAAAGCAAACACAGTCCAAACCTTATCTGTTCCTTCAAGGTCGGCTTTGAAGATAGTCAGCAGTTCCTTTTAGCTCTCTTTCAAACACAGAGTCGTTTATCAAGGCACCACAATGTGGCAGTGGTATGTTGTCCAATGTCTTGCAGTCCGGCAAGGCAAACATACCAGGAAACGACGAAGCTGTCCAACAGCTGGCTGGCAACGATGGCAACAGCAGTGTCAGACAGCAGGCAGGCAACAGCAACAGCAACAGTGGCACGAAGCAGAAAATGGCATAAAGCAAAGTGTCTGAGAATGTTGCCTGAATTTATGCTACTTACAAACCCTTAATGATAGCACCTGGCTGGGGTAACATGCAGAGCCTTAAAGGTACAGTCATTGGTTTGCTCTTGTTGCAACACTAGCTCATGTATCCTAACAGGGGCTGCCCTTGGTGACCATTCGGAGGCTGCAGCTGGTCCAGAACGCGGCTGCTTGGGTCGTGATGGGGTGTGGGCGTTATGCTCGTGCCTCACTGCTGCTTCAGGAGCTGCACTGGTCGCCAGTATGTCTCCGGGTGCAATTCAAGGTGCTGGTTATTACCTTTAAAGCCCTACATGGTAGTGGGCCAGGATACTTAAGAGATCGTATCGTCCCAAGGACATCTGTCCGTCCCACCAGGGCGGATCGGAGAGGCTCTCTTATCATTCCATCGGCTAGAGAGGCGCATCTCTCTAGCACCAGAAGGAGGGCCTTCTCTGTGGCCGCCCCGGCCCTTTGGAACCTCCTGCCAACTGAGTTACGTCTACAGACAGAGCTCCTGCCCTTTCGGAAGGGTCTAAAAACCTGGCTAGCAGGGCAGGTGTGGGGCTCCAGGAATATGGGGTCCCATGTTGGGTGGCTGATCTGATGGGACAGCCACCCCTCCCTCACTCTTTTAAACTTATTAAATCTTTTTAAACTTTTTAAACTTTTTAAATCTTTTAGATCTTTGTAAATTCATGGTTTAATTCTTTTTTAATTGATTTTTTAAAGTAATTTAGAACCTCAAGGTTTTAATTTATGAATTTTCTGTAAGCCGCCTGGAGTCAGGTTTGCCTGATTGGGGCGGGATAATAAATCTAAATAAATAAATAAATAAATAAATAAAATGCTGAGCTGCTTGACGACGGGAAGAACGTCAGCACTTTGTGCCCCAAGTGCCGTGCGATGGAGGGAGTTCCTGTTGTCTGCCCCAACTCCTGCCAATCTAGCAGTTCGAAAGCAAGAAATTACAAATAGATAAGTAGGTACTGCTTTGGCAGGAAATGTAACAGCATTCCATGTGCTCTGGCATTTAGTCATGCTTGCCACATGACCACAGAAATGTCTGCAGACACAGAGAGAGCTGGCTCTGTGGCTAAAAATGGAGATGAGCACCATCCCCTAGAGTTGAATACTACTGGCTTTCAAGCAAGGGAGACCTTTACCTAAGCAGAGTTATGCACTTACTTTAAATAAATGTGGAACTATGGACTGGACCAGGGCTCTCTGTGTGTTTCCAAGATGACCATGAGGTGGGAAAAGAACTCAAGGCCACATGTGGGGCATCTCCACAGACCTTCATGTTAAATCAGAGAGAGATGCTGAAGTTAAAAGTGGGGAAAGGGCAAGTAAATTATCATTCAGCAATTTATGAGGAGAATGCTGTTATCAAAAGAGAATGACAGCCTCAAGGAGACTGAAAACCTGCACTAATTCATTTACATTAATACACCAGGTTAGCACTAGACCAGTTCTGAATTTTAAAAAGGCAAGAGATCATGAGTTCTTTGGTTGTCCAGGTGAGCAATGTCCAAAAATAAAGCAAGACAAAGGGAAGGGATGGAAGGGCAAGACAAGCCACCCATGAGTGGTAAGTTCCAAGCTTAGCCAGTCCCACCAATGCTCTCACAATCCCCTGCTTGTCAATTGAAAGGACTAACAAGCTGGTGAGGAAAGTGAGTGGGTGGGAATAGAGGAAGGTAGGCAGGCAGGCTGAGGGTTGGAATGTCAATCATGTCACCAAGTGTAGACACTGAACTTACAATCCAATCTGCAAGCCCAATAACAACACTCCTATGGTTTCAAATGTAATTAAGGTTATGAATTGAATCACAGCAGAAGTGAATTGCTCCAATTTGGCTTTCCAGTGTAGTCATGCCCAAAGGTAGAGAGAAGGAGGGAGGGAGAGTACATAAGTGCTTGCATTCTTGTGCTCAAGGTGGAACTTCACTTTAGGACTTCAAGATCTCCTCACTCCACCTCCCACATGCTTTCTCTTTCCTTGTTGGTGCAGTGGCATCAGTACCAGCATTCCTAATATGTGTCTCCAGCTTCATTTTTTCTTGTATTCTCTAGGCACAAGGTGAGTAATTGCTTTGCCAGAAATTATTCTGATGTCAAACAGGCTCCCCCCTCCCATTGCAACTTGTATTTGTTTCTCCATTTCCAGGAATGCAATTTTCACAGAGATCTGAAACACCCCAAATACTGGCAGGCACATGAACAAGACATGGGCTGGAGTATTTGCAAAAGGGCACCAGGTTAGTTGGGTCCCGATTCTTGGGTCTCTCTATGTGAACTAACCAGACTGGAATTGTATCATTGTGATTGTACATTATGTGTTTATATGGTGTGTCTTAATTGTACAGTGGTACCTTGCTTAAAAAGCATAATGTGTTCCACAGGATTGGAGCCCATGACGCCAATTTATTTGGCCCATGAAAAACTCATCAATCCCGTAAGCAGAAGTAAAACATATGGGCACATTTTACTTCTGCTTCCGGGAATGACGAGGGTGTCGCAGGATGGATGAATTGGCTTTGGGGCTGGGGCTGGCCCTCGGGCCGTAGTTACTGGCCCCCTGAACCATGTGACTGACCCGCAGCCCAAAAAGTTTGGGCACTCCTGCTCTAAAGGATATATGTCACAATCCAGATTTCATGTTTTTCAAAACAAGTGAAATATTTAAGAGTGGTTTGTCCAGTTTCACAGCCCCAGTGAATTTCCATGGCTGAGCAGGAATTTGAATCCTCATCTAGTCCATCACTCTGTCCACTACATTGTACTGGGTATTCCTGGTTGTCAACCTAATAGCCATGAAATAGACATGACATCTGTAACCATTACAAACCTATGAAGGCACAAGTCATTCCAGAGGAAGTGACCTCCTCCAGCAGGACAGTTATCCCATTTGCCCACTGCCAGGTCTGCTTCAGACCACACAACAGAGTTGACTGTACAAAAGAAGAACATCTAAGCCATTCTGATTGTTTAACAAAGACACAAACCTCCCAGGTAGGTGCCTTATCTTGGAATATGAAGCCAGTTGGCTGGCTGGAATTTTGCTCCAGCAAATAATTGCAATGTGTTACAGCAGGATGAGATGGAGACTGTGTTTGGCCCTCGCTATTCAGCATGTCTGAACATCTCAATTAGCTAACAGTGTAATGTACATATTATGTTCAGATAATATACAGAACTGTAGCCATTTCTTAGGGTACATTTATTGTACCTTAATATGTATGGGTAAAGGTAAAGGTCTCCCTTACTCAAAAGTCAGTTGTGTCCAACTCTAGGGTGCGATGCTAATCTCCATTTATAACCAAAGAACCATTGGTGTCTGCATCTGCAGACATTTCTGGAACAATGTTACCTTTCCAATGAAGCAGTACCTATTTATCTACTTATAATTTCTTGATTTCGAACTTTTAGGTTGGCAGGAGCTGGGACAGAGATGGGAGCTCACTCCACCATGCAGCACTTGGGGCTTGGACTGCTGATCTTCCAACTTTCCAATCATCAAGTTCAGCGTCTTAACCACTAAGCCACTGCAGTCCCTCAAGCCAATGCAGTCCATATACCCTTAATGTGTATACAGATGCATAAATAGAAAACAAATTGAAAACTTTTTATTTGCATATAGCCTTTGAGGAGTTTCCAAGTATGAGCATAAATAGCAGTCAGATCCAATACTGTACATGGATTGTAATACCTGGGACAACAGCACGTGACACAGTGAAAAATGTAATAATCCACAATAGGCAGCCAAGTGTCAGATATTTGCCTTTAAAAGGCTGAGCATGTCTTTTGCCTTGCATTCTCTACATCTCTGAGCTAAATGGCCATAAAACACTGAAAAGATAAATGACACAAAGTCAAAGGCTCTGAAATGAAGGTCTGGTGCCGCTCCATGGGATCTTCCTTTCCACTCAGCTAGAACAAAACAAGACATGGGGGACAGGCTTATGCACGCAATATTTTGTTAGGCCCTGTTGAATGGAGTGAAATTGAGAATCTTGGCCAGCATGCTGTTTCAGATTTCAGTGAACGGTGCTGCAGCAGCCTGTCATACTTCAGCCAAGTCCAAAAGTCAATCTTTTAGGTTAATCTGTCAAAGAACACAGTATTTTAAAGGCTTTTGAAATTTAATGATTGCTTCCTGACTTCTTAAAACTATAGTCATGCTACGAACAGAGGTGAAGGTGTTATGTTAAAAAAAAGTGAAAAAAAGGTGTAGTATCATTGTAAATAATAAGATACATTAATTGTTGGTCATAATAATTTTCCAACAGGTATATTTATTTATGACTCAGGGCAGCTAACAACAATAAAAAACAATCATCAATAAAACCCACAATAAAATACCCACCCATCAAAGAAGAGTTAAACGTTAAAATTTAAGGATTAAAAGATTAAAAAAGAGCAAAGATTTAAACATCACAAATTAAAAATTCACAGGGGAGAGGGGAGGAGTCAAATGAGCCAGCGGGCCTGAGCAACCGACTGGCCCATACCACATATCTGCCCCGCCAGCCAGGTGTTCACACCCTTTCTGAAAGATAGCAGCTCTGTCCGGAGACGCAGGTTGGTTGGCAGAAGGTTCCATAGGGCCAGAGCAGACACAGAGAAGGCCCTCCTTCTGGTGCTAGAGAGATGCTGGTACAACCAGAGAGCCTCTCCAGTCTGCTCTGGTGAGACGGACAGATGTTCTTGGGGTGATGCGGTCTCTTAAGTAACCTGGCCCACTACCATGTAGGGCTTTAAAGGTAATGACCAGCAGCTTGAATTGGACTCGGAGGCAAACTGGTAACCAGTGCAACTCCTGGAGCACTGGTGAGGCATGAGCATAACACCTGTGTCCCATCATGATCCGAGCAGCCACGTTCTGGACCAGCTGCAGCCTCCGAATGGTCACCAAGGGCGGCCCCATGCAGAGCACATTATAATAATCAAGTCTGGAGGTGACCAAAGCATGTGTGATCATAAGCAAGGAGTCCCGATCTAGGAGCAGGCGTAACTGGCATATCACATGAAGTTGTGCAAAAGCCCTCCTGGCCACCTGTTCTTCGGGCAGCAGTCACGAGTCAAGGAGGACCCCCAGATTATGCACCAGGTCTGTTTGGGGCAAAACTGCCCCATCTAGAACCAAAGGTGGTAGCTCCCAAGATAACGCAGGGCCCCTGACCCACAACCACTCAGTCTTGTCAGGATTCAGTTGTAGCCCATTGTCCTCCATCCAGACCCTCACAGCCTCCAGGCACCTAGAAAGGACTTCCACTTCATCACTTGGGTCCCCACAGGATGAAATATACAACTGGGTAACATCTGCCTACTGATGATTCCTTACCCTGTGGGAACAGATGATCTCACCTAGCAGTTTCATGTAGATGTTAAATAGGAGAGGAAAGAGCACCAAGCCCCGAGGCACCCTATATTGGAGGGTCCTAGGGCTGCAACTCTCTCTCTCCAACCACGCCGACTGGGTCCGGCCCTTCAGAAATGAGGAAAAACAGTAGATGCATAAAGCCATAACTTTCTGGGTGTAGCAAAAATAATATACACTGTTCAAAGGAAAATCAATTTCTCTCCCAGCTATTGTGAAAATTAGGTAAAGGTAAAGTTTGCTTTTGCTCAAAAGCCATTCGTATCTGACTCTAGGGTGGTACCTCGCTTAAAGAGCATAATGCATACCACAGGGTTGCTCTTTAAGCGAGTTTGCTCTTTAAGTGAAACACCATTGTAAGTGACCAATTTTGACTTCTGGGGGGGGGGGATTGCAAACCCCGATTTAGTTGTTAAGTGAGTTTTTGGTTGGTTTTAGTTGTTAAGCGAGGCAACCATTCAGTGAAAATTCTGCTCTTTAAGCGAGCTAGCCCCTAAGAAAGGCTCTTTATGTGAGGTTTTACTGTACTCACCTCTGATTACAGCCAAAGAGCCAGCACTGTCTGCATCTGCAGACATTTCCGTGGACATGTGGCAGGCATGCCTAGACACCAGAGTGCACGGAACACTGCCTACCTTCCCAAAGAAGTGATCCCTACTTATTTACTTGCAGGAGCTGGGACAGAGACAGGAGCTCATTCTGTCATGCAGTATTCAGGTCTCGAACTGCTGACTTTCCAGTTGTCAAGTTCAGCATCTTAACCACTTGAGCTAATGCAGTCCCTTCAGCCAAGGCAGTCCCTGAAAATTACAGGTAAGCTAAGAAGAAACAGGGAAGCTTGAGTGAAGCCATTGTCACTGCCAGTGGTGGGATGTCAAAAATTTTACTACCCCCACCGTGATGTCATCACAGTGTGGGCGGAGCTAACGTCATGATGTCATGTCATGGGCAGGGCCAAAGGAAAAAATACAAAATAATAAAAATAGGGAGCTTCAGGCTATAGGGAGCTTCTCTTCCTCCTCCCCATTTGGGAGGACAACAAGGAGGCCGTGCATATGTGCCAAGCACTAGGCGTGCATGCACACCAAGTGCCTGGCATGCATGAGCAGTGGGGGAACCAGTGAAAAGGTAAGCCCCGAAGGTGGTTCCCCCCAAAAGCTGCTATAGGTTCTCTGGGACACTGGGAAAAGTTACTACCGGTTCTGGAGAACTGGTGAGAACCTGTTACATCCCATCACTGGTCACTGCTAGTCAGAAAGCCTTGGCATTATTTCATTACAACATTAACCGAAAGATGAGATAATGGTAGAAATACAAGAGCTGCAGAGAAAGAAATTTGGCACCAGTTTCCTTATATTTAGGATTTTGATTTGGGAGGAGGACTGAAAACTGTGCAAGCGTAGAGGAGGCATCCTGTTCATCCACTCCTGGATATTGTTAAATCAAGAATTAGCTTCATAGTAAGCCAAGAATGTGGAAAAATCTAATCCACTGGAGAAACTTCTTGCCAAAGGAATGCATAACCAGTAAGCAAATTGAGGGAAAGAAAACAAGAATCTGAGTTGTTTGATGAAAGATTTCTTGTGACAGCCTAGCCACCACTTGGACAAGGAAGCAAGGGAGTCCTTTGTCTTCTACACAAGGGCTGGCAGTGGCCTTGGGTTACAACTCTGACAGTCCCCTCTTCACCTCTTCATTAGCAAGCTCTACTAATTTGATCTCCCAGTTTCATTCTTGACCTTGACTATATCCTTGGTATAACTTTCCTTCCCCCCCCCCCCCATGGATAAATCAAGAAGCCTCGTGGCTGCAGGCACCTGAAGCAATAATTCCCCATGGCGATGTTCTATACCTTAGGCTGAGTGAATTAACTGTGCATTGTCTTCATTGCGGGAAGGGGACTCCAGTTCCTCCAGTATTTTATTCCTATAGATACCTGTAGCTGCAGGCCTCTGTTTGGAGTCCTGTAAGGCGTACGTGGCACAGAGTCTGCCTACACAGGAGTTTAGAGTACAGTCAAACCTCACACAAAGAGCACCTCACTTAAAGAGTAACTCGCTTAAGGAGCAGAATTTTCTCTGAATGGTCGCTTCGTTTAACAAATAAAACCAACCAAAAACTCGCTTAACAAATAAATCGGGGTTCGCAACCCCCCCCCCTCCATTGGTCTCTTACAATGGTGTTTCGCTTAAAGAGCAATCCTGTGGAACGCATTATGCTCTTTAAGCGAGGTACAACTGTCTTCTTATATTGCTGCTCAGCTTCATGTATCTTGTCTACACTGTAATCAGGCCAATCAGCTCCATCTCACCCTATTTTGAGACCTTTTCTTATTTTGCCTACCATGGATAGGCAAGCTGAAATGCAGGATAAAGCAGGGCAGGACCACATTACAGCCAATCAGAGGTTAGCTATAATGCAGCTTTTACCTCTGCTCCTGCTACTGATGGGACTCACTGCTGGGCTCTGGGCTGAAACTCAAACAGTGCTTTGCAGCTCGTGGGGTTTCATCCACCAGGTGCAAAAAGGTTGTTCCCCCCCCCCCCAATATTTTCCCCCTGTCAACTGCACAGCCTATCCCAGCACCACCACTATGGCCCCATTTCGCATGGATCTCACTTGAGGCTGTAGAGGAGAAGCAAAATGCAGTTTGGTGTGATCTCTATATGCAAATGATATTTTGCTTCTTCCATGGGGCTATAGCATTGGTCCAGAAACAGCTGCTTTGCAGCTGTGCAGCTCTGACTTGGTGGTGGTGGTGATGCAGCCGATGGAAGAAAACTTTGATGGGGCAGGAAACTGCCTCTTTGCGCCAGAGGAGGAGAGTTTTCCTCCATCAGCTGCAAAACCCTTTCTCCCTCACCACTCAGTATCAGACTCAGAGCTGCACAGCTGCAAATCAGTTGCTTCTGGACCAATGCCTGAGCTGTGATCACTTTTACTTCAGGGCAAGGATGACAAAAAGGTGTTTGTCCCTCAGTGTATTCTGTGCATTGAGTTCAGCTGTCTCTTGTTTTGCCTGGGAGCAGAAGTGCCAAGAAACCCAGTCACCTCCATGTCACAAAGACTAGAAATTATTTTTTGGTTGGCATACTAGGCAAAAACATTCCACCAAATTGGAAACTAAATTGTGAGCATTATCTCTTGCCAATCCTAGTCTTTAATGGCAGGTGGAGTCCACATCATTGTGCGGCCCTCCTTAATGATAATAAATCTTCTTTCCTGATCATAGATGCTGCCCTGAGTAAATAATTGTGGTATTTTCCACAGGGAAGGAAGCCATGTGGTTAATGTATAAAATCCAATGTCAGAGTTGGGCAATAGATTTTATTTGACCAATAAATATCCTCAAGTGGAAGGTTTTGAGTCCTCAACTTGAAGAGTTCCTGGGGAGCATGAGATCTTGCTTTTTAAATATATATATGATTGTTTTTATTTTGATCAGGATTTCATAGCTGTGGCCTCCCATTAATAGCATAAGTATATACCTGTCAACTGAAATGTAAACCCTATGCAGTTCATTGGCACTTCCCCCCAGGTAAATGGATATAAGAAGTGCAGGCTTAACCTTATGTGATAGTTGAGTTTTTGCTTCCCCCTTTCATTTCAGAAGGAAGGAAGGAAGCTGACTTCCTAAAACAGGAGTTCCCAACCTTTTAAAGCTCTTTCAGACAGTTTCAGCGGCTGGATGCCCATTTTGCCCTTCCTCCACCACATGGCACTTCTGGGTGTGGTGGAGGTGGTGTAGGGCCACAAGAAAAGGCACTGTGGGCCACAGGTTGAGAATCTCTGTCCTAAATTATCTTGCCTTGCTTAAGGGATATGCAGCTAAAGGTAGATCAGGATGTGAAAAAACCCCATCATCTGCATCCATCAAACTGATGTATCAGTTCAATAATGCTAAATCCCAGTTACTCAAACTCATCTAAGTGGTTGGCACTTTACATTATCACCCCAGTATTTGAGGAAGGGGGATGTGAGCATGTTTGACCATAAGGACTAATCTGGAGCTTGTAAGTAACCATCTGTGTGTAGCATCCATTATATCAGGGATCCTCAACCTACAGCCCACAGAACCAAATCATCCAGTCCACCCCCTCGTTCCAGCTGTCACTTCCTCCTCCTCCTCAATGTTTGTCTCATCCGCTTTGCTTGTAAGCCTTACAGCATCTGACTGCTATGGAGCACCATTAGGGACATGCCATGCCAAGACAAGGATTGAGACAGTGGTGGTGGAAGCGCTGGTGGAAGCGGTCTCAGACACATTTCTGGCAGCAGTGGATGCATTTCCGGTGGCTGTGGGGGCATTTCTTTCATGACACAGCTCCTCTAGGCCACCAGTTCAGTCTCTCAACAGTCTGACGGAGCGTGACCTAGCCACCAGCTTTAAAAAGTTGAGGACTCCTGCGTTATATGAATGTGGTTTCTTGTTGTGCTGGTAGTGGTGATGAAGGCATAAATGAAGTTCCCAAAGCAATATCATGAACTAGAAAGATGTTACTTTATTGCTATATCAAGTAACATTTTCCAGTTATTTTAAAAAGACTTTTCAGAAGCATTCTGCCAGGAATTTCCAGGGTTTTTACCCTTGTCTTAGTAATGACAGGACACCCCTTTAGAGAAAATGGAATTTTATTTATTTATTTTTTGGATTTCTATACCGCCCTACTTGAATGGGTGATTGGTCCCAGGACACTTTCCACCTGCTCCTGGGACCCACCCTGGCTGGGGGTGTAAGAACTGCTGAGGCACAGGACTTCCTTGCTGCCCCACCCAAGAGGCTTTTGCAGCAGGGTGAGGGGCTGCCTCTGCATTTGGTCCCAGGACACTTTCCACCTGCTCCTGGGACCCACCCTGGCTGGGGGTGTAAGAACTGCTGAGGCACAGGACTTCCTTGCTGCCCCACCCAAGAGGCTTTTGCAGCAGGGTGAGGGGCTGCCTCTGCATTTGGTCCCAGGACACTTTCCACCTGCTCCTGGGACCCACCCTGGCAGGGGCTTTAAGAACTGCTGAGGCAAAGGACTTCCTTGCTGCCCCACTCAAGAGGCTTTTGCAGCAGGGTGAGGGGCTGCCTCTGCATTTGGTCCCAGGACACTTTCCACCTGCTCCTGGGACCCACCCTGGCTGGTGCTTTAAGAACTGCTGAGGCACAGGACTTCCTTGCTGCCCCACCCAAGAGGCTTTTGCAGCAGGGTGAGGGGCTGCCTCTGCATTTGGTCCCAGAATTCGAGATTTTTGTGGACTGTTTAAAGTGTTTTTGATGTGCTTTTGAAATGAAATGTTTATGAATTTTTTAATTTTGTAATCGGGACGGGGGATTTCTTGTAATGTTTTTGATGTACTTTTCATATGTGATTTTTGTGATATAATACTTGTAGTTATGAAACATTGTTTTGCTGTGAGCCGCCCAGAGTCGCTATAGGCGAGTGGGGCGGCATAAAAGTCAAACAATACAATTGTGAAGGGGTGGTTGCTCATGCCTGTGGTGAGCCATCGAATCCTGCCCCACAAGCGCAAGGGAACTCTAAGGAGGATGGGTCCCAAGTTGGGAAAGATGTTCTACCACAGGAAGAGAAGGGATGGCTGTTCGAGTTGAGGGAGATTGGGCCAGTAGAAATAAGGGGACAGAAGTGGTAAGGGGAGTCATCTATATTGTAAGAAGGGGATATGAAGTGTTAGGTTATTTGTAGCAGCAGCACAGCAAAGTGGGGCAGGCTTTAGGCAATTTTATGTTTGAATGCAAGTCTCCTAGTTTTCTCCTTTTAGCCCAGATAATAAACACACTTAGACTAGATACCTGAGAGAAAGAAAAATATCATTTACTCACAAAGTGGGGTCAGAAGATATATGTGCTCAGGGGTCTTGGTGAAGTTGCTTTAAGAAAGAAGTAAAGTCTTTAACCATGTGGCCTGGAAGATGGAGGAGCTCAAAAGGACATCTTTTTTCTTCCAAAGCAGAAAGCAAGAGAGAGAAAGCCAGAGCAAACAAAGGCCTTAAGACTGTAAGGATAACAAAGGCCACTATCCCACTTCCATAACACCTTTTCCACCTGACACAGACCTGCACCCATTCAGGAAGTCAGCACAAACCTTTTTTTGCTGCTTCAGAGTTTACGTGGTTCTGCCCCAGACTAGAGAAATCTATGATAGGTTTCAATCACTGTCTGTTTATGCTTACAAACCAGACAGATCAGGTAGGAATAGCAATGTAAACCAGTGGTGGGCATCAGCTGGGTCACACCAGTTCACCAGAACCAGGAGCAGACATTCTAGCTGGCCCGCTCATCCAAGCTTTGAGATAAAGTAGTCATAATTCAGGTGTAATGCAAGGCTTTCCCCCTGGCCACGGCCACAGTTTGGTAGTAAAAATTTTTGGAGCCCACCACTGATGTAAATTAGGTAGCAATATGTAGCATTGCCAATAAGAAATAAAGGAACTGAAAATCTCTCACCAACTCATGCTCTATATGAAGAGTACACTGTATTCTGGTATAAACTAGGTTTTATTGTGAAGGGGAAAAATAGATCAAAGTTCAGGATCACAAAAATAGAAAAGGAACATTTTTACTTTTCCCATTTCCTTGGTTAAAACAAGAAAGATCTATCTACATTTTTTTCCTGGTCTAGCCAGTTAACCCATTTGATTACATCTTTTTACTATTTACTTACAAGCAAGTATAAGCACACTCCTTTCTCCTCCTGATAAGCACATGCAACACATAATAATAATAGTGTTTCTGCTTCTACATTTCAATATAACAAACCCTATTTTTCATATTTCATTCCAACTCTTCCTGTATGTTAACCAATAAGACTTCACTTTCAATGTTCATCATATCTACTTCCGTTTCCACAGTATGAAATTGTTATGAATTCCAAGAGGACAGAAAGCTGAACCTGGACTGAAGGACACATTCTCAGACTTTTTTCACTCAGGGAGCAAAGAAACAGAGACCAAGTTAACTCATTACCAACTCATTACCAACTCAACTCATTACCTTTAAAGCCCTACATGTTAGTGGGCCAGGATACTTGAGAGACTGCATCTCCCTAAGGGCATCTGTCCGTCCCACCAGAGTGGACCAGAGAGGTGCCTTAGTTGTGCCATCTGCCAGAGAGGCTTGACTAGAAAGAGGGCCTTCTCCGTGTTCGCTCCGACTTTGAGGAACCGCCTGCCTTTGGAGTTGCACCTCCAGATGGAGCTGGTGGCTTTTAGGAAAGGTGTGAAAACTTGGCTGGCGGAAATGGTGTGGGGTAATGATGGCATATTGACCCTTCCCCACTGGCTTATTTAACATCTTATTTAACATTTTATACTTATCCTCCGCCTTTACTTCTTTACTTAAAGGAACAAGATGTTGTTTTAAATGGTTTTAAATTGTTTTTAGAGTTTTAACTGTGTGTTGTATGTTTGTTGATTGGTTGTAATCTGCCCTGAGTTGCCTGTGCGATTAGGGTGGAATATAAATCCAATTAATTAATTAATTAATTAATTAAACTCACTAAAAACAAAGGCTTCATTTTGATCCATTACATGCAAATAGGGTCAGGCAATCTCTGAGGCAGGAAATAACCTTTCTAACTGTAATTACAGGCAAACCATGCAAAACAACTTCCTTTAGGTCAGGCTTGTCTTTCCTGTCTCTCTGGTAAGCCATTCCCTGGAGGTTTCTTAAGATGTAATTTACCATTTTTCTGATGAAACCTTTTTGGAGGGGAAGTTGCAGGCCTTTCAAAATCCATGAGACGACAAAAAATGTCCTCTAGCCCTTCACAGGTTGTGTATCCCTGCCCAAAAGTGTTGGGGAGAAGTTACAAAAGGCATCCTCTTGAAGACAGAGCACTCTTTTGGAGGCTTCCAGTGGTGCTGGGCAGAGGCGTAGCTACCGCCGTATCTGCCGTATCAATTATACGGGGCCCCCGGGCCACGGGGGCCCCCAACGTGCATAAGCAAAACAAATCTTTACCCTTCCTAGGGCCCCCCAAACAAATTTTTATACGGGGCCCTGCCAAGGCACGCTACTCTTCTGGTGCTGGGGCAAGAAGCACAGAGAACAACCACTATTTATTTATAGAATTGTTTTAAATTGATGTCTTAATAACTTTGCCATTTGTTCGTTTTTGTGTCAGAGATTACTCTGGGTTGAAAGGATTTTTGCAGGGGATGCCTGAATGAGGCTCCTTTCATGTTCTCCATCATGGAGCTCTCAGGAATCAAACCTGTCTTTTTAGTCTCCACTAACCACTAAGCCACTGGGGAAATCAGAGTCTTTAACTCAGGAGATTATTTGCCCAGGAAGAGAAAATATATCAGGCTTCCACTGCCATCATGGACTTTCCTCAAAAGGATTATGTGTTTAAAATAATAACACAAAACATGGGTGTATGAGCACAAGTCAGTCTGCCTCACCGTGGAATGTTACTTTGATTACATCTGTGAGGCTCAGAAGCAAACGAGAAGCATAATATTCTGCAGCTACAGGAAATACTATATGAATAAAGAATGAGGTTGGCAACAGGCTGATAGAACAAGTCATAATGTATCCCCTACTGACAAACATTTCCAAATATTCCTAGAAGTTACATACAATTTTGTACACACCTCTCTGAGGACAGAATTAACAGAAAGAACATTTTGTCAAAACATTCTGTTATGAGAAGAAACAAATAAGTACGTATTAGATAATTTTCCAGAGAGGTTCCTCTTCAAAATCTAATTGTCTTGTTTTTATCGGCTACTTCAAAATTGTCTTTGGATTGAACAAACAAACAAAAAGCATCACAGCTTGTGATCTTAAGCCTTTTTGTGGTTTATTATATTGCATTAATACCCTTAGTGTGTGGTGGGTGCAGACTTACGTTAAACAAAAAGGGAAATTGTGCAGGATGCCTCACAGTGGTTGAATTTAATTATTGTTTTGAATGGCAATAATTTGTACCATTAAGCAAAGAAAGAATGCTGTTGCCTTCATCACCACAAAACAAAAAAGAAGCAAAAGGAAAGGAAAGCAAACCAATCATGCTAAGTCCTTTGGAACAGGAGTCCCCAACCACCGGGCCGTGGGCCACAGGCTGTCCTGAACCGGGACGTGGGGGTGGGTGGTGCAGGGAGTCCTGATGGCAGCCTTCTGCACTCAGCATGTTCTGCTGGGTCTTGCCGGTGAACAGAGCAAGAACAAGGGCTTCAGACACAGCAGATCAGCAGGTGGTTGGGCCCATCCTCCATGGTGCTTAACTATGATGGGGCTCTGCCCCCCAGCTGTGTGCAGTGTGGTACCTCACTGTCTGAGTCAAACAGTGTGGCTGGCAGGTGGCTGGGCCCCTCCTCCTTGTTTTTGAACTACAGCGGGATTCCTCCCGCCACCTGTGCACAGTGAGGTATCACACTGCCCATATTCAAGCTGTGGTTGGCAGACAGGAGAGATTAAAAATCCCACCACCCCCACTTGGAGAAATTGTTTAACAGGAAGCCAGTCCATGGTGCAAAAAAGGTTGGGGACCCCTACTTTAGAAAATATGTTTTCTAATGAGAACAGATTTTGTACAAGAAAGCAGTCTACAAAGAATGATTGCTATTGCTTTTTTTCCATAGGAAACTAAACAGAATGCATAGGCAAGGCAAGCTAATTTCTCCAGTGAATCAGGGTGCCCTGTCAAATCTACAGGCAACTTAGAGGAAAATTGATCATGTATACTCTACGATGCATCCTCTGAAACATAGGAAACTGAAACTCTAAATGCAACTGAAATGTAAAGCTCAGTTATAAAACACCCACAGATTATTAGCATTTATATATGCCATCGCACACCAATCAAAGCTGAGGGTTATGTATGTACACTGATCACTTTGCTGGATGTAATCTCACATTTGAAAAAGTAAAGCCACCTGGAGGAAGTGCTCTCTAGCTTTCATGGGTATCTACCTTATGTTCCTGCACCACACATGCAGTGTCCAAGAGGATCTGGTAACCTGCAGTGCCAAAGCTAGCAGTGCTATGCGTGGATTTCTCAGTGGTCCAAAGAGTAAAGTAATTGAAGCCCATTATGTTTCCTAGAAGTGCAGGATCTACTTTGCCCCAAACTCACCAATCCCTCTATATTTGTCAGTTTCTCATGTGTGGGTATACCATATCCTCTGCAGTCTCACCCTATTGTGGCTTGGTCATTGTTAAATCTGTACCTCCGAGAGCAAAATATTTTCTAAAAGAGAAGGGTGTGTGTGTGGAAAGGACCATGTCCCCAAATTTCCAGTAGAAAACCTACGTTAGTCCATTGTAGCCAAATCAGCAGAGACTTGTGGCACCTTAAAGATAAACAAGTTTTATGTGGCATGCATTTGGCATTATATTTTATGCCAAATTTTATTTGGCATTTAGCATGGTCCCCAAGCATGGTTCCATGCATAGAATAAAGTAGGCTGTAGTCTACACAAGGTTATGCCTAATACCCCTTGTTCATTTTTAAGGGTGTGCAGAACTCATTGTGGTTATTTGTCAACACTCTTGCCAAAATTGCTTTAGGGTCTTCCAACCTTTCCTAGTAGGTTGGTGTGTTAAAAATGATTTGCTGAGGCAATAATGAGATGACCCAAACTGAACATGGCAGTCTTGCTGTCAATCTGTCTGCACCTGCTCTGATGATAATTATTCTTTTCAGGCACTGATGTCTTTCTCTATGTCTTGGGAAGATCAAAATAAAATCCACCACATACTTCAGCCATATCACCCATCACACTGTAATGCTGAAATCTTCCCTCCGTTTGTGTCCATTTGTTTTCTCCTGGGCAAATCTGTGTCCTTCTTCTGTCTCCAGCCACAAGCTGAGCACAAAAATTGGCATGTCTTGACCCCATGATGATGGCAGTACCTTGGATCATTCTTGAACTGGTCTACTGGAAGAGGCTTACTCTTGTGTAGATGCAAGCAAAAATAAATGTGTGTTGCAACCTCTATTGTCGAGGCTAGAATGTCAGAGAGGATCTCTTCTTCTGGGTAAGCTGAAGGCTGCTGTAGGTAGACATACTGAGCCCAAACATGCCCAGCAACACTGCTGCCCGTTGCATCCGGTTGTCCGTTGTGTTGATGACTATTTTTCCAGCAGCTTGGGTCTGCAGGAAATAATGGCAGAACAACATGTTAAATTCCCCAAAGGCAATCAAAGAGAGATCTTAGCATTTGGAATGTCCATCTAAGGGTTGCAATAAAATGTTGCCCCATACTTCCCCATCTGATTGCTGGGCTGCAGTTATCAAAGAGTCTAGCCAACCAAGATTTTTTGTTTTGCTACCCCCAGTTTTTTGTGTATCCTTCCATTTTGTGGCTGCTGAACACACTTATTGGTCTACTTTGGAAGGGGCTCTCCCTCAGGGATGTCCCAGGGGTGCTGGGACCTCCCTCTTATTTCTCTTATTGTTCCGATTTTAAGTCTATTCTTGTTGACACTCCCTATCTGAGTTTGTTATATATTAGGATTGATAATCTCCACTGCCAGCATTTTGTTACTTTCTATTTTAACTTTACATTTTCTAGCAAAAGTATAGTAAGCTATATTGTTCAAGCTTCTGGAGAAGATTTGATCTTCAAACTTTACACAGTGTATTCCCCCATTGTGACTGTGGTTGTAGTGACTCTCAAATGCTTTAGGGGTAGCAGTCGAACGAACGGACGGACGGACGGACGGACGGACGGACGGACGGACGGACGGACGGACGGACGGACGGACGGACGAAGAATTGGGAATCTGCTTTCTTAACAAAACATGGCCAAAGAAAGTCTACTTTTGGTTTGATGGAAGGCTGGGATGACTCTACCAATAAGCAAAGTGAGGAAGCTGCCACAGGTAGGAGTCCTCTGGCCATTCCCCTGGAACCTGAAGCCATTTTCTTCATAGGAGGATAAAACTATTTGTGCCACGGAGCTTAAAAAAAAAAAACACCAACCACCTTGATGCCTTTGTGTGCAAGGAAGGTCAGTGCTCCATTGCCATTCTTGAAGTACAATTAAACTGCCCATCTAGCTGCTTTTGTACATGGACCTGGGGCAAGGAGGCACTTGTCTTTTGCCTTAGACAGCAGCAGATCTTTGACCAACCTTGGTAGAGGCTTACATGCTGTGCATGTCTTTTTCTAGAGAAATCCTTCACTTGCTGTGGCTGGGAGAGGTCTGCTGGAGCAGAATAGGGCTGCTTGTGGTTCAGGCAGTGATGGGATGTTACCGGTTCGGACCGGTTTGCTGAACCGGTAGGACCCCATCAGGAGGGGTCGGCGGGGTGGTGGTGGTGGTAAAACCCTGGGCGACCGGTTCGGTCACCTCTCGAGCCCCCTCCAAAAATGTATTTCCAGGCAGCCAAAATGGCTGCCCAGAACTGTGCATGCGTCAAACCTCCTTTTGACGCATGCACAGTTCTATTTTTTAGTGCAAATGTGTCAAATAGAGGTTTGACGCATGTGCACTTAAAAAAAGAACTGCACATGAATCAAACGGAAGTTTGACGCATGTGCAGACATTTTTTATTTTTTTATTTTGCTCTGCCCACAACATCATGACGTTCATATTGTCACGGTCGGGTAGTGGCGATTTTGACAACCCACCACTGGGTCAAGGGTTGGCTTTGAACTAGGGACCGTTAAGCCCTTCAGAAAGAGTGGACAGTCCTAATTACTCCTATCCCCATTCCTGTGAGGATATCAATAGGCAACGCTATTTTTCACCAGGAACTTGGGGGAAATGATCTTTTAGGAACTAAAGGTCCCAGAGATGCATAGCAAGGTCTAGCAGGGTGATTTTGCCACCACCACCACCATCACCATCTGCCTGAGCTTTTAAGCTTTTGTTCATGACTGGTCATGTACAAGAGTAAAGAACAAGAGTTTATGGGTTTAGCCTTGATGAATGCAACTGATGCTTCAATGTGTAATAAGCAGCTATTCAGAAGGACATGCAGAAAAGAAATGATGGTAGGAGAATTCTAGCTAAGAAGAGATAGAGTGGTACAAGGTGATAAGAATGTCATTCTATATTAGATTTCTATAGAAACCATAGCGCTGTCCTTTTGCCTGTATAATAAACTATTGTGCAAATGTCTGCTGGACGTCCTGATCAAGTGCAATAAATGACATGAAATGTAATTGTAAAAAGGCCTTCACTCAGATCTTTTGTGCTACTCCAGTAGGTCATAATGCCACAGCTCCATTTTGTGAGTATACTGCAACATCAAGTACATTCCCCAGAGCCCATGATTAGTGTGAAAGAGTGAGATTCTCATCACAGCCCATGCCTTCACCTTAAGGACCAGTAGATTTTATTCCATGTCATACTAGCATTCACCTTAATTTAATTTAATTTTTAGACTTTTATGCCGCACCCTCTCACAAAAGCGACTCTGGGCGGCTTACAGGGATACAAGATACAGTTACAAATTACACATGATCAAATAACTACGGATTAAAAATCATCACAATTTAGATAAACCCAAAACAATAAATACACAATTAATTAAAAGATTTGGTTATAATTAGCAAAATACTAAAAAACAGATTTGAAAGTTAAAGTTTAAAGTTTAAAACAGCGAGAAGGGTGGCTGTCCTATAAGATCACCACCCAACATTCACCTTCATAGGATTCATTAGCATTCACAATATTTTCTTCATGTATTGTTATGATAGCAATTAACAATTAGACTTATATACTGTGTATAAGTTATACACATAATATAACTTTGTATAACTTATACACAGAACACATAATGCAAAATGCAGGGATGGAGGAATCACAATTTGGGATCAAAATTGCTGGGAGAAACATCAACAATTTGAGATATGCAGATGATACCACCCTAATGGCAGAAAGTGAGGAGGACCTAAAGAAGCTCCTGATTAGGTTGAAAGAAGAAAGTGCAAAAGCTGGTTTGAGACTCAATATCAAGAAAACCAAGATAATGGCAACAGGCCCTATCAGTCCCTGGAAAATAGATGGGGAAGAAGTAGAGGCAGTGACAGATTTTACTTTCCTGGGATCAAAGCTCACTGCAGATGGTGATTGCAGCCATGAAATAAAAAGGCGACTGATTCTTGGGAGGCAAGTGATGAGAAACCTGGGGAGCATAGTGAAAAGTAGAGACATCAAATTACAAACAAAGATTCGTCTAGTCAAAGCAATGGTATTCCCGTTGGCAATGCATGGTTGTGAGAGCTGGACCATTAGGAAAGCTGACCACAGAAGAATAAACGCCTTTAAGATGTGGCGTTGGAGGAGAGTTTTGAGGGTCCCCTGGACAGCGAGGAGAACAAATAGGTCAATCTTAGAAGAAATCAAACCTGACTGCTCCTTAGAAGGTCAAATAATAAAGATGAAGCTAAGGTACTTTGGACATCAAATGAGAAGAGAGGATTCACTTGAGAAAGCCTTGATGCTTGGAAGGGTCGAGGGCAAAAGAAGAAGGGGGCGGCCCAAAATGAGATGGCTGGATGGTATTGTAGAGACAATGGGTGCAGAGCTGACAAGTTGAGGGGGATGGTGGAGGACAGGAGTGCCTGGCGGACAGTGGTCCATGGGGTCGCAGAGGGTTGGAATCGACTATGCGACTGAACAACAAAACTGTCCCATAGCACTTAGTGCACTCTCTGGGCAGTTCACAAGTTAATTAGCATTTTGTCTCAACATGTTGAGTACACATTTTGCTGACCTCAGAAGGATGGAAGGCTGAGTCAACCTTGAGTCCTGGTCAGGATTGAACTCACAACCTTCTGGCTGCAGTACAGCAGTTTAACCACTGTACCACCAGGGCTCATGCTACACGTGTCTAATCAGAAGTAGCTCCTGTTGAGTTTAACGAGGCATGCTCCTTTTTCAAGCTTAGAAATAAATGGTTACCTGCATAACGTGGTTAGAAGTAGCAAATTACTTTTCTTTTAAAAAGGATGCAACAAAGTCATATTTGTTTGAATTTGATAGAATATGCTAATAAAGATAAAAATGGGCCGAATAGCAATAGATGTTTTTAAGGCTTTTGACACTGTCCAATGGGTAACACTAAGAGAATCAATTCAAGAGAGGGGATTTGGAAAGAAATGTCAAAGGATTATAAAGCAATTGTATAATAATAACTGTACAGTAATACCCCGTATAACGCGAGTATCCAATAGCGTGAAAACCGAATAACGCGACAAGATTTTCGGGAAAATCTTGTATTGAATTACGCGATTTTCACGTTATTCGATACAAGCGTATGTGTGGGGGGGGCAGTTGGATTGGGCAGAACATCTACCCAAACCAACCCACCCCCCAGCGCCCGCCCCCACGATGTTTGGAAAGGGTACGGGGATCCTTACCCTTTCGCAACTTCGAGTTGCGAAAGGGTAAAGATCCTTACACTTTCGCAACTTCGAGCGTGCTCGCGCGTGTCGTTCGGGGTTAGGGCAGGAGATGGGAAAGACCCCTGTCTCCTGCCCTAACCCCGAACGACATGCGCGCGCACGCTCGAAGTTGCGAAAGTGTAAGTATCTTTACCCTTTTGCAACCTCGGGCGGCTTGGAGGGTTGCGCGGCATGGCGGCAGTGACGGGAGGATGCGGTAAGGTCCCTCGCATCCTCCTCTCACCGGCGCCACGCCGCGTGTGCACACCCGAAGTTCCAAAAGTGTAAGGAGCTTTACCCTTTTGCAACGTCGGGCGGCTTGGAGGGTTGCGCGGCGCAGCGACAGTGACGGGAGGATGCGGTAAGGTCCCTCGCATCCTCCTCTTACCGGCACCGCACCGCGCGCACATGCCCGAAGTTCCGAAAGTTTAAGGATCTTTACCCTTTTGCAACCTCGGGCGGCTTGGAGGCTTGCGCGGTGCGGCGCCGGTGAGAGGAGGATGCGAGGGACCTTACCACATCCTCCCGTCACTGCCGCCGTGCCGCGCAACCCTCCAAGCCGCCCAACATTGCAAAAGGGTAAAGATCCTTACACTTTCGGAACTTCGGGCGTGCGCACGCGTGTCGTTCGGGGTTAGAGCAGGGGACGGGGGTCTTTCCCGTACCTTGCCCTAACCCCGAATGACACGCTATCGCGTGCCTACCCGGGGGAGGGGGGGATGCCGAGCCTTGCCTCGGCGTGGTTTGTCCCTGATGTCAGGGCTTTTTTTTAGCATTGTTCGATCAATGTATCGAACAACGTGAAAAACCGAACAACGTCATGACTTGTGGAACCATGTCATCACGTTGTTCGGGGTTCTATTGTATTAGTGAATGATTCCATAACTGACAAGATTAAGCTAGAATGTGGAACAAGACAGGGGTATCCCATGTCCTCCATATTATTTATTCTGATGATGAAATTACTTGCAAATGCAATAAGACAAGATAAAAATATTGAAGATATAGAGTCCTATGTAATAAGACTAATATAGATAAACAGAGATTAACAGAGTGTACGAAATCAAAGTTAAACCAAATCTTAAATATCTGGGAATATATATCACATATAAGAATCAAGATAGAAAAAGGACAACCATGATAGGAAAAAAGTGGAAATTGAAGAATTAATTGAAAAATATAAAAAGCTAAAACTATCATGGTTTGGTAGAGAATAGCAATTTGTAAAATTAAGATTACGACATTAATAAATTATCTATTTGAAATGATACCAATAAAACTTACACATATTGAGATGAAAAAAATGGTAGGGAATGATAAATAATTTTTGTAATGGTTATAAGAAACCAATGTTGAATAAAAGTTTGTGGTATGTTTCCCATAAGAAAAGAGGTCTAGGGATACCTAACTTTTATAATGGTAAAGGTAAAGGTAAAGGTTTCCCTTGCTCGAAAGCCAGTCGTATCCGACTCTAGGGGTCAGTGCTCATCTCTGTTTCTAAGCCGAAGAGCCAGCGCTGTCTGCTTCTGCAGACATTTCCATGGTCATGTGGCAGGCATGACTAGACACCGGAGCGCATGGAACGCTGTTACCTTCTCACCAAAGTGGTCCCTATTTATCTACTTGCAATTTCTTGCTTTCGAACTGCTAGGTTGGCAGGAGCTGGGACAGAGACGGGAGTTCATTCCGTCCTGCAGTACTCGGGAATCGAACTGCTGACCTTCTGCCTCCCAATCAGCATCTTAGTGACTTGAGCCACTGCAGTCCCTACCTAACTTTTATAGAGCATTTCAAATTAGTTCTATAATAAGAATATTGGCTGAAGAAAAGTTAATATGAAAACATGTGGCGTTAAGAGAAACAGCAGGTGAAGGTAAGGGATTTTTTTTTTGATAATCTCAAAAAAGAAGATAAAAGAAAGATACATAATGTGTTTTGTAAAAATACCTTAGAAATATGGAAGTTAATAAAAAGCAAAGTAAGCCCAGGAGTATCTCCATTGTTAGAATTTAAAGATATTAAGAATTGTCCAATTAAGGATGAAAAGAAAATATTTAAGGGTTTGGAAGAAAATGGGATAAAAAATATAAAGGATTGGATAAAAAACAAGAATATAAACATTAAGGAGAACTTATAGCAAATACTAAAATTAAACTGGCTGGAGAAAATACAAATGGAGAAATGGGATCAGTGATGGGATGTAACAGGTTCTCACCAGTTCTCCAGAACCAGTAGTAACTTTTTCCAGTATCCCGGAGAACCGGTAGCAGCTTTTGGGGGGAACCACCTTCGGGGCTGACCTTTTCACTGGTTCCCCCACTGCGCATGTGCGCCAAGCACTTGGTGCGCATGCACACCTACAGTGCTTGGTGCATATGCACGGCCTCCTTGCTGTCCTCCCAAGCGGGAAGGAGGAAGAGAAGCTGCTAGCCTGAAGCTCCCTATAGCCTGCTCCCCAGGGTAAGTGACTCTCCTTTGGATGTGATGTGTCTGTGTGTATTTTAATGTGTATTTAATACCTTTACCTACATTGATGTACTACCACAGTTCCTAAAAAGGCCTGGCGACCAGCAGGCCTGGCGGCCTGGCTTGGGGTTTTTAAGCAAAGTCTTGGAGTTACCTCATCAATAAGCTACACCTATGCTGTTCCGATTACTGTTCCAATTGGAGAACCCTTAAGGAGGTACAGCTGTTTTACATTTACATTAAGGCATATTATCCTAGAGAACTGGTTAGGCAAAGACTTAGTACCTAATTTCTTTAACTTTTGAAAAGTTGAAAAGTGCCAAAATGAAGCCATCTTGTGGAGAGTTCATTCTGTAGTTCCTTCCATCTGACCTAGTGTGAGAAAGATTAGCCAGAATAAGCTTTAAGGTCTCATTTAAAAGCTCTGGTTGATTTGTGTTTGGGGTGGGTGGGTGAGTGTTTGGGTGGCTGGCTTTATTTTAATGTATTTTTATTTTATTTATTTATTTAATTAATTTATTTATGGGTTTGTGTTGTGGGTGGGTGGGTTGAGGTGTGTGCGTGCATGCTTATTTTTATTCTATTTTTATTATTTTATTTGGCCCCGCCCACATCATGACATCATGATGTTAGCTCCACCCACACTGTGATGATGTCACGGTGGGGTAGTAAAATTTTTGACATCCCACCACTGAATGGGATACTGAATGGAGAAGAAAATACGGCACTGGGAGGGGATTGACAAGATTTGGGAAATAACTGAAAAGATAATTCCAGTGAAAGGGTTAGTGAGTAAAGCAGGGGCGCCCAAACTACAGCCCATGGGCTGGATCTGGTCCGCAAAGCCCTCATTGCTCCCGGAAGTGGAAGTAAAATGCTTCATGGGCCAGATGAATTGGCTTTGGGGGCCAGATCCAGCCCACAGGCCATAGTGACCAGCCCCCTGAACAATGTTTCTGGCCCATGGCCTGAAGAGTTTTAGCACCCCTGGAGTAAAGTATATAATATATTAAACAAGAATGGATCAAGCCAGACAACAATGAGAAAAATTTGGGAGTTATATATAAAGTCTAAAACAGGAGAGTCAGTATGGAATAAAATATCGATCCAGAGAATTATGAGAAGCATGTTAGTAAGAATTAAATAACATTACTATAAACTATTATGGAGATGGTACTTGGCACCAATACGCTTACATAAATATAAATTTATAAATATAAATTTGAACTAATAAATAATAATAAATAAATATGATCATAATTATCAAAAAGATTGTTGGAGATGTAAAGAAAGGGATGGGACCTATTTACGTTTGTGGTGGGAGTATTAAGTGGTGTATATTATATGGGATTTTAAAAAATGAAATTAATAGGATATTGTCTTTAAAAATATACCTGAGTCTCAAGATCACATTGGTATTTGGATAGGAAAGGAATTTGATTTAAGTAATATAATGATAGATAAATATAATAAAGAATTGATTCTAAGAAGAGTCCTGCTGGTGCACTGGTTAAATTTCTGTACTTCAACCAAAAGGTTGTGAGTTTGACCCTAACCAGGGATGTAGGTTGACTCAGCTTTCCATCCATTCGGGTCAGTAAAATGAGTATCCAGCATGTTGGGGCCAAAATGCTAATTAACTTGTGAATCGCCCAGAGAGTGCATTAAGTGCTATGGGGCGGTATATACATGTGATTGCTTTGCTTTTGCTTTGATAACAGCTATGAGATTATTGATAGTAAAGAATTGGAAAGTTTGCATCTCCATAGATTTGGAGGAGTGGTACAAAGAAATTTAGAATACAGCACTGAATAAGCTGACATGTGAACTAAAAATTAAAAAGTGGATGGCATAGAACAATGAATTTTTCCATATACTGTATGGGGAGATTTTATTGAATATGTTTTTCAAAAATCTAAGGGATTCAAGCCAGGTCAAGAAAGTACTGTACAGGTATTAGCTTTTGGAAATATGGGACGGTACAACAATTACATTAGAGAATTAAGATATGTGGAAAGGAAAGGAACATCCCAAGAGTGGAGGGTGCACTTGTTAAATGTTATATATATATTATGCAAATGTGAATAAGGTTAATTAATAGGTATATGATTGTCATATACTAAACAATGTAAATTTTGTTGCAAGTTATGTATTTTCTTCTTATTTTTTCTTCGTTATGTGTTTTTATGTATGTTTCAAATATAACAAAATTAATTAAAAAGAAGTAATAAGCTACTTTTCTTTTCTGTTAAAAGGGTGAAACAAAGTCATATTTCAAAAGTAATTTAAAACAGCTGAATTTGTTTAAATATTAGTTCAATAACCAATCTTTTAAAAAAAATTAAAGGGTGATTTTATTCATTTTAAAAGACATTATGAGCAGAATTGTAAAATTTTATGTTGTCCTATCAGTCTTCAGGCTTGCTTTTCAAAAATAGCAGACAAGGAATAAGCATTGGGATAAGATTTTAAAAAACAACAACACCAAAGCAAACAAACAAACAGAAACAAACAAACCTACAGGCACCATAGTAAGTAGCAATAGAGTGACTTATCAAAAAGAGGAGACAATGCTAACAAACCACAAACTCCTTTGTGATGGCTGGTTTGCACACGCACATTACAATGAATAGACTACATATCAAACTACTTTTTAAAAGTAAAGATGCATCCTAAATGTGCATTTCTATAGTTTAAAACTTGAAGGAAACTACACGGCCACTTCAAACACGGCACAAACAGTCTTGGACAAGGAAACCTGGCTTTCCCTTTCCCCTTTCCTCCAGCCTTCTTAACCTTTGCCACAGAAGCCTTCTTCAACCCATCAGGGGAGAAGCAAGGGCTAAACAAGCAAAGGGGACATCTCTTTCACTGGTGATTTCCATTGACCAACAGGCACTACGGGATGCAATCACACAACTATTGCCTAACATCCTGATAAAACATAACAGAATTTAAAAATGTTGCCCATTGAGCTAATGCATATTCAGACATTTTAAAGTTAGTTTCCAAATGTGGTTTTGTTGCACTGTATGTTCTTGGGTCCTGTAGCCCAAAATGGTTCCTGTTCCTAAAGAGTAGGGTTGCCATACGTCCCGGAAAACCGGGATTGTCCCAGTTTCAAGGTTGGGAAAATTTTCCTGGCCAGTTCAATAAAAATCATGCTGAAGTCCCAGATTTTAAAAACTTACTGATTGTGTATTATAACACACCATTAAAATGAATTCAACCTCTCACCATCAAACGAGCCATTTCCTGCCACATTGGAGTTGGAATATACCTGGAGACAAATGCGACTTCTCAGAAGTACAACAGATCATCTTACAATAAAAATAAACTGTTGCAAATAAATTTATTTATGTATTGATATATTTAATGTAAAAGTGTTTTATAGCTGTCATTATTTTATGTTTGGGTTTTTTTTATAAAAAAAGGATATTTTGTAGATAACCCACCCATTTTTGTCAAGTATACTTCTGTCCCTTTTTTGTAGGAGAGAATTATGGCAACTCTACTAAAGAGGAACACATAGGCACTTTCCACGAAGGTTTAATTAGACAGCAGTGAAAAGATGGGGATATATTATCACCAGATCTGATATTCAGCTGGATGGGGCATGTACTGTGAATATTTGGAATGAAGCAGGAGCTTTTCTGAAGCATATGTTAAAAGGCTGGATGGACAGACAAATAGATAGATAGATAGATAGATAGATAGATAGATAGATAGATAGATAGATAGATAGATAGATAGATAGATAGATAGATAGATAGATAGATAGATAGATAGACAGACAGACAAGTGTCTTACCTGCAGCAATCTTATATAGCCTGGTGTGATCCTCCGCAGGTGGATAATCATTTTATCCAATTTTTTTTGTAGACTTCTATATTCTAAGATGTTCGAAATTCCATTTTTTAAAAAAATGAACTATTAGCTGAGATAGTGGAACCAAACAGGTTTATCACAGGGATACCACTGGAAAAGATTTAGCCTTCACCATCAAACAGATCTACAGAACCACTGAATAAGGGCGCCTTATTTCAGACTGGTGTACAGTCCTTCCAATAAACCTTTTCCATGCTACTGTCCTGCTAGTATATAAAGTCCCAGCCAATTATATAAGCTGTCACATGTGATCCATCTGCAAAGCTTAGGTATTGGCACAAGGCCTTAACTCTCTTGCCTAGAGCAAGGTATGTGTACAGTATTGGGAAACTCTTTTGATATGTCTGAAGCTCATTTAGAAAACAAATCAAGAGTTAGCCAGCTTTAGAATAAAGACATCTAATCCGTTGTCTTCTCTATAGCTATAAAGGTTAATGGTTAGAGACAGTGCCAAAGTTAAAGAAGAAGGAGAAAGGAGGTCATTGAGAAGCTAGGACAATACAAATTGGATTCTACTAATTTAATGTAGTATAGAGGCATCACAATGGTCTAGCTATTGAATGAAGGTTTAAGAGGATGAGCTAAGATTAGTACTTGACTAACCCTGTGTAGGTGCAGAAAGGTGAAGTGTTTCCATTTTTTCTCACTACACAGATAGCCTCTGCCAGTTCTTAATTCCTACTGCTGAAGTATTAATACACCTGCTTTGAGACTAAGCCTTCTCCTATGTCACTTTCATAGCTTTGTTTTTTAAAAAATGGAATCTGCCAGCAAGGCCATCCTACTACCACCTGCAGTGCT
Source organism: Furcifer pardalis (assembly GCA_030440675.1). Taxonomy (NCBI): domain Eukaryota; kingdom Metazoa; phylum Chordata; class Lepidosauria; order Squamata; family Chamaeleonidae; genus Furcifer; species Furcifer pardalis. The sequence continues at coordinate 35,211,647 of CP126890.1, read as the reverse complement.
CCCCTGATATTTTGTGGGCCCTGATGAGGAATTAGGTGCATTGCCCAAGGATACCTAGGATATATTCCTAAATGACAGGTTGTCTAAACCAGGGGTTCTCAACCTATGGCCCACAGGCCATATCTGGTCCACAGCACCATTCCATCTGGCCCATGCCCTCACTTCCCCCACTGCCGCCGCTATCCTTCTCCCCTCTGCCTGGGTTGGCATGTCCCTACTGCTGCTCCATAGCAAGACAGATGTTGTAAGAAGGGGTAGAGGGGACAAGGATTGAGGCAGCGGTGGTGGAAGCGGAAGCAGAAGATGCCTGCAGCCACCTGTGTCTTTTCCAGGGACTGCTCTGGCCGAGCATGAGCAAGGACAGTCAGGACCCCTCCTTCACCCATCGCAGGCTGGTAAGCAGGGAAGTGGCAGTGGTTTGGAGAGGGAGTGTTGGTGGGCCAGACTGGTAGCCCCTCCTGTCGCTGCCGCCAGTGTCAGCGGCAGTGGTGGTAGAAGCTGTGGTGGTGGTGGGGAACACCAGTCTGGCCCACAAACAGTCTGAGGGGGCATGATCCACCCCCCAACTTAAAAAGGTTGGGAACCCCTATTCTGAACCAAGGAGTCAAGAAATGTTGTGTCTCTTATGTAGGCCCACCAGGCCAACATGACAAACAGGCTTTAGCTGTACAGTAAAACCTCATATAACACTAAAACCTGGTTCCACAAGTCTTCGTGTTATATGATTTTTCGTGTTATCTGATCCTCTATGGGATCCATAGAGATACATTGTAACCACACAGGCTTTCACGGTTGTTATCTGAAGCATCCCATAGGATCTTAATGTTATCTGATGCAATTCTTCCCCCCAGATTCCTTGATGTTATGCGATTTTCGTGTTATTCGATACTAATGTTATATGAGGTATTACTGTATATCAAATTCCAGCCAATTTTCAAAAGAGAAAGCTATAAGGAAAGTCAGGCATCCACACACACATAACTGCTGGATTGAAGAGTTTTCTGCATGGGATCAGTCAAATAGGCTTCAATAAACCTTATATTGTGGACAGCATTTTCTTCCATCTGTTTGGTTTTTCCAGAGATCCATCCCAGGTAGAGGTGCTATCCCAAGCCTCTGGTCTACCCCAGGGGGATTAGTGACTGTAATTTTGAAGGAGCAGTGAATTCATTCCAGAGCTCAGTCAAATTAAAATATCTGTCCAAGGAACTGAGCTTGTTTGGGGACTAGGAGTCAATACTTTAGTCAGATCTTGCAAAATTGAACTAAAACCTGGAGTAGATTCGCTGCTGATATGAAATCAGCACCATTGGCTTCCTTTGGTCCATTTTATAGAATCTCCAATTAGAACTCAGAAACACTTTTGTTTGGAACCCTAAGGAGCCAGTCTATATTGACCAGTAGGCAACAATGTATTTCAGTCAGGCAAAGTTCCATGATATAGATTTCAACTTTTGGCATTTCGGACTCCAGGAAGGGCATACCAAGGGCAAAGTCAGGAAAGAACCAAAGCAAGCCTCAGGGCAATAAGTGAATTCCAAGCAGGGAGTTCCAAAACCAAGCAAGCAGTCCAAGTGCCAGACAGAAGCAACAGACATGACAAGAAGTGAAGTCATACACAGCTGGGTAGTCACAGCAAGTCATGAGACAAGGAATAGCACAACAGCAAGCCAGGACTGGAGCAAAGAAGAGTGTTGTTCTCAGCTGGGAACTAAGTTGGACTGCAGCCAGTGACCTCTCCCAAGGTTGAGGTGTAGGTATTTAGCCTGAGTTATTCTGATCAGTAGATCCTTACTCCTACGGCACCTGCTTGTTTCCAAGGAAGACAGTGTGCCCTTTGGAGGTGGAGCCTTCTAATTGAAAACATGCTTTGGGTCAGTTAAGGCTTATGAGCCATCTCCTACAGGACAGCAGCTAGGTAAAGGTAAAGGTTGCCCTTGATTGAAAGCCAGTCGTATCTGACTCTAGGGTTCAATGCTCATCTCTCTTTAAAGCCAAAGAACCAACACTGTCTGCATCTGCAGACATTTCTGTGGACATGTGGCAGGCATGCCTCAGCAGCATGGGAGCCGCTAGGGCAGGGCAAATTTAGATTTAGTGTGTGCCCCTTCCTTCAGATTTCCAAGATTACCCAATAGCCTGGCTTACTGCAATTTAAAAACGATGGCAGTATACCAGGATAGACTATGTGTCTCACACTTTTGATTTGTTTCCATAGTTCAGCTAGTGCTGCTTATCCCCTGTGAAGGAGAGATGTTGGCAAAGTATTCAGATTTGTAATGACTTTCCTGTATTATTTTCTCATAGTGAATTACAAAGTTGATTAGAGGGGGAAATTTTGCACTGCTTGCTGTGGGCGTCAAAATTGTTAATTACCACGGTGTATTCCTTTCCCCTTGGATCTGACCTGGATATAGTATTTGGTTCTCCAAAGTCCTATAAATAACAGCATGTGGAGCCAAACCCAAAGATTGGACAATTTTTATTTAACATTATATTACACTATATTGCTTACTGTCTAGATTTAAAATTTTTGTTGGTGCTTGCAATTTATAATATAAAATAATATAATAGTGTAATATAATGTACTTTATATGGACACATTATAATTGATGTTTTATTTTTATCAGTATCTCATACTTTAATAATAATAATAATAATAATAATAATAATAATAATAATAATAATAATAATAATAATAATAATAATAATAATAATAATAGTTCACCTTCAACTCAATTCTGATTTATGGCAACCCTTCCTAGTGTTTTCTAGGTAGAGAATATATAGAAGTGATTTATCATCCCCTTCTCCTAGAGAATGCTCTGGGTCTGTGCATCTTTCCCAAGGTCACACAGGTTGGATCTTCTCCCAAAGGCACTGTGGGGAATCAAATCCCTAACCCACTATCCAGCCAGGTTATTTGTATACATTTTATAAATTACTGTCTAGATATCACATGTCAGAAATAAGCAGCTAGCTGGGTTTTTTTTAAAAGGAAGCAAGCCATTGTGGGAATAATCAATAATTAATTAAATTAATATGAGAAACAGAACCAGGAAAGGAAATAGGTTCCAAGGTTTGGAAGAATTTATGGAGTAAAAAATTATTAAACACTATGTCTGTAAGAATAAAGGAAAATTTCTGTAAATCAAGATGGAGATGGTATTTGATCTCTTCTTCTTCTTCTTCTTCTTCTTCTTCTTCTTCTTCTTCTTCTTCTTCTTCTTCTTCTTCTTCTTCTTCTTCTTCTTCTTCTTCTTCTTCTTCTTCTTCTTCTTCTTCTTCTTCTTCTTCTTCTTCTAGTACCACATTCAATTCCAAATCATGGTGATTAGGAACTATATAATCCATTTGCCTTCTGCATCACAGTGTGTCACCCATACCACTAATCCAGTTCTGTGAGTTACTTTCTGGTTCTGAGTCTGTTTGAAACACAAAGTCCTTATCATTCCCAGCCCAGTATTGATGAAGCTGCTGCCCTCCATTAAGATGGATTCAAGTGGAATTTAATCCACTTGGTGACCATCACCCTTCCCTGTGGACTTCGCTACCCAAGGTCATTAGTTCTCAGGATTGTCAGGTTAGTTAACCACCACCTGATGATCAGCATTGAGTTGCAGACAATATGGTCTTCTCTATTACCATAGCAGGATAACATGGCCAGACTGTATATTTGATCTCAGTAAAGTTAAATAAAATAAATTTTAATTGTTAATTTTTTTGTGCTAGATGTGTGGTCATGTCACTGGTATCTATTTTCCATTTGTGATGTGAATGTGAAATAATATTGAAATTTTGGAAGTTAGTTTTTCTTTAAATGAATGAAACATCAAACTTAAAGATTAATATTTGTCCTGGATATCCAATATGAATATTCAAGGTGCTGGTTATTACCTTTAAAGCCCTACATGGTAGTGGGCTAGGATCCTTAAGAGACCGCATCACCCCAAGAACATCTGTCCATCCCACCAGAGAGGACCGGAGAGGCTCTCTGGTTGTACCATCAGCTAGAGAGGCTCATCTCTCTGGCACAAGAAGGAAGGCCTTTTCTGTGTCCGCTCTGGCCCTGTGGAACCTCCTGCCAATGGAGTTGCGTCTCCAGACAGAGTTGCTGCCCTTTAGCAAAGGAGTGAAGACCTGGCTGGCAGGACATGTGTAGGGAGCAGGCCAGATGGTCAATTCAGCCGCTTGGCTCTTTTGATTACCCCACCTCTCTCCTCGTTTTTAAGTTTTAATTTTAAAGCTAATTTTAACCTGTTGTATGTAATATGTTTTAATTGCTTTTAGTTGTAAAGCCACCCTGAGTCAATAATAATAATAATAATAATAATAATAATAATAATAATAATAATAATAATAATAATAATAATAATAATAATAATAATAATAATAATAATAATAATAATAATAATAATAATAATAATAATAGATGCTGTTCAGTGCTATTCAGTGAAAAAAAATACTAATTTGGTAACATCTGTATGATTATTCATAGCAAAAAGGTGGAAGATTAATTCTGAGTTCTAACTAAATGGCTGGTACATGGATGGCATTGTTGACGCGATGGGTGTAGACCTGTGTGAGCTACAGAGAATGGCAGAGGACGGGGAGCCTGGCATGCGGTGGTCCATTGGTCACAAATGGTCGGACTCAACCGTATGACTGAACAATAACAAAAACAATAAAGTTTGAGATTTAGTCATAAATGATACATAGACACTTGATATTAAAAGAAAGGCTTGATGACAGAAAACATATTTGGTGACATTTGGAGACAGTTGTTGATGAAGAGTCAAACACCTGACAGAGTGGAGAGCTTCAACTGTGTGATATCAATAGGTCTTAAAAGGGCTTAAGGATGATGCCCTCATTGTTCTATTTATTACAGAGGAGGATTTTCTGTTCTCCAGAAAAGGTGTCAGAGAGTATGTTCTGCTCTTTAAGCTTCAGTTTCAAAACCATGAATTTGTGAGCTTTCCCTTTTCAGGAAAGTCTCACCATGATAAATGCATTTTGAAAGATTTACAGGGTTGTAAGGTTGTGAGGTAGATTAGGTGATTATTTTTCCCCTTTAGCACTCTGTGATATACAGGCTAAACAAATAGAGTCCTGAGACTAAAGCAGCAGCTAATATAAGGCTTTTGTTCAGTGCTTTTTGAAATTTCCTTTTGGAAGCAAATAAAAATCTTAATTGCCAGCAGCAGCAGCAGTGAGAGGGCCATGAACTAGTGAGTTGATACCTGCCATTGTGCCTGTCCTGTTGTCAGTGTGCAGAGGGCCAAGTTGAATTGGGCATAATGCCTAGAATGGGAGCACTTGTGCTGTATGTCATAATGTTCTCAGAAATGTGGCACAATATAGCCAAGGACAAACATTGTAAAAGACCTACAGTTTTGCTTTCCATCACAGAAATCAATGAGACTTAATTAGGATTAGCTTTGGCTGGAAGCAGACCCTCACCTTTTAGATCAATGATGGCAAACCTTGGCACTCCAGGTTTCTTGAACTTCAATTCCCAGAAGCCCTGATTAGCAGGAGTGCTGACTTGGGCTTCTGGAAATTGACGTCCAGGAACACCTAGAGTGCCATGGTTGGCCATCAGTGTTATACATGAACAAACTGGGGTAAAATCCACATCTTCCACCAGAGGCAGGAATATTCCCTCCCCAAAGCTCTAAGTATACGAGTGTACTTCTTAGCATTCAACTGTTGGTGTCTTTCAAGCTCTGAAATACTTTCTTAATTACTCTAGCCAAGAATGCTTGGATTGCACCTAAGAAATATCTGTTTAGTTCCTGCTGCTAATATCAATGATTACACTCATCTTGGAGAAGTGCCTAAATATGCCTAAACACCTCAAGTAAGAAATCATTCTTTCTTAAATGGATTTTTGCTCTTGGCATTTTTTCTGATATGCATACAGGGTGCTTGCTACTCCCATGCTGCTTACATATGCCTCTGTCCTGTATAATTAATATTCTTATTTCAAGGGTTAATATTCTAATTGGCTAAAATGTGAGCTCTTATTTGAGAAGTAGCATTGTGCCAGCACAGGTGGGGGTGATTTAACCAGATCAGATAGGTATTCTTAGAGATGATCTTCAGTAAGAAGTACATTATGTCACCTTTTGGCTGAACTCTCATTTTCCTTGACTAATTTGAGACGCCTCCTTTATAACCATAGAAAATGTATTAGTCTTAAAGCAGGCCTTTTAAACAGGTGTACAGCTATGGTTTTTTTTTTAAAAAAAATTGTTTTAATTAAGGCAGATCTTAATTATAATTAATCTCCAAGGTCATGGGCAGTGAAAGGGATGGTAAGAGAGAAAGAAAACATACATTTCAGACGATGCAACAGAAACATAAAAAAGCAAGGAATTTCAAATAATGGCGTATTGTCTAGGATTTCACTAGAAATCCTATGAGAAATAAGTAGTTTCTTTGAAAGATACGATTTGTCTTAGAAACATGGGGCTGAACCTACCATTGTTCTTCCCCTCCTTAATCATGTGATTTAAATAGCAATAACCATGACTTGGATTAACCTCATTGGCTATGGTATTGTCACTGTGCAAAGCTTCAATCAATCATGTGATTTAGATGTTCTGAAAATGGTGTTATACTTCAATGCTTCTAATATTGTTTTCCTTGCATCTTGAACAACAAACTGAGCAGGCTTACGTTTTTTTATTCCTTGTCCTTCACAAACAATTATTTTCCTCCCTCATTGCTCTGTTTTATTTTTTGCCATCCTCTAAAGAGCCTCCAAATTAAATAACAACGATAACACAATGTAACTTCAATGTTTGTAGAAACACCGATCTGTAAACAGAGGCCATGTGTACACTTCTGTTTTAGCTTCCTTTCAAGACTATAGTCTTTCCAAGGTAGCATATTATTAGCAAACATATTAATGAAATAGCACAGCACACAAATAATGGCAAATAAAATCAGTTTTGATCAAATAAAACTCCAAAATACCCATCAATGGAAATAGCATAGACATTTTCAATTAAAAGCCAGTGGGAAAAGATAGTCAGATTAAAGAAATTCAAATTGGATTTATTGACTTAAAAAACAACTCCAGTTAACTGTATGATCAACTCTTTGCCTTGCAGGTCATGCTTTATGTATTCCTTCTCTTTTACTTAAAGTATTTTTAGAAATGTCTTTAGCATTATTGTTTGTCTGCCATTCATGGGATGTTTGAGATGATTTGTTAGACTATGTTGTAAGCAAGGGTAGGATTGTGAATTCAAGAAATACAAAAGTTCTGGTGGTAGATTCCAGCAGCGCCAAGATTTAGAAATCACAGGGTTCTATTTTCCAAGTCTCAGGGTACCAGCTGAACTTCTTAGACGATTGCTATGTTTCCTTAGGTTTTTCAAGCAGAGAAATTAAAATTCAGGGCCAGTAGCACTGGAAGAGGAAAAACTGCCATGTAAGGTAGATTTCAATTTTAATGTGAGGTATAAATTTGTGTTATATCCCAGATGCACATTTCTAGTATTTCCCAGCTATCACCAGAGAGCATTTTGCTGGCTGTAGGAAATTGATTTCCATAGCTCTGGATCACCATATTACATGGTTAGCTGAGTTTTACTTGGATTCAGGGCCCACTTCCACAATTAGAAGTTGTCCAGAAGTAATTCTGTACCTCTCTACCTGAAACCTCAGGGAATGGGATGATGCTAAGCTGGCAACCTCCAAGGGCCAACAGTGGGATAAAGGAACGTGATCATTGTGGGCAAAGAGCAGATGCTAGCAGCAAACTATTAGTCAACCTCAGTCCTCTAGAAACACTCAATACATTGGCTAAAGATTCCCTCCTGTACCAGAGACTGTGTGCTGGGAAGCACAAACCATGTCATGAGTTGTACTCATGTCCATTGTTGGGCGCACCTTCTGCCAGCCTGGCTGAGGAGGATGTCGAGCCCTGGGCTCTGTCAACGACACTATGTGTTTTGCTGTTTTGTTTTGTTATGTTTTGTGATTATTATATTTTGTGATATTTTGCTGTATTTTGTTATATTGTACTTTGCTATGCTGATGTTTTGCTGTATTTTGCTACCTGTTGTGAGCCGCCCATAATCATGTTTTATGCGAGCGGGCGGCATACAAATTCAAATTAATAAATAATAATAAATAAATAAGGCACCTGACTGGCCACTGGCATAATCAGGTGTTGGACTCTATAGACCTTTGGTCTGGTAGAAAGGCATGGGCCACATTTATTTAAAAATAACCCTAACCTGAGGTGGTGGTAGTAGTGGTGGTGGCGGCAGCTGGTAATGCTATACCTGGATCCTGAGCAAGGGAAACTAATCTGCCCCTCTCAGGTCCGGACGGGTGAATCCTTGCCCCTGTGTAGTGCTGATCCTTGCCAGCCACTGCCCAGGCTGGGATCCAGTCAGGAAGTCAACCCAGAGGCCATTACCAACACAGTTTGCATGAACCAACGTTGGTCATACTCCTAAGCTGTCTCATGGTGAGCCGCAGCATGCCCAACCGATTTGCACAAATCTCGCCAGGTAAGCTGAGCCACTTCACCAAAAGACACCCTAAGGATTCACCACTAACCACACTCAACCAGCACTACCTGTCCTTACATGTGACCTATTTAACAAGATATCCACTACCTCTATGGCCAAATAAATAAGCCAGAGTAGATTAGGCAAAAAACTACCCTGATAGTCAAGAAGCATAGGCTATAAAATTCCTACCCGGCCCCTTAACAGCAACCTCAAAGGTACTCTGGTTAAAGTTTGGGCAGGTGGGGCATTGAAGCAAAAGCAGTCAAAGAGGCTGAGCTATGGGGCAGGGCCAGCCTAAATAGGTTCCCCCCCCCCATTCTGTGGTGTCCCTATAGTACGTCACCCAGCATCTGCCTTTACCCTGTGGTGGTTTGGGAAAGGTACCCCCTTATGTACCAAGTAAACTGGGTCACTGTGTGTGGGGGCTGGTAGTGCTATACCTGGATCCCAACCAAGGGAAACTAATCCACCCCTCTCAGGTCTGTATGGGTGAATCCTTGCCCCTGTATAGTGCTGATACTTGCCAGCCACTGCCCGGACTGACAGCTGGTCAGGGAGTCAACCAGTGGTGGGATGTCAAAAATTTTACTACCCCACCGTGACGTCATCACAGTGTGGGCGGAGCGAACATCATGATGTCATAATGTGGGCAGGCCAAAGAAAAAATAAAATAAAAATAAGCATACACACACCTCAACCCACCCACCCACCCCAAACACAAACCCGTCACTTACCTGTTAGTATAAGTGCCTGGGCAGCACCATGTTGCAAGATGGATATGGTCATCGTACTGGTTCTCTAGGATAATATGCCTTAATGTAAATGTGAAACAGCTGTACCTCCTTAAGGGTTCTCCAATTGGAACAGCAATTGGAACAGCACAGGTGTAGCTTATTGATGAGGTAACTCCAAGACTTTGCTTAAAAACCCCAAGCCAGGCCTTTTTAGGAACTGTGGTAGTATGTCAATATAGGTAAAGGTATTAAATACACATTAAAATACACACAGACACACCACATCCAAAGGTGAGTCACTTACCCTGGGGAGCAGGCTATAGGGAGCTTCAGGCTAGCAGCTTCTCTTCCTTCTCCCCGCTTGGGAGGACAGCAAGGAGGCTGTGCATACGCGCCAAGCACTGTAGGCATGCATGCACAGCAAGTGCTTTGTGCACATGTGCAGTTGAAAGGTAAGACCCAAAGGTGGTGTCCCCCCCCCCCCAAAAGCTGCTACCGGTTCTCCGGGACACTGGGAAACGTTGCTACCAGTTCTGGCAAACTGGTGAGAACCTGTTACATTCCATCACTGGAGTCAACCCAGAGGCCGCTACCAATTCAGTTCACATGAACCAACATTGGTCATACCCCTAAGCTGTGTCATGGTGAACCACAGCATGCCCAGCCAATTTGCATGAATCTCGCCAGGCAAGCCGAGCCACCTCATCAAAAGATGCCCTAAGGGTTCACCACTAATCCCATCCACCCAACCTGCCCTTAATGGACAGAGGAAAGACATCCCCACACAGGATGTTTAGTAAAACATCAGCCCTGGTATTGGAAAGGTGGGTTCCATCATGCCAAAACAGTAGGCATCACACCAAAACAGTCAGTGTCATGCCAAAACATGGCTTCATGACACAGCCATAGGTTTCATGCCAAAACAGTAGGCTTCCTGCCAAAACAATAGGCATCCTGCAAATAGTGCCAAAACAGTAGTCGTCACACCAAAACAGTAGGCATCATGCCAAAACATTAGGTATCAAGCCAAAATGTTCAGGCATCATGCCAAAACAGTAGGCACCGTGCAAAAAACAATAGGTATCTTACCTATTGCTTTGAGTTATATAAGTTACAGTGAACTGCAAGTGTGCAGACCAAATGAAATTGACTATAAAAGTGGGTTGTAAAATACTTGGGGTGTGAGTTACAGTATTCTCTTACTTTTTGAAAGGTAGTCCACCGAATTCTTTCTTTGATCAAATAAAGGTTCTATTTTTGAAAGTTTCCACTTCACTTGTCTGATAGGAAAGAGCTGATATGTGAAGAAATCACTGACCACAACACTACATGAACCCACCACCTTAGTGGGACTCTATACAGTGGAACCCTGGGTTATGGACGCTTTGGGTAATGGAAAACTTAACTTACAGAAAGAAATTCATTGAAAAAAATGCCTCAGCTTACAGAATTTTTGGAATGGTTCCCCTCCTTCAATGCATTCCTATGGGAAACCGCACTTCGCTTTATGGAATTTTGTTTTTAATGCATTCCTATGGGAAACTATGCAATGCATTACTATGGGCGCTTCACGATAAGGAATTTTCACTATAAGAAAAATCCTGCCGAAGTCAATCTCAGACCCTTTGGCTTTGATCCCCTGTCATATAATTCTGTCTGCCTTCAGTGGCCTGCACCCCTCAGTGAAGCCCACACCCCTTGGTATGGCTCCTGGGTACCTATGGACCTGCTTCATGCTAGAAAAACTGTGATAGGTTTCGTCCACTGATTATTTGAGCTTGCAAACCAGCCAGATCAAGTAAGACATGCAGTTCTAATGACTCAAAGTAGCTTAAGGTTGCTAAGGGTAGCATTACCAAGACATCAGATCTCTTCAAACCAGCTTAGCTCTATAAGGACCATAGACCATGGTTCTGGGTTCAAATCATCATTTTATTTAGTGCATAGTTATTAAGATTCCAAAGATTAAAACACAGGAACATAGTTACAAATACCATTCCAACTTTAACTTTAACACAATAAAAACTTCTCTAGCTGTTTGCCTGGCCTTTGTTGTTCAGTCACACAGTTTATGTTTACTTAACATAAAGACTACACTTTTCTAGCTTTACTCACAAGCCTCCAACAATGCAAGCAATTCCAAAAATATGGCAGATCTTTCTCCTCCTCCTCCTCCTCTCATCTCAAAACACATGTTTTGCCACTCATCCCTCCTTCTAAAGGGTTTCAACTGATTACAAGATAGCATTCAAAGCCATTCAAAATTAATTCTTTTCCCACAGTCTACAGCTTGTTTTGACTACAAGAACAATAAACCATTCAGCAGCCACTTTGAAGGTCACATGCCTTCTCTGCCACTAGGAACAAAAAATCAGAAATCTACGTTACTCTTAAAATGCAGAGCACCCCCTCTATTCCTTTATAGACCCAAGAAATGTACCTGTCAAAGTAGGCAGAAAGTAGAGCTTTTAGATCCCATGAAATCCCCAGTCGTATCTGACTCTAGGGTTTGGTGTTCATCTCCATTTATAACTGAAGAGCAAGCACTGTCTGTTTCTGCAGACTTTTCTGTGGTCATGTGGCAGGCATGATTAGAAACTGGAGCACATGGAACACTGTTACCATTTCTGCTGAAGCAATACCCATTTACCTACTTGCAATTTCTTGCTTCCAAACTGCTAGGTTTGCAGGAGTTGGGACAGAGACAGATTACTCCATCATGCAACACTGAGGTCTAGAACTGCTGGCCTGGCAACCTTCTGCTCGTCATATTCAGAGTCTTTACCACTAAGCCACCACAGTCCCTGCCATGAAATCCACAGCAATATTATTTTGAATTTCTCACCGGAACAATTCTGAGTTGGAATGGATGCTGGGAATGACAGCCAATCCTTCTTTACCATGGCAGGAACTTCAGTGGGTTGATGAGGACCAAGACGAAGATGATTTAGCCCTTACAGAATGCTGGCTAAATTTCTAGTTGTTCCAGCACCATTTATGGTACAAACATTTTGCTGTACAAATCTAATTCCATTTGCAGAGCTGAGCCAGAAGCAATTTGGAGCCAGCTTATCTAAATATTTTACTTTGCTTTGTCACACTAAGGGAGGTAGCACAGTAGCCATGCAAAATGTAGTTTAGCCAAGGAATGTGATTTCACATATTCACGGTTAAATGTTCCCCCCTCCCAAACTGAAGAGCTGGACTTCTACAAATCAGGGAGGCAATTGTCAAGTGAAGTGAAGCACAACATGTGTGACAAGAGTGAGAGATTAGTGGCTCAGGAGAATGTAGTTTAATTTGTTTGGAAAATATAAGTGACACCATGTGCTTATTTTTTACAAATTCCAGGGATCTAATGAGCCAATGTAAATAGTATTGCTCAGATAAAGCCATCCTGGTTTTTTTTTTTTGCATCATGTAACTTGAGCTATTGCCTAGCTTAAATATACAGCCCTTGCCTCACTATTTCTGGTGAAATATCTGACAGTAACCTCCAGCATTTCATCAAAAGTAAACGTAAATGTCACCCTTGTTCAAAAGCCAGTCGTATCTGACTCTAGAGTTCAGTGCTCATCTCTGTTTTATAGCTGAAGAGCCAGCGCTATCTGCGTTTGCAGACATTTCTGTGGACATGTGGCAGGCATGCCTAGGCACTGAAGTGCACGGAACGTAGCATTTTATTAAGGAGAAAAGGAGAAGAGGGCATTACTAACACAGGATCTTTGCTTTGCCCACTCTTTATTAGTAAGGTATTGTACTCTGTATAATGCAGTTAGATATTGTATTCTGATTTTAGTTATTCTTTGACTTTTGCATATAATAAAATATATCCTTTAGCATTTTAAAACTGTGCCTAGAGTATTTTTGTTTGTTTGTAGGAGCTAAGAACAATTGTCACAAAATTTTCCTGACAAACCTTCTCCATATGAAGCATATGTTCTGGCACTGGATTGTGGCCAACGGTGGTCCATGATGGAAGCAGGGACCTACCTTATCTGAGAGGACAGCATCCCTTCCCTGCTCAGGGCTGCCTGAGGCTAATGTCTTTCTCATGGATAAACTTGGCTATGTGTTCTACTAACTCAGTGCCTCTGTTTCAGTTCATTTCTCCTGGTTGGTTGCCTTGTGTGGAGAATTGGAGATAATTAGACTATCTGTATTGCCACTTATTTGTATATATTTCTGGAAAAACCCAATATAAATCTTAGTGAGAGTGAAAATGAGAGGTTTACTAGGATCCATTACAAGTTTTGCTATCATATCAGATCTTCTTATAATGATGTTTCCTGTACCTGTCATCTGAAAATAGCAGAACAGATAACTACAGATATAATATAGTGTATCCATCTGGATGTTTTGCTGAAAGAGTTAGAATGTCAGAAACCTAAAGAGCCCATAAAATATATAGTTGGTGGTAATAATGGAATCATAACCTGTTAGGGAATAAAATGAACATAATGCTTTTTTATGATGATGGTGATATGGAAGAATGAAACCTTTTGGAATAAACACTGGGCACTAACACAAATCATCTCCCAGTAAAGGTGTAAAGTCGAAAATAAATACCTGACATCTGCAGGAAATACTGTTTAATGTACAATACCTCATAGTTATTCTGCTTTTACTTAGATTAGTTGACACACCATTTCTGACACCAGCACACCTGATAAAGTGACTGGAGAGAAAAAAACCTAACTGCTACATACCACATAGTAGTTTTTTTTCCTGTAACAATGAAAACATCCCACATGGCACTTTCTGAGTGTTGATTTTCTAAAATTTGAAACTAAGAAGGTGGGGAAGGGAAAATATGCTATAGCACAAAGTTGAAAAAAGGCAGAAATACTCCAGCATGCCATAGAGGCTCAGCCCAGAGCCCCAGGAGAGCATTATATCTGCCCTGCTGTGAAATTGGGATGTGGGATGTGGAGGGAATTATGAAAGTGGTGTTAGAAGAGGCAGTGGATGGATGAACAGAAAAAGTGGTGGAGGAGAGGCACCACACATAGTGCCAGAGGATACAGAAGAGGAGGAGGAAAAAAGGCTTGGCGGAGAACACAAAGGAGGAGTTGGGGGAAGCTTATCACATGGAAAAGGCAGAGACTAAAGCCACTACATCCAGGTGGGACTCTGTGTTCAAGGAAAATCCTTGGACTGGGAACTGGTTGAAGGTCTCAAAGGGTAAGAAGTCAAAACACCAGTATCTTATCTCCCTTCACCATCCCAACTACTGGGGTGAAAGGCATTCCCAACCCCACTCATGGGCCTCTGGGGAGAACCATGGAGAATTAACCCAAACTTAACTGCAGCACTGGAGATGACAATGCCAAAAGGCTCATCTTTGTAAGCCGAGAAAAGGAGCAGTAGAGGGTGTCAGAGAAGCTGGACAAACTGGGACCTCTGATATGCCACATTTCTCATTGTGGACATATCTGCCCTCGCTTCTCTGAGCACCAGTTTTTTAAGTCCCCTGATGCTCAGTGGCAAAACCACTGGTGGACTCACATCCCCCAGAGATGTTAACTGTGGGTAACATAGATGCAATGAGTGAGCTAGGGTAAGTGGAGCCTACTCACTCTATGACTGGGTTACCTGTTAAATGTTCTGCTGTTGACTTTGTCTCCAAAGTTTCAACAAATCCAGTTGTTTTTGCACAAGCTGGTGTGGACTGTATGGATGTGGGAATGGAGGAGGGGGTCAACCACCAAGCTGGGTAGAGCTGGCAGGGCCCACAACGACATTTCACAAAGCAGGGATTCTGGAAGTTGTAATTTGTCCAGTTTCTGCTTTAGCGGTTTCCAGTGCAATTGAGATCTTGTAGACTTTTTCAAGATCTCAATTGCACTGAAATTCCTCAGCAGTAAGGGAAAGACTATATTTTTGGTTTAGCGGGGAGAAGGTGAAGAATAAGGTAATGCTTCGAGAAGGGTGAGAAAAGAAAGGACATCCATGTCCACCACAATGTGCTGGGAGAAAATAGATATTTCTCTACCTCATTGTAAACTATCTACCCCCATGTACTGTACTTGAAGGAAAAAAATGTAAGGATTTCTGTCCCACCGCACACTATATGGGACTGCAGCTATTTTCCTGCAAGTTAACAATGTGGTACAAATTTTAAGATTACCCCACGAGTCTACCAGATCAGCCTTAATTGGAACAGTGTACTTTGGTGGGGCATCTGATCTAAAAGCAGTATACTACTCAATCAAACATATGTGTTGTGTAATGTGGATATTTCAAAGCTTCTTCATTCTTCTGGCTGGGATCTTTGTAGAGGAGTCTCCTTGTATGAATGGGAGGATGGATATCTTTTATCCTGCCTCTGCTTGGCATCTCCAGCAGCTGGTAAGAAGCCTCTACACAAGGATTGAATCTCTTGACCCTACAAATGTGTAGGACAAAAGAGAAGGGAATTTTAGAAGAAGTGCTGAAATAGAGAGCAACCTCTGCTCATGTAAGGTCTTTGCATCCAACCCCATAAAATTTGCTGAAACAACGCAAAACAGATAACTTTGCAGAATGATCTAAGTTATTAATCATGTTCTGTTGCCCTTCATACATTCCACTGTGGATACTGAACTGTTGTATGTTTGGGTTGTCCCATCACTTATATGCAAGTGGCATCTCTAAAATAAGTTGCTGATGATGTTCAGTTGCACAGTTGATTCCGACTCCCTGCGATCCCATGGACCATTGTATGCCAAGCACCCTATCCTCCACCTTCCTCCTCAACCAGTGGCATAGCATGGGTTTTAGCCACCCGGGGCCCAGTCAAATTTGCTGCCCCCTGGGTGGGGCCCAAGATGCCGGTGCCCATCCCCACAGCAGCCTCTAGGGATTCTGGGAATTAAAGTCCAAGAACACCCATACGCCCAAGTGACATTTTGCCACCCCGAAAAAGTGCTGCCCACGGCATGCTACCATGCCCTACCATGCTACACCACTGTCCTCAACCTGCCTAACTCTGTGCCCATTGCATCAACAATACCATCTAGCCATCTCATTTTCTGCCACCCCTTCTTCTTTTGCCCTTGACCTTTCCCAGCATCAAAGCTTTCTCAAGTGACTCCTCTCTTCTCATTTGATGTCCAAAGTACTTTAATTCATCTTCATTACTTGACCTTCCAAAGAGCAGTCAGGGTTGATTTCTTCTAAGATCGATCTATTTGTTCTCCTCGCTGTCCAGGGTACTCTGAAGACTCTCCTCCAACACAACATTTCAAATGTGTCTATTCTTCTGAGCTCTAAATAAGTACACATACTATTCCCGATGCAATCCACTGGAGACAGAAACTCTCTGTATTATCTTGGAAACACACTCACACAATCTCAATCTGCAATTCAATGCAACTCAAACTAGAAGGGTAAAATTTCCAGTAACAGAAAGGCCACCCTTAAGAAAACATTGCTTTATTCATTTAGGAAACAAAATAGCACATTTGCTTTCTGAGTCTAATTCTGCACTTTGTATTAACCAGGTCAAAAAAAGTTGAGCAAAAGAGCCAATGAAACTTTTTGCAGCGTAGTAATTAAAAAAAATAATAATCAATGCATTTGTCAGTTAGCAATCTTGCATTTAATTGAATAACATGCCAAAGTATTTTAATCTGTCTACCAGTATAATTGAAATAGTGCATTCCAGTAATTCTAACAAACAAGAATGTTTTGCCTGGCTTACAATAGGATTCAAACCTAACCTTCATTTTACCCTCACCAAATATTAAACAAAACCACAACCAGTCTACCTATTTACTAGTACAGTATGGTCTTTATTCAGTTATGTTTCCTTGCCCACACATTTCCAAAAATTTAGCTAGAATTCAATATTTCCATTCACTGTTATTTCTCACATGATAAAGAAATTAATTAATTAATTAATTACATGATGCTATAACTAATGGAAGTAAGTAGCCTCCCAGATAAGCATGTCTCAAATTGCAAACTAAAAATAAACCCTCTCACAGTGATTTCTGTGCAAACAGAATCCCTTTTGTATATTGTGTGTGGAATCTGTTTGCTGACTGAAATATTGCAGAATGATGTAAGTAGAAAATCTACTATATGTTCTGGAATTGACACACTTCATGCAAGTCCTGAAATGGTTTGAACATATTTGGTATGTGTGCATCTTGCATCCTGGAGCAATGAGTTTACCTTCCTGCTCAGAACACTGGGCACCTATCCACATGCTACATTTATTGCACAGCTTCTAGAGTGCACGTATTTGATCTCCTTCCTAGGACAATAAGCAAAGTAATCCAAAATCACAGCTGGCCTTTCCCTGGAGGTTGGTACTGATGGCATACACTCCAACACAACCAGAACTAACTTTTAATCCTCTACTATATTTTTCTACTATTATTTACTTAGACTTAGATCCTCCCATGCTATGTAGCAGATTGGGCAGCAAGGGATCTCCATTGGTTTCGGTCTTGAGCTAGTACTTCGGCATCTTCCCATGTCATGTTCAGGTTAACTCTGCCATGAAAGTTCTTTGCCATGTGTTTCAAGGGTATACTCATTGATGTTTGGCATTAGGAGGGGTCTGCCTTAGGGATCTTGTTTTCATCCGTATGAAAAATATGGCCTGCTATTTGGAGTCTTCTTCATGCAACAATATTATGTATTTTGCACAAACCAGTCCTTCAAAGTACCTCCTCATTGGTAATGTTGTCAAATTAGCAACCTTGAGAAGAAATATTTCTAACTTTGAGATATTATCTTTTCAGTGAAATTTAGATTTCATTTAAGAACAAAAATGAAGGAATGGGGGGGGGGATTAGTGCTTTTAATATAAAATTTTGTTTTGTTTGTTCAGCAAAAGGAATTTTATCATAGTACACAATAAAACAGATGCCTGTACCGGTATTTTAATGCTATTTTAATCTGAAGACCTATTGATTTAATGTCTTGACTCATCATTGTGCAATTGATTAAATGACTCTACTTTCACTTAGGAACAGCAATAGGATACCAACCATGAACACATAAGTGGAAAAATACTATATAAAGTTATTTTAATATCTCTATGTCATGCATATTAGGAGAAATCAAATTTTTGTCACCATTACAAGAATGTAGTTGTCCATGTGTTATCAGATTACTTCTGACTTGCAGCAAATCTAATAGGGGTTTAGAAGTACAGTCAAACCTTGCATAAAGAGCGCCTCGCTTAAAGAGTAACTCGCTTAAAGAGCAGAATTTTATATGAATGTTTGCTTCGCTTAACAAATAAAACCAACCAAAAACTCGCTTAACAAATAAATCGGGGTTCACAATCCCCCCCACAACTGGTCATTTACAATGGTGTTTTGCTTAAAGAACAAACTCGCTTAAAGAGCAATCCTGTGGAACGCATTATGCTCTTTAAGCGAGGTACAACTGTAAGTGAAATGTTCAAAGAGTAGCTTACCATTACTACCACCCAGGGAGCTTCCATGGCCAAGTGAAGATTTGAACACACATCCCCTGAATCTTAGTCCAACACATGACTGAATTAGCAACTTGTCAGAAACTGACATGCAGAAAAATCACAGTAATTTGGGCAAAGTTAGCTAACATTTGATAACTGAAAGGTATCAAATGGAAGCATGAATAAAGTACCTGTACTGTGATATTGATCAAACTGTTATACTCTTAACTTGCATTTAATTTTAACCAGTGGCCTGATATCCCCTTGCATTGATGGCATTTTCTTCCATTGCTTCTCTTTCAGCCACCTTATGTTGGCCCTTTGCCATCCCATAATCCTATCTCTCTCTTATAGTCTCCTTCTCACCCAAGCTTTTCTATTTTTGAAAGCAACTACCAGTTGGGAATTTTTATTCTTCACAGTGTTTTCCAATTTATTCTAGTCTAGAGGCACGAACTTCGATTAGTGAAAAAGTTTATTTCATGTTGCAGGTAATTTATAAAACTATCAGAGTATTGACCTCAGTTGGCTTCCTCGCTTTGTTTCTAAAGTTTGTTTGGTTTGGTTAGAAGTCTGCAGCAAACAAAGTTTCAACGTTTTAGCAAGGTGTCTCGACCAATATGTCTTCTGCTTCAGCATTTTACTTGGGAATGGCATACAATATTACCTAGTTCGGTTTTTAAAAAGCAAAATGATCCAATTGACAGTTCCTGGACTAATGTGCAGATTGTCCTGCATTTGTCTGAATTTCCCCATACAGTTCTCGGTTCATGAAATGCATGTGACAGTGTATGAGGAAGCTGTTTTACAGAAACGTTTTTATTTTTAGGTGGGGGACACACATATATCATATCCTATGTTGTGACAAAATCAGACTGGTGCTACTGAGTGGTTCAGCAATAATAAAGAAACTCACAGGACTGAACAGCAGATTATTAGATCAAAGGTACAAGACAATCCTTTATACCAGTGCTAAAGCCCCACGGAGTGTGAATATGGTGCAGTAGGAAATATGTTGAGGAAGCTGGGTTCTGTCATGTAAAAGACCCTCCTTCTGGGGGCTTTAACATGCCTTCCTGTTACCCCCTCACCATTTTACCTGCTTACCAGCAGTGTCTGCCCCTCCTTTAGGGCAACTCCCTTTATGAGTTCCCCTTGGCTCCACTTGGCACAGGCTAGTGAGAATGCAGGGAATCAGAATTAGGTAGCAAAAATGTGGCCTCTCTGCATGGTCCAGTCAACCCCAGTCCCAATTCAACAGACACAAAGGGTCTCTGGTTAAATAATTTGTTAAGAAATTAAAGGAATTGAGTATAGCATAAAGGATCAAAGTTGCAAAACTAGTCATTCAAAGCACATACAAAAATAAAGAAAACTTAACTGGTTACTTAGGCCCCCTGGCCTTATCTGACTCACAGTTACATTCTGTGAGGCTCTCCCACTGCTAGTCCATGGTGAAAGAGATAGAGCGTTCCCTGGACAGTGGTGATTTACATACTTCTGGGTCAGACTGGAATGTCTAGATACTCCTACTTATAAAAAATCTCTATCTTGAGGGGATAATATATATCTCAGCCTGTGGGGACCCTAGCGATGCAGT
This sequence comes from Furcifer pardalis, assembly GCA_030440675.1. Taxonomy (NCBI): domain Eukaryota; kingdom Metazoa; phylum Chordata; class Lepidosauria; order Squamata; family Chamaeleonidae; genus Furcifer; species Furcifer pardalis. The sequence goes on along the minus strand of CP126890.1, from coordinate 35,191,358 downwards.
GGAAGTCCTTTCCAGGTGCCTGGAGGCTGTCAAGGTCTGGATGGGGGACAACGGGCTACAACTGAATCCTGGCAAGACTGAGTGGCTGTGGGTTGGGGGTCCTGTGTTATCTCGGGAACTACCACCTTTGGTTCTGGACGGGGCAGTCTTGCCCCAAACAGACCCAGTACGTAACTTGGGGGTCCTCCTGGACTCGCGACTACTGCTCAAAGAGCAGGCAGTTGTGGCCAGGAGGGCCTTTGCACAACTTCATGTGATTCACCAGTTACGGCCGTTCCTAGACCGGGACTCCTTGCTCATGGTCACACATGCCTTGGTCACCTCCAGACTTGATTATTGTAATGCGCTCTACATGGGGCTGCCCTTGGTGACCATTCGGAGGCTTCAGCTGGTCCAGAATGCAGCTGCACGAGTAGTGTTGGGATGCGGGCATTATGCCCGTGCCTCACCGCTGCTGAGGGAGCTGCACTGGCTCCCAGTTTGCCTCTGGGTGCAATTCAAGGTGCTGGTTATTACCTTTAAAGCCTTTTATGGTAGTGGTCTAGGTTACTTGAGAGACCGCATCGTCCCAAGGACATCTACCTGGCCCACCAGAGCGGATCGGAGAGACTCTCTGGTTGTGTCATCAGCCAGAGAGGCGCATCTCTCTGGCACTAGAAGGAGGGCCTTCTCAGTGTCTGCTCCAGCCCTGTGGAACCTCCTCCTGATAGAGCTACGCCTGCAGACAGAGTTGCTGTCCTTTAGGAAAGGAGTGAAAACCTGGCTGGCAGGTCTTGTCTGGGGAGTGGATGGTTCAATTTCCCCAGCCAGTTGGATGGTTTGACCCCCAGTACATCCAAGTTATGATGCCTAGCTTTTAATTACGTTTTTAAGCTTTTTAAAGTTTTTAATTTTTAAAGTGTTTTTAAAATTGTTGGAAATCGTCCTGGGTCCCTTCGGGGAGGAGGGCGATAAACAAATATAAATAAATAAATAAGCACATGGTGAAACAGAGATCAGAGAAAAGCAGATTTAAAATGGGACCTTCTATGACAGGTTCCAATTTCTGTTCAGCTATGAAATCTTGTCTACCACAATGCCATTTTAATTTATTCTACAAGCTTCTTGTAGGAGAAAGGATACTCTGGATTGCTCAGGGGAAAGGGAGCAGAGAGTCAGGACAAAAATGTTTATGATGTTACGGGAGGTAATAGGGTATCCAGTCCATCCCTCCATCCCATACAGTTCTAGAGAGGAAGAATCTTCAAAAGAGGATTACTCAGCCTCTGACAACCTCCAGTGAGGACCGCACTACCCCACAGCTGACTGCCAATACTTTTTCATAGCATTTTATCAAAACCTCTACCCTCTTAAGCCATTAGAAAATTAATGCCCTTCAGTTTAAGTCTTGATTTCTAGAAAACTTTTCTTGTCTTATTTCGGGTCTGTTCTGAATTCAGTACGAGGTTCTGAGCACATAATCTGCACACCTGATTCTTTGGAACCTTTTCTTGCCATATTTCTAGACTGATCATGCAGATACATCATGATAAAGATGAAGCATATAGAACTTGGTTTTTCTTGTTTTCATGCACGTGTAGAAGTCAGCCACTGTGATGGACAGGATTAACAGACATGATCCCAATCTTCCTACATTAATCCAGCTTTGATAAGGACTTAATGATCCTTGAAAACCCTTCAGCTGCACGATTCTAAGATTTCAAACATACATATCATATACAGTATATGCAAAATACTAATGTGTATCTTGAGCTGCCTGGATAGCTCAGTGGTTTAGGCATCTGGCTGTTTAATTTCCCAGTATGCCTCCTATGGGAAGAGCCAGGCTATATAGTGACGGGCAAGCTACGCAGTCCCTGAGCACTCCCAGAAGAGCAGGATTGGAAACCACTTCTCTGTCTAAAAAACCCTGAAAAGGCTTATCATAAATCAGAATTAAGTTGGCAGCCCACCATTATTGACGTGTATCTGATTTAATGTAAAGTTACATTACAAATTATCAACTGCATTTACATTATAAAATATTATTTTATTTATTCAATTTGTATTGCCACCCCAATCAACATGCAACTCTGGGCGGCGTACATAAAATCCGCAACATTTAAACTATAGAAACCCTTAACATTCCTAGAAACACTGGAAAACTACCTCCCACCCACACCAATTAAAAATCTAGTTAAGAACTCTTAAAAGCATGAGTGATCCTGCTCTAAATGAGCCAGTGGGAGTGGGAGTGGTTGCTCCCTCTCCACCTCCCAACACTTACCCTGCCAGCCAGGTTTTCAGCTCTTTCCTGAAGGGAAGCAGCTCTGTCTGCAGACACGGTTCAATTGGCAGGAGGTTCCATAGGGCTGGAGCAGATACTGAAAAGGCTCTTCTTCTAGTGCTAGAGGGAAGCCTATCTAGTAGTTAGTATTTTTAAAGAGCCCCTCTGGTCTGCTCTAGATGGACAGGCCGATGTCCTTGGGGTGATGCGGTCTCTTAAGTATCCTGGTCCACTACCATTTAGGGCTTTAAAGGTAATTACCAGCACCTTGAATTGCACCCGGAGGCACACTGGCAACCAATGCAGCTTCCGTACCATGCGTGAGACATGGGCATAACACCCACACCCCATCACTACACAGGCAGCTGCATTCTGAACCAGCTGCAACCTCTGAAGGTCATCAAGGGCAGCCCCATGTAGAGCACATTACAATAACCCAGTCTGGAGGTGATCAGAGCATGTGTGACCATAAGCAAGGAGTCCTGGTCCAAGAACAGGCGTAATTGGTGAATGACACAAAGTTGTGCAAAAGCCCTCCTAGCCACGACTGCCACCAACAGGAGGACCCCCAAATTACATACTGGGTCTGTCTGCGGCAAAAAAGCCCCATCCAATATTCTATTTATATATGAGGTTCCTGATGGACTTCCATTCAAGAGTGGTTGGGCAGGGTTACACCTGCTGCAAAGTATTAGCAGAAAACCCCACTCAAGAATGGCACTGTTACCACATACCGTAACTCCCTTATGGAGATTTGTGCTCTAAAAGTTCTGTTGTCATTGGGAAGATGAATTAGAGAATTGCTCATCTGAGCAAATCAAGCCTGGTTTCTTAGTGAAACTTTGCACTGCCCTGAGCAATAAAATTGCTCCTTGCTACTCTTACTAAGTAGTATGTGGTTTCTGAGACTGGTTGATACCAAATCTTCTTCTGGTTCTAACATATTCCACACCCGGATGGCTCATGAAAATGTAATCCTCCCTCCTCAATCAACCTGCAAAATTGCCAGCTCAGAACCACAGTGTTCCTCAACAAGCTTTTGTGCTACTCAAATACTGCGGGATGGAATGGACTCCCGTCTTTGTCCCAGCTCCTGCCAACCTAGCAGTTTGAAAGCAAGAAATTGCAAGTAAATAAATAGGGACCACTTCGGTGGGAAGGTAACAGCATTCCATGTGCTCCGGTGTCTTGTCATGCCTGCCACATGACTACAGAAAGGTCTGCAGCAGCAGAAAAGGTGGCTCTTCGGCTTTGAAACAGAGATGAGCACTGAACCCTAGAGTCAGATATGACTGACTTTCAAGCAAGGGAAACCTTTACCTTTACTTACCCAACACAACTCCATAGTCTGAAGAAACAGCTCTTCTCACTGCTCCTGCTTAAGTACCTTCAATACCTTATTGGGTACACTTTGCTAATGTGGCTATACAATTTTAGGTATGTATCTTTGGCTTTCTTTTGTTTGCCTATATTGTAGCGTAGTGTTGTTTGTCAGATAGCAGCAATGGCTGCAACGTGATGTCCATCTTTGAATAACCCCGCCCTGTTCATTTGTGTTCTGGTAGGCTTATGCTGCACAGAAATTTAGAGGCATGTGTTGTAAGTGAGCATGATAATGTGACATGCTTGACAAAGAACAATGACTTTGCTTATCAGTGTTTTCAATGATTTCTTGATTTCACTTATATTAGAATGATTATTCTTTCATCTTACGGTACTTGTTCTAAATACTAATAGCACAAATTCTGCATGAAAAAGTTCTCTCCCTCTTTAAAAGAAAATGCCATGGAACTCTTATCTTTAGATCTCAGCATGATGTACTATAGCTGCACAGTCTCCATTTATACATACTGCATAATGATCACAAAATGCTTTGCAAAATCATTCAGCACTATGTGGCCCAGTGGCAGGAAAGTAGAATATAAACTATTTCATACACAGGTGCCCCCTTTTCTTCTCACTACCAATATTATTAAGCTTAACATATGTTTCAGAGTTTGTACAGCAGAAATGAAAATATTCATTGTCTAAAGTTTGTTATTTGAATCTCTATGAAAGTTATAAAAAAAAAGATAACTGCATAACATTAACTGACATTGCAAAAGAGTGATTTTTTTCTGCTCTTTCATGATGGGGCAAGTTCCCAGATTGTCAAACATATACAAAGAGTCAATTTCCTCTTACAGTTAAGGCTACACTCTAGGTGAGGCAGCAAATCTGTGCCCAGGCTGTTTCACTGTCTCCGGTTGGGAATTCATTTATGATCAACCGCTCCCTTTTTAGAAAGAAGCTCTGAAAACCAAATCCTGAATGTTATGGAAGAGAGTTCTACAGATTCCTTCCTAACATTCTAATTTTCGTTGCTGTTTTGAGCAAAGGAGCGGCCATGCAACTTACAGTACAATCAGGCAGGATTTAGTTCCATTATTTGGTCCAGTTTGTGAACAAGCTAGTTCACTCCTCCTTCTAGTGATCATGATGTACAGGCAATCGAAAACCAGTTTGTTCCTTTATCCCTATCTACCAACACCTTTTAGGGCGCTATGCCAGGAACAATCATTTTTTTCTGTGCTGGTAGAACGACTCCATTTTGGTTCATTTCTGGCATGTGCGATCACCAGGATAAAATCAAATTGGATTTTTTACTTACTTTATGCTACAGGAGCAAACCAGTTATCAATAAACTGAAATCTTCCTGATCTTTCAGTGGAGGGAGAAACAGAAGCTGATGCAACTTTAAAAAAAATTGTAATTCAGTATGGAATTGATTACTCAGAAAACCAATTCAGCATTACACCATTTGAAAAATATACCTTTAAAATTGTAAGCTTTATCCCATGCTCCCACAGAGGATACAAGAAGGAACAAGGGTATAAATATTGTTTATTCTTCCTTCCTTCTCCTGCCATTTTTAAACTTTCCCTTTAAAGGAAGGGATGGAGTAAATAGGGTCACTTGAGATGCATCCAAACCGCATGAGAATGCAAGAATTGCATCAAATGGCACATCATTTCATGCAACCTTAATCAACAAATTTAACTCAATTTAGCCCAATCCAATCTGGCCATCTAACTACACCCTTAGGTAGAAATTGACCATTTCATAGAAACCAGTAATATGCACCACAGTTCTTTCTGAAATCTTTTCCATGTCAAAACAAGCCATCTTACTGAACAACCAATCTACTGCTCCCCACTCATGCCCATATAGGACAGGAGCAATCTGTGACAAAATGCTGCAGTGCATGTATGGTGTAAGTGTATGTTTGGGATGTTTTACTTGAACCTGTGGTTACTGGGGGTGGGAGGTGGAAAATGAAACAAAGCAAACACAGGAGTGCATGTTCTAACTTGGTTCTTTCTCCATGTAAAGAATTCACCCAGTTTTTGAATGCTGAAAAATGAAACTAGGTACAAGAAATCAAGGGACCATGAAAGTTCCTGCTTGCAACAGAGTACAGTAATACCCCTGATAACAATTGCACCGGATAACGCTAAAACCGCATAATGACGACAAATTTGGGGGGAAGATTTGCACCGGCGAACGTTCTTTTTAGCGTTATCCGATGCATCATAATAAAGAAGTAAAGGAGGCCAAAGCTCCTCTCCCTGCCACTTCCCTCCTTCCCTCCCACCCCCAGCAGTTTGGGGACTCCCCACCCCCACCCCACCCCCACCACTGTGACTACAGGGAGAGAGAGGCTTGAATACATGAAGGGGGAAAAAAGCCTCTCTCTCCCTGTAGTTTAAATACAGGGAGGAAAAAAGACACGAGGCTTGTGTTTTTTTCTTTCCCTTCCTGCATTGAAACTACAGGGAGGGGGAAAGAGAGAGAGGTGATTGGTTCTCTAGAGAACCAATCACATCTCTCTATTTCCCCCTTCCCTGTAGTTTAAATACAGGGACGGAAGACTGATAAATATAGGGAAGGAAAACTGCAGTAGTGTCGGGGGAAATGCGCTTTCCCCGATCCTACTGCAGTCACAGCGGTGGGGGGTGGCTTTAAAGGCAGGGAGGTCTCTTTCTTTCCCTGCCTGCCTTTAAAGCGGTTTGTCCCTGAAGTCAGGGCTTTTTTTTAGCGTTGTTCGATGCATGCATCGGACAACGCTAAAAATCGGATAACGTCATGACTTGTAGAACCAAGTCATAACGTTATCCGGGGTATTACTGTACTGTACAGTAAAATCCCTACTTACATAAAAAATCTGTTCCGTAGGCTTTTATGTAAACCGTTTCTTTTTTTAACTCGAAGCAAACCCATAGGAAAAATAAATTTTTACATAACTCGAAGCAAATCCAGAGGGAAAATGAATATGTTACTTAACTCAAAGCAAACCCATAGGAAATTGTAAATCGGGACTTTTATGTAAATCAGGACATGGTTTTTTTAGTGCAAAAATCATTATGTACGTAGCATTTTATGTAACTTGAGGCATATGTAAGTTGTGTACAGTATTTGCACAGGAAGATATTGGAGGGTTTTCTGGAGGGGGGAATATTTTACCAAACTCCAGATGTATTAATATTTTGGGTGCATCTATCAATTTCTGTAGATAGTTCTCACTCCCATAGTGTTAAGAGGAAACTTCAACAGTATGCATTTTCATGCAAAGATCAGAAAAACCAAGCCTTACAAAATTTGCGTATACATAATATTCATTCATGAGACAGAGGCCTTACATTTGGTTGCCCTCTATATTTTTTAACTGATACTAAGTAAAGTGTGGTTGGTAAAAGCCGGCAATCAGAACTGGGCTGATCTTGATTAGAATGGTTAAAATCTCTCCATCAGGCAACAGTTTTGCTTGGTAAACATAGATTGCATTGTAATACAAGGTGAAAATTACACATCCCAGTATAAAAGAAACACATAATCTGCTTGAATAGTAAAAGCCTATTTCTCCCCACTTTATTTCTGTATAAAAATATAGACTTTATCACAGTATAAGCAATAATAATACTATTAGTAAGCTAAATTTTGCTGCAAAATATATATTCTAAGAGTGAAGAATCTTCTCACAAACTATTTTTCCCCTGTGAATCCAGCTGCAATGTACACTAAATAAGCACCTGTATTAAAAGACTAGCGGGTGCTTATGTGATTCCCTTTTCAACCTGCATAAAATGAATGAAAACATTTTAAACATTGAACATTAACAGTAAATAGTAAACAACAATATTGACTCGGTGGAAGTTGCAGTCTGTTCAGTGGCATTGCATTTCTGAATATTCTCAGCTTCATTACTCTGTACAGATGGGACCTGTGCTTCCACCTTATTTCCTGTCCTTTGTGGGAAGGATGTCTGTAATCCAGTAAAGAAACAGAGAAGAGATTGCCTTGGCATGATCTGCAAAAGAAAAACAAGTTCCTTATCATAACACTAAAAATCTCAAATATTCATCTGTTTCCCATTTGCTGCCGGATAGGAGAGTGGAGAAAACACCTGTGCCCTGGAGCTACTGAAAACCTCAGATTTCTTACTCCAAACAAATAAGTGTGGCTGCAACATGAGTAGTTTCTAGCAGGGATGAGTTTGGACCTCTGTTGTAAAATATAGATACTTCCTATAGAAAGGGCAGAAATATAATAAAAATGAGTAGATTTTTAGCTAGATAATAGCACAATTGTCTATTGTATCTCATTTTGATATCTCATTTTAATGTCTACTGCTTGGACAAGTTACTTTTTGCGCCACGAACTCCAAGCCAGCATGACAAGTGGATATATTCATTATGAGATTCAGGGAACTGGAGTCCTATAAAAGTACAGTGTTACCTCGCTTAAAGAGCATAAGGCATTCCATGGGATTGCTCTTTAAGCGAGTTTGCTCTTTAAGCGAAACACCATTGTAAGTGACCAACTGTGACTTCTGGAGGGCGGGATTGAGAACCTCATTTTAGTTGTTAAGTGAGTTTTTGGTTGGTTTTAGTTGTTAAGCGAGCCAACCATTCAGAGAAACCTCTGTTTTTTATGCGAAGTTTTACTGTAATCTGTCCAAGCTCCAATTCAGCTATCCAATTTCTCACCCTTTTCTCCTGGTGTCAATTGCCATGCCAGTCCTGCTGCCCATCTCAAATTCTTATTTTCCTGTTTTATTTTGTTGTTCTTCTATATTTCCCTCTTCACTGGCTACCTTTCCCCCAGCCTGCACTTGATTACTGCTGTCTTCTCTTTTTCTTTCTTAAGGTTCTTCAAGTTCTCATGCCTTTCTCTTTCTCTTCCTTCACTTCTTATTAGGTAGTGTCTTTGCTCAATGGAGGACAGCAAAAATGTTCACTACCACACCATGGGCGAAGCTTATGTCATGGACGGAGCCTATGCCATGGGCGGAGCCTACGCAGTGGGTGATCTAGTCATGCCTGCCATATGGCCATGTATACATCTGCAAACACAGGCAGCACTGACTCTTTGGCTGTAAATGGAGATGAGCAGTGCACTCTAAAGTTGGATATGACTGGCTTTTGAGCAAAGGACACATTGAACCACTTGCAGGGACAACACCTGATGGGGCAGGGCAGGGAGTTGGGCGTGGCCACCCAATTTCGCGCCCCCCCTCCCCGAAGGCCACCTAATTTCACCACCCCCATGCCCAGAGGCCACCAAATTTTGCTACCACCCCTCCCCCGGGTGTGTGTGTGAACCTGTTGCTGCCCACCACTCTTTGCTCAATCTAATCTTCTGGTTGCATTCTCTGCTTTTTCACTGCTTCCTTCCACCTTTTGTTCTGATCTCTCTTTATGTTTGGAAGTCTTAATCTTTTAGAATCTTCCCCCCTAATATCTCTTAATGATTGTCTTTACTTTGTTTGTTCTTCTTTTATTAGTATTTCAGCTCAAAGTCTATTTTTGTGCATTTCCTTTTGGGGCTTCCCCCCTTTTCCACCTTCTCCAACCAACACTTTCTTTCTTTATCAGTGTTTTGAAGTGTTTCCCAAACTTTGGTTTTTGGACTTCAATTCCGAGAAGCCTAAGTCAATTCCCAAAGCACTTCTCAGCCAATGTACTGACTTCTGGGAATTGATGTCCCCCTGTGGGGAGTGGGCCCCACAATGGGAAACACTGATGTATTGTCAGTGTATACCACCACCATCCTTTATTAACTGATTAGTCATCTGACTATATCAGGTTGAAATAAAATAAAAACAGTTTATATCAGATAATGAAACTGTGGGTACAGCAGGCCTTTTTATTATAAAGCGCCAAATAATTTTAGGTACTTGATAAATAAGAGGTGAAGATTAAGGTTATGGGGAAAAAGAGGATCATGATAAAACATCAGAAACACCATTGCTTTTTTAAAATATATGCTGCTTTCTACTATACACATTAAGTCATATCCAACGCTGGTAAGAGAAGAAGAAAAAAGACCTAAAGGTTCCTTTTTAGAGATACATTATGTAAAGCACAATGCTGGAAATACTGAATATACTTGAGTATAAGCCAACCCGAATATGCGCCGTTCTGAAACCCAGGAAAATAGATGGGCTTGAGTATAAGCTGAGGGTGGGAAATGCAGCAGCTGCTAATGAGTTTCTATAATCAAAATACATGAAAATATAGTAAAATTAATTAAAATGTTGGTGCATCTCAATCCAACATGGTTCTGGGGCCCTCATAGTCATTGACCCAAGTATAAGACGACCCCCTTTTTGGGGCTCAAAAACTTGGCTTATACTCGAGTATATACGGTAATGTTTTCAGGGCAAGAACTTTAACACGTGGTGAGATAAACCTGAGCAAAACAAAGAAATATGATACTCCAATGCAATCCTCATAACAGTCAATGAAGTTACTCCCCAGACATGCAAATATAGAACTGAAGCCTAAGAATACATCTGACAAATGTAAAAGAGGTAGATGCCATCCCTCCCATGATTTTATCTCTTAAAGGACCCTCTGGTAGTTTTCTTCAACTTTCCAAACCCTCTTATTCTTAATAGTAGTTATTTTGTGCACCTAGAGTTGCAGTTCTCATGGCCCAACAGCGACTTATATCTATTTACCTGTGCATAACATGGCAGATACTGGATACATGGGAAGATATGATGTTGTTTCCCACAGACGGGGAAAACATAACCTTCTCCTTTCTGCCTGCAGTTTTAAGAGAAGCACTTGCCAAGTTTGAGATCCTAAAAACCTGGAGCTGATCTTTAGCAACGTTGTACACTAACCTTCCCTGGCTTGATGCCTTCCAATGGGCCAGACGACAACTCTCATTATAAATACCGTGGGATGTGATTAGCAACACACATAGAGAGCACCAATTAGAAAATATTGGCATAGACCCATTTTAAATGCTACGTGTTTTAGATGGAACATTCCAATGATGTATAATCCCACTTCTAGGCCACTCCGTTATTTGAGTACTGTTATCTCCCCTCACCAAATTAATTGGAGTGCACATGGAGTAACAAAACTATGCACAGGTAACTATAATGCCTCCAGGCCTACTAGAATATGCAAATAAATGAGAGAAGAATTATCAGGGGCCAGCTGTGCAATTTTTTTCACACACACACAAAAAGAGGCATGTCAGAACACATTTTATCTTTTCAGTGGGTGACAATTGCCTAAGCAACAAGAAATAACACTATTTTGGATTTGATGCTTGCCAACAAGAAGGAAAATGTTAACAGGCAGATTTAAGAGAAAAGGCAACCCTAAGGCTGAAGGAGTTCACCGCTCAGAGAGAAGAATGGCTTCTTAAGAAACTTTCCTGCCAACCTAGCAGTTTGAAAGCAAGAAATTGCAAGTAGATAAATAGGGACCACTTCGGTGGGAAGGTAACGGCGTTCCATGCGCTCCGGTGTCTAGTCATTCCTGTCACATGACCATGGAAACGTCTGCAGAAGCAGACAGCGCTGGCTCTTCGGCTTAGAAACAGAGATGAGCACTGACCCTAGAGTCGGATACGACTGGCTTTCGAGCAAGGGAAACCTTTACCTTTACTAAGAACCTTTCAAGACAATGGTTTGCATTTCCCCTCAATATGTGTGGCTTTGCTATGTTTCTGGTAGGCATAGCTCACCTCAAAACCTAATGGGGAAAGCTTGTCCTCCATAGCAGCTGTATTCCAGATGTTCTGCATTGCATGAAGCACTTTCAAAGAGGGACTCCTTTGTATTCAGAGCACTTCTCTCAAGTCCCAGACAGTCTGACTAGTTTCATTAGAATATGAATGGAAGCAGCTGGTTTGAATGGAAGGAATGGATGTTATACAAGAACAGACTTCTCAAAAGAAGAAGAAAGGACAAGTTTGATTGCCAGATAATGATTTATGATGCTTCTAGAAAGCAGGAAAAGGGCTCTTGGAAAAATTACTGCACCTGCACCTTACACCATCCAACATGGCCAGGGGATTCTTGGAGCTGTAGTCCAAGAAGAAATTTTTCAAACCCCTGGGCTACCTATGGTTAAAGAGGTTGGCAAGCCACAGTTATTTCTCATTCACTTTCTCTCTCATTCCAAAGCACTGATTCTTCATCTCAACAATAAAGCCTTTCTGGTCTCCCAATGGCATAACACCATCTTAGCTACAATGGATGTGGAAGCTCTGTACACAAACATCCCACACAAAGATAGATTTATATACTGCCCCAATCAACAGACTCTGAGTGGTGTACACAGTCCAGCGAGCACCTTACTGGCTGCTCAACAAAACTTAAAAACCAATATAAAAACAGTTAAAAGTCCTTGAATAAAACCAATTACAAGAGGGGAGGACCTCAGACGAGCCAGAAAGCAGAGCTTGTTGGCAATCCTGGCCCCCAGACCCGTTCCTCTAACCACATTTTCAATTCTCTCCTAAATGGTAACAACTGGGCCTGGAGGTGTAATTCTACATGGAGGAGGTTCCATAATGTGGGGGCTATGACCAAAAAGGCCCTTTTCCTCATGCTGGAGAGGCATGCCTCCCCAACAGATGGTATATGGAGAGTGCCCTCTTGGTTTGCTCTCGTGGGACAGGTCAATGTCCTAGGGACAATTGCAGGCCATCTCTTGCCAAAAATGTCCTTCTGTGCTCTATATAAGACAAACAGGACAATCTTTGCACAAAAGAGTTAATGGACATAAATCAGATATCCGGAATGGCAACACAGAGAAACCCATTTCAAACCATTTCTATTTACCTTGACAATTTATCCAAGACCTGAAAGTTGCAATTCTGAAACCAGGGCTGTAGCCAGGATTCTAGATTTTTTTTTCAGGAGGGGGAATCCCCCCCCCCCCAGGAGGGTCAACAGTGTCTCACACACACATATATAACAACCCCAGCCCCCTCTGGTTATGGCCCTATCTGAAACAGAGTAATTAAAAGCCTAGGATCCAGAGAGACAGCATAAATAAAATACATCCATCTGTTGAACGCCCATCAAACAAAGGTTTGAATATTAGCCAAGGGTTTCTGGGACATTCTCAAATTTGATACACAGATTGTTATATGCTGCTATGTATTTTGTATATTATATTTTGTTATATTACACCACCACAAACCTTCCTGTAAAATTCTCTTTCACAACATAGGCTGTCTCACATAACAAAGGATGTGCTCACATAATAACACAAAGTTTAAACTGATTAGCAAATGTTCAGTGCCAGGTGTTTGTTTTGTATCTACCCACCATTTTCAATTGAAAAGGGGACATTTAGAGCTATTCTGACTAACAGCCAGAGATCATCTGCTACTCTGCCAGTTATAAAAAGCCATATTGATTTGTATACTTCTTTGTCATGCTGACTAATCACTTGTGCCTCTGTATCTGATGTACAGTAAAAGCTCACATAAAGAGCACCTCGCTTAGAGAGTAACTCGCTTAAAGAGCAGAATTTTCTCTGAATGGTTGTCTCACTTAACAAATAAAACCAACCAAAAAAACTCACTTAACAAATAAATTAGGTTTCACTATCCCCCCCGCCAGAAGTCACAATTGGTCACTTACAATGGTGTTTCACTTAAAGAGCAAACTTGCTTAAAGAACACATTTTGCTCTTTAAGCGAGGTACCACTGTACAGTATATAAACTGATACCATGAAGTCTCACTCCCATGTCTGATGAAGTTCACTTGATCCAGAAAAGCTCACATTAAAATATAACAATTAGTCTTTAAAGTGCTACAGTGTTTTTGTTTTGTTTATTCTCCAGTATGCCTTCTCACTTCAGAAGCATTCCTAGTGCAATGCTGATTGGATGGGAGATATATTTATGTTGGCCCCATATATGTCAATGTTATTTTCATGCACATAAGAGAGCATGTGTAGGACAGCACAAAAGATGTAGGTAAAGGTGCATGCAAAGAAGCCTTAAACCTCATTGAAAATCCAGGGGAATTACTTCATAGACATGCAAAGGGGCATGCTTGCAAGCCATAAGTGTGTATGTTTTTTATGATGGATCTGAACACTTGGAGTTGAGTAATTTATACATATAAACAGAAAATGTATCATTCCCTGTTCTCTGTAACCCCAAATAAGAATAAATTGAAATAATGTATGCGTGCAGGAAGATACATCAAGCAAAAAAAATTGAGACAGCCAATCTCAGAAAATGTCACCAATGTTTGCTTGAAGAAACAGATCCCTAGTTAGTTACCCTTTCTTTTTTGTTCTAGTACTATTGCATTTATGTACCAGGCCTTTAATCTCTATGTTTTAAAGTCATTTGCTAACAATGAACAAAATGTTTTAGATTTTTGTGTAAATCAAATACCAGTTTAGGCCCGCAGCCCTGTTGTTTCATAACTGTTGAATTGGCCCAACATATGCTCCACATGTGGACAATCTCAGGTTCAGCCACCAGTTTCTCCTGTCTGGGGAAGACTCATGTCCAATTCAATTGGAGTCATCATCTGTACGGTCAATACTGAATTAGACTGACCAAAGGTCTGAATGCTTAGCACATGTTCAGAGGATGGAGCAGGGCCGGGGAAATGTGACACTCCAAAGGTTACACAGAAATGCTGGAAGTTGCCTTACATGGTCCGAGCGTGGGACTGTCCACTTGTTTGAGGCAAAAAGGCGCTCTTCGCCTCAAACACGCGGACGGTCCGAGCGGTCCAAATGCGGGCACAGTAGCAGGGTGACTGGGGAGCCGAGCGGGAAGTCTCCGGTTGGTTTCCCAGCCACCCTGCCACTGTGGGCGCATCTGGGATGCGACTGGTGCTTGGGTTGGGACCGGTGCTGCCCTTTTCAAAGAGGCAGGTGGAATGTCCCCCTGTTCCCTTTCCTCTTAGGAAAGGGAACGGGTGTTGTTTTTAACATTGTGCAATGTATGCATCACACAACATTAAAAACTGGATAATGATGAGACTAGTGGAACCAAGTCTCACCGTTATCCAAGGTACTACTGTATATGGAAACCCATGTATTTCCCATCTCTGTCAAAAAGTCTCCTACCCGTTACTCTAGAGATAGTGATCCAACATATTCCACACCACTTCATTAAAAACAACAGAGATATTTTGGCCTTTATTATTTTTTGTACATGGACTGTTTCCTGAGTGACCTCCCAATTAATACTACATGCTACCAGACAGTCATCTTTGCTTGCTGCACAAGAGATTCATTTTCTGGCCAAAAAGATCCTGCCTTGTGAAGCCAAGTATATCAACAAGCTGATCACAATGGTTCATTTTCCTATGTACTACACCATTATAAAAAATGACAGTGTTTATTTCATTGTACAGTACAGGATTTAGCTTTCTTATTGAAAAGGACTACACCTGATGGTCTTTTGTTCTCCTTTAATACTATGCATTAAAACTTATAGGTTGGCTCCAGAGATGCATTAATAGAAGAAATCTGATAGTGAAACTGCTCCATGTTGTGTAATAGGTGATGGAAATCATTATGTGCTACTGTATACAAGCTCCAGTTCTCAGCTCTTTTCTCATGTAAGACTCTTATGGTAACCCAGGAAAAAGCTCTTCTGTACATCAAAGAATTTGCTCACACAAAGACATTTCAGAATCAAACCTTTTGTACACAAGCACCAAGTGAGGGAAAATGTCCTTGAACAAAAGATTTGCTTTACTTACGAATGTGCATCCACAAGAAAAAGAACATTTAGCAGGGCATTTGTAAACTCCGGAGCGACAGGGCTGCCTGGCTCCTCCACCACCAACACGGCCCAGGAGACCGGCGGATGGAGGGAGACGCCGACGCGGACGCCGCTACAGCCTCCAGCCGGAGGGCCGGCACCTGCCCTCACGCCCCGCCCCCGCGGGAACTTTAAAAACTCCAGAGCGGCAGGGCTGCCTGGCTCCTCCACCACCAACACGGCCCGGGAGACCTGTGGCTGGGGGGAGACGCCCCCGCTATAGCCTTTACCTGGACTACCGGCACCAACCCCCAAACCCCGCTTTGGCGAGTGATTTAAGAACTTGGGAACGGCAGGACTGCCTGGTTCCACTACTGTTGGCGTCACCAGGGACGGCCGTGGACAGGCAGCATCAGGATCGGGGCTGGAGGAATGGATGGGGGAAGCAAGGAAGGACCGGCCAGCCAGAGAAGGGGGATCAGGCTCGGCCTGCTGGGCCTGGGGGGCTCCATGGGGCCCAAATTGGTGTGGTAATGGGCATGGGGTGTTACGTCGGGAACCAAGGGGCGGGCCGCACACGGAGAACGCGGGACAGATGTTTGGTTGCTGTCCCGTGTTCTAGCCCCTTGGCTACACCTCTAGGTCCTGAGCAGCTGGTCAAGAGTGACCCCTCCCTTAGGCTGCTGCTGGTGAATGCCAGATCAGTCTGCAATAAGGCCCCTCTGCTTGCAGACACAATTCTGGGGGAGCGGGCTGATCTGGCATGCATCTACGAGACCTGGCTGGTGCCTGAGGATGGGGTACCCGTCTGAACTTTGCCCGGCCAGGTTCGGTGTGTGGCACCAGCCTAGGGAGAGGGGAAGGGGCGGGGGAGTCGCCGTGGTAGCAAGGGAGTCTTTGGGAGTGACCAGGGCCACGGCTCCACAAATTCCGGGTTGTGAGGCCCTGTTCTTGCACATGGGCCCTAAGGGTCAGCTGGGAATCTTGCTCATGTACCTGCCTCCCTGCAGAGTACCAGACTCCCTGCCTGAGCTCCTTGAGGCGGTCTCCATGCTGGCATTGGAGACCCCCAGGTTGATGGTCCTGGGGGACTTCAATTTGCCGTCATTGGGGATTGGCTCGGAGGTAGCCCGGGAGTTCATGGTTTCCATGGCAACCGTGGGCCTGACCCAAGTAATCCAGGGTTCTACCAGGAGCAGTGGCTACACCCCGGATTTGATCTTTTTGTCGGAGCTGTGGCAGAGTGATCTGAAAGTACAGAATTTAGACATCACTCCTGTGCCATGGTCAGATCACTATCTGGTGACTCTAGACTTCCGGGGGGGGGGCGAGACTCCACCATAGGGAGGCAGGGCCGATTAAATAGGCCCGCCCCCGGCAACTAATGGATCCAGAAGGATTCCAAAGGGAGCTGGGGTGTTGTCCTCTTGACCTGCGAAACAATTCGTCCGAATCCCTTGTCGACTCCTGGAACAGGAGAGCGACCGCAGCCTTGGATGTAATTGCGCCACTACGGCCTCTCCATGCTCGTGGGGATCGATCTGCCCCTTGGTTTACAGAAGAGCTAAGGGAGCTGAAACGAGCTAAGAGACGCCAAGAGCGCCACTGGGCGAAGACCCGGAGCGAGTCCGATCGAACACTGGTTAGAGCAGCCATTAAAGACTACCTAGTGGCGATGAGGACGGTGAAACGCCAATATTTCACTGCCCTCATTGCCTCCGCAGATAACCGCCCAGTGGCCCTGTTCCGGGTGACCAGGTCCCTCCTTGGCAAAGGGGGGCCGGGCCCCGGTTGGCAGGGATCTGCTGAAGCGTTTGCTTATTACCTAGCGGGGAAAGTCGCTCAGATTCGCTCAGAGTTTAATCCTGGTGTCAGGAAATAGACCCTATTTCCTAATGTCTCCCAAGGCTTGAAAGTGCTATTTTTTAACTAGGCCTCATAGAAATCCATATTTCCCTCTGTGTGCCTTACAAGACTGCCACAATGATTTGTTGATATTTCAGTGTTCCTCTGTTGTTATCTTTCTAGCCGTGTTGTGTCTTTGCATAAAGGTAAACAACCATTGTTGTAAACAACCATTGTTGTGAGAAAGTTTTCTCTCTTGCTTGCTGATACGTGATTGGCTAAGCTGTCCCACCTGATGGCAGATTCTCCATTTTGCAGAGAAGTGAGAGTTAGTACGTGTCTGGATTTTCAATGGCGTAAGACCCTGGACTGTAACTCTGTTTGCTGGTATGGGATTACTCTGCTTCTCCATCAGTTAAGACCCCGGACTGTCTGCTGGCATGTTTTCATTATGATTACCTAAATATCTTGGACTGTTTACTGGACTGATCTTATGGATATAACCTTTTGACTTCTGCTTTTCCATGAACTTTCCTACATGAACCTGATGGAATAAAACAGCTGTTTCTCTTTGAAGATTGTTGTTTTTCTTATCACACACACACATGAAGCTTAGCTTGCTACGTTACCAGAAGCCTCCTTTGTTTTGCTCTATGTTCAAAGGCCTTACTGCCTGAGCATAGTAAGAGTTCCTTTTAACCTCCCTGGTTCTCCCAGAAGTGGTGATGCAAGGGTTAAGTTCCAGTGCAGAGCAAGAGGCTCGGGAACGGTAAGGAGGTGCCCTTGTGAATTGGGACGACCGGGTGCATGAGACGTTGTTGCGGTGGGATGTTTCTTCCCTCCTGAAGTTGTTTATGTGAGATGGTGGCAGCGGTGGGATCTTTTCCCTGCCTTTGATGTTGTTTTGGCCTTTCGGAGACGTGCCCCGAAGAAGCGGCGATCTCAAGTTTTTCTCCTGTGTGTGTGAGAGAAAGCCTTTGGCTGAAACCGAAAGTATTTTGCTGGCAGCAGCCAGTGATTCTCCTGGATTATTTACATAGCTGTGGTTCAGAAGGAATTCCCTGAGCTGGAGGGATGCTCAACGTTCCTGTGTTCGGCCCATGAAGTGGCCCTTGAAGGAGTCTCGTGTTCCAGGAAGGAGGAATCCGTGTTCCAGGCCTGCAGAATGGCAGGTAAGCTAATGCCCCTGCAGTTCCCCAGCTTAGACCCCAAGATGTTGGTCCACCCAGATGCTACCTGGTGTTTTGGAAGAGAGGGGATGAAGCAGGATGGGGACTGTCAGGCTGTTGGCCCCCAGATGGCGTGGTCAGGATGGCCCGTGGGGGGTGAAGATTGTCCAGATGTTGGTGATGTAGAGCGTGGAAGGGCCCCACCTGTACCCAGTGTTTCAGAGGAGCCTACTTTGGCCCAGGTGCTGTCCCAGCTCTCTCAGATTTTGGCCTTGCAGCTTGAAGAAGCTAGAAGGCAGGCTGAATGTTCTTATGAGGTGCCTGTGTGTGTTGGTGATGCTATAGATTACAGTGACCCATCTAGGGAAGACCCAGAGAGATGGTCATCTTTGTCCAGGCAGCCTGAAACTCTTGCTGAGTTGGCCCAAAGTACAGATACCCTTGTTGCTTTGAAGCGTACCCAAGAACAGAGTAAAGCAGGAATTGTGGGTTATAGAAGGCCACAAAGAGATGACAGAAGGCCTGTTTTGTCAGAAAGAAGGGATGAAAGGCCTACTTCCAAGGCATCCCCTGTCTCCCAGACCACCAGAGACTTTGTTTGCTTCAATTGTGGGAAGAAAGGCCACACTTCCAGAGATTGTAAGTTACCTAAGAAGCCTTTTACTTCTAAGTTTGTTCCTAGTGGTGTTAGGCCTAAAGAGAAAACAGAATCTCCACCTGCTGCTCAGGCTAAAATGGTTCAGCATTCCAAAAAGCCCCAGCAGGAAAGGCCAACCACATCTGCTGAAGTGTCTCTGCCAGTTAAAAGTTCTCAAGTCATGAGTCATCAAGACCCTGTTGCTGATTTGGTCAAAGATGTGACCTAAGATGGTACCTGGTCTCTATGTGTTCAGACTCCAAGTGAAAGGGTAGACCATATAATTACCCCAGCAGAATTCCTAAGCAAGGAAGACTTGGTTTGGATGAGAGATTATAAAACTAGGCTGGTGGTACTACATAGCCCAGATGGCACTTGTTTGGAACTTCCGGAGGCCCTCTATGACACCGGTTCTGATGTTTCTTCGATTCATTCTTCTTTGGTACACCCAACTCAAATTGTGCCAGGGGCCAGAGTTCAAGTGGAACCGTATTCGTCTGATACCAGGTCTTCTTGTTTTGTAAAGCTAGCCAAGGTGGAAGTTACTTTCCAGCAGTTTACTGGTGAAATCCATTGCCTAGTTCATGAGTGTCAACGCCAACCTAAGTTCCTGATTGGTCTCAATTTGATCAGAGAGGTGCAAAAAGTAAACATGCAAAACTCTCCAGCTGATGCCCAAGGTTCCTGTGTAGAAGCCATGAAAGTAACAACCAGGGCACAAGCTAAGAATGTTGTTTCAACCTCGTCACAAAGTGATGGTTCCCAGACCACAAGTGATGTTACTGCTCCATCTACTGAACAAAGTGGAGACAGTGTTACAACTTTCACAATTGGCCCAGATTTATCAGTCACCAGTGAAGTATTTTTAGACACACAAATGAAGGATTTGTCTTTGCGGGAGCTCAAAGATAAAGCAGTATTGGAAAAGGACATTGTACCCCATCTGTCTGCTCAATTTGTGAAAACTGACAAAGGACTGTTGTACAGATATGTAAAGGTGCAATCAGACTTGCCTTTCAAAAAGCAGCTAGTGGTTCCTAAAGAATACAGAGATGCTATTCTACGTCTGTCTCATGACGACCTCTTCTCAATGCACCAAGGACAGCTGAAAACCTATCAGCGTATTGCAGACAAGTTCTATTGGCCTTCAATGACTCAGGAAGTCAGAAATTATGTTAAAAGCTGTCATCTGTGTCAACGGAGAGGTCATAACCAGTCCAAAACCAAAGCTAACATGCAATCTCCAGTGATTACAGGCATCCCATTTCAACGTTGTGAATGGGACATTATGGGGCCTTTGCCAGTTTCCCGAGGAGGAAAGAAGTTTATCTTGGTCTACGTTGATACTTTTAGCAAATGGGCTGAATTTCTTCCTTTGTCAACTTGTTCCTCGACCCAAGTTGCTAATGCCTTCATGGAAATAATAGGAAGATGGGGGTTACCACAAATTTTAGTGAGTGACCGTGCAACGTGCTTCACTTCTGCCTTAATGAAGAAGGTGTGTCAACTAGCAGGTGTCACCCAAGCTTTTTCAATCGCTTACCACGCGCAATCACACGGAAACGTGGAACGACTTCAGGCCAATCTCCAAAAGATGCTCAAAACTTTTGTACATGCCCAAGGCAAAGGTTGGGCTGAAGCATTGCCATTCCTGAAAGCTGCATATCACTCTACACCACATGCATCCCTTGGTGATTTTAGTCCTTCAGAAGTGCTGTTTGGAAGGAACTTGTGTGGACCTCTTGATTTGTTGAAAGCCAACTGGGAAGACCAAGAGGAACTGCCTTCCAGACATGCTGCTACTTATGTGTATGAACTGCAAAAGAGACTGAAGTCAGTGAGATCCTTTGCCAAAGACAATCTGACTGTTGCCCAAGAGACTTATAAGACTTACCACGATCGCAAGTCCAGACATAAAGAGTTTAATGTGGGAGATTTAGTTATGGTTCTTAAACCTTTGCCAGTGACTACGCTGAACCTCGAATGGGAAGGCCCAGCCAAAGTCATTCAACGTGTGGGCGCAGTGAACTATGCTGTACAATGGGACTCGGGGAAAGTTGTTGTTTATCATGTTAACTCTTTAAAATTGTATTCTTCCAGGGCTGTCAGCGTCATGAAGAACACTGCTATACCTAATGATGTAGAAAATGCTGATCTTGTTTGTCTCAGTGATGAATACCAGCGTGCTGGGAATTTTGATGATCTGTATATTAATAGCAAGGTTCCTGAACATGAACAGATGTTGGTAAGATCTGTACTAGGTAAATACAAACATCTCTTTACATCACAGCCTGGTAACTGTAATTTGCAAACACATAACATAGAACTCACTACAGATGAGCCAATTTGGGCTCCCCCTTACAGGACAGTGGGGGAAGTCCAAAAACAAATTGATGCAGAGGTACAGAAAATGTTGGAAATGGGTGTCATTGAACCTGTTAAATCTTCTTTTTCAGCTCCAATTGTTCTAGCTAAGAAGAAAGATGCATTTGGTAACATTTTACCTGAAATAAGATTTTGTGTTGATTACAGGAAGCTGAACGCTGTAACTGTTCCTGATCTGTACCCAATGCCTAGAATGGATGATTTGGTTCACAAGATTGCTAATGCTAAATATGTTTCTGTTCTAGATTTGACCAAAGGATTTTGGCAGATACCTTTAACAGAAAGTGCTAAACACAAAACTGCTTTTTCCTTAGCAGATGGAAGACAGTTTGCCTTCACACGAATGCCTTTTGGGTTAAGAAATTCACCTGCTACTTTTCAGAGAATGATTGACAAGGTTTTGAATGGTTTGTCATTTGCAAGTGCTTATATTGATGATGTTGCAATTTTCAGTGATTCACTTTCTGACCATCTTAAACACCTTGTAACTGTCCTGCAACGTATTCAGGATGCTGGTTTAACTGTTAAAGCATCCAAATGCCAATGGTGTTTGGGAAAAGTGATTTATTTAGGACATGAAGTTGGTTCTTCTCAAATGGTTCCAGTCCATGCCAAGGTCCAAAGCGCCAAGGACTGGCCTACGCCACAGACGAAGAATCAGGTGAAATCGTTTCTAGGTCTGGTTGGTTTTTACCGTGCGTTTATTCCTGATTTCAGTACTATTGCACATGTCCTGACTGAGCTAACACAAAAACGAAAACCTCTTAAGGTTGTGTGGACTGATGAGTGTCAGAAGTCTTTTGACTTGTTAAAAGAGAAGTTGGTTTCATACCCTATTCTCAGACCACCACAATTTGACAAAGAGTTCATTTGGAAAACAGATGCCAGTAATTATGGTCTTGGCGCATGTCTCCTCCAAAAGGATGAAGAAGGAAACATGCATCCCATCTCATATTTCAGCAGAAAACTGCTTCCCCGAGAGCGTAATTACTCCATAGTGGAAAAGGAGTGCCTGGCCATAATATGGGCAGTAAACAAGTTCAGGCCATTTTTGTGGGGAAGAGAGTTCCAGTTACTCACTGACCATAATGCATTGAAGTTCCTGAACAAGATGAAGAGTTCAAACCAAAGACTCTTGAGATGGGCTTTGTTGTTACAGGATTACCAATTTTCCATACAACACATCAAAGGGACTCAGAATGTACATGCAGATTCCCTTAGTAGAATGTTTCCTGAAATTGATAATGGGAAAAACGAAACTGATGTGCCTGTTACATGATTTGTTTTAGCCAGAGTGTAAAGGTGTGTGCGTAAACACCTGAGTTAGTATGCTTGCAATGCAGAATGTAACCTATTTAACGTGTACCTCCAGTAACTAAAACTGGAAGAAGCTTTAACGCTTGGTATCCTATATATATATAAGGGATAGCTTATTTGCTCAATCACTTGCTCAACATTAGTAAATAGTGCCTTTTGGTAAAGCCAAACTATGGTTTGCCTTTCCAAAAGGGGGGGCGTGTCAGGAAATAGACCCTATTTCCTAATGTCTCCCAAGGCTTGAAAGTGCTATTTTTTAACTAGGCCTCATAGAAATCCATATTTCCCTCTGTGTGCCTTACAAGACTGCCACAATGATTTGTTGATATTTCAGTGTTCCTCTGTTGTTATCTTTCTAGCCGTGTTGTGTCTTTGCATAAAGGTAAACAACCATTGTTGTAAACAACCATTGTTGTGAGAAAGTTTTCTCTCTTGCTTGCTGATACGTGATTGGCTAAGCTGTCCCACCTGATGGAAGATTCTCCATTTTGCAGAGAAGTGAGAGTTAGTACGTGTCTGGATTTTCAATGGCGTAAGACCCTGGACTGTAACTCTGTTTGCTGGTATGGGATTACTCTGCTTCTCCATCAGTTAAGACCCCGGACTGTCTGCTGGCATGTTTTCATTATGATTACCTAAATATCTTGGACTGTTTACTGGACTGATCTTATGGATATAACCTTTTGACTTCTGCTTTTCCATGAACTTTCCTACATGAACCTGATGGAATAAAACAGCTGTTTCTCTTTGAAGATTGTTGTTTTTCTTATCACACACACACATGAAGCTTAGCTTGCTACGTTACCAGAAGCCTCCTTTGTTTTGCTCTATGTTCAAAGGCCTTACTGCCTGAGCATAGTAAGAGTTCCTTTTAACCTCCCTGGTTCTCCCAGAAGTGGTGATGCAAGGGTTAAGTTCCAGTGCAGAGCAAGAGGCTCGGGAACGGTAAGGAGGTGCCCTTGTGAATTGGGACGACCGGGTGCATGAGACGTTGTTGCGGTGGGATGTTTCTTCCCTCCTGAAGTTGTTTACGTGAGACCTGGCGTGGAAGGTGTTGAACTGGAGTTGACCGAGGCACAGTCTAGCCATGTTATCTGGGATCGGTTCGATCCAGTAGGCCCTGAGGAAGTGGAGAGGCTTCTTGGATCTGTCCGCGCCACGACCAGCGTGCTGGACCCATGCCCGGCCTGGTTGGTCAAAGCTTCTAAGGCCGTGGCAGGTGGGTGGGTCGAGGCGATCATCAATTCATCACTAAAGGAGGGGGTTTTTCCAACATCTTTCAAACATGCCATAGTGCGCCCCCTCCTAAAAAAGCCATCCCTCGACCCTACGGTACTGTCTAACTACCGTCCAGTGTCCAACCTACCCTTTTTGGGGAAGGTCTTGGAAAAGGCTGTGGCGCGGCAGCTACAGGATGCCCTGGATGAAGCGGATTATCTGGACCCTTTTCAGTCAGGATTCAGGCCCGGATATGGTACGGAAACTGCACTAATCGCTTTGGTGGATGATCTCTGGAGAGAGCGGGACGGAGGCCACCCATCCGTTCTAGCTCTTCTCGATCTCTCAGCGGCCTTCGATACTGTCGACCACGGTATCCTTCTGGGACGGCTCCAAGGATTGGGGATCCGGGGCACTGTGTTGTCCTGGTTTTCCTCATTTCTGAGGGGTAGGACCCAGTCGGTGTGCTTGGAGAGGGAAGGGTCCAGTCCTAGGCCCCTTCAATGTGGGGTGCCTCAGGGCTCGGTGCTCTCTCCTCTCCTATTCAACATCTACATGAAGCCGCTGGGTGAGATCATCCGTTCTCACAGGGTGAGGTATCATCAATATGCAGATGATACCCAGCTGTACATCTCAGCCCGTGGGGACCCAGGCGGTGCAGTGGAAGTCCTCTCCAGGTGCCTGGAGGCTGTGAGGGTCTGGATGGGGGACAATGGGCTACAACTGAATCCCGGCAAGACTGAGTGGCTATGGGTGAGGGGTCCTGTGTTATCACGGGAGTTGCCAATTTTGGTGCTGGATGGGGCAGTCTTGCCCCAGAAGGACCCGGTGCGTAATCTGGGGGTCCTCCTGGACTCACGGCTACTGTTCGAAGAACAGGTGGCAGCCGTGGCCAGGAGGGCTTTTGCACAACTTCGTGTAATACGCCAGTTACACCCCCTCCTAGACCGGGATGCCTTGCTCATGGTCACACATGCTTTGGTCACCTCCAGACTTGATTACTGTAATGCGCTCTACATGGGGCTGCCCTTGGTGACCATTCGGAGGCTTCAGCTGGTCCAGAATGCGGCAGCCCAGGTAGTGATGGGGTGCGGGCGTTATGCTCGGGCCTCACCACTGCTCCGGGAGCTGCACTGGTTGCCAGTTTGCCTCCGGGTGCAATTCAAGGTGCTGGTCATTACCTTTAAAGCCCTACATGGTAGTGGGCCAGGATACCTAAGAGACCGCGTCACCCTAAGAACGTCTGCCCGTCCCACCAGGGCGGATCGGAGGGGCTCTCTTGTTACTCCATCGGCTAGGGAGGCTCGCCTCACGAGCACCAGGAAGAGAGCCTTCTCTGTGTTCGCCCCGGCCCTTTGGAACCTCCTTCCGACAGAGCTGCACCTGCAGGCGGAGCTTCTGCCCTTTCGAAAGGGCTTGAAGACATGGCTGGCGGGTCAAGTGTGGGGACATAGCAATGTAGGTTCCCATCCAGGATGGCTAATTTAAGAGCAGCCATCTCCCCCCCCCCCCAATCTGGTAGCTGTTATTATGGGTTTTATCCGTTTTCACTGTTCAATGTTTTAAATTTTTTATGAATTTTATGAATTTTAAGGCCGTATATATTATGAGCTATGCTGTAAGCCGCCCAGAGTCGGGTCTGCCCGATTGGGGCGGGATATTAAATGCAAATAAATAAATAATAAATAAATACTGTACTCTGAACCTACCAGGAGTCATCACTGACTGTGTATGGAATTCTTCCACAGCATCCTTTAGTTTCTCAATGTCCTGCAAATGTACAAGGGATTTCATTTGATGCAAAAGAGTTATATCTGATGTAGACATGCTGTGGGACTCCAGACTCTGTAAAACCTCATGAATACTCTGTGAACTCACTGCTGATTCTGCACACTTTGATCGGTCTGAAAAACAGGGACATTTATTTAGACAGGTTATTCCTGCCCTCCAAGTCTTTTTATTAACATCCTCACTTTTCAATGTCACTCCTTTGTTTAGATTTCTAAATCTAAAGCACAGACCATTCAGCCTCTGCCAGAGATCTATGTCTTCTTAAAACATATTGTACAAAGAAGAAATGATCAAATCTGGGGGAGGGGGGGAAGGATTGTGATATAGGTACAGAAATATACTCTTGAAATCTGCCACCCTAAATCTTGCCAGATCCATCCTGGACTGCTAGATCAGCAACGTACTGTACTCTGGACAAAGAACAAGCACAGACTGAGAAAATATAGTCAGCTGCTTGTGCAGCAGAAGATCTGTGATCATTATACAAAGGTTAAAACACTTTGGGAAAATGCTGTGTAACATTTGTGGGTTGGTTCTCACCCTCACAAAAAATAACTTCATCATATCATCTCTTGTTAAGTAGAAGTCAGTTGTGTGAACTGACTTATTTCATGCAGGAAACTGAAGTCCGACAAGAGGGACACAATTTTCTACCTCTGATTAAAAGCAAATTGGGATGAGACGACATCACATTTACTCCGTGATGGTTCATTCACCCACAGCAATTTTGTGTTGCAGCCATCATATGATGAACATACACTGGGGAACTGGTCTATCAGAGTTAACACCATTGTGACAGTAGCTGTATTCAAGGCAAAATTCAATGATGCTTATATAAAATATATATTGATACAATGAACAAAGAGCATAAATATTTTGAGAAGTAGAGAAAAGAAAAGAGACTGTGAAAATATGTGAGAAGCTTTAGAAGTAAAGTTACAAATAAGGGTATTTTTGTTTTGTTTTTTTACTTCAACTTAACGAATTTGCCAAGAATTTTCAGACAGAATTATTAGAATTTCAACTTACACAAACACACACCTATAGGCACTTATTTTTTTCTCACCTGGATAAGGCTCTGAGGCTGCATGGTCTAGCTCTGGCCTTTGCATCCTATTGTGAATGAAAAATAGCAGCAGCTGTAATGATGTTTCATGGGAGTTGTAGTCTCACTGCCCTTTGTGCTCTGTGGAAGGTGTATCTCAAAGAACCATGACTCTCAAGGATCGTAGTATGAGCAAGAAGCAAAGGCTGCAGAAGGATATGCAGCCACAAGAGAACATAGGCCTTTCTCCAGATGAGTTATTTCAAAGGGTGGAGAAGGCCTGTACTCATCTACAGTATGGGCTGAAAGACCAATAATTCTGTCCTGGAAGAATTCCGGGAGTTGGGGCCCAAAAAACCCACAACAACCCAACTCCAACAGCTACACAAGAGCAAACTCTTCTTACAAGACATCTTCATTCATTTGTTGTTGTTGTTGAAGCCATAAATCATTCCAAATTGAGCATTTCAGAACAGTACAGAATAGATTGAAAAACATATCCCCCAAATAAAATGAAACAAAATGTATTGGCAAAATGATGACTTCCAGTCACGGCTTTATTAATATAGGTTTCATTCTATCTTTC
Organism: Furcifer pardalis; assembly: GCA_030440675.1. Taxonomy (NCBI): domain Eukaryota; kingdom Metazoa; phylum Chordata; class Lepidosauria; order Squamata; family Chamaeleonidae; genus Furcifer; species Furcifer pardalis. The sequence goes on along the minus strand of CP126890.1, from coordinate 35,164,063 downwards.
ATAGTACAGTAAAACCCTGGGTTACAACTGCCTCGGTTTAAGTTTGCTGCGGTTTACAACGGCAAATCGTATGGAAATGCCATTCCAGTTTAAAAATTGTTAATACATTTTTTTTTGTTTACAACAATCAATTCAGGACCATGTTTTAAATTTTTCAATGCATCCCTATGGATGTTTCAGTTTAGATTTTTTTCAGGTTACAACGGAGGCTGTTGGAATGGACCTCCATCATAACCCGGGGTTTTACTGTATTTGATTGTTTTATTCTACTGTCATAAAATGCTTATCTGAAAACATTTTATTAAGAGGATAGCTATACTAATACAGTAAAACACTGGATAACGTTAAAACTTGGTTCCACAATTCTTGGTGTTATCCGATTTTTAGTGTTATCCAATCCATGTTAAAATCCTATGGGATGGATTGGATAACGTTAAAACTCCATAGAGATACATTGTAACCGCACAGGCTTTAGTGGTTGTTATCTGATGCATCCCATAGGACCTTAACGTTATTCAATCCAATTCTCCTCCCCAGATTACTTAATGTTATGCGATTTTAGCATTATCCAGTCCAATCGTTATCCGGTGTTTTACTGTACTAATAATGCTAATACAGTACTGGTAATGCTCCCCCATGAACATTTAGGTCTGTAAAACTGGAAAGGAGGCTCACTTTAACTTTACTATAGTGGTTATCTTATCCTTAACATTCTGAGTTTCTATTGTAACAAGGATGAACATGAAAGGAAACCTTATGCACTATACTTATTGTCCTTTAACTTTTTTAAATTCTCCAACTTTATATCCACGATGTCTATATGCATTAAATTTACCACCTTGAGAAGCCATTCTAGTTGCTGAATTTTAAAATTGTAATCTAGAAAGAAAAGTGTTCAAGCAGGAAGCTAAGGATTTGTTCCAAATTTAGTTGGACAAATGAGGAAATCAGTATTCAGCATAACTACTTGTACACCTGCAAATGCATCTTAATTCCATTTGACAATTTAGTATGCATATGTGTATGTGCACATGCATATTTTTAAAAAGAGGATACTTCCAATGCCAGTCTAAACATATCTTGGTGGGCAGTATGCCTGGGATTCAAAATACATAGAGGTTGTTCTGTACAGAACATTACTGGCATGTAAAAGTTCACCAAGAAGATGTGGAGAGCAACAGCTGGGCAACATTTGTGCTCTTGAGTATGAAACGCTTCTGTGTATTTATTTTTGCCCTGTCAAATTCAGTTGATAATAGGGGTCCATACTTTTTCCTTTCCTGTTTGGTGAAGGAGGACATACTTATTTCTCCTATTGCAATTTAAGGATAAAAGATGTGGTTAGCAGGAACTATACTTACTCTTGGAGAAATATATTTCTTGTGTCTCTTGCAGAAAATCCAGAATGCTATCTACTTTTTCGTATGCATCTTCAAACTCTGTTCTTTCCTTTGTCTCAGGCTTGTACATGAACTCTATAGCCGTCGATTTTGTTGGCAACCCAGCGGCTCTCATCTTTTCTTTTCGACGCTTCTTTTTCATTTTCCTCTTTTTGTTCCGACTAAGGTTTGGGCATTCTGAGTGCAGCAGCTGTACGTTGTCTTCCATCAGATTCTCAGGCATCTCACATCCTGCTAGGCCTCTGTGTAAATTATCAGGGGTTTGCAAGATATTTTTTCGTTTCTTCCTTCGAACACGCTTTCTTTGGGGCTGTCTTTGAAAATTTTCCTCTGTAAGTTTAAAATAAAACATATTTGGTGGTAAAATAAAGTGTGAGGGCATAAGAAATTCTGCCTATGCTTGAATAAAATGCCCTCTTTTCTCACTGTTGGGATGATTCAGAGTTGTGGGAGAAAAGTTTACTGTGGCTGAATGGCTTGCGATGATGGAGTCAACACCACCAATACACATTGTGCTTTGTAGAACAACGACAAAAAAGGGGAAGGAGATTTCTGAAGATATTTCCACTCAATTTTGAAGGATTCTTCCATTTTCTATCCTTCCTGCCAACAAAACTACAGTACAGACACAGTCAGCATTGTCTTCTAGACTTCTATGCAGCATTTTAAGGTGGTCAGATAGATTGCTGATTGTATGGAAGCATAAAAATCACCCCCACCCCAAAATTCTGCACAGACCTAAATCTGGATTCACAATGGAAAGAGGTGATAAGAATAGGGACTTGGTTTATGTACTTAGGAATGAGACAAAAGAGTAGAACTGTAATGTTTCACAGAAAGGATGAGTCTGAAGGAAGGATTTGGAAATGGAAAGGAGACACCATGGAATACCATCCATCATGACAAGCCAGCAAAGCTCTAATTAATTCATTCTAATAATTTGTACCTCTCGTTTTGGACTCAAGCCAGCTTACAAAAGGTTTAAAAGGCAAATAAAGCACAATGGATATAATATCATAACAATATTAGAAAGTAATATTAAAAGAACCAACTAAAATATTTTAGAACAGTTGAATAACACATCCAATAGGCAAAGAAAAGAAAGAAAGAAAGAAAAAGAAAAGCATTTCCCCATGAAAGCCCTTTCCTTGGTAGTCAGTTACTTGCCAAATGCCCGCTACTATGAGCTTCCATTCCTAGCATCTCCCATTCAAAAAGATAAACTAGCAAGTGCTGTGAATGACCTCTGCATGACATGACCATAAGAACCACTGACAGTGAGAATAGACAGTGCTAGGACCAAAGAACCAAACTGTCTGATATATTAAGGAATTTGGAAATTTGCTATATTCACAAATACAGTCGTTGATTGCCCAATCTGCCTTTTTTCCTCATACAAAATCAGAGCCATACGGGATCTCAGGGACAGAAATATAGAAGATGAAACACATAATGCTGTGGTTGTAATTGAGCGGAACCCCCCCCCCCCCAATTTTTCCAAGCTCTGGTCAGGACTAACAGTTGCGAAATGACAGACGTTGAACTTGACAGAGGTCCAGAATAGGGAAAATTTGACTTACATTCTTCTATTGGCATTGGCTGCTCATTTACACTTCCATCATTCTGCTGTGGAACAGCTTTCTTATTTGCCTAATTGTCCAGATAAATATGAGAACACGTAGGCCACCCCTGAGTCAGATTTCAGTTCAATTGGCTCAGAACAAATCTTTGTTCCCCAAGCCTGAACTCTGAAATAATCCCTGACCCTTTACTGCAAGCTCAGTTGTGCTTCATGTCTGCCTGTGGAAGCCAGTCAACCTCTGCCAGACAGCATACTAAGATATTAATGCTGTGATTTATGCCTCAAACTACTTCTTGTCTTAATTAATAGCTCCTTTTTTTCTGGTCTAACTAAATACCAGGTCTCATAAATCTCTCAGGGACATCTGGATTCTTGCATTATTTCACCTTTTCACATCATAAATCAGAACAACATATCTTTCATTCATTGAACAGCTCATACAAACGTATAAAATCTCTCTAAAATGTTGCTTTTTGTTGTAGGACACCCTATAAACACCAAAAGGCTTCTATCATGTCAACAAATGTGTTATGTGCCATCAAGTTAGAACTGATTTTTAGCACCTTTAAGAGAGCTTTCAATGTAGGTTAGATATTTAAGGAATGGTTTACAACCTCTCGCATCACTGAATTTTCATAGCCCATTGAAGATTAAAACTCAAGTCTCTTGAGTCCAAGTCTATCACAGCATTCACTACATACCACCCTGGGCAGTCAACAGATAGAGTGGATTGATACATTAAAACTAATTTGCAATCCAGACTAACATGGCTATAGTTTTGGAAACTACTACACAGGAAAAATATCTGCTTTCATTCCCAGGTCTGAGGGCTTTTCAATTACTATATCAGACTCCAGTACTATAATTTTGAAGATTTTGGGGGAGAAAAGAAACACATTTCCATTTCTTCTATTGTTCTAATTTCTTTTCCTGTCACAAGATTTGGAAGAGAGACACATCAAAGATTACAACAGCAATCATTTGGGCAAGGGCGGTCAACTTGAAGGCAGTTGGTGGATTCATCTACTTGTCTATCAGGACCAAAACGTCAACTTTTTCTTCGGACTTTAGATCTTGCTTGGCCAAGCTGCTCAAAAGCAATATAATTGGCAAGACATCCCACACCTACCCTTTTGCCCTTGGAATTTTCACTATCTGTGCTACAGATATGCCAGGGTATCTGTACAGCAGAATTATAAAAGGCAATATTATATGGCAAGTTTGAAGACACAGCACCTCTGTGGCAGAGATGACAACCAACCTTGCTTCCTAAACCCAAGACCAACAGAAGCGCCTGTATGGTTAACAGCACTGAGTGGGGCACTACTAGCTATTGCCAGTTCTTCTTGGGGCCCTGCCAGTTTACCATGTCATGACTGAATTGCAATAAATACATCTTCTATACTAGTCAGAACAAGAACTTTCTGACATTAGAGATGATGTACTATAGCAGTGATGGTGAACAAAAAAAAAGGGTTTGGGGCATTTTTTAGAAGTCTGGAATGGAATTTTGGTTTTCAATGCATTCCTATGGGAAAATGCATTTCGCTTAAAGAGCAACTCTTTAGAGTAATCCTGTGGAACACATTATGCTCTTTAAGTGAGGTACCACTGTACTATAATGATCGATGGAGTGAGCTCCTGTCTCTGTCCTAGCTCCTGCCAACTTAACAGTTTGAAAACAAGAAATTGCAAGTAGATAAACATGTACCACCTTGGTGAGAAAGGTAACAGCATTCCATGAACATCTTTGTGTCCTAGTCATTCCTGCCACATGACCATGGAAGCGTTTGAAGATGTAGAAAGTGCTGACTCTTTGGCTGTAAACAGAGATGAGCACCAACCCCTAGACTTGGATATGACTGGTTTTGACCAAGGGTGACCTTTACCTTTACCTTACTATAATGATCAGAGATCTGTAACAGTAGTGAATTCATATGTACACTCACTCACAAAAACCACTGGTTAATTCTGAAGTAATCACTTTCTCCTGGTTTAATGCAGGGATTCTCAACTTGTGGCAGGTGGGCTGGATGCAGCCTATGGCACCATTTCATGTAGTCCTCTACCAGCTCCACCACACTAGGAAGTGCCATGTGGTGGAGGAAGGGCAAAATGGCCATCCGGCCCCTGCAGTTGTCTTAGGGAGCGTGATCCAGCCCCTGGCTTTAAAAGTTGAGAATTCCTGGTCTAACGTAACCCAATTTCATGGTGTAGTTACGGGGACAAATGTGATTACACTAGCCAGGTACACTAGCTTGAACCCCCTGGAGATTGCAAGTAAGAAATACATGATATCACTTGATGCTTCTTAACTTTCTACAGTTTGGAGGATACCCTGGATTGCCAGACAGACAAACAAATGAGTCCTAGAGGAAATCAAGCCTGAACTGATTCTAGAAGAAAAATGATGAAGCTGAGGCTGTCCTGTTTCAGGCACATCCTGAGAACGGAAGATTCTTTGGAAAAGAAAAGACTGCTGGAAAATTTTTAGGCAGTAGGAAAAGAAGAAGACCAAACACAAGATCGATTGACGCCTTAAAGTAACCACAGGCTTGAGTCTGCAAGAGCTGAGCAGGGCTGCTTGAGGACCGTGCATTTTGTAGAATGCACATTCATAGGGTTGCCACAGGCACATAATGACACCAAGGGAGACAAAGACAATGGGCATGGTGAGACTGTTCCAGCCTTGTGCAGAGATAAAACTGACAAGATAGACTAGAGCATGACCAATCTGTCTTCTTTTTCTTAAAACATGTTCATGTGGCCTTTCACCTCCAGTAGGCACCTGGACACTTCCCGGTAACTCAGCCCCTGTTTTCCTAATAGGAAATGTGCTTGGAAAAGGAGGATTGGAATTTTATCCTTGCTAATTCTTTCCTGAGCGGTGTTTTCTCAGAAACACTCTCTTCTGTCTTAATATCAGCATCAGACCTACAGCTCCTTCTTAGCTGACAGGTGACTGACTCACTACAGGGCAGTTGTGATACTTTGATGAAAAAGGTGAAGGAATAAAAATACATTTGCAATTCAACGTTGCAGCACAGCAAAGCCCAAAATAATTTGCACTATGTTCAAGAGCCTTTCACATGGATGACACTTGAAAAAAAACATATTTCAGCAAGATACAGGAAGAGGAGTACAAATTATGGTAAAGTATCAACACAGTAAAAGGCAAAATCAGCTGAGCTTAAAGTGGTATAGGTGAAAAGCTACTCTTGTTTTGGCTAAATTATTTTTAAAAAATCATAATATAATAATTTCCATCATGAATAAACTTATTCTTATAAATGTGGATCAGGTCACTGCACAGTAGCACAAGCCACAGTTTGAAGAATGGTTTAAAGAAGTATAGAAATGTCACAGGAAACTAATGGGGATGATGGTAAAAAGAAGTTATTTCTTAGAATTTTGGTGAAGCAATAACAATGGAGCAGGAACAAAAAGATGCATAAGACTGCTGCATAAGGCTACTATTTATTCTCCTCCTTCACCAATGCTCTTCAGTGAATAGACATGTCTTGTTGAAGGGGCCAGCTGCCAAAATTTGACCTTGAATGTGCATCTCAATTCCAGTCGCTTAATAATTCACCACCACTGCCACCACAACTGATGAGGCTCAAAATTGAGAGATTCTGGCATAGGGCCCGCTATGACCTATGCAGTTTCTTACACCTCCTCTCCAAACCCACCTGAAATTTCCTTCAAGAGTCTACTTAAATTTAAAGGAACTGAAGCAGAAGCAACAGTGGATCTAACTCTTTGCCTCCAGAGGAAACTGAAACTACAAATCCTGGTAAAACTAATTAGGAAATTGACTCCTGTGTAATTTCTACTTGGGAAAGGATGGCTGGCAAAACAGATACAAAGAACCTTCAAGATCAACCAAAAAGGCTCACACATCTCTAAAGAAAACTGCCATGTCTCTTTGTCCCCTGCTACTCTGTGGATGACACCACATGGAAGGGTTTAAAGCAGCATCTAGATTGCAGTGGCTTAGTGATTAAAGATGCTGCAATTGATGACCAGAAGGTTGGCATGTCAGCAGTTCAAGACCTGAGTGCTGTGCGATGGAATGAACTCCCATTATCAGTCCAAATCCTGCTAACTTAGTGGATATGGGATCTAGCAAATTTGTAATACAGTAATACCTCGGATAACGTTTACCTCGGATAACACTAAAATCGCATAATGTTAAGTAATCTGCGAGGGGAGAATTGCATTGAATAACGTTAAGATCCTATGGGATGCGTCGGATAACAACCGCTAAAGCCTGTGCGGTTACAATGTATCTCTATGGAGCTTTAACGTTATCCAATGCATCCTATAGGATTTTAACATGCATCAGGTAACACTAAAAATCGTATAACACCAAGACTTGTGGAACCAAGTTTTAGTGTTATCCAAGGTTTTACTGTACTATATATATATATATAAACAAATATTTAATTGCCTTTGAAATTTTGATATTAAATTGTTCTTTAATCTTATTTTCCTCTTTACAACAATTAAACAATAACATCTGATTTATCTGTAATCCCGACATTTCCTCAAGTTATTTAAAATGTAATTGTATAGAACCCATAACCTTACACAAATCCTTTACTGTCAATAATGTATTGTCTGCAAATAAATTTCTTATTTCTTTTAACTTGGCCTATACCCTTTACAAAAATAACTCACCTAATCACATTGGCTAATAATTCTGTAACTAAATTAAACAATATCTGATATGAGGGATCACCTTGTTTAGGGAAATCTATTGTGTTATGCCATCATTAATAAATATTAAAGCAAATTTTTCAGAATGTAACAGTTGGGAGGTGCTATGCTTCATCAATAGGGCCAGAGTTGTTTACCCCAACACTGGGACCTGATTGGATGTATGCTAATTACCCAGGATCACCTCATACCTGGTGAGAGTCAAACACATGCCTTGAGAAGAAAGTTTGAATCTGGTGGTCAACAAGAAAACACCAGTATAGGGGGAGGAAGGCCATCCCAACAGGCCTTATCTCTTGAAGTCTTCAATATGGTAACTTAGAACAGATAGATTTTTTTTTATTTAGGGGAGGATATGTCTGAAACCATTCTTTCTCTAAAAGCGAATTTTGCTATTGCACTTTTTGAAATATTTGCATTTAAGAATTCTGAGACTATGGAGTATGTGCATACAGGTATAGGCTGAAAGACCAACATGATACACTGAATTTGAATTGAAGCCTGCTTTCAAATTCCTACCCAACTAATGAGGTCAATGTGATGGCCTCTGGTTAAGCAGACACACCCATTTCTTCATCTAACTTGCTACAAGATTATTGAAATGTAAAATATAAGCTACACTACTTGAACTCTGTGTGCTGTTCCAAAAGATTGTATGCATGTATCTGCACACCCCTCCCCCCCCCCCGTTTCCATGAGTGAAAGGTATGTATAATAGATTTGATGGCCAAGTCATCTAGGACTATTACCTGGTTAAAAGTAAGTGAATCCTATCATTATAAAAATGTAATCTATCTATCTATCTATCTATCTATCTATCTATCTATCTATCTATCTATCTATCTATCTAACATTTAAATACATAAATTACATATATTACATTTTAAATAAATTGACTTTTTGGATAAAAGTGTAGAGAATATCCCTCCACATCCAGATAAATATGATGAATTTGTCCATCTTGTGATGTCATCAGTCAGGCCCTGGATGTACTGGGTGTGGCATCCTTTTGGAATGTTTCCTTAATATTACTTTTACAAGATGGACATTTATCTGGGCGTGGAGTGATCTTTTCCACACTTTTATCCAAAAAGTCCATTTATTTAAAACCACGTGTTAAGGATGTTGAATACCTGATGATGGTAAAATTTGTGGGATATAATGTGCTCTATACCCATTCCCTTCAAGGATACATTTATTACATTTAATCTTGAAGTAAGTACAGTAAAACCTTGGATAACACTAAAACTTGGTTCCACAAATCTTGGTGTAATTCGATTTTTAGTGTTATCCAATGCATGTTAAAATCCTATGGGATGGATCGAATAACGTTAAAGCTCCATAGAGATACATTGTAACCGCACAGGCTTTAGCGGTTGTTATCCGATTCATCCCATAGGACCTTATCGTTATTCGATCCAATTCTCCTCCCCAGATTACTTAACGTTATGCGATTTTAGCATTATCCGAGGTAAATGTTATCTGAGGTATTACTGTATGTCCAAAGTGGAGGTCTAGCTCTTTACCACTACCAGTTACCAAACATTCTTAACATAAAGTTTTGAAGAAGTGGTCCACCAAGAAAGACAACTCTTAGAACAAACAGGATTTCTTTGTGAGCAAATATAATTAACTATTCTTTGTGACAAGCTTTGCTCACAGATGAAATCTTCAGTTAGTCTCTTTTCTGACTCATGTCTGTATTGGTCAATTTGCAACAGAATGAGCACCGAAGGCAGCTGCTTCAAGCTTATCGAAATGGCTGCACTTGGACCTTCCTGGCAAATGGACCTGGGTCAATCTTGCTTGAAGAGAAAATAAATTTGTCCCCCCCCCACAAGAATTCATCTGGAAACTGGCAGCTTCCTGTAAGTCAAAGTGTTTCCCAAACTTTGTTTTTATGGACTTCAATTCTCAGAAGCCTAAGTCAATTCCGCAAAGCATTGATCAGCCAATGTACTGACTTAGGCTTCTGGGAATTGAAGTCCACCAGAGCTCCATGGAATATAGTCTGGTAAAAACTGCTCTAGGATAATGCTGGGAGGCTGCAATGTATACAAGATGCAGCCAATCATGGCCTTTAAAAAAATTCTGAAAAGGATGAATGGTGCTAGGTTGGTTTGACACACTTCTCCAACTTTCTGCTTTCTGCTCACTATTTTGAAACTACTCGCCTCTTAAGGATGATATACCTATGACAAGGATGTCCGGACTTTGCCCACCCATGACTTCACCTGCAGTAAGCTGCCCTGATTTTCCAACCCACAGGACCCAACAGTTGGCCATTGTCACTGGTCTCCATGTCTCACTTTAGCATTTGTCTGTTAAATGTCCTTTCACATTCCCAAAGGATGACAAGCTAATGGTAGTCCTGAAAGGACATTCTGGTTGCAGCAGTGAAACTGTCATTACTACATTGTTTTAGACATGGTTTAGAAATGGTAGCTGTGAAATCCAAGGTACAGCACATTTTGGCAGACCACCATGAGCCAAATCAAGTTTTATTGTCCTATTTTGCTTGGTGATACTGACATTGGTTAAAGAAGTGACCAGGAGTGTGAGGGAGGGAAACAGATAGCAATGTAATTCTCACTTATTTTTAGAAATAAAACCAAAAAGGCAGAAGTAGGAGGGGATGGCTTTTGAATTATGATGATCTTGATGTGCTAAGACAGCATGCTAGACTATTATTTTCAAGCAGGTATCTTCATCAATCTGTTCAAACTATGGTGGTGGATTAGAGAGACATTGGCCGAAAACAAGATAGGCAAAGTCCATTATTTTGAAAAAACAAAGCTTTTTGCTTCTAGTATTTAGTAAAAAACCTGTTTGAATGGTCAAGGGCAAATTAAATAAGAACTGAAAGCAATAGCAGATGAGATTTTCAGGTTAGGTAAATTAACTGTGTATTTATGCAATGCTTAAAAAGAATGACTGTAATGAATTGAAATGGAGGCTTCTTTTTTTGGAGTTTAAAATTGTTTGCTGACATTCTTTGTTCCTGAGAGGAGTGAAGAGAGACTTGGAATTTGACCTTGGGCCCAGGTCTAGATTCCTTTCCCCTTGATAGTCAAAACAGGCTGAAACTATGAGAACAGAATTAGGAATGATGGGCATTTTATGCTGCGACTGTATTGATTAATAACCAGAAAGAGGTGGAATGAGAGATGAAAAATGGGTTTTGTTATATTGGAATGTGAAGAAGCACCATGCTTATGATTAGGGTTACGTGTCACATGTGCTCCCACAGAGAACAAGGAGCATGCTTGTGAGTAAACAGTAGAAAGATGTAATCAAATGTATTAGCTGGCTAGGCCAGGCCAGGAAATATAGCTAAAAATGCTTTTCTAGTTTTATTCTGGGAAAGGGAAAAAGTAAAAATGTTCCCTTTTCTATTTGTAACTGATCCTGAACTTTTCTGTTTTTTAAATCTAAATAATCTTCATTGAACCAGAAGAGGTTATACTCCGTGATGGGCAGCAACAGGCTCGCACCAGTTCGCCAGAACCGGTAGTAACTTTTCCTAGTGTCCTGGAGAACTGGTAGTGGCTTTTTTTTGGGGGGGGGGGAACCCCACCTCTGGGGCTTACCTTTTCGCCAGTGTGCATGTGCACCTACAGTGCTTGACACGCATGCGTGGCCTCCTGGCTGTCCCCCCAAGCGGGGAGGAGGAAGAGAAGCTGGTAGCCTGAAGCTCCCTATAGCTTGCTCCCCAGGGTAAGTGACTCACCTTTGGGTGTGGGGTGTGGATGTGTATTTTAATGTGTGTTTATTTTTTATGTGTATTTTTATGTGTTTTATGTGTATTTAATTTATATTTTGTGTTTTTATGTCTATTTAATGTGTATTTAATGTGTATTTATGTCTATTTAATGTGTATTTAATGTGTATTTATTTTAAAAGTGTATTTTATGTGTTTTATGTCTATTTAATTTGTATTTTATGTGTTTTTATGTCTATTTAATGTGTATTTATTTTAATGTGTATTTATGTCTATTTAATTTGTATTTTTATATGTACTTATTTTATGGGTTTTTTACATTGGCTCCACCCACACCATTGACTCTGCCCATGATGTCATGATGCTGTTTCCACCCATGGTGTCATGATGTTGCTTCCGCCCAGTGTGGTAGTAAAATTTTTGGCTGCCCACCACTGGTTATACTTATTATATAGAGCTTAAGTTGGTGGGAGATTTCTAGTTTCTTTATTGGTAATGCTACATTAAGCTAATTCACACTGCATGCCCTACCTGATCTGGCTGATTTGTAAGCATAAACAGTCAGTGATTGAAACCTATCATAGATTTCTCTAGCCTGGAGCAGGACCACAGGTACTCTGAAGCAGCACAAAATTGACGTGAGCTTCCTGAATGGGGACAGGTCTCTGGAACGTCGAATGATTCTAATGATAGTGGAATAACATGAGTGTGTTATCCTTACAATGACAAGCCCATATATTTGGCTTTCTGTTTATATGGAAGCCTATATGGCATGTAACTAGTCAATACTGGAATCCTATACAGTGATAACCGACATCAATGAGATCTACTTACCAGTGCTACAAAAAGATCTTACCTAGAAACAGCAAGCAAGTTTCTTATTATACAAAGAATAGTTGCTAGAGGTCTGCAGTATTTTCAACAGACTAAGAATGTTCTTGAAATATCTATGATCTGACAGCCACTCATTTTATCTGTTAAAAAATTGCAACCTGTCACGTGTATGTAACCTGTTATTAAATTAAAAGTGCTTCTTGGCCGTATGTTTTCACAAGCTATTCTGTAGAATAATCACAAATAGACAATGCAGCATAGACCTCCTCAGCAGCTTTCCATTTTACTCAAGAGTTCTTACTACAAATCCTCTTCCAATTATTCTAGTCATTGCCTCTCTATATCTGAAAACTTAGCTGAAGAAATTGATGATGACATCTGTAATACCTTAAGCACTTTGATAATTCCATTTTCTAATGTTTCTCAGCTAAAGCCCCACCTAGTTACTCAGTATAACCCATGTCCTCTGAATCCCTCTTCATATATATTCATTTTATTTTATCTGCTTTATATATGGGTACACTTTGTAAATCATCAAAATTATCTATTATTAAGGCTCATTCAAAAACCACGTGACCATTTTAGAGGGAGAGGGGATCGACCAAAAGTTATGGAAAGTCACAGGGGGGAGGGGAGTCAGCGTGAAGTCGTGTGACTCACTCCAAAATTATTGAAAAGTTCCCGACCCAAGAAATATCCAAGACAGAAGCAGGAACTATAAAGAGAAATACACAAATAAATAAATAGGTGGGGGGGGACTTCAAAGACTGCTTACTGGATCTTCTCAGGGAAGAGTAATGCAGGGGTGAGGAGGTGGGGAGAAAGTAACGCTATTCCTCTGCCAGGAGAGGAGGAGGAGGAAGAAGAAGAAGTCTCCCCCTTCCTTTCCTTCCAGGGATGAAGAAGTCATGGCCCTTCCTTTCGCCCTGAGTGGGAAGGAATAAACCCTCCCAACCACAGACCACTTGGAAAGGGATGGGTGGGTGGGTGGGTAAACAGCACTTGGGAATGGGTTCCCTTTGTGTTTCCCCCGTTGCTACTACAAATCCCAAAATCCACTGCCAGCTTCAGCATAGGCCAGACCACACCCCCTCCCCTCTATCCAACCATTTTCTCTCTCTGTCTCTCAGTCAGTCTCCGAGGGGGGAAAGAGGCACTTCTTTGGCAGAGGGAGGGAGGGAAGGGGAAAGAGGGTCTCCTTGAGTGTTTTCTCCCCCGCTGGCATTCAGGACACCTGGAAGAAGGAGGTGGTGGTGGGTGAGGAGGGGTCCTTACAACTGGGGGATGTGGGGAGGCTTTCCCCAAAGCAAAAATAAGCCAGAAAGGAGACATTGGAGGAGAGACATGGGGGGAGGGGAGCTTTCCCATTGTAATCCAGATTGCAAATCTTTTCCCTCTTCCTTCCTTGCTTGCATGAAAAGGCTTTGCAAGGGAGGTCTTTCTTTCTTGGGCTTCTGCTGTTTCTCTTCAAATCAGGGAAAACGGAGAAACCACACAATTTAGGGGGAGGGGGAGTTGACCAAAAGTCACAAAAAGTCAAAAGGTGAGGGGGGTCAAAAGTGGCCTATTTTAGGTCACGTGGTATTTGAATGGCCCCTTACTACTACATCATTGACGTATCTTAGATGACTGAGTACCCCCTATGGACATTAATTCTCTTACGTTTGAGGAATTGAAAACTGAATTGAAAAGAGTTAGGTTAAAACTCTTCCATTAGAACATTTTTCCTGTTCTTTTTATTTTTTAAACCATCTTTAATAAAATATTTAAAAATATTTAATATCTAATTACCATGGGATAGCCAAAATTTGGAATCTGATACAGCACCTGAAAATGAAGAATACTGTACATTATGATACATTATATTAGTGTATATTACAATACACTAATATATTAAAATAATCCATATATTAAAATAATCCATAATCCAGAGAGCCATAATACACATATATCTATAGAAAGCATAGACAATGGTACAAAAATGCTTTCTAAAAAAGTGCTGACAGCTTACTGGTTCCCTCTCAGCATCCACCAGCTATATAGATTATATCACTGTTTATTGTTGTTTTATTTTCACTTTGACAGTGGCACTATTGATCTGCGGCAACTATAAGAGAACTGTTCCACAGTATAAGCTTCTTGGTACCAAATTAAATTCCAGGCTCTATATGGAGGTTGCAGCTTTATGTTGTTGTTCAGTTTCACAGTCGAGTCAGACCCTTTGTGATCCCATGAACCACCACACGCCCCACCACACGCCGGGCTCCTCTGCCATCTGCCATCCTCCGTAGCCTTTATAGGTCAATCCAAAAGGCATAAAAAGTATGTAAAGGTACACAAAAATGTACAAGCTTTTGGGAACAATGTCCTTTCATCAAGTGAAATAGAAGTCAGTTGCTAGAGGGAGGATGGGACAGAGGCTGATCTTCATTGCTCTGCCTGTTTCTCCAAAATGCAGTGGAAAACTGCTGGTGTGGACTAAGGAATGGGTTTCAACAGGTCATAGATTATAGGTCTCAGCCAGTGTAGTCTATAGTTTTCAAAAGGACTAGAAAGTTAGAAACATGAGTTTCTGCATTTTAAACTTTTACAGCATCAAATCTTCCTTCAAGAGAACAAGATATTTTTCATGCTCTCATTCAATGGTTTTGACACACATCACCAAACTTGCACAAAAGTAAGACACCTGGTGCTTTGACATAATTTTACAAATCTGAAGCATCAAATGAGTACAGTACTGTACTTCACATTTTTTTAAAAAAGTGTTCCTTCAGTGTTTGTTCTGTATATATATGGATTTTGCTTCTTAAAGAGAAAGGGCATTAGACTTGTATAGACTGTCCCAGAGGCAGTTTGTGAAATTATTAAAACCTTGACAGAATGGGGAGGTTCTCCTTGTCTCACTCCTAAACTGGAGGCATTGAGGTTTTTTTGTGTGGCTTAAATGTTCTTTATGTAGCGGTGTTACAATCTTGAGGCTATCCATGAGAAGACAGAATGTACCGAGTACTGTTCTCATTCCTATTCTACAGGGAAGTATTCTGCAAGTGTTTTTAAATGTGAACAATCCTAACAATTGCCACCACAGCATTTTTGCAGTTATGTGCTGTCATGTTATTTCCATCTTAAGGCTACCCTACAAATGACTGTCAAAGGTTTTACCATCAACAGCCCTGCATAGCTCTTGAAAACTCAGCGATGTGGCTTCCCTTATTGAGTCAACCCATCTCCTGTTTGGTCTTCCTCTTTTCATCAGAACTATTTTAAAGCTAACCTAAATAACTATCTGAAAACAATCTTCCCTGTTTGCTGGCATTTGTAGTCTCTTCTCAAACAGAAAAGTAGATGACAGGGCAGATCTATGTCAGCGCTTTGTTATTCCTTGAGTAAGGCATCTCTTAACTTCATTTCAGTGCTGGTACCCATGTTCTGGGTAGGGGTTGGGTTACAAATCACATTATTGATGTACACTGTGTTATCTGTCCTGGATTGTTGCCAGTCTATTAAATTGAAAGCTTCTCAAGCAACCCGTCTGCTCAGCTTTTCCGCTCTGAGTCTCAGCTGTACCCTTTATCACATCTCTGCTGCATCTGGTACCTGTTGTTGAAACTATTTATCAACATGGCAGGTCAAAATGCAAGTTGATTTCTGACATCTTGCATAGAAAATCTTGGACCAAATGAAATTTTGTTTAAAAACAGCAACCCAGCAATGGTTTAAAATAAAAGTAGCTTACTAGTCTATCCAGCAGACAGGGAATAATTACAGAATGCAATGTGCCAGGGTTAAATTTTGGTTTTGTTTGGAGGGGGTTTTGGCCATCCATTCTGCCTTCAACTCTAATCAGACTAATACTGTAGTTAACATTTTTCCTGGTGTAGAAATAGCTGCCCTTATTCATCACTGAAATTTAGGTACACAGGAATTCCCATGTTAGTGAGCATGCTATATATCTCTGCCTCAGAGGGCAGGTGTGACAGAGTAGCTAACTGCTAGATTGGAGTTACCTAAACCCATCCCTCTTTCAGAGTCTGCAGGCTTTGCATGGTTGTTGTGACAATATGCCACTTTTTCCTCATTGGAGGAAAAGTGGGCCTCTTTCCCACATGTCTTCTAGAGGGCTGGTCTCAGTAGCTGGTGTAAAGGGCTTTGCAAAACTGGTTAGCTGCCTATCTGTCAGCCCATCTGCATCACTCCAAAACTATCTCCCACAACTTCAGACATAGGAACGTTGTATGAATGCAGCTCATGGCAGTGAAAGGATACCTCTCGTCAAACCTGCAATCCCATAGGAGTGTGTCATTCTTAACATCACAACTGTGAATGAGGTAACAGAATGGCTTTCGCAAGCCTATTGCTTCAGCAAGTTAGGCAAACATTCCTCAAGAATACAGTAATTGCTGTATGCCAGTCCAACTACACTCCTGGAAATGACATGGGACTCCTGAGGCATCAGCTACAAAAATAGAATGTCAGATTCTTCCTCTATTAGACCATGAGCATTTTTGTTTGGGAATTCAAAAGAGCCCAGGTGGTGCAGTGGTTAAACTGCTAAATTGAAGCCCAAACTCATGACATTGCAAGGTCTGATGGGGCTCAGGATTGACTCAGTCTTGCATCCTTCCAAGGTCAGTAAAATGAGGATGCTGGAGGCAAAATGCTAATTGCCTTGTTGTGAACCTAACTAAGCTATAAGTATAATTGCTACTCCTCCCCTCTTTACTGGATGCAACATTCTAATGGTGGGCCAGGTATTGAGAGCAAGTGAAATGCAGCAAGATTTGAAAACATATTGCTACGGATTAGCTTCCTAGGGGCAGACAAGGTTTTGTGAACTATGTCAAACAGTCCTCCATAGTTACTGCCCAAAGAGAGGTAGTGGGTGCACACACACTCTTTCACGACATTTGACTTCTTTGCTGGAGCAGTACAATAAACACCAGAATTGCAAAGCTGAGGAAGCTGAGGAAACATAGCCTTCTGGCAAACCAGGAACCCTCTGAAAATGAACACTCTTTGGCAAACACCTATTCATTCAGATGGATCTGTGGTGTGTCTGCAAATTGGGTGGATGGAATTTAGTTGGTAGATCAGACGATGGATTGTGAATCAGATTAAGAGGGAAGAAGTGTTTCAGATCACAATTGACCTTGACTGGAAGCAGAGAAATTAAGTGTCATATTGCTCACCTCTGTGCTAAAGTCTTCTGAAATTAACAGTGTAAAGAATTATGTTTGCAGCTATAATATTAATTATTTTAAAAGTATCTCACAAAAGAAAAGAGGAAAAGTGGGGTATAAATCTGATAAGAAAATTAATGCAACAAAATGGAAGGGAATTCTATAGATACGGGGCGAAATGCACATGCTAATCTGTACTCTATGGAAGCAAGCAGGGAGCTTTACTTGCATGATTGAGTTTTTGAATGCATGCATTTTAAATTGGACCTACATGCATAGCATGTTTTAATCTGATGTATTATCAAATGCAACAAGTTTACACACCATAGTGATTTTATGATGACATCTACGATGCAGGATGCTTAATGTTTTCCATAAAAGCAAATCCAATGCAGTAGAAGTTGTAAACAGATTTCAAATGCCAGTTTCAATTCACTGAATCACTGAGAAATGTCATTGGGATACATTCAGCTCATGCTCTCTCCTACCGCTTTCAGTCTAGAGGAGACAGGAAAAGTTGATTTCTGTTTTTATTTCACTTCAGTTTTAGCAAAAGTTAAGCTTTTGTGTGGGAAGCCAACCACATGGCATGGATTCAACATGCACAACAAGCCCAAGAGGGTTGACATTGGGTGTCCAGGAGGGCACAGCTGTTGGCACAAACCCTGCATGAGAACACTGCACACATTTTGTCACATATCCCATATGGCATCCCAGAACACGCAGGTGTGTGGAAGTATGCTCTTCAGATATAGAGGCTTTTAGATAATTCATCTGCCTGCTAAGGTGTTCTAAGGACAAACAAGGAAATGAAGTCATTAAAATGTAAAGCGGAGGAAGAAGAAGAAACAGTAAACTAAATGGTGGACTGTTTTGTAAATATCTGTTAAAATATTTTGTAGTTGCTTCATAAGATAAACAACAAATATAGTACAATGCTACCTTTCCATCAAGAATCAAGGCAGGCTGAAAGCCCATCCCTTAAAATCAGGGGTAGAAGTTCCTTAAACTTTTACTTATATTGTTGAAAATGATCTTGTCTTGGTACTAGAGAGCACTATATTCTACCCCTAAGAAGATGCATTTAAAATAACTTCCACTTTGGGCTTTCACACTGGATCACTGGATCACACAACAAAGGTAAAGGGCTTCTTGAAAGCTGACAGCATAAATCAGGGCGTTCCACAGACTACCACTCTGATCTATGCCACCTAGAACAAGATCATCCATTTACAACACAGGACAGTTGAACAAGATGATTGTTAACGTAGGAAGTTTATATTCAGCAATATGTTGAGCCTATGCATGTTATTATTGCCCTCTGGAGGAACAGAACTGAAGATGAGTGCCATCCAGTGGTTAAGGAAAATAGGTACACTTCTAAAAACCAGGGCTTCATGCACTGAGAAAGAAAAGCAATCACACTTATATATCACCCCAGAGTGCTTAGTGCACACTCTGGGTGGTTCACAAGTTAATTAGCATTTTGCCCCCAACATGCTTGGTACTTTTTACTGACCTTGGAAGGATAGAAGGCTGAGTCAACCTTATGCCCTGGTCAGGATTGAACACACAACCTTTTGGTTGCAGTACAGCATTTGAACTACCGTGCCACCGGGAGAAAAACAGATGATACTTGTTAAGTAGACTACAAATTATTTTGCGCTATGTTCCCAGATGAAAAAAAAGATTTAAAAAAATCTCAGCAGGAAAAAAAATCAAAGTAAGAAGAACTCAATTAGAAAATAAAGCATGTTTTGCATCCAGTGAACCTTTATTAAGTGAGTGTTCATATTCCAATACTAATTATGTTGGAATAGGAAGAGAAGAAGAAAAACAATAGTATCAACAAAGTACTGTCGTAGTAATTTCTGGAACAAGCTAGGTGGAGGCAGAAACAAGGTCTTCTTAGTGGCTGGTCCTCATTCATAGCAACTACTGTATTCTAATTATCTTTAAAAGAAAAACCACTCTTGTGTCCTCTTTTAAAGGCTTTTAGTGGACTTTAACATGATGCACGTTAATGATGAGTTAATTTTAAGGTTTTGACTACTCATTATTGTGAAACTCAATTTATCTTAAGTATGTTGTAAAAACAAAATATATTGTGAATTCGAAAACGTAAGCACATCAAATGATTGTATAAAACGAGCAACTTAGACAGAATGGTTGTGTGGCAGCTCTGAAGGTTAACTCTGGAAAGTTCCAGAGAAATAATGCAGTTCTGTGTCTTGGCTTCTAGAGAACCATGTCCTTCTAAGACCATAGAAAAATATGTCTCAGGTTTATAGGGGACAGTTCAAAGCATTCAGAAAAAAACAAAAAGGGTTTCTTATATTAAAAAGAACAACAATAAGAACCGGCCAGAGTCGGAGGGCTTTAAGAGCTGCCAGAGCCACTGGCTGAAGCTCAGGACGCCGACGCCCTCCTCCGCGCCCTCGCCACCAGCCGGGGTCGGAGGGCTTTAAGAGCCGCAGATGCGGTAGAGAACATTGAGCCTGGCCTTCATTGAAGACGTTCAAGCAGCAAGGACTTTTTGTTATTTAACTACCATTATTTAATTGCTATGTGATACTGTATTGCTATGTGCCATGTGCTACTTTAGTTTGTCTTATGATATTTTTATTGTGTTGATGGATATTATGTTGATTGAATGCTTTTACATTGTATTGATATGTTTGTAAGCCGCCCAGATTCGCACTTTGCGATTAGGGCGGGATATAAATTGAACATAGAATAGAATAGAAAGAAAGTAGAAATAAATCTGTTTCAGCTCAGTACACAGAAAGAGCCTCTGTGAAGATTATGGTATTCTTGAACCACAATCGGGCATATCCTGGTAAAGGCAACCTTATGTTGCCAGCTAATCTTTCTCACACTAGGTCAGGTGAAGGGAACTGCAGAATGAACTCACCAAAGGGTGCCTTCAGTTTGGCAGTTTCACATCTGGCTTAGACATGGAAGAAGCTCTGTACTAATTATCCACCAAGGTCCTGTTTTGACGGACGCAACAATGGTGTATTAGACTTAAGAACTTAACCTCCATGCTGAAATATTAGATTGCCAACCTTGAAAACAAACATCTCTAATGTCACTCAGGGTCCAGCAAAAATAAAACAGTGAGTTACAAATACTTAATAGGTACTTTAGATCAAAGAATACCTGTTTGAAAATACATTTTAAAAAATCAAATGGGTTACCATCCAAGCAAAAATGCTTCTAGATTGGGTTTCTCACTTAAAAGATATCCACACCATATAAACACGTAGCTCCCTTGAAAGTCATTCAAGGTGAAGTACACTGGACTTACTATCCCATAACTTTTCTTGTGCCACTCAAATTTATTTCCAGATAATCAAAAAGTAGAATTTGATAGCCTTCAAAAAGAAGGCAATTACTATTTCATGTACAGCTATGACACTGGTAATAAAGCACTGGTGCTAATAAAGAGAAAAAGGTTTCCAGCTCTTGATAAATTGATGGTTTATTTTTAAATTCTAAAACCACACTCTCTCACTGCTGGCTCTAATGTCAATGACTTTAAGTTTTACAAACACTTCAGCACACTAAAGCATTCTATTTTGTATATTAACACTCTGTATCTTAATATTAACTATGTATTTTGTTTCAGTAGCGACAACAGCTGTATACAGTGTTATCCTTTCTTAATAGCTAGTAGCTGTTTAACGGGAGAAGATCAGAGTATCTTTCTGAAAATATCCCTCCAGGGTGTAACATGGAGAAAAGTACAAAAGTCTTATTGTTATGGCTTGAAAGAAGAGCATCTGGGAGAACAGCAAAGGAAATTAATAGGACTAACAAGTGATACCACTGTGCCATCCAAGGTTCATGGGCCGAGCCTTGCTATACATTTGGACTTTACATAAGGCAGGAAACAAGTACTGTACCCATTTTTTTGATACACAAAAGGTTGTGCAAGTGTTTGCAAAACTTTTGTACAACCAAGTAATCCAGTGCAGCTATTTAGTAGTATTTTTTTCTGTAGTACATTTGGAAGATATTTTAGCCTTTATGCCCACCCCCATTTCTACCACAACTACAAGCTATACTTGCCAGACACTCAGAATGAAGTAAAGAGCATAATGTGTTCCACAGGATTGCTCTTTAAGAGAGTTTGCTCTTTAAGCAAAACACCATTGTAAGTGACCAATTGTGACTTCTGGTGAGTTTTTGGTTGGTTTTATTTGTTAAGCGAAGCAAACATTCAGAGAAAATTCTGCTCTTTAACCGAGTTACTCTTTAAGTGAGACACTCTTTATGTGAAGTTTGACTGTACTCCGTTTCGATAGAGTTGAAGAATTTTAGTTCAGGCAACCTTTTTATTTTCACATACTGCAACAGTTTAGAATACAAATCGTCTCACCACCTGTGGCTAGTATATACCATAGATCTATCTATTCAGGCATCAGAAATCCACGTATGCTCACCACAAAGAAAGGGAGTTGTTCAAAACTACCCCACCACCCCATTTATGGTTTCACTGATTTTATTTATTCATTTATGTGGAAGATGATGAAGCTGAAGTAGAAAGTCCCTGCTATGCATGGACAGTCTCTACACAAGCCAGGACCCTATGTTTCGAAGGTGCCAAATAGAACTTGGGAATAATGCATTAAAAGGAATGGGTTGTTAAATTACTTTTGGAGCAGAAACTTTCAAAATCTAAAATTCAAGAATATTTTAAAATATAACTTCTTAGAAACTCTCATAAGTTTTCATATCCACTCTGTACAGAGAAGTTACTCTGCCCAGGCTGCCCGAAGGATAAAGTCTATATTTTAAATACAAGATTCATACTGGATAACACAACCTTGGCTGAATTCATCAACTAACAATTAAGTCAAGATTGACCTAGCCTAAACCAGCATTTCCCAAACTTATTCTATCATGGAACACTTTACAAATCCTAAAAATTTTAATGGAACGCTTTGGTTTTTGTAATAGAAAGACAGGTTTGGATTTTTCAGTTTTAATAAAAAATAACCTTGCTATGAAGCCAGCCCCTACTGATTTGCAAATGGTTCCAAAACAAAATTATCTTGCAAGCTGATGCATCACATTGAAAGGATGGATGCAAAACAAACTTTGTGGCATTACACATTTGCCAATGAGTTTTAACAGAATTTCATATTTTTCACAGAACACTTATTGACCTTCTATGGAACATCAGTGGAAAATGCTAGCCTATACTATGATATTTCACAGGTATTCCAAGGGTTAGTTAGAATAATTGACTGTATTTTTATACTGTCTCTATCTCACTTGACTGTCACTCTGGATAGCGATAGACTCAGTGTCCAACCATACCATCAAAAGCTCTGCTTATAAAACAAGTAGATTCTATTTTTTTAAATAGACTGTAAGATGCAAAAGCATATTTGAATCCATCTGGTGGTTTTTGCGCCCAATCTATTTTTTCTTTCTGTTGTTGTGGAGCATCCACATTTTCATGTCGGAGCAATTCAATTGAGCTTTCCTCCATGCACTTAGTTGGGATTCCTTACAGAAAGAGTGTCCTCGAAGATTGTGGTATTTTTGAACAACAACCAGGCGTACCCTGGGCATGGCCATTTTGTGTTGCCAGCTAATCTTTTTCACACTTGGTAAGGCAAAAGGAACTACAGAAAGACACCACCACCCCCATGTAGCTTCATTTTGGTAGTTTCATGTCCAGCTTAGAATTGTAAACTTGTATATAGGTGGTACAGTGGTACCTCATGCAATGATTTTAATCTGTTCCACAGGGCTCGTTGTTGTACAAAACAATTGCTATACGATGCATGCATCATATAGCGATTTTCCCTATGGGATGCATTGTACAATGATTTTTTTCCCTAAGTGGTTTTTCCAGTTGAAAAATTGTTGTACAGTTTTTTCCATAGGGAAAATTGTTATGCGGGATGCTATTTCCCCCCCAAACCTAATTGTTATGCAATTTTGTTGCTATATGGGATGATTGTTGTATGAGGTTCCACTGTATTTCAGTTATGTAGGCAACTGGGACATGATGATCAGGGCTCGGAGAACATGCTCTGATGTACTTTTCTTTCCCTAAAATGTCTCCTGATTTTTTTAAAAAATGTACTTAGTACTAGAGCAGTTTTTTACCTCATCACCAGGTCGATAACTGAGCAAATCTCTCACAGATAATGTTTGCAAACATAATGTTCTTAAGAGCAAACTCACAAACTAGCAGCTTCTCTGTAAAATTAAATTGGGGTGACCAAAACTCTCTGCACTACTAAAAGCTACATAAAAAAATTGAGACTTAGGTGACCTAGTACATGAAAATAAGAACAAGATGACTGCCAAACGTGAACCATTTCAACATGCACTTGACTGTCCTCCCTATTACTTATGATCCTGATGATCCTATTCTACAAGTCATATTTGTAGCACACTCAAATGCATCTTGTCAACACCAATATATTGTGCAAACAGAGGTTAATAAATTACTATTAAGCAGAATGCAATTCCAACTGTCTTTAGTATAACTGATAAAGATGAACAGTGTCATCCTATTAAGTATCAGTGAGTTGTAGGGCATTTCATAAAGCTATTTACCAAAGGGGTCGGATAACGTAGATGTGAAAGAAATACATATTTTTATTTGTGGACATGTTACGGAATTTTGCTATGGAGAGCTTTAAAAATATTATAGAATGAACTATCAAGAATATGCAGCTGTATGAAAACATCAAAATACAGACATTGTGAAAAGTGGATAACAAATCTGAATGTGTATGTGTGTGTGTGTGTGTGTGTGTGTGTGTGTGTGTGTGTGTGTGTGTGTGTGTGTGTGTGTGTGTGTGTGTGTGTGTGTGTGTGTGTGTGTGTGTGTGTGTGTGTGTGTGTGAGTGAGAGTGAGAGTGAGAGTGAGAGCACAGAAAGGCTACCATTGTAGAAAATGGGGTGGGCTAGAATCTTTATCTTGATGTGCTATGCTTTGTATTTATTTTACTCACAGAGTTTTTGATATAAGGAAGCATTTAAGAACACACAACTTCCCACCTGCAATCTAAAATCGAATACTTTTGGATTCTACTACAGCCACCCCTCTATTGTGCATACCATTCCAAAGTCCGCCTATGGCTATATTCCAGTGAATTCCGTATGAGTACATTTTAACACGCACAATTTTTGTAAGCTAGGATTAGCCATGCTTGGCAGTTTGCTGCTCAGCTATCTTTAAGTTCAAGCAGTACTTGGTACTTTTCCTCCCTGAAATGTGAAAACGTAAACCTCTTCTAAACCATTAGGACAGAATGCCTGCCTAGTAACTTCACTAAGCATCTATGGCAGCTATGATAGGTTTGTAGCCTTGTTATCAACTTTCTTCATATTATCAGGCTGATGTCTCTCAGTTACAGGCTTTCTCATTGTATACAGGTGGACTTGAATTAAAAGACTGCCAAACTTGAAGGAAAAGATTGCCAAGCAGCAATCTGCCAAACTTGACTAATCCTGTCTTGAAATCTGTGCATCTTAAAATGTACTAATATAGAAGTCACTGGAAGATATCCATAGGTAACAGATTTGACAAAGTATTTATATACAGAGGAATGGAAACCGTAGAATCTAAAAGTGGGAGTGTATATTATTCCATTTCAGGTATTTTACAACTTGCAATCAGTTAAATGTTGGGTCTCCTAGTTTGGATGAGTTACATTGATAAATAGGTTGGCAAAAGAAGGAGAATTTGGGCAGAGCCAGAGGCTGATGAAAAATATAGAATGAAAGGCTAACAGCAACAGCACACATTTGGTATTCAATACCATTGGATTTGGGATTTTCTTCCCCTCCAGCTACTGTTCTAGTACTCTGTGACACACACAAATAAAAACATACAAATAAACAAACAACCCTGATTCTCCCATCCTCTAGGAAAGAGATCTGGTGTGCATACAGGCTACTAAAGGAAATCAGGGTAGCTGATTCTGGCAGAAGCAGTGCAATCCAGTCAGAGTACACCAATGGATTTTGGCTGAAGAAAAGAATTAAAGGAACTGGAGTTGGGAAATCACTACAGTAAAACACCGGATAACGATTGGATTGGATAACGCTAAAATCGCATAACTTTAAGTAATCTGGGGAGAATTGGCTTGAATAACGTTAAGGTCCTATGGGATGGATCGGATAACAACCGCTAAAGCCTGTGTGGTTACAATGTATCCCTATGGAGCTTTAACGTTATCCAATCCATCCCATAGGATTTTAACATGGATCGGATAACACTAAAAATCGGATAACACCAAGACTTGTGGAACCAAGTTTTAGTGTTATCCGGTGTTTTACTGTATAAACAGGATGGACTGGGTTTGTTTCACACAGAAAATAGAAAGAAGGCCATTTGATTATGAAACTTGACTGAGTGTGTTATTGAAACCCATTGAAATATCCATCCCTTTTATTTTTAGAAGAGTTCCTATGTAATTTTTAGGTGTTATTTAGGACAAGCCAGCTTCTGCCAACTCAGGTAGTGCATGGCACATATTATTAGCAGGTTCTTTGCATGTGATATTTCTGAATGAACTTGTTCAATTGTCTTCATACTGATTTTTTTCAGGCTAGTCTGCGATTTACAATTAATTTTAAAATATAGTATAAATCTAAGTATGAATTAAGAATCTCCAGTCACTACCAGGTGTAAAAAACCACACTGACTTGCAACTGTATCAGTTATACTAACCAACCACTGTGTACCTCTGTATCTCCACCTGATATGTATAAATTAATACTGTACTACGAAGTCTCACACAGCTGAAGGTTACTTAGTAGTGATGCTCAAACTAACTTTTGTTAGTATTGCAAAGCAGAGGGCAATGGTAATCCCCTGTAGAATGCTACTTATCATAAAACCCCTATGATGAGACAAACCAAAATAAAACAAAAGATAAGGCTGGAAGGCAAGTTTCCAAGGTCAGAAGGTACTCAAACAACTATTAGAGAAGAACAACCAAATATGCAGGGAAATGAAATAAAGATCTGATGCTGCACAACACTCACAACTGGAAACTATAAAACAAGAAATGGAACATATAAACATTGTTATGCTTCATATCAGTGAACTAAAGCAGACTAGAATGGGATATTTTCAGACAACTACTAAGTATAGTACTCTACTCTGGAAATGACAGACTCAGAAGGAATGGAGAGGGGTTAATATTGAGCCAAGATATAACTAAGACAGTTGAGGTTATAATGCAAGATCTGATGGAATTATATCAAACAGAATCCATGGAAAAACTATTGACATGACCATCATCCAGAGCTATGTGCCAACAACTGATGCTGAAGAAGAGAAAATAAAAAACTGTTATGCAAGCATCCAGGAAGAAATTGATCACACACTAAAACAAGACATGCTTATACTCTTAGGTAACTGGAATACAAAAATAGGAAACAAAGCAGAACAAAATGTTGTTGGAAAGTTTGGCCTGGCCCTAGGGCAGTGATGGTGGACCATGACACTCCAGATGCTCTTGAACTTCAATTCCCAGAAGCCCTGATCAGCAGGACTGCTGACTTGGGCTTTTGGCAATTGAAGTCCAAGAACACCTGGAGTGCCACTGCCTTAGGGGATGGGAGTGAAGCAGGAGAACAAGCCATAGAGTCCTGTGAGGCGAAAAATCTGTTAATTCTAAAATGTATGCTTCAAACAACCAAAGGGGCAACTTTAGACATGGATATCACCAAATGGTCAATTAAAAAATCACATAAATTAAGCAATTGGAAGTAGTAAATTAAAAAGCTGTATTTTCTGCCAAAACAAGAGTGAACTGTGTCCAGTGGATACTGGAACGTACCAAATAATTTCAGAATTTTTTAAAAATAGACTACAGCAAAGCATTTGACTGTGTGGATCATGAGAAACTATGGGTTGTTCTGAAGGAAATGGGGTGCCTCAACATTTGATTGTGCTCACGGGTAACCTATATTGTGGACAAGAAGCTACCATTATGATGGAATATGGAGAGACAGAGTGATTTCCTACAGACAAGGGTGATTTTATCCCCTTATCTGTTCAAGCTGCATGTGGAACATATCATATGGAAAGCCATTCAAATGAAGGAGTGAAAATTGGTGGAAGAAACATCTGAAAGCAACCATGTTTTGAAATGAATTTATATGAAAGTTAAATAAGAAAGTGCCAAAGCAGACCTGTAGGTGAAAATTAAGACAACAAAAATTATAGCTACAGAAGAAATACACAATTTTATTGTTGACAATAAAGAAAATGAGACAGTGAAAGATTTTGTATACCTAGGTTCAATCATAAATTCAATTGGGGATTGCAGCTAAGAAATTTGAAGACTGAAACTTGGAAGGGCCACAATGAGGGAATTAGAAAAAGATCATCAAGTGCAAGATGTGTGTGACCAGAACCCAAGGTCGAAAATCATCCATACTATTGTATTCTTGATGACCATGTACAGGTGTGAAAGCTGGACAGTAAAGAAAGTTGACAGGAAAAAATGATTTGTTTAAAATGTGTTGTGGAAGGAGAACTTTATGGATATCCTGGACTGCCAAAAAGAAAAACAAGTATATCCTAGAACCTGAAATGTCTCTGGAGACAAAAACGATGAAGCTGAGGCTATCTTACTTTGGACACATACTGAGAAGGCAAGACTCCCTGGAAAAAACAATAATGCTGGGAAAGGTGGAAGGCAGCAGGAAACAAGGGAGGCCAAAGGCAAGATGGATTGACCTTCTAAGGCAGTGTTGGTGAACCTTGGCACTCCAGGTGTTCTTGAACTTCAATTTCCAGAAGCCCTGATCATCAGGATTGCTGACTTTGGCTTCTGTAATTGAAATCCAAGAACACCTGGAGTGCCAAGGTTCACCATCACGGCTCTAAAGGAAGCCTGTGGGGGTTGAGCAGGGCTGTTGAGGACAGGATGTTTAGGAGATCTCTCATTCCTAGAGTTGTCATGAATCAGAAATGGCTTAATGACACATAACAGTAAGAACAAGAACCCAACAGAACTTTTGAAAAAGTTAATTTTTAAAAATTTCAGCAGAACAAGACTTGGGTCTCAAGGAAGTAGGGAGATACAATCTTGGGACAACAGTGGGTAGTCACCTAAGGTAGTATAGTGTAGTGGTTAGGGATAGAAACTGGGTTTGGCATAAACCATTTGTAAACTCTCACTAACGCATGAAATTAATTGGACCACTTTGGTTTAGTCACTCCTTCTCAATGTGATTTAATCACACAGGGCTGTTACCAGCGGAAGGAACAGCTATACATGTAAGTGATAAACAAATGACGCTGACTTCTTTGTGAGACACGTCTCCAGTTTCTTCATCTGAAAGAATGAAACATCTTTAAGAATGATATAAAGGTATCAGAACAGAAGGTGGAACCCTAGCAGATGGATTGGCTTGAATCAAATAGTTTTAAATCATAGTTTAAAAGACTCTTCATATAGAATTGATTTAATCATATCACTTTTTCACTGTATGCTATAATCCTAGTATGCATTCTTCACAATTTTCTTGCTCAGACTGATTCCACACCCACTAATCTTCTGTTCGTTGACTCTTCCAGCATTTGAAAATGTGCACTTTAGAGAGGGAGGGAAAGGCTTGACTTCTAGACAAAATGACAGAAAGGCAATAGCTTGAGTTGTCACTATAAGCAAGGAATTAAGTATGCATCACTTAAGAGTACCAGATGAAATCTTGGAAATTTTAATAAGGCTTCCAAGAACAACCAAAATTATAGTAAATTTGTGAGGGAACTCTTCGGGGATAAAATCCATTACAGCTAGAAATGAGGGCAGGTTTGTTATTTCTCATCTCTGGAGACACACACTCAGGTTGAGAAATGCAGATTCCCCCCCCCCCCCAATGTTATGTACAAGAATAAGTGCTACGGATTTAGAAATAACAAATTAAGTAATCTACACAAAATCTTATGGAACATCATTAAATGAAGGACCCACATCTAAGAACTGTTGGACCTTAAGTTACAAAATTTCTCAGTAAAGATGGTACAATTTTGCCTCATAATAAAGAAACAGAGTTTATATTCTCTTTCATAAGGAGATTTTTGAGCGATAATCCATTTGAAATTAAAACTAATGTACAGTAAAACCTCGCATAAAGAGCACCTTGCTTAGAGACTAACTTGCTTAAAGAGCAAAATTTTCTCTAAATGGTCACCGTGCTTAACAACTAAAACCAACCAAAAACTCACTTAACAACTAAACTGGTGTTCACAATTCTCCCCACCAGAAGTCACAATTGGTCACTTACAATGGTTTTGCTTAAAGAGCAAGCTCGCTTAAAGAACAATCCTGTGGAACACATTATGCTCCTTAAGCAAGGTACCACTGCATAGGTCAGTGATGGCGAACCTATGGCACGTTTGCCAGAGGTGGCACTCGGAACCCTCTGTGGACACCTGTGCAGTCACCCCAGCACAGAGTTTGCCCCGCCCCTCTGCCCAGCAGCCCAATGGGAGTGCTTCCTCCCTCCAGCACAGAGTTTACCCCACCCCTCTGCCCAGCAGCCCAATGGGAGCACTTCTTCCCTCTGCCCAGCAGCCCAATTGGAGTGTTTCCTTCCTCCCCTGTTGCTGTGTTGGCACTTTGCAATAAATAACTGGGTTTTGGGTTGCAGTTTGGGCACTCGGGCTCTAAAAGGTTTGCCATCACTGGTATAGGTTTTTTTTAAACAGGAAATACTTTAAGAATACACTATAAAATATATGATTTTTTTAAAATAGATTTTTAAAGTCATTGGCTTTTGTCAACCCTGAGATAAAGGGCTATGGCAAGAGATGAGTGCAAAGGCATAACCATCTACTTGTTTTTTTGTGGACATCTGTGAACTATATTAGCTCCGATGCTTTACACTTTTTTGCTCTCCCACAAGTGGCCTGCTGTCACTATGACAACAGGAAGCCTGCAGAAAGTCTACAGAGGATAAACAGAGTACAAGGCAGGAGAGAAGAGAAGGGTTTCTGGCCATGTGGGAAGTCTGAAAAGGTCAAGGAGGAAAGAGAATTAAAAGAATTTAGAGGAGACAGAACAGTAAATATGTTTCTCATAGCTGCAGCACACAGAGCAAACATCCACAATCTCAACTTCAAGGGACCACAGGAAATTTTAGAATGGATCCAAGAAACCTTATATTACGTTTGAGGGAAAGAGAGATAAAGGAAGAGCAGTTGGAGTCTTTTGGACAGGACAGGATTTACTGTGAGATTTCCAATGTCGCTTATATGTCTTGCATTAAAAAGATCAATTTACTATTTTAACACAAGTACATAGAGTAAAGCTGCCTGTAGATCATCTCCTGCATCAGGGTGAACCTCTGAGGCCTATGAGACCACTTTCTCTACTCCCCAATCCTTTTTTTTTTTTTTTGGGGGGGGGAGGATAATATTGCTAAAAAACAGCTACCACAACCACAGTCCCAGTAATTTTTCTAGGAAATGAGGGCAATGCAACTGGATGGACTTCTTCCTCCTGCAAAGGGTCCATACACAATTCTCTCCTGGCCCTTTGTAAGCCTCCTTCAGCACCATACTTCAGTGGAAAGTAGAATAAAAATGTGATAAAGTGCTGAGCACCTTTCCCTAGAAATATATTTTGGTTTATCATGTAGTTAAATAAATAGTGGTTTAGGTAGCTGACTGCAGACCAGAGGATGAGAATTGGGAGAAGAGCCAGACAGTGCGACTTTGGGCAAGCTGCACTAGCAGCAGGTCAGGAGTTCAAGACCTGAGTGCTGCACGACGGAGTGTGCTCCAGTCTCTGTCCCAGTTCCTAGCCAACCAAGTAATTCGAAAGCAAGAAACTGCAAGTAGATAAATAGGTACCAGTTTGGTGGGAAGAGAACAGCATTCCATGCACTCTGGCATTGTCATGCCTGCCCCATGTCCACAGAAACGTCTGCAGGTGCAGATAGCACTTGCTCTTTGGTTGTAAATGGAGATGAGCACCGAACCCTAGAGGCGGACACAAAGGGGTTCCTAGCAAGGGCGACCTTTACCTAAGTATTTATTATTAAATGTCTTATGGCCTGTCCCAAACTTCTGTTTTGTACTCTGGGTCCTTTAAAAAAAACTTCAGTGAACGATTTGCATAGAACTGGGGTGAAAAACAAGATCTTTCAATTATTTTTTATTTACTGTGTAGTGTTTTTACCATGTGCTCTACATTTCTCTATTCTTCCATGAAGAAGAGAAGTGTATATTCAGGCCAGATTTCTTAAATCATGGGGAAGTAACAGAACTAAGAAGAATGGGGCAAAATTAAAATAATATAACTTGCATATGTCACTTGCAATTACAGCATCACACAGTTTGAAGCAATTCACATAAACATATATATCACTTAATCTCTCTCATGATTGTAACTTGCACATGTGGATCATTCTTTGAAAACTATTTTTGATGAGGTAATATTAGGCAACATGAGAGAAATTCCAGTGGTGCCTCACCTATGATGCCACCTGCAGACCACTCGGAGTGATAAACAACTAGAAATACTGTATCTGTTTCTATGGCAAGTACAGTAGTGGCATGAGTACCAAATAAAGGGAAGAAACAATTAGTCATGGATTACTTGATTAAATGGGGCCATTGTATGTTAATTCATACTATAAACAACTGGAACAATTGTACTATGCATTCTTGCTTCTTATGAGGTACCTGCAGCATAGCATGTGATGTAGGATGTATATAGTATTATTGTTATTACCATTCTTTGTTATTCTTATTATATCTTCCATTTTTATGAACTTTGCATGAAGATCCCTATGTTGCACTGTTGCCCATTTGTATTTATTCTGATTTTTGACCTTCCCTTTCATGCTTTCAATGCTCCAAGCTGTCACAAAAACAAAAAATAATAATTGTGGCTCCTGAAAGACTAACAAAATTTAATTTGACATAAGCCTTCAGCCTAGTTCTTCAGCAGTAAAATCAGATCACTGGACCACATTGCCTAAAGCTTATGCCAAATACATTTGGCTATTATTCAAAGTGCACAGAACTGTCTCTTGTTTTTCTAGTTACAGACTGACAGAGCTCTCTCTGTTTAATATTAATGCTAACATTTCATCTAAAATCCAGTATATAACTACAAATGTTTTAGTACTCCCAGAAATGGATGTATGTAAGTGATGTTATGGTAAAAAAAAAGAATGATTTTGCAACTATGACGACTCATCTGAAAGTTCAGACTCTTTATAATATAGATGAAAGTACAAGAATTGTAGCTGGAGGGATATTAGCAAAGGGCAACATCTGATAATGGACAAGTATCAGAATATAAGTTTCCTTTCCAACCCCTGCATTCCTCTCTGTCCCACCAGAGCATCTCCCAACCTTCCACAGCAATGTGATAAGGTGCAAAGGACAGAGAAACACGTATCAAGGCCGTATCAAGCTCTGGGAGCATTTTTGTGTCCCAAAAAAACACATAATTTATTTTACACTTAAAATTGGTCCCCAAAGACCCAACTCCTCAGGAACAGCAGCTGTTGCGCAGGGAACCATGAGAGGTTCCCAAAGGCCCAAAGGCCACATAACCGTACCTGCCCCCACTTCTGTTTCATTAAAAAACAGAAGTGAAAGTGGCATCCAGACTGCTGTTTCTTTTTACATATAGCCAAAGCCAGCTATGTATAAAGCCTGGCGCTGTATCTGGGACAAAAAAATGCCCTTCAAACCTTCTGAGGTTGTCCATCCCTGCTTTAACTTATCAAAGGTTTTTAATTTATGGTACTCTAAAAACAGTTAACTTATTCCAAAACAATGAACTTTAAAAAAAGCTATTATTGCATCTGTCAGACTTGTGAAGGGCATTAATGATAGGATCTTTTTAAGGTCATTAATGGATAACAATTACCCAAAAGTGGAAATAACATGAGATCACTTAACAAAAGCAGTGAGTTTTGGGTCAGATAATCTTCTTTGCTGTAATGGACCCCAGATTCAGAATCTGATCAATCCGAGACGGAGGAAACTCTGCAGCCCGCTTTGGATGATGAAGCACCCTTGACTGATTGAAAAATGTCAGATTCGACAACTGTAAATGCTGAGTCAGCTTCTGATAATGAGGACACGGAACCTTCGACCTCAAGGCATTGCAGGCTTCATCTTCGCAAAGAACTGCAGCTGCATCGAAGGTGAGCGAGAAATGAGCAACAACTGACGCCCCTTAGCTGCAGGGGCTCTTAAGGAGCGCACACTGAAGCTGTCAACCTGTCGGAACAACCTAGTTGCTGCCCAACATTCTGCCAGAGTACCTTGCATGCCTAGAAGCCCAACCTTTGCCCGACTGACTACCCTGCCAGATCTTGAACCTGTATTCTGGACCACACTTTCAGACTACTCTTTGGGCTTGGAAACCTGCCTGATCGGTAACAAACTTTTGGCTTCCATTACTATGCTATCTGGACTCCCCCCCCCCCCCTCTCCATGCAGTGCTGCCAGACAGCTTCCCCATCTTACTGGGGTGGGGCGGGCTTGCACATTTGGCAATGTACACTTCCATAAATCTTGGTAGCAAATGGTTATTCAATAGTTATATGCTGACGACTTTCTTACATAGAATTTGCTGACCAAACTTACGTAGTTTCCTTTAAAAGGTAAGGGTCTCCCTTGCTCAAAAGCCAGTTGTGTCTGACTGCAGGGGGTGATGCTCTTCTCCAGCAGAGTTTTGTGTCTGCAGACGTTTCTGTGTTCATGTGGCAGGCATGATTAGACACCAAAGCACATGGAACGCTGTTACCTTTCTCACTGAAGTGGTACCTATTTATCTACTTGCAATTTCTTGCTTTGGAACTGCTAGGTTGGCAGGAACTGGACAGAAAATAGGAGCTCACTCCGTTGCACAGCACTAGGGTCTTGAATTTGCTGACACGGTGATCATCAAGCTCAGAGCCTTAACCACTAAGTCATTGCAGCCCTTGTGAAGATCCTAGAAACGGCAACTTGGAACAGCAATGGGGAAAGGCTCAGCGAAAAGTAAATGGTTCACTAAATGGTAATCTTCAATTTTTTCCCTGTGATAGGAAGCTTAAACTATAAGTGTAGTTTTAAAAAACCCAACAGCAGATGTGGAGGGTTACAATAGTAGCTGCTAAGCAGGCATCATCAACATTATGACTTCGCGAAATATTTGGCTTCTCAAATGTCAAGTGGCATTTTATCACTTTTAATCATTGTTAATGCTGAAATAAACTAAATAAAATATGAATTGTTTTATTGCTCTGATCATTTATATTGTAGCGAGAGAATGCATTTCCAGAAGAGATTCCAAAATAATTACAGTAATACCTCGGATAACGCTAAGACTTGGTTCCACAAGTCTTGGTGTTATCCGATTTTTAGTGTTATCCGATGCATGTTAAAATCCTATGGGATGGATCGGATAACGTTAAAGCTCCATAGAGATACATTGTAACCACACAGGCTTTAGCGGTTGTTATCCGATCCATCCCATAGGACCTTAACATTATTCGATCCAATTCTCCTCCCCAGATTACTTAACGTTATCCGATTTTAGCGTTATCCGAGGTAAACGTTATCCGAGATATTACTGTATTTTGATTCATAAATTCAGGATAGAAGCTTGTTTTAAGAATTCAGGGGACAACTCAAATTCATAATCCTCTGCAAGGGTTTTTTTAAGGCTTTTATATTGAT
The DNA here is from genome assembly GCA_030440675.1 of Furcifer pardalis. Classification (NCBI taxonomy): domain Eukaryota; kingdom Metazoa; phylum Chordata; class Lepidosauria; order Squamata; family Chamaeleonidae; genus Furcifer; species Furcifer pardalis. The sequence goes on along the minus strand of CP126890.1, from coordinate 35,128,932 downwards.
TGATATCCTCAGAAACTCCTTATCACAGCAGAAGTACTTTCTCTGTTTTATTCCTAACGTCTAGTTCTTTGCACATATCATCAGTCACCAAAAACAAAGCAAGATAAAAAAAGTTATTGCAGCAAATGCTATGCTTTCTCATATAGGCAAAGGTTTCCCTTGCTCAAAAGCCAGTTGTATCCAACTCTAGGGTTCAGTGCTCATCTCCATTTATAGCCAAAGAGGCAGTTTTGTCTGCATCTGCAGATGTTTCTGTGATCATGTGGCAGGCATGATTAGACATGGTATGTTGTTTTTCTTTCCCACCGAAGTGGTACCTATTTATCAGCTTGCAATTTCTTGCTTTTGAAATCCTAGGTTGGCAGGAGTTGGGACAGAGATGGGAGCTCATTCCATCATGGAGCACTTGGGTCTGATTTTGCAGAGGAAGAATGTTGAGTAGGCTGCAAAGATTAATATGAATTATAGGTCCCAAAAGGCATTATGGATTCCTTCCTCATTATTAAACCTTATGAGTGGTGTGCGTGTGTGCACGTGCATTATGTATTGTAACTTCTAAAAGATATATGTGTCTGTCTGTCTATCTACCTGTGTATGTATTTCTTTTATAAGTTACAAATCTTTAATTTCTACTTTCAGATTTAATAATGAGGAAGGAATCCATAATGCCTTTTGGGACCTATAGGTCATATTAATCTTATTGGCCTACTCACATTCTACCTGCCAACCTGAATTCATTTGTCTGAGCAAAGTTCTTGGGGCCTCTGGTGTAACAACAGGAAAGATTAAAGGGCTCACCCAGGGATTTGTTGTCATTCCATTCTTCTTCTCTGATCATTTACAATTATCCTCTCTCTTCAAGAGGAATTATTAGGCTCTATTCAAACTAATACTGAACAATACACAACATTCATCAAGTTCCACATTTAGAAACCCTGAATGCTGTAGATGACATTGTTAGAGCTTCAGTATTAATGAGAAGATAGAACAAGTTTTATAATTGTAACTTTCAGTGTGTTCCAAGGTTGTATATACATTAACAGCAGTTTTAAGACTGATGTGTTTGTCGGTGTAGTACCACAGATTCTATTGCGTGCTGTTTCTTTTAGGGAAAGGCTATACTGTGATGACCTCCAGATTTGCTTTGGTACCTTTAACCTGGAGCTATATGCAGTTGGAGCTGGGGTTGGCCCTCGGGAGCAGCTGATAGGTTTCTTCAAGTGGCCCAATACCACAGCTACATGCCACTCTTAAAGCCCAACATTCAGTCTACTGGGGCAGAATTCACAATGAAAGATTGGACCCACAAAAGTGGCAAAACCACAATGTATGGCCAGGATTATTCCAAGGCCTTGGATAACTTTTTGCTACTATTACACAATTTTTTATTTACCTTGGTAAATACAACCGAATAGATAAAATAACATATTTGTGGCATCAAAAATAACTGTAGATTATTTTTCTCAAAACAAAAATTTGTATTTTGCCTATGTTTTGCTTTGGAACAATCTTTTTACATTCAATAGGCTAGAATCTTGTATATTTGAAGCCTGATGTAAAAATAAAATTAAGAAATGACAGGAGTAGTACTTCTCAACATGACAGTGATTTCTGTAGGTAATATGCAGAGGAGTAAAATTCCTAAAACATAGTAAAAATAAGTATGAAGGGGGAAATTTAAGTGTCCTAAGAAGATACTTTCTCAAATAAACTAACTTTTCAAAGAGGTACAATGGGATTCTTTTGAACAGATACCTTGTAGAAAAACTCAAAAGCGCAAAAATGTCAGCTATGCTTCATGACAAAATGAAAAGCCAGCTTTACCATTGTAAACCTCTACTGTATCATGACAGAGGTGCCCTATCAGCTTCACTGAAAGGACAAAGTTTCTCTCAGTAATCTCTAGAGGTGTCTTCACTGATAACCAAGCCTTTATCGTCATGATGTTATATAAGAAAGCCTTGGTAAAAGCCTGGAATTCTGCAATACAGTAATACCTTTGAATGACAGCAAGACTTTGTCATTTAAGGATGTCCAACCGTGCTAACATTCTTTAAGTACCAAATCTCGTGTCTAATAAGAGAAAATGCCAACAGTGGATGATAGTTGTGTAGAAGGATCCAGACTACTCTTTAATAACTTAATGGTACATGTGTGCGAATATCTTTTTTGCTAACCCTAAGCCTAAGCAAGTATTCTCCACTGCATATCTGGACTCTTTTCCGTTTGGTCATTAATGCTACCAATAACTAGTACCCATTGCTGAAACAAATGTCTACAGAGTTTCTGCTCCATGATCTTAATCAATTTTTCTCAAATTTCCTCTGCTTTGTTCAACATTAATAAAGTAATGCAAAGCAATCACACTTATACTGCCCCATAGCGCTTAGTGCGCTTTCTGGGCAATTCACAAGTTAATTGGCATTTTGCTCCCAACATGCTAGGTACAGTCAAACCTCGCATAAAGAGTGCCTCGCTTAAAGAGCACCTCACTTAAAGAGCAGAATTTTCTCTAAATGTTCGCTTCGCTTAACAAATAAAACCAACCAAAAACTCGCTTAACAAATAAATCGGAGTTTGCAATTCCCCCCCCACACACACACACACACAACTGGTCACTTTCAATGGTATTTCGCTTAAAGAGCAAACTCGCTTAAAGAGCAATCCTGTGGAACGCATTATTCTCTTTAAGCGAGGTACAATTGTACTGTACTTATTTTACTGACCTTGGAAGGATGGAAGGCTGAGTCAACCTTGAGTCCTGGTCAGGATCAAACTCACAACAACAGTTTAACCCCTGCGCCAAAAGGGATTTCTGCTTAGTTTCAAATAAATATGGATAAAATTGCAGTCTCAATTCTAAAATAAATAATTTTGCTAATCAGATTTTTTTTAAAAAAATCTTTAACTGAATATAATTCTGCAACTCAAGAGGTAATAGATTACATGAGTAAGAGTTTGGAATTATCCTAGCTGCCTTAGGTTTTACTTATTTGCAAACTGATATAGCTCAATCAGTGACTGCTAAATTAAGATACTTTTATGTCAATGATATCAAATCACCTCGATTCGAACCAACCCATCCTGGAATTCTGAAAAAGTACCTTTCCTTTGCCAAATCCTAAATCTTTTGCGAATCCAGACAAATATCAATAATGTTATTATACATTAATATCACTCTGGGATCAAACTGCAATCACTCACTGCAAGATGAGGCACCACTGCCATATCAGCTTTACTTTTCTCTTCTGCTCCCCACCTCCAAGTCTACTCAATGACTGCCAGACGTTCCAAGTTAGTTTTGAAAGGAATATGAGGTTTACAGAGGAGGAGAAACAGGTATAAAAGAGGCACTGCAGAGCAGATGCCCACTTCTGTACCTGTGGATGGAGCAATGACATTTTAAGGTCAGGTGGAAATAAATCAGGACATTTCTCCATTTCCCTCCCCAACCCTGCTTTCTCTTTACAAAGAACTACTATCTCATTCTGTGCTTTCACAAAACATGGCATCACCTCAGCAAGATTAAAATTCAGACTTCAGTGATTTAATGTACTGATATAAATTAATGCAGTGTCCTTGATGTAGCTACTGTTGCAAGTCTGTACAGTATTTTTAATATGATGTAAAGTAGTGAAAAATCTACAGTCCTTGGTAACACTCTTCCCATCTCTTGGAGGATGAGTTTGAACTATTCTATCATTACCTCTACTGTCAAGAAAATAACTCTTTTAATGATAGTGTCATTCATGTTCATATAAAAAAAGGGTAATCTAGTCAAAGCCTATGTTGTAGCCATGTTCCATAGGCTGGGATAGCATAATATTTATTTATTTATTTATTTAGATTTATATCACCGCCCACTCGCCATGGCGACTCAGGGCGGTTTACAATCAGAAAAAAAAACCAAAAAACAAAACAACAATAACACACACACAACACAAACAACTAAAATCCATTCCTCCTTCTGGCAGAGGACGTTAGTCTTTTCCTTCCCTGGTCAGATAAGGCCCAGGACTAGGAAGTGGGAGCTTCCATCTAAAAACCTTAAAACTTTTAAAAATTAAAATCTGAAAAAGATTAAAAATAGATTAAAACCACACCAGATGCTACAACTACTAATTAAAAGTAGAAAAAGAGAGGGGCTCAGATCAACCAATGTGCTGGGGTCATTATGCCTTCCATACCCCATATCTGTCCTGCCAGCCATGTTTTTAGATTCTTCCTAAAGGGCAGCAACTCTGTCTGGAGACGTAGCTCCGCAGGCAGGAGGTTCCATAGGGCCGGAGCAGACGCAGAGAAGGCCCTCCTTCTGGTGCCAGAGAGATGTGCCTCCCTGGCCGATGAAACAACTAGGGAGCCTCTCCGGTCCGCTCTGGTGGGACGGGCAGATGTTCTTTGGGTGAGGCGGTCTCTTAAGTATCCTGGCCCACTACCATGTAGGGCTTTAAAGGTGATAACCAGCACCTTGAATTGCACCCGGAGGCAAACTGGCAACCAGTGCAGCTCCTGAAGCAGAGGCGAGGCATTTGCACACCGCCCACAACCCATCACAACCCGGGCAGCCGCATTCTGGACCAGTTGAAGCCTCCGAATGGTCATCAAGGGCACCCCCATGTAGAGCACATTACAGTAATAAAGTCTGGAGGTGACCAGAGCGTGTGTGAACATGAGCAAGGAGTCCCGATCTAGGACTGGGCGTAACTGGTGGATCACATGAAGATGTGCAAAAGCCCTCCTAGCCACAACTGCCACCTGCTCTTCAGCAGTAAACGCGAGTCCAGGAGGACCCCCAGATTACGCACCGGGTCTGTTTGGGGCAAAACAGCCCCATCCAGAACCAAAGATGATAACTCCCAAGATGACACAGGACCCCCGACCCACAGCCACTCAGTCTTGCCGGGATTCAGCTGAAGCCCGTTGTCCCCCATCCAGACCCTCACAGCCTCCAGGCACCTGGTAAGGATTTCCACTGCATCACTAGGGTCCCCACGGGCTGATATATAACTGGCTATCATCTGCATATTGATACCTCACCCCGTGGGACCGGATGATCTCACCCAGTGGTTTCACGTAGATGTTAAATAGGAGAGGTGAGAGTACCGAGCCCTGAGGCACCCCATAACAAAGGGGCCTTGAGCTGGACACCGCACCCTCCAACCACACCGACTGGGTCCGGCCCCTCAGAAATGAGGAAAACCAGGGCAACACAGTGCCCTGGATCCCCAATCCTTGGAGCCTTTCCAGAAGAATACCATGGTCGATGGTATCGAATGCCGCTGAGAGGTCAAGAAGAGCCAGGACAGATGGATGACTGCCATCCCGTTCTCACCAGAGATTATCCACTAGTGCGACCAATGCAATTTCTGTGCCATATCCGGGCCTGAATCCTGACTGGATTCTGACTACGTGCAGAAAAGGATACATTGTTGACATTATATAAACAGCAGTAGTCATTAGAGATAATTGGATCAGTTTTGTTCCAATGTCCATAAGATTGGAACCAATTCAACTTTGCATTTAGGGCATGAACACATTAGAACAGCATAAATCTAAATTCTAACAAGAAGAAATCCACCTTTATAGAATAGCAGCACATGGAAACAATTCATTGCTTTGAGGTACAGATTAGTAGAATAGTTTATATAAGAGTATGGATATGGGGGGGGGGGGGAGGCAGTGCTGAAGAATAAGGAAAAACTAAGAATGCAGGAAAACAGCAAGATATTAAGGGACTAAAGAGATATGAAGAAAAACATCATGAATATACTTGACAATTTAAATTTGATTACATCATAAAGCTCTTCATAATACACACCGAATAATGACAAGAGTTGCAAAATAATAAGTAACAAGGAAAGGTTCCAGATGGTGAAGAAACATTATTCATCAATGTAAGGGTATTCATTATTTAACAAAAACTATTACATTAAATTAGGCCACTGTCAGCAGCAACATTATTCAGTGTAGATCTGAATAGTCCAAATATATGGTAGGCAAGAATACATTAATAGGGAACAAAGCTACTTTGGGGGAACCGCTACAATTAACTAGAAGCAAGCTCTCGGTACATGATACTGTACAAATAAAAATGCTTTCATAACTGAACACAAAAGGATTGTTTTGCACACTATAGCCTTCAAAGGCTTTAGAACAATTTAACTATGTGAAAGTGAATTTGTGCATGAATACATTATACTCAGGGCTGCACTGCCCTTGTTTATATACATTTTTATCTACTTAAAATTCCATGGATCTATGAATACAAACTACTGGCATATTCATACTCCACATTAAGTCTCCCCCCTCCCCTGAACTTTTGAAACCCAGAAGAGTATTCAAATCAGCTGGGCAAGCTGCTAGAGGGGGAGGAAACCCATAAATCACACATCTCACAGCCAGCACATTATAATGATCTAGAACACAGCTGTATGAAACCAGTTCCAGCTGTTCAGAGGGGAGAGCATTTGAGCATCAATAATGACAAGACACATTCATTCATTCATTCAACTACAGCCGACATGGAAGAAACACACTTCTATTCCATAATTACTCTGACTTGGTGTAGACATTGACAAAATATGGCCTGCAGTTGCATGGTCATAAGTGCAGCCCTTAGCACCTCCATGCTCCTAATTTTTATTTCTATTAGACAGACCCCTTACACAATGGAGGTCAATTTTAGCTCTTTTAGAGTGGGGAAATTGTTCTCTAATACTTTCTATCACTTTTGCTTTTGGCAAAATATCTGCCTGAGCAAAAACACTCCAAGAAGGGCTCAAAAGATAGTGAAATCTTTTTCTTCTATATTTCACACACTATGACCATGGAGCCATCTCCTGTGGCACATATGAAATGAGACATACAGAATTTAACAACGGGACTGCAATGGACTGCCGCAGCCTTGCAGATATTATCAAGATGAACCTTCACAGCCAGTCCATCTGGCATGGCCTCTTCCACTTCCATGACCATTGGAAATCAGAGTTCCTCCTCTGCTCATTTTGCCGTTGGGCTCAATGTGATGGTTTCCAGTGGCATTTCCTCCACTGAGGGGACCATCACCCCACCTAAAGGGGCTCATCTTCCTGTAGCTGTTGCCCCCTTTAGGGAGTAAGGTTATTTACCGCCACCCAACACTTGGTTTGAGTCGCCGGCTGTACGGTCTGCTCCATTACTGTAGCAGGATGTCCAGCCAGACTAATGGCAAGGTTGGATCCACCATAACCAAATTCATGCCAATGGCATTTTTCCTGCTTCAGGAAAAAATGCATTCTTGGATACAAGTTGCAGCCAATGACAATATCTCATAAAGGATATAAGAGACTTTTTTCAATATGTTTTTTAAAATTCCTAAAGAAAAATTATGGACAATGAAGAGAAACAAGATACCACCCTCCAAGGTCTTGGTCTGTGCAGATCTCACAACTCTGGAAAGATGCTCATTTACGAGGCAAGGTAAATGTCTCCTTGCTTTCAAGCCATTCGTATCTGACTCTAATGTTCGGTGCTCATTTCTGTTTATAGCCAAAGAGCCATTGGTGTCTGCATCTGCAGATGTTTATGTGGTCATGTGGACTAGACATTGGAGTATATGGAATGCTGTTACCTTTCCTGCTGAAGTGGTACCTATTTATCTACTTGCAATATCTTGCATTCAAACTGCTAGGTTGGCAGGAGCTGAGACAGAGACAGGAGCTCACTCTGTTGTGCAGCATTCCGGTCTTGAACTGCTGACCTGGCGACTTCCCAGTCATCAAGTTCAGCGTCTTAACCACTAAGCCACTGCAGTACCATTGCCATAAGGCAAGAGGAGACACTAAATCCCACCTTCCTGCTGCCAAGCTTCTCCTGAGGACAAAGGTATCCTCAAGGACAGAAGAGGAAAGGATATAGTCCAAGGCAACAGGTAAGAGGTGAAACTGGGTAACCTATATGCAGAAACCCTTCCTATAAATGGAAGTGTTGTAACTTGCAATGGATGCTGGATATTTATGCTCACCAGCATATTTATGCTTACTGCTGCTGATAGTGTTTACTCTGAATATCATCATGGTCTCCAGTTTATCTGACAATATCTGGTCTCCTTGGGTTATTTTTGGATGTTTATTATTTTGAGTGGTGCTTGTATCAAAAGGATGCAAGTTTATTTATATAAATAAATAAACAATGGCAACAGTTTAAATTTCACCAGCAGATGGCTCCCAGAAATCAGCACTTTGGGGTGATTTGTTTGAGCAATTATGTGACCTGACTATTAACAGACAAACCCAAATTTAGTGACTGATGGGAACTCCTTACTAAAATTCAAACCACTGGAGTTAACTTAACGTGCCCTAAAATATGATAAAATTAAAGGCATTGCATTCTACATGCCAGCAGATGTGGAAAACACAACAATGGCCACAGGATTGGAAAAGGTCAGTATATGTCCCAATCTCAAAAAAGGGCAATGCCAAAGAATGCTCAAATTATCAAAAAACGGCGCTCATCCCACATGCTAGCAAGGTCATGCTCAAGATATTACAGGATAGGCTTCAGCAGCATGCAAAAGTGGACAAAAGTCCACATAGTCAAAGCTACCTTTTGCCCTACAGATAGTTTTTAAAAAATCAAATTAGTTAGGCTCAGTAATTAGTTATTCACACATGGTTTTGTGTCACTAACTGTTTACACAATCAGACATGGCCATGAATACTTTTGCAGATGAATGCTGTGTTGGCAAAAAAAAGATGCCTCACCGCCGCTTCAGGAGCTGCACTAGTTGCCAGTATGTCTCTGGGTGCAATTCAAGGTGCTGGTTATTACCTTTAAAGCCCTACATGGTAGTGGGCTAGGATACTTAAGAGACCGCCTCACCCCAAGAACATCTGTCCATCCCACCAGGGCAGATCAGAGAGGCTCTCTTATCATTCCATCGGCTAGAGAGGCGCATCTCTCTAGCACCAGAAGGGGGCCTTCTCCGTGGCCGCCCCGGCCCTCCTGCCAACTGAGTTACGTTTACAGACAGAGCTCCTGCCCTTTCAGAAGGGCCTAAAAACCTGGCTGGCAGGGCAGGTGTGGGGCTCCAGTAATATGGGGTCCCATGTTGGGTGGCTGATCTGATGGGACAGCCACCCCTCCCTCACTCTTTTAAACGTTTTAAACCTTTTTAAACTTTTACATTTTTTAAAATCGTTTAGATTTTTGTAAATTCATAGTTTAATTCTTTTTAAACTGATTTTTAAGTGATTTGGACCTTAAGGTTTTAATTTATGAATTTGTAGGGAGATTGTTTAATTGTTTTGCATTGTGTATAATCTCCCCCCTTTTCTGTAAGCCGCCTAGAGTCAGGTTCACCTGACTGGGGCAGGATAATAAATCTAAATAAATAAATAAATAATAAATAAATGAAAAGCAACACTGAACTTTTGTTTACCAGATTGATGAGAAAAAGGCAGCACAGCAAAGAAGTAGAACATGAACTAAAAGCTGCAACAACAAAAAACAATTGATGCGAAGATTTAAATTAAAATAATAAGCAACAAGCCATTTTATCCGTTACTATCTTTAATTATAACCTTGCCTACTCAGTGGCTTAGCAGTTAAGACACTGAACTTGGTGACTGGAAGGTCAGCAAGTCAGCAGTTTGAGACCCGAGTGCTGCACGATGGAGTGAACTCCCATCATCTGTCCCAGCTCCTGCCAACCTAGCAGTTTGAAAGCAAGAAACTGCAAGTAGGTAAATAGGTACTGTAGGTACTGCTTCGGTGGGAAGGTAACTGGTGTCTAGTAATGCCTGCCACATGACCACAGAATTTTCTGCAGATGCAGATGGTGGCTGTAAATGGAGAAGAGCACCAGACTCTAGAGTCAGATACAACAATCTTTTGAGCAAGGGAGACCTTTACCTTTTTGTTTTTTACTCACAAAGGTGTATACTTGATGAAGCTATAGAAAAACAGGATATTGAAGCGTGATTTGACATATCCTAGGATATAGGCCTGGGGGAAGTGGAGGACATGTTTTGCTAATGACAAATTATGTTTTACCTGTAAGCCTTAAATAATTTTTAAAAATGTGGAAACAGGTGAAGATCTATACTGAAATACATTCACATAGTGATTATTTTATTTTTCCTTTTCCTATTCAGTCTTCTACTAGGCAAGCGTGTCATTAATCAGGTCTTTTCATTCTGCCTAGGCCGTAAAAGACCTGCCAAACTGAAATGGAAAAGGAATAATGGATCGAGAGAGGTGTGGCATCCAATGTCTAATCCTGACACATTATGCTACTGACAAATTATGTTTTACCTATAAACCTTAAATCAGGGATGCCCAAACTTTTTGAGCCATGGGCCAGTCAAGTAGTTCAGGGAGCCGGTCACTACGGCCGGATCCATCCCCCAGTGCCAATTCATCCGGCCAATTCATCCTTGCATAAGGATGTGATCCCTGAATATATGCAGTTTCTATTACATTTCATAAAGGAAAGACTTTCCCTTCCTCCATTGGAATGAACAGAACTGTTCCTCAAAGTAGAAGAGCTCTATATAAATTTGTTTGCCCACAATCATTCTCCAAATTGGGAGGAGGCAACTGCTATATGCAAAAGTTAAGCATACTTATTGAGAATAATGTGAATTTAAGTGAACTTGCTTATGCATTGGACGGCAGCCATTTTTCTTTGAGGCAAGGAACAAACATAATTCCATTTTTTATAAAATGAATGTGCATGCTACTATGAAGCTGAGTTCCCAAGAATGAGAAATAAGGTAATGGATCTGCTCTGCTATCATTTAATTAGCCCATTGTAGAATACAATGGGCAACATGACATACTCACTTGCATTTATGTGTGAAACTCCTTCTATGTGACAGCATAGTAGGATTAAAAGAAACATGTTACAAATTTCAGTCCTAGCATTTAAACCAGGGGTTCTCAACGTTTTAGGTTGCGGGCCTGACCATGCCCCCCAGACAGCTGATCGGGCCAGTCATGTGGCTCCTTTCACCAGAAGTGGGAGTAAAATGTACCAGTGCATGTGTGGGTACATTTATGGCAGCGTTCTGCACATGCACGTTTTACATCTGCTTCCAGGAGCAGTGCAGGCCTGATGAATTAGCATCGGGGGCTGGGGTCAGCCCGTGGACCATAAGCTGTGAATGCCTGATTTAAACCATGCAGCTCGTCCAAATTGTCTAAGCACTTATGATCCTTGAAACATGGCTCTTCTATCTTTGTGCCTACAGTCTTCTAGCTAAGGAAAACATGGCAATTGTCCAGCAAAATCTTACCCAACGTATTACTCGGCTCAAAACAGCATGCTTCTATAAAGTAGCAGAAACTGTTCGTCTGTACTCTGGTTTAAAAAAAACAACTTCTGGAAAGAACCAGTGAAGTACCAATTATCTCACCTGGAGCATCAGCATCACTGTCATTGCCATCACCTTCCGAATCCTCATTATTTGTGTCATTATTAGTGGCTGGCATGTAATCTTCAGGAGGTGGACTCGCTGTATACATTTTTCTTGACAGCAGGATCATGCTCTTCTTAACTAGAAAAATGAAATGAGAAAAGCTGCATTGTTTTTGCTATGGTACCTGTGTGCTTATTAAAGCTGCCTGCATTGCCCTGATAATATTGGGTAAGGGAGAGGCGAGGGTTTTGGCATCTTGACTTGCTGAATGGACAAGGAGCACAGCAACTGATCATTTAGTATGCACCAACTACAGTCAAACCTCGCATAAAGAGTACCTCACTTAAAGAGTAACTCACTTAAAGGGCAGAATTTTCTCTGAATGGTCACTTCGCTTAACAACTAAAACCAACCAAAAACTCACTTAACAAATAAATCAAGTTTCACAATCCCCCTCCCCCACCAGAAGTCACAACTGGTCACTTACAATGATGTTTCGCTTAAAGAGCAAACTCGCTTAAAGAGCAATCCTGTGGAACACATTATGCTCTTTAAGCAAGGTACCACTGTACTTCTATAATCCACCCCAACCCCTCTGCCAATGGTGCCGAGTCTAACTTCCTTTAATTTACAAGCATTCCAGAACTAATGCCTTCCATTCTTCAATGCTAGGGAGCTTATTGAAAGGTGATGGTGCTTCTGTCATACAACTTAATTATGACAGGTTTTTAGAGGTACATAACTTTGCAAAGCAATAGGGGAAACAAAGACATAGTAGTTCATTCCCACTTATCTTACCAGAGGATGGAATAAACCAAGGTTTGTCAAACCTAGGCCCCCAGATGTTCTTGGACTTAAATTACCAGAAACTCTAGTCAGTACATCTGCTGACTGGAGCTTCTGGTAATTTAAGTCCAAAAACATTTGGAGGCTCAAGGTTGAGAAATCCTGGAATAAACCACAGAGCTTGTTTTGACTTAGCAGCAACTACTATATATACTCAAGTATAAGCCGATTTTTTTCAGCACCAAAAATATGCTGAAAAAAGGAGACTTGGCTTATACTCAAGTCATCTGCTCTATTTTCTCAGCTGCACAGGAGATCTGCACATTTGAGACCACCTGATGCTGTGATTTATAGAGCTGATGAGCACTAGCAGAAAGTGTGTATCCCTTTAAATGCTAACCACTTCCTGACCGCTGAACATAAATAAATGTCCTGGTCAAGAAGTGGTTAGATCTGAATCATGGCTGCAGCCATGATCTTAATTTTTTTCTGCCAGTGATGGGCTTTCATTTAGAAGTGATCTGGGCGAAACACCCTCCTCCCTCCCCTGGCGCCCATAGCACTTACTGGGTTCTCTTGTTAGAAATGGGTAATTTTGGACCAAAATGATATTTGGATTACTGAACCTTGCTAGTAGCTGCTGCATTTCTCACCTTATGCTTATACTTGAATCAATCAGTTTTCCTGGTTTCTCAGGTAAAAATAGACACCTCAGCTTATATTTGGACAACCTTATACTCGAGTATATATGGCAGTGATGGCAAACCATTTAGAGACCGAGTGCCCAAACTGCAACCCAAAACCCACTTATTTATCACAAAGTGCCATTGCAGCAACAGGGTAGAAAGGAAACACTCCCATTGGGCTGCTGGGCAGAGGGGTGGGGTGAACTCTGTGCTGGGGTGACCGCACGAGTGCCCACAGAGAGGGCTCTGACTGCCACCTCTGGCACACATACCATAGATTCACCATCACTGATATATGGTATATGAGCTCAACAGTATGGTCCCTGCAAATTCATGCAAATACAATCAAGAGCTATTTCTAATTAGCAGCACTGTATCTTTGATTTGTTTAAACATATAACATTGTCATTAGTAATTATTTCTGCAAAAAAATTATCACATACTAAACACTGACAATATCTATGGAGTAACTTCTATTAAAAGTCAGAAACCCTCTTATAATCAATTTATGGAGTGCAAGAAGAAACATCACATCACACTTCTTATAAGGCCTTTTGACAAACTTTACCAGAATGTGGTTACAATTACCAAATTTTCTATTACCTAGTAAATTTTAAATCTGTAGTTACCAAGACTGCAGTGGCTCAAGTCACTAAGACGCTGATTGGGAGGCGGAAAGTCAGCAGTTTGATTCCCGAGTACTGCAGGACGGAATGAATTCCCGTCTCTGTCCCAGCTCCTGCCAACCTAGCAGTTTGAAAGCAAGAAATTGCAAGTAGATAAATAGGGATCACTTCGGTGGGAAGGTAACAGCATTCCATGCGCTCCGGTGTCTAGTCATGCCTGCCACATGACCATGGAAATGTCTGCAGAAACAGACAGCGCTGGCTCTTCGGCTTAGAAACAGAGATGAGCACTGACCCCTAGAGTCGGATACGACTGGCTTTCGAGCAAGGGAAACCTTTACCTTTAGTTACCAAGAAACATAGCAGAGCTCACATAATCTCATGGCGATTCCTTTGATGAAGACTTCACAGAAAACATCTGTTCTTCAGCTTTTTGAGCATAGAAAGGAGCTGCTATGCTTAGTTCCAAGAAACAGGGAACTTGACACTGAAAAATTGTTTCTTCTTCTGAACTGAAGAAGTATATTTATTAAGGACATTCCATATGGGCCTGGGGGCTAATCATCCACTGCTCCATTTAGCAATACAAATACATATTTTAAACAATGTCAAAAGGCAAGTCTGTCTCCTCTTCAGATACCAATGAAAATTCTTTATTTTACTAGTTCACTCCCCTCCCAATGCTGCAATATACAAGCTGATTAATCATGCAGTCTGAAGAGACAGGCATCAAGTTAGAATTAATTGAAACTATTTCATAAATTCACTTCTCAAAATTCATGCTAAACCCCTCAATCTGTTGAGTCTTGGGGCTGATTTCTCCTACCACCGTTGATTAATAATGAGGTGTTAATCAGTATTGGAATTAATGAGAACTAAATGTGAAAGTTAGGTTATTAGACTCTATTGAACAATATTAAGTTTGCATTTTTCTTTCTTGGCTTTGGGAGCCAATTCTTTTTATTCATGAACTTAAAGGAGCTTGTGAAAGGCTTTTTGGAGACACTGCTATTGTATTTGCAAACTTTCAGTATCCTCTTGGAATAAAATTGGAGGGTTTATATTTGAACATCTTTGCTTCCTCATTCTCAAGAGGGCCCAAACTTTGTCTTTCTTTAGAAATCACTATTTTGGATACCTGTCTGGCTGGACATCCCACTATGGTAATGGAGTAGACCGTACAGCCAGTGACTCAACGCCGAGTGTCAGGTGGCGGTTAATTAACCTGACTCCCTAAAGGGGCCAATGGCTACAAGCAGATGAGCTCCTTTAGGCGGGGTGATGGTCCCCCTCAGTGGAGGAAATGCCACTGGAAACCATCATATTGGGCCACAAGCAAAATGAGTGGAGGAGGAACTCTGATTCCCAATGGTCATGGAGGTGGAAGAGGCCATGCCAGATGGACTGGCTGTGAAGGTACACCTTGTCCATATCCTCAAGGTTACAGCATTCCATTGCAGTCCCTGTGTTAAATCCTGCATGTCGCACTTCATATGTGCTGTGGTTGATGGCTCCGAGATCATAGTGTGTGGGTCATTTCATGGCAAGATGGGATCCACCTTAAACAAATTCATGGCAGGAAGATTTTTCCTGCTTCAGGGAAAAAAGTGCATTCTTGGATATGAGTTGTAGTCGACAACAACAACAATTTCAGATTTTCCATAAACAAAGACAGCCATGTGATCCATGCACAAAATAAATGCAGGAGAAAGATAGTATAGGTCTCTTCTTCAGGCATGCATCAATTTTTTTTGTGGAAAGGGCAGGGACATTATCAATGAAAGTTCTAAAAGTTCAAGCTGTGCCAGGCTTTGTTTCGTAGGTGTGGGTTGGAAAAAACAGCAGGCTGCGTCTGATATCCTCCCACAAAGGAAAATGTTGGTAACTGTATCTGCATATTCTGCCCCTCTGCAGGTGGCCTTATTTTGAAACTGCAAGTTTCTTTGTGGCTAGAGGAGAGGGCAACACAAAAAACCTGAGTCCTAATGATTTTGATTTAGTTACAACTGCCACACCTAGTGATTAAACCAAATTTTAACCCCCATTCTCTGATGGAGGGCTCTATGTTTACATAGATGTTTTTGACCTATGTAAATCTCCCAGAATAGTCATTGTACTAGATGGATGGTCTAAAAGCTCAATGAATAAATGTGATCTGTGTGCCTCTTTAGTTTGCTGCTAAAGTGCTAATGTCACTATACTGTCGTGAGCAAATCCTAACTAGCCTGTCTGGTTTGGGGTCTAAAAGATCTCCATGGATAGTTAAGAAAGGATCCTTCCCAAAGTCCTGAAAAGCTCTTTTTGCACCTGATTGTGTAGAATTTGAATGCATGAAGAAGGCCTAGAATAAATTGTTATAGGAAACCTTTATCTTTTTAATACAGTTGTACCTTGCTTAAAGAGCATAATGTGTTTCACAGAATTGCTCTTTAAGTGAGTTTGCTCTTTAAGTGAAACACCATTGAAAGTGACCAATTGTGGGGGAGATTGTGAACCCTGATTTATTTGTTAAGCGAGTTTTTGGTTGGTTTTATTTGTTAAGCGAAGTGAACATTCAAAGAAAATTCTGCTCTTTAAGCGAGTTACTCTTTAAGCGAGGTGCTCTTTATGTGAGGTTTGACTGTACATGGATTTATGTAGTTGGCTATATTTTTATGCCCAGATTGTTTTTATCTCCTAATCCTATTAAACAAAGGTTTGCTGTTGTTCTGTGAACTAGTTTTGATAATAAACCATAAACCAAGGATTTATCTTAGAAATAATGTATTCAATTGTTTCACTGATGTTCTTGGATTTCCACAATACAGCACACACAAAAGTATTGTTTTATCTTTCTAATTCCAGAACTGTTGAAGTGCTTAAGACAAATAATAATGGCAATACCCCATTCCATCTCCTTGCAAATGCCAATCATCTGCTATAGCTACTTTGGATTTCTCTAGAGAAGGCTGATGACATTCAGGAAGCGATGGAAGGGAAGCAAAAACTGGGAGTTAAAAGGAGAGGTTCACTGATCCAAATGGAGAAACTATGACCTCAGAACATTATGAATAACCAACAATCATATTGATAGTTATGCGATGTTAGCATAATCAGCCAACAGAATATAAATTCTTGATGGGAAGGATTTTAAAATGTCACATTCCTCTCTACAATGTAATAATTACAATCTGTTGCTCTTTCCTGCCGCAGTAATTAACTGCTAAAATGAATTGTTTAATCAGTCTGCAAAAGTTGTTTATTCCATTACTGCACTGTCAAAGTTTACTCATGAATATGCGTAGACAATAGCTGCCTTCCTTACCAATGTCCCACAGATAGGCAACCTACAGAATCCAAGGAATTATTCTGGAACTTTTCTAGCAGGCTGGGGCAAAAACATTTATGTTAATGCAAATATGACCTCCATCTAAGGGAAGATTGATCGATTGGTGGCCCATCAAATGTTGTTGGACTACAACTCTAATGATCCCTCATTATGCTAGCCAGGACTGCTGGTAAGTGCAGTCAAACAACATTTGAGAACCACAAATTGCCCATACCTGATCTAAGTGCTGGTGAAGATTTCCCCTAATATCAATACAACTTCAAAGGCAGTCTTTTCCTCTTCCAGGTATACATCTGGTCTTGAAACACCAGTTATATGGGAATTGCCTTGAGGAGACTGCCTTTTTCTAAGAAGGACTAGTTGGCACAGGAAATGCATCAAACTTGCCCACTGTATTCCTTCTTATAAATAACTTCCTTTTTCCTGCAGCATTAGTATCATGAAGAAATACCCTATACCTACAACTTTGGTTTGTTAGAACTGACCTTAGGATTCTCATCTTCCCTCTAATGGGAAAATACATAGTGGGAAAATACAGTTTGAGCCACTGTGATTTGTAGTTTCTCAAATCGGGTTTCCATGGGTGAAATTGCTGCCAGTGTCCATGTGACAATTTGCAGGAGTCCAGAGAAGCAGAAGCAGAGCTTAGTTTGCACAGAGTTCCAACTCCTTAAGGCACTAATTGGTAACTTCTACCTCTCTCTCTTTCATTTTAAAAATTGTTCTCTTAAACGCCCTAGTGACAGTATGTTCCAGAGCTGAATTGGAACCAATTTTTTTTAAAGAACTGGTTTGGGGACAATGGATGATCAGCTGAAGGGAACGGACACTCAGTGCCCCTTTCCAACAGATCAGGCAAACACACTTGGTTGAAAGCAGACAAAAGTGATGTCAACTCAATCACAACGAATCTAACCAACCTCTGCTGTTATGAACAAAAAAAGATGATGCACATCTCGAAAGAGACAATTCCACAATGAGCTTCTCTACTGAGGTTTACACTGTACAGCCATCAGGCTTTAATTCAAATTCATTTGTGCCCAACCCTACATAAACTTCAGAGTAAATGGCCAATGTTGTTGCCCTCTGTGTCTCACCCATGTCTTCCTAAAGGAATACTTGCCAGCACCTATTCAAGTCTGAAAAACATCCCTCACAGTTTTAGGTGTCAAGTAAAGATTGTCTTTCAGACTTACGAAGAAATAGTAGGTTTGAATGGAAAGAATAAATGCCCCACATCTAAACAGAAGCAGTACTATGGCTCTAAAACTATGCAAGAATAAACAGCAAATGTATTTACCAGAACATATCATTAAGCTGCAGTACCACACTTCACACAAAGGGACATACTTCTGAAACTATGTTTACAGAGCCATGACTCATAGCTATTATTCTCTGAAAACAAGTATTCCTGTACAGTTCCTGTGTAATTGACCAATTTGTTTGGGGGGAAAGTAAATGAACACATATTTTAATAAGCAAAAGAAAAAGTTACAGAAAACCTAGGAAACAAGAACAGTATCCACATCCTTTCCATTGTGTCAAAGAAAAGCCCATGTAACAGCTAAGAGTCGTGTGTCATCCAGTGCTGTAATTTCATTAATCTTGAAACAGGACTAATAATGTAGTAACGAGAGGACATATATCCTTTTTCTAAAAACTATTATATAATGGATGAGCAAAACCATTGATATAGGATACCATTGTTTTTAAACACATACTGTACATGCATTTTGCCCAGTTTTCCCATCAATTACGTATAACTCTTGGCAGAAGCGTAGCTTACCTTGGCGGGGCCCCGTATAAAAATTGTTTGGGGGCCCTTTATATGTGGGGCGGAGCTAACGTCATGACATCATGACGTCGTGGGGGGAGCCAACGTCATGACGTCATGGGCGGGGCCAAAATAAAAATAAAATAAATAAAAATAAAATAAATAAAATAGAATTAAAATGTTAAAAAAAAACCACACACGCCTATGACATTGGCTCCGCCCACAGTGTGGTAGTAAATTTTTTGGCTGCCCATCACTGCAGAGACACATCCATCATATGACCATCTGCCAATTTTATTATGGAGATTTTAGATTCGAGATTTTGTAATTCTAAGATTTCAGAGTTTTTATCTATATGTTTGGGTTGTCGGAGTGTGTTATGTTAGGGGCGTTTCTTGTGTTGTAAGCTGCCCAGTGTCGCCTCTGCGAGGGGGCGGCTAAACAAGCCAACATAAATAAATAAATGTATGCTTGGATACGAGTAGCAGCCGTGATGATTACTCTATTACCATAGCAGATAACCTGGCCAGACTGGAAATAACTTTAACCCGTGAGTTTCAAACATGCACAGCCCACTCATAATTTATTTCCCCCTCCTCATTGCTGCTTTAGCAGAGCCTGGAACTATGGTGCATTGACTACAACTCCCAGAATCCTCCATAGCAAGGCAGGGGCCTCTCCTGGATTGGAGTTTCTCCTGGATTGGAGTTTCTTTTTCTGGGAGCCACAATCCAAAAAGTTCTTGCCCTAAAAGCATTGGCGTGCAGTTACGCGTGTAAACGCGGACGCCCTTCTGCTAGCCTGTCCCATTTCCGAGGCGTGACCCGGGACGCGATCCGGCCCCGCGGATGCACCAGCGAAAGAGGCTGGGGTTGCCTTCCCAGATCAACGCGAGAGAAGGTTCAATCCTGGTCGCAAGACCTGCGCGTGCTCCTCTCGGTCGCTTCTCTGCTGCTCCAGGAAGGCAAAGGCTTCCTTTCCGAGGTTCGAATTTCGAATTCTCAGGGACACAACATTCCATCCCCTCTTCGGGAGCCACGCGGATCCTAGAAACCTTTCCTTAGGCTCTCAGCCCCATGCCCAATATACTAGCCGGCCAACGTCCCAGGTTTTTTTAAATTGGAGCCAAAAATGGCTCCAATAAAGTGCGCATGCGCAGAAACTCAATCTGACACATGCGCAATGCATCAGATTGAGTTTCTGCGCATGCGCAGTAAATTTTTGCTCTTTTTTATTTTTAATTTTATTTTTTGCCGTTGGGGGCCCCCGTAGCCCGGGGCCCCCGTATAATTGATACGGCTGATACGGCGGTAGCTACGCCTCTGACTCTTGGGTATATACACATCAGTAACTTGAAACTGTTCTTCCTACTTGACAGACATGGAGTTTTAATGCAAATTATCAAGTCTTTTTTGTTTTACAATACAGTTAGGCAGATACTGTCTGTCTGTATAGGACAACAAGGTCACATCTTCTCACATTAATTTTTAAACTAATATTTATTTATATTTGTTGATCAGTTTGTAACATGTATTCTCTATGCAAGGCTGAAGTTGGAAGACAAAAAATAGACATAACAGTAGGACAATCCTTCTAAATGGTTTTTAATTTGTTTTTTTTAGAGTTTTTAACTCTATTGGTTATAATCCGCCCTGAGCCGCCTGTGCGAGTAGGGCGGAATGTAAATTTAATTAATTAATAAAATAAATAAATAAATAAATAAAATAATAAATAAATGTTAAAACTGCAGGAAAAAATGTGTTTGTGAAATTTTAATCCTTTCCTTGAACTCTTCTAAAAAAATGATCTTATGTAACTTTCTCTTGTTTCTCTTGATTGCAAACATATAGAAACATTAAAAAGCATGCTATTTTTGTTCACATCCTACAACATCCTGATGCGGCCCAACCAACCAACCAACCCATCCACCAACCAACCAATCATTGTTATTTCTTGTAATCACATGAATATTTTCCTTAGAAATATGTTTTCCCCTTATGCACCATATGGGGGTCATGTGACTGCTTTTGCTCATAGAGTATAACAGTTCTTTGTTCTAGGCCTCTGGAATGTGATGGGAGGGGGGAGAGCAGAAAAAGAATGGAAGAATCCCAGCACATGAAGATTACACAAAGAATGATTGGAGGGTAGAAAATCTAGACAGGAGTAAGAGAGAAACCAGGGGGAGAAGGTATAAAAAGCCTTGCATGAAAGGGTGCGGGGCTGCACTTTCCTGTTCAATAATGAAGTGTGTTGCCCAGTGTCATTGATTGGCCAAATAAAAACACTGTGACTGAGATATCTCCTCGTCTGATTGATTATTGGTTTGATATCTGACAAGCCTGGTCTGGATGGATAGCTTCTGGACCCCAACATTCCTTTTGTTTACAAACCATTTTCTAAGTCCAGAGACTGCATTACCTGGCAATCTGGAATTCCCTTGCAAAGCTGTTGCATTCATAGGATCTTCCTCATTGAACTCTGAAACTGATGTTCTTGGAATAGGGTTGCTCTCCTGACCCGAAGAAACCGCATCAGGAGAAGCAGGGAAGAGCTTTTTCAGTACTTTCTTTTTGAACACTAAAAAAAGGGTGACAAATTAAATTCACGTGTTACAATTGACTGTATTTCTAACTTAAGAACACATGTTTCATTGTACATTCTCATTCACATAGACAATGAAAGTGTAAGGATGAATAGGATACAACAGAGAAAGAGTTTGTGGGTCAAGGTAAGGAAAAGGTTGCAGTCTCTGGACTTGCTCAAAAGCCAGCTATATCCGACTGTAGGGCGTGGTGCTCATCTCCATTTAGAGCCAAAGAGCAGACGATTCCGTGGTCACGTCTCAGACATGACTAGACACTGGAGCACATGAACCTTTCCCACAGAAATGGTACCTAATTATCTAATTGCAATTTCTGGCTTTCGAACTGTTAGGTTGGTAGGAGCCAGGACAGAGATGGAAGCTCACTCCATAGTGTAGCACTTGGGTCTCGAACTGCTGACCTGCCAACCTTCCAGATGTCAAGTTCAGCATCTTAACCACTAAGCTACTGCAGTCACAGCATGGGTCAAGGTAGGTTTTGGCAAAGTTTGTTCACAAGCAGCAGAAACAGAACTGTGTACAGGATTCCTGCTGAGGCCCTTCAGTTGCACGATAACTCTAATGCAGGTTTAAGATGTTGACCTATGCTGGCGGCCACTCTATGTGTTATACCATTTTACAGCTGGTGTTAAGAGACATCTTCCATTAGTACTAAACATCTCCAGTCCCCCCCCCACACACACACACACAAACACCCCATGTCATTTCTTGTCACTGACACTGCTGTTCTCATAAAAGTGTCCATTACGGATTGTATTCATTTGGGGTTAAGATAGAAAGGATAGGGAATCTAGAACAACAGCTAGCAAAATATCTCTTGGAAGTCTTCTGCTGCTTGACCAAAAGAAAAAACTTTGAGGAAACCACTGAGAAAGTGGGAATATACTGAGAGACATATGTATACAGAAGGCCCACTACCACACCACGTGTTGAAAGCTAGACAGAAGACCTCATATATCCAGTCACACAAAAAATAGCATACTGCAGGGAAAATGGGGGAGGGGTCAAAATATATGGAGGGCTTTCCTATCTATCTATCTATCTATCTATCTATCTATCTATCTATCTATCTATCTATCTATCTATCTATCTATCTATCTATCTATCTATCTGTCTGTCTGTCTGTCTGTCTGTCTGTCTGTCTGTCTGCCTTTTTCGCCCAAGCGACCCAAGGTGGCTCACAACATCAGCTAAAACCCATACCTAATACCAATAAAAACCAAATACCTGTACTATAAAACTATCTAAAAACGTCCATAAAACCTACTCAAACCCCTTCAAAAGTAAAACGTATCTCAAAAAGTAAAGCAAAATAGACTTCTGATATATATATCAAAAATTAACAGAGATTTCAATCCAAAATGTGCATTCCTCCAGTTGGGGGTAGGGAATCTACCACCTGCTTCGTGTGTTTTCAACTAAACTGAGAGGTAGGCAACTGAACTGAGCTTTCTTGACAAACCATGAAAAACAGGTGCCGTGTCAATGCCTTTTAAGACAGCAATCTCTCTGCCTCTCATTATTGTATCCTTTTATCACTGTCACTTTATACTTGCAAGCACAAGTTGCACCTACTGACTTATTTATATACAAATATATAACTGTCAAACATGAGTCAAAGATGACACTATTAATGAGAAGGTCTTGGTATATTTGCTACTTCAGTTCAATTTTATATATGAAAGATGTTACTGTGCCGAATGTTCTTTTTTTGTAATGCAGTGTAGTCAGGCTTCAAGAATGTTCTTAAATTTAGACAGAAAAGAGTGAGAGGAAACATGCCCCTAAACAGGTAAATGACATCAAGGCCTTAAAAGTGGCCTGATCTAAAAACCACAATCCATCAAGGCAATTCTGACCTATGGTGAGCCCTTCCAAAATTTTCTGGGTAGAGAATATACATGATTTGTCATCCCCTTTTTATTTTATTTTTTTATTTAAAGAGTTTTACCAAAAGTGTACATTCTCTGTTCCCCCCCCCCCAACCCTATTCCAAGAAGATTTGAAAAGAGCCGGAATATTGCAGACCTGGTTCCAATATGGGCAGATACAATTCAGATTGAAGGAGGATTTGAAAATAGGAATATCAACAACTGATGAGGAATTGATTGAGCAAATTAGGAATCAGGGACAAGCCCATATTAAAAGGGTATATAAGGTTTTATTAGCAATGGACTTGGCCCCTTAATTAGTTAAGGATTGTATGATAAAATGGGCGCAAAATATTCAAGAACCAATAATGTTGGAGACGTGGGAAAAGATATGGGTTAGAAATGTAAAATTTACACAAGCTCAAAACTTGAGGGAAAATTTTTACAAAATGTTTTATAGATGGCATCTAGATCCAAAAAAGTTGTCAATAATGTATCCGAATTTAAAACCTAAATGTTGGAGGTGTGATTGTGAAGATGCTACGTATTATCATATTTGGTGGATGTGTAAGAAGGTTAAAGCATTATGGATAAAAATATGGTGGATAATGCAGAAAAAGATTTTTAAGAGGCGAATTAAGTTTACACCACAGTTATTTCTATTGGGGATCACTTCTGAATGTATAAATGTGGAAACAAAATTGTTACTGAACTTAATAACTGCAGCGAGACTACTGATCGCCCAGTATTGGAAAAAGGAAAAATTGTGTACAGTGGAAGAATGGGTACTTAAAGTATCAAATCTGGCGGAGATGGCAAAAATCTCTGCATATTTGAAAGATCAGACAATTGATAAATATTTGTTAGACTGGAGATGCTGGATTGATTGTATACAGGATAGATATAAAACAGACAAGATCCAGTTAGCTTATGAGTATTAAGAATAGTTGAATGATGTGATTGGTACAATGTTAGTTTATTTTGATGTTATTTAGATGATAATGGGATTTGGTATGGATTATACCTTGTGTCCAGTTCTGGGAAGTCGGGGGGGGGAGGGGAAGGGGGAGGGGTAATGGGGGAGGGGGGAGGGAGGGTCATCCCCTTTTTATTGGGGCACTTGAGGACTGTATAGCTTGCTGTACCGGCTGGCTCTTAGGAGGTACAGTGGGGTATCGAACTCCCAACCTCTGGCTCCACAGTCAGATGCTCTAAATACCCAGAAAAATAAATACCATATTGCCTAGGAGCACAAATGCCTCCCAAATATTTTCAAAAATGTAATCCTATTTTTTAAAAAGTAGTATATATGTAGGAAATACAGTCTTACTGCCTTCCACATCTTACTTATCATTCAGAACAATGAAACCCAAGACACAATTATCACTTTAAGTAGGAACATTAAGGTAAATGTAATCCTTGCTCTAAAGCCAGTCATATCCAACTCTAGGGTTCTGTGTTCATCTCTGTTTCATAGCTAAAGACCCAGTGCTGTCTGCTTCTGCATCTTTTCTGTGGTCATGTGGCAGGCATGACTAGACACTGGCACACACAGAATGCTGTTTACCTTCCCAGCAAAGTGGTCCCTATTTATCTACTTGCAATTTCTTGCTTTCGAACTGCTAGGCTGGCAGGAGCTGGGGCAGAGACAGGCTTTCATTATGTCATGCAGTATTCGGGTATCGAATTGCTGACCTCCATCTCTTCCATCAGCATCTTAGCCGCTTGAGCCACTGCAGTCCCTAGTAGGAACATTACATGGAGAAGAGATTACTTCAAGCATGAATTGGTGATCTTTAACTTTGGAGATTGAACTGGACATGCATTTAGGCAGACATCTACAAGTTTTTGTGTAAAGAAGATGCCATGTGATGGTAAAAGTAGCTTTAAAGTGAAAGGGGAAAAGAGAAAGAACATTATACATGAAGTATCAGATAATAAAAAACTGGGATCTGCCACTCTCCTTTCCCTACTAATGAACACAACAGCAAAATGTGATTTTGCAGATACAGACAACTGGGACAAAATCTCTACAGAACAAGGCCAAATGAGAAGTACTTTAAGGTTTTTATAATATGCTATACATAGTGTCTATGATGACACTATCACTGGGTACCAATCAAGTGTATCCCACAGAATCTTGGTAGACAAAAGAGTCTCTGCTTAGATAGAATCCCAGCCAATAAGAAGGAAGTAAAACCTCATTACGAATAAAATCAGTTCCATGGCCTTGTTCATAACTTGAGGCATCCCACAGAGATAAAGAAAAAGCTCTCCCTCCAAAAAACAAAAAAGTCCCCCACTCCAAAAACCAATCAAACTACCCAAAAACAACAGCAGCATTGAAAGGAAAGCATACATAAGCAAAAACGCTGTTCCTTACCTTAAAGAAGCTTTGAAAATGGACAGAAAGCTCAGAAAATCCAGCAAGAAACAGCAACAGGCAGCCATTTTGGCGCCAAAACTCCAGAGAAAGAAATCACTGCAAACACTCTGGGAGGTGTATAAAATATACACCTCCCAGGACTCAATGCACTCTGGGGAATCAGATCATGTAACCTGAAGCAAACCTATAGGGGAAATGGCGTTTTTTGCTTCACTCAAGGCAACACAGAAGAAAAAGAATTAATTCGTAAATTGGGGCATATTCGTAACTTGAGGAATGGGTTTCAGTGCAGAACCAATTCGTAAGTAGAATTATTCATAAGTAGGGGCATTCATAAATCGGGGTTTTACTGTAGTTATGTGTGTAGGTGTAAACCAAGGTATCACTCTATTTTACATTACAAACAGTGGCCACTAGTTTCCAGCTCTGGTAATGCACCAGTTTCCTGGGGAAACTTGCTACATATTGCAAAATAAATAAATAAATCCGTAAACCAAGGCACTGTTTTCAATAGATTTTCATTCGTAAACTGATAATTACGTTAGCTTAGGCGTTCACAAACCGAGGTACCACTGTAATTTTAAACTGAGAGACATGAGAGGGATGTTGGGAGGATGTTCAATAACTGGGGTTCTACCTCCACCCCCCAAAGAACACTTCTTCAGCGCTTACTTCCCTTGTCTTATCTAGCTGAAATACTGTACTCAAAACAAGGACTCCAAAGAGTATCTGAAAGCTCAGGTGGATACAGAAAAAAGTAGACAGTTTTGTTCTGATGACACTGTAGAAAGCCACTGAAAACAAGACACCAACAGAGAAAAGAAAAATTGGCCCATATCTTCAGGCTCCAGTAACTGAAATCCATTTAATAACACAGTGCTTTAGACACCTTTGTTAACAATACTACATTAGAACTTGGAATCCAAGCGAAAACATGTATTTTCTTTTGTTGAAACATTTATAAATTTACTCTTCTGCCCCAAGGGGCCTTCAGAGCAAAAATGCATTTCAAAAACAATTCAACTTCAAATTGGTCTCATTAAGTGTTATTCGTGGCATGAGCACAGCAAAGTGAGGCAGGTTTTAGGTCTGAAAACTTGGCTGGCGGGAATGGTGTGGGGTTATAATGGTTCATTGACCCCGCCCCTCTGTCTTATATAACAGCTTACACTTACCCTCTTATTTCTTTTATTCCACTCATTCCTTTAGTTAAAACCTGCCCCACTTTGCTATGCTGATGCTACGAATAACACTTAATGTGACCATTTGAAGTTGAATTGTTTTTGAAATGCATTTTTGCTCTGAAGTTGAATTGTTGAAGTTAAAGGAATGAGAGGTTGTTTTAAATTGGTTTTTAATCTTTTACTTTGTTTTTTAGAATTTTTAACTGTTTATTATATGTCGATTGTGATCCGCCCTGAGTCGCCTGTGTGAGTAGGGTGGAATATAAATTTGATTAAAAAATAAAACTTTATGTTCAAATGCAAGTCTCCCAGTTCTCCGTTTTAGCCCAGATAATGAACACACTTGGACTAGATGCTTGAGAGAAAGAAAAATATCATTTACTCACAAAATGAGGTCAGAAGATACATGTGCTCAGGAGTCTTGATAAAGTTGGTTTAAAAAGAAGTAAAGTCTTTCTTCTAGCCAATTCTTCCAGCCATTTGGCCTGGAAGATGGAGGCGCTCAAAAGGACAAAGCAGAAAGCAAGAGAGAGAGAGAAGGCCAGAGCAAAACAAAGGCCTTAAGACATGTAAATTGGGCCAGATGATCTCTGAGGAAGACAATTACAGGCAAACAATGCAAAACCACTTTCTTTAGCTTAGGCTAGTCTTTCCTGTTCTCTGGTAACTGCATACTGGGGTTGGATTAGAATACTCAACATTAAGAACAAGGCAACCCATTTTAAAATGTTGAAAAGAACTACAGTTGTACCTCTCTTAATGAGCATAATGCGTTCCACAGGATTGCTCTTTAAGCGAAACACCATTGTAAGTGACCAATTGTGACTTCTGGTGGCCGGCATTGCGAACCCCAATTTATTTGTTAAGCGAGTTTTTGGTTGGTTTTATTTGTTAAGCGAAGCAAACATTCAGAGAAAATTCTGCTCTTTAAGCAAGTTACTCTTTAAGAGAGGCACTCTTTATGCGAGGTTTGACTGTATTAAAAGAGAACTAAAAGCCACACTTCACAAAACCTAAGTTTCCTAATTTCTGTGAAATAACATTTGCTCTGTCTGCCTGGACTTCTTTAAAGCCCATGAACCAACTTAAACTGGCCTGAACAAGTGGTGTAGCTGTGCAAGTTCCACTAAAGGCAGGCAAAGATTCATTTCACCAACCCCAGCTTAAGTGTGCAACACAGAGATGCACAACCTCTGCTCAGTGGCTCTAACGAGAGCAAGAGTAATTTCTATACTCCAAAGGGCAATCAGAACACTGACAGGAATCTGAAGTATACCAGTAAAAAAAAACAAAAAACACCCCAGAAATAAAAGGCTCCAATTATTCAGGGAGCACAAAGGGAATGATCAACTTTTCACATGGCAGGAGTCAACAGAATTATTTCTCTCTGCAAGTCATAGCCAGGAAAGGCGGCTTTAAAGAGCTGCATCTCAGATAGCGAGTGAATTGCTTTCACCTTAGATGCAAGGAAGAAAGTTTAGTTGTCCCTCTCA
Organism: Furcifer pardalis; assembly: GCA_030440675.1. NCBI lineage: Eukaryota > Metazoa > Chordata > Lepidosauria > Squamata > Chamaeleonidae > Furcifer > Furcifer pardalis. The sequence goes on along the minus strand of CP126890.1, from coordinate 35,100,794 downwards.
AACTGTAGTGTGCTTACACAACAAAATTCTATTTGTGTTAGAAGCAGAGATACCCCTGCTGATTGGTTTAATTAAAAATTCAAGTTGCACTGGGCCTTGAGATTTACCTTAGCTGAAATGCAGAACTCCATAAAACTAGGCAGGCAAAGATGGAATAAGAACCCAAGCCTGTCGAAAGGAAATTTATTACTCCAGAGGCCCTCAAAAACTATCAAACTGAAACAGGTTTACAATTATGAAGCAGTAGAAAAACTCCCATTTATTAAAAGCAAAGAAAGCAAAACAAACGAGTTCTAGGCGTTTATCTCCTTCAGGCTTGATACCTTTTTCTTCTGTGTCTCAGCCAGATGTGAAGGCACCTTTTGGTGAGCTCATTTTGCAGTTCCTTTCGTAGTGTGAGAAAGATTAGCCAGCAACACAAGGTTGTTGTTACTAGGGTATGCCCGTTTGTTGTTCAAAAATACCACAATCTTCGAGGAGGCTCTTTCTGTGTGCAAAACTAACAAATGCATGCTTAAGTGAATATTAACTATAGTATCTTAATTGACCACTCATTCTTAGCTACTCACTTTGCCTGTTATAAAGTTAGCAAAATTATCTCACGTTCAAAAGTTGCAAAACAGATTATTATTATTATTATTATTATTATTATTATTATTATTATTATTATTATTATTATTATTATTATTATTATTATTATTATTATTATTATTATTATTATTATTATTAATTTACATTTCTATACCATCCTCCTCGCCAAGGTGACCTAGGGCAGTTTAACATATCATAAAACATCAGAAAAATACAGGTCAAAAAATTAAAAAGTTCTTAAACTCTATAATTAAAACCAATTAAAAATTACAACTAAATCTTTGTTTTAATGTAATTTAAAACTTATGGGAGCAGAGTTTAAAACAACATAGCCAGAACATTGAGATATATTACAGTATTCCAAATTACTTCCTTTTGGTAAATCAGAGCGGACCGGAGAGGCTCCCTAATTGTTCCATCTACCAAAGAGATGCATCTCTCTGGCACTAGAAGGAGAGCCTTCTCTGTGTCTGCTCCGGCCCTATGGAACCTCCTGCCAACCGAGCTACGTCTTCAGATGGAGTTGCTGTCCTTTAGGAAGAGCTTAAAAACATGGCTGGCGGGGCAGGTGTGGGGTCCTGATGGTACAATGACCTCAGCTCACTGGTTAGTTTGAGCTCTATCGCTCTCTTGGTCTGTGAATCATTTAATATTTTTATTCTTAAGATCAGTTTTTAATTTGTGATTTGCTGCTGTGTTTTTAATGATTTTTAAATTTTAAGATTTTTATAACTGTTTGGTTTTATGATGTTGTAAACTGTCCTGGGTCACTATGGATAAATAAATAAATAAATAAAATTCCCTACCAATTTTTCATGGAATCATATGTTCCTCCATATTTAAGTTTCACAGACATGACTACAAAGTCAAGGACAACATTTTATACATTTCACACAGGACAAGTGCTTCTATATACAGCACCAAGTGTCAGATCCAGAGGGCAGTGTCAGAATCAGGCACACTTTCACAAGGAGCTATCGACTATCCAGCCAGCTTTTCAGAGATAAATCCCTTCTTCATGAAATATAGGATTGCAGAGAACCCTGGTGTTTGTATACATTTTAGGACAACGAAGGCACACATTTAACTTGGATGGTCATGTCTACTCTGTTGCATTAATTTGCAGCTGCTATTATCCAAGATGGCTGATACAGAAATTGGGATCTGAGGTAACAAGGATGTGCAAAGAATTTTAATGTTTACATATGTTTCAGATCCATCTAGGCACATCATTAACTTGGGCAGTCATGCGTATTCTGTTGCATTAACTGAATGCACACACATTGAAAGCTTAGTTTAATGGGAAAACACACAGGTTTTTCCATTTATCACAATACAAAAACTGCCATGAGCCATGTCAAGAAACTGAAGAGTCAGGGAAAAAGGGAGATTAGCTCTATCTCAGAATTGAGCCTCTTTGTGTGTTTGGGGAACCATAGACAGTAACAATTACTTTCATCACTGAGGATCCCGGACAACCACAGTGATGAAATCATTGACCATGAGCTGGACATTCTGGAGTGTGAAGTCAAGTGGGCCCTAACAACAAAGCTAGTGGAGATGATGATATTCCAATTGAGCTATTTAAAGCCCTAAAAGAAGATGCAATTAAAGTGTTGCACTCAATATGCCAAGAGATTTAGAAAATGCAGCAGTGGCCACAGAATTGGAAAAAGGTCAGTCTACATTCCAATTCCAAAGAAGGGCAATGCCAAAGAATGTTCAAATTATCATACAATTGTGCTCATCTCACACACCAGCAAGGTCATGCTCAAGATCTTACAAGCTAGTCTTCAGCAGTATGTGGATCGAGAACTTCCAGAAGCACAAGCTGGGTTGCGAAGAGGCATGGGAACTAGAGACCAAATTACCAACATTTGATGGATCACGGAGAAAGCAAGGCAGTACCAGCAAAACGTCTACAGTACTTCTGTTTCATTGACTACATCAAAGCCTTTGATTGTGTGGATCACAATAAACTGTGGCAAGTCCTTAAAGAAATGGGAATAACAGGCCATCTCATCTGTCTTCTGAGAAATCTGTATGTGAGTCAAGAAGCAACAGATAGGACAGGATATGGAACTACTGATTGGTTTAGAATAGGAAAAGGAGTATGACAAAGCGGTATAGCAGGGATTCTCAACCTGCAGCCTGTGGGCTGGATGTGGCCCATGGTGCCATTTCATGTGGCCTGCCACCACCTCCACCACACCAGGATGTGCCATGTGTTGGAGGAATGACAAAATGGTCGTATGGCCACCGAAGCTGTCTGAAGGAGCGTGACTCGGCCCCCAGATTTAAAAGGTTGAGAACTCCTGCTGTATATTGTCACCCTGCTTATTTAACTTATGTGCAGAGTACATTATGTGTAATGCAGGGCTGGATGAAGTAAAAGCTGGAATTAAGATTGCTGGGAGAAACATCAACAACCTGAGATATGCAGATGATACTACCATAACAGCAGAAAGTGAAGAATACCTAAAGAACCTCTTGATTAGGGTGAAAGAAGAAAGCACAAAAGCTGGCCTGAGACTCAACATAAAAAAAACCCCCAAAAAACCAAGATCATGGCATCTGGCCCCATCTCTCCCTGGCAAACAGAAGGGGAAGAAATGGAAGAAGTGACAGACCTTCTTGGGATCCAAGATCACTGCAGAAGGTGACTGCAGCCATGAAATAAAAAGATGCTCTTGGGAGGCAAGCTATGAGAAACCTAGGCAGCATAATAAAAAGTAGAGACATCACCCTGCCAGCAAAAGTCTGCATAGTCAAAGCAATGGTATTCCCAATAGTAATGAATCGCTGTGAGAAGCAGGACCATAAGGAAGGCTGAGCACAGAAGAACTGATTACTTTGAACTATGGTACTGGAGGAGACTCTTGAGAGTCCCCTGGACTGAAAGGAGATCAAATCAGTCAATCCTAAAGGAAACCAACCCTGACTGCTCTTTGGAAGGACAAATACTGAAGATGAAGTACTTTGGCTACCAAATGAGAAGCAAGGACTCGCTTAAGAAGGCCCTGATGTTGGAAAGATCGAAGGCAAAAGGAGAAGGGGTAGCAGAGGATGAGATGGATAAATGGAATTGCTGACACAGTGGGCTACAGAGGATTGCAGATCTGTCATATCAAAGATGAGAAGGGACAGCAATTCCAGGTCATACAGATTCAAAGGTCTTTTATTTGTGCAATGGTTCACAGATAGTATAGCTACTCAAAATCTGAGAACCTCGAGGATTCAAAAACAAGAGTTCATATACCCAGTAGTAAACAGGAAATGCATAGCACCTCGACCATGCGGTGGTCTTACAAACTTGACACCTTGGTATTGGTCCCAGGGACAAAGGAATTCAAACTACACACTAACATTGGCTAGTGGCCAAAACTTCACACTTATCTATCCTCTACCATTGGGTACTTTCTAAGCCCTCTATTCTAATGAGGAAAGGGTTTATTGCCTCAGCCTGAACAACAGGCAGGCAAGTTTTAACTGAATCACAGTCACACCACTTTCTAGGTTATTAAGAGGGCAAAGATGGAGTTGCTTTGGTTTTATATTTTTCTATTTTCCAGCACAGAGGAGTCTGGTGTTCAGTGGTCTATGTGGTTGCAAAGGGTTGGACTCAACTGTATGACTGAACAACATGAAACAGCCAGTTTCAAAAGGCTTGTAGAAACGTTGGCATGTTCCCTTAGCCAGAAATTCTGAATGGGGGGAAAAAAGAGTAGTGATCTTGGAAATGTTAGTATCAAAGGGCTGGATCACAACTATCCCTTTGAGGAGAAAAATGAAGTTACATAACTATGCAGAGAGCTCAATGATAACAAGAGGATAAAAAGGAGATGGTAGGACATAACCAAAATAGAATTGCCCAAATCTCAAGAATAATGTCAGAAAGACAAAAGCCGTTATAAGTGATTATTAAAGGCAACAATGTATTATAAACAAACAAAAAAAGAAATTATCAAAGAACGGCTGAGCCTCTGTTAGGGAAGATAATGAACTTTCAAGAGGAAGCAAAGAGAAAACAAACTTACTTTAATACCAGAAAACAAAACAAAATAAAATAAAAAACAAAAAACACTGTAGCACTTTAAAGACTAACTGGTATATTTTTATTGTTAGCTTTTGTGGATCAACCCCATTTCTTCAGACAAAGAGTGAAACTTACAAGCATGGTTTTTATACACCAAATTCAGGGGGTCAGAGGGATAAGGGTGTGGTCAAGCAAAATGACAGGCAAGCAATTCCAAAAAATTACTTTAATACCACCTTCATTTTATCATGCACACAAGAAGCAGACAACTTATACACTCAGGTGTTGAAGAGGTTTATAAAGTTTATTTAATTGCCACCATCAGTTTTCTTGCAAATAAGTAGCATTCCTGGAAGACTGGTCATGGGCATGCATTGTGTTCACTTTCAACAAGGGGAGAAGTGAATCTAGAAATCTAACCAGCCTGATGTTGAGACCAGGCAAAATTCTACAACAGATTACTAAACCGTTGGTGAGCAAGGATGGACATCCAAGCTAGGGTTGAAAAACATCCAGAAAGCTGCAATATCAGGATGAAACTAACTAAATGAGATTCAGCAGAGGTAAGTGTATGGTACTGCAATTTCTTCTTTTTCTACTATAAAGATGACAATATTTTGTCCTCCAAAATACTTGACCATGAGATATACAGATATTTTCCCTGAGCCTTCTATGCAAATGGCACCTATGCAGCTCTCCTATGCTGCTTAAAGGTTTGTGGACTGTTGCATAATTATTAGATGCCATCCAGTTCATCCAGTTAATTCAAAATTATAATGATCCAGAGTAGTTTAGTTTCCTGTTTCTGATAATATTTTCTTGGACCATGTAGTACAAACAACAGTGGACACAACTCCATCAATTACAGCCATGAGCATATGAAGTATGCTATCTTGTTCATTGCTTGAAGTTATGCAATCTTGACTAGCAAAACAAAACAAAAACCAAAAAATCAAGCAACATGAGACTGCTGCCCTAAAAAAAGTACATACCAGTAGTAATTCAAACAAAACCCAGGCTAGAAAAGAGCTTCTGTCTATCAAGATTCCCTCTCTTTTGGACACAGAAATATTTTTCACATACAGGACTGAAAAGGAAACAAACAAATCATTGTATTTAACAATTATTTTGACAATGCAGCATCAAAGATGGATTTTGAAAAGAAAGCAGACAGCACAGAAATATTACTTATCATGGTCCATAAAAGTCTCAAAGATACATCACAAAGAGAGAAAACCATTCTTTTATAATAGCTTAAAAGACAAAGTTTAAAAAGCAACATTCTCTAACAACACATCCAGAATGACTCTGAAAGCCTCTACCTACTCTCCTCCTCCCCTTCCAGGTTTTACCTGGGAAAATGAATATTGAGAGAAACAGTGTCACTGATTAACCTGAAGGTTTGAAAGGTATGTGAAAAAAGTGGGAGCAGATATAAGTGGCCAGCGCCTTCCAAACAGCAGCCAGTAATAGACTGGAATTTTGATCAAGAAAATGGCACAGCTAGTAATATGTGTGCACTAGTTGGAATGTGGCAACACTATTGCTACGTATTCACCAGCTTTGTCAAAACTCTAAAAGAGCATCTCTCCTAAAAAGTAAATATTTTAAAATAATAAACAGCTCGTCTAACAGTCAGTTTCAGTCAGGCTACATTCTAGCAGGAAGTATACAATCAGTCATGTTATCTATAAGCAGCAGACATACAACCCTTGGAAGTCAGTGGGGGGTCATTTTTTGGGAGGCAAACAGCATGTGGTTGTCGACAAACACCTCAAAAAAATTAAATACCTTCTTTTGCTTTTAAAAATGTCCCTTTGTGCTGTCTTTGCAGTACAAGGGGCAATTATACTATGTTTCTGCTACCAGTACTCCTCCCACCATTTTTGTTTCGTTTTAAACACTATGTCAAAACTTTTCAAACACATTTCAACAAGGTTCTACATTTAAGCAGGAAAAAAAGTAGATGTACCATATATACTTGAGTACTGTATAAGCCAACCTGAATATAAGCTGAGGTACCTAATTTTGACCTGAAAGCCCAGGAAAATAGATTGACCAGAGTATAAGCCAAGGGTGGGAAATGCAGCAGCTGCTAGTAAGTTTCAATAATCAATATACTGTACATGAAAATATGGTAAAATTAACTAAATTGTTGGCACAGCTCAATCTGGTGCAGTCTCGGGACCCTTGTGGTCACTGACTCGAGTATAAGCTGAGTCCCCTTTTGGGGGCACATTTTTGGCGCTAAAAAGCGGCTTATACTCAAGTACATATGGTATAAATGTACAATGGGTGACATCTATTTGCCCAATAATACATGTGAAAAGAATCTAGAAGTTTTAGTTAGTCCACCAGTTAAACCAGGGGTTCTCAACCTACGGCCCACAGCACCAAATCACCCCCCCCCCGCTCCAGCCGCTGCTGCTGGAATTGCCCATGGACTCATTTACAGCAGGACTCATTTACGGCAGTCATAAATGAGTCAGCAGCTGTTGTAAACACATTTAGAACAGCCACAGACCCATTTATGGTGGGGAGACAACCAGTCTGCCCCCCTCAGCTGTTTGAGGGAGCGTGACCAGACCCCTGACTTGAAAAGATTGAGAACCCCTGAGTTAAGCAGTATGATGCAGTGGTGAAAAAAAAACTTATGCAATATTTAAACTTCATCAAGAGTAGTATAGGGTCCAGATAAAGCAAATCATGGTACTCTATTCTTTTTTGGCTAGATCTCACTTGGAATGCTGTGCCAAGTTTTGAAAGACACCAACAAATTGGAAACATATGCAGAGGAGGGCAACCAAACTGTAAAACTCCTGGAAGCCAAGTGCTATGAAAAGTCATTGAAGGAGCTGGCAAGGGGCAATATGACTGCCATCTTCAAATATCAAAGGGCTGTCACACATAAGATGGAATGAGCTTGTTTTGGTTATCTCCAGAAGAAAAGGCCTGAAGTTGGATTCAAATTAGAAGACAGAATATTTTTTTTAATTTGAAGGTATTTTTAATTGTAGGTACAGTATGACAATGGGAGGGATTGCCCCAGAGTGTGATAAATCTGAGTGGAAGTTAGATGATTACAGCACAGATAATTTAGCCTATGAAAATCCAGGAGACTAGATTTGATAACCCCTGAAATCCCTTCAAGCTCTATGTTGCTACAGGATTTTTTCCAGTTAGAAAAAGAAAAAAATTGAAAAAGAAAAAATAGCCCAGACAAATCTATATTCTCAATGCTGTTTTCTCTTTTTCCTAGTTGTGTCACAACTTGCTAGTTCCCACTAGTCTGAAGTAGAAACCACTGACACACTATGCATGAGACACCCAAAGAAGTATGCACAGTACTCTGAATTATCTCTTACTTGTTCAAACCATCAACCTACCATCTTTTCTTCTCAGAAGCAACACCGAGACAACCTAAAGTTGCCAAATGATTGGATTAAGAGGAAATATTTGAAGAATATATATAGGAAGTATTAAAATAAATAAAATCTATCTGAAAATGTAGCGATTCTATTTTGTACCCATTCAATCTTTTTTAATCTAGTAGTGGCATTAGTAGGGTAACTGTGTAATACTGTACTCAATTGGCTGAACCCTTATGAGAATTTTCCTGATTTAGTAGTCCATCATAAAATAATCCACTAATAAGATATTTTTGGAAAGTATATGTAATACTAGTCTACATACAAGTTCAATTTACAAGAACGTATTGTTACAGGAGATTTCATTCAACAGTGCAAATTGCTTTACTTATAAGTACTGTACTCTACATTGAGTTCAACAGAGTGAAGTGTGGAATCTCAGCTAAGTGTATAGAATGCCATTGTAAGAGCATGAACTTTCTGACTGACTCCTCAAAATCTTATTACTAAATACCATAAATCACACTAGAGTAGGTCCACTAAATTAATGGGGATATGGTGAGCCAATTGCTCCATAAATTCCATTCATTCAACTAGGCTTGTGCTAAAGTAAGTCACGATTAGTGTAGGTCCATTTGAATTAATGGAACTTAGAGGAATTGACTCACCCATCTTCCAGTATCAGATCTACTGTTTTGCCATTTACTACTACACTATGCAACAGAATTTTGGCCATTGTTTATGACTGGATTAATTAGAAAGCAATAATGTACAACTCTCATGATTGATGATGATGATGATGATGATGATTGATTATTGTTGCTGTTGCTCTTGCCTCTCCCAGCGCACCCTCTTCTGACCAGACGAGCCTCTCTTTGCTTCGCACAGCCACTTTTAGCACAACCCACCCTAGCAAGGCCTGGAGGAGACCGAAAGCAGCCTCTTGCCTTCGCCATCCCCCTTGCTGTGTTTGGGGCGGGGGTCCCTGCCACCGCACCCCACCCCCTTCTTAGCTACATAGTTGCCTTCTGCACAGCCTGCCGCTCCTCCTCCCTCCCCGCCACCTCTGCCTGAGCGCACAATGCGGCCTCACCTTCCGCCTTCTTCTTGTCAAGGGCCATGCCGTTGCTTTGCGGAGGGCACCCGCCTGGACCCACCACCCTCCTCCGCTTCAGGGCATTGCGCCGCTGCCTGCCCGGTCCGCTCAAGTTCTCTTTCTTTCTCTCTCTCCGGGCTCAGCCGAACTCCTCCGCTTCCTCCCCTCCGTTCTATCCGCAGGGGAAGGGCGCCTTCCGATTGGCTCCGGCGCCCAGAGGAGGGGCGGTTCCCACGCGGGCGTTCGAATGGCAAGAGCGGCAGAGAAGGGGCTGAAGCACGGCGGGGCTGAGCCTCAAAGCGGAAGGCGGAGGAGAAAGGGAAAAGGGGGGGGGGAGAGAGAGAAGAGGAGGGAGACTGCGGCTGCGCAGAGCGTGAGAAATTCTGCCGCTCAAGGGTGGTTCGGACAGCAGCGGCGGGCAAGGAAGGGAAGCTCGCGCGCAGTTGCAGAAGCAGCGCCTTCCGCGCGCCGGCACCTCCCGCGGCGCAGTTTGGCGTGCGAGAGAGGGGGAAAGACCAATGCAAAGGAGACAATGTTGTTCTCCACGCGCCTCTGCTTTTTCCTCTCTTCTTCTTCTTCAGCATCCACCACTGTTAGTACCACCACCACCACCACCACCACCACCACTACTACCACCATCTCCTCCTCCTCCTCTTCTTCCTCCTGCACTCTCCTCCTGACTCGCTGAGTCCAGCATGCAACCCCAGTGATCTCTCCGCTAAATGAATAATGCACTAGAATGTCAGCGCTGAAAAAGGTAAGGGCTTCGAAGGAAACGGGCAACCAGTGACATCCCCAGGAGTAACCCAAGCGCCCCCCCCCACCAGGAGGGGGAAAGAACGCGTGGACGTGTGAATGAGAGCAACTGGGGTAAAGAGTCCTCGGCTCCCCAAGCGCAGCCAGTGCCGAGGGTTACAAAACAAACCGGCCGCCGTGACCCATAGGGAGGGAGCGCTGCAAACTCTCTCAGAGTGCGGGTTGGGATGGGGTGGGGTGGGGGGCTGGCGCTGAGGAGAAAATGGAAAGCTGTTCAGGGGAATCAGTGGGTAGGGGGGCGGGGGTTAAGAGGGAGAGGGGTCTCCATAGAACTGCTCTTGCTGCTGCTCTATGTGTCTGCCTTCAGGTGAATTTTCCCATGTGGAGTTTGTAGTTGGTTGGGGGGGGGTCTGTCAAATGGCGCGGTTGGGGGAGGCCCACACTTGCCTAGGCTCGCCTCCCCCCCCCCAGCTTGCCCACGGGAGGCAGTTATGCGCGGGTTGTCGTGGGCCGGGAGACGCATCTGGTGGGGGTTGTGATTCCCCTGATGTGGGGACGGAGGTCGGTGGGGTGAGTGGGTGGGTGGGAGGGGGCGAGTTGAAAAGGAGCGGCTATTTCAGCCATGGATCAGGCGCGGAGGGGGGGGTTAGATGCAGGAACTGGCCCGGAGTTCTGCGAACGGGGAGGGGGGCGATGGGTAGACGAGTGAATGAAGGATGGGGCAGCCGCTCTGAGTCCCGGGAAGGAATGGGGTCTAAGAGAGGAAACGGCCAGGATGGGAGAGAAGCGCCTGGTGGTGGCTGGAAGCGCAGGGGCAAGTGGGGCGTGGAGTCAGAGCCGTCGCCAGGAGATGGGGGGGGGGTTTCAGACCCCCTGAGCTAACACCCTGCCCCCCCCCCCATCCAGGGCAAAGTTCTAATGTTATATGTGTGTGTGTGTGACATTGTTGCCCCTCCTGAAAAAATATCCCCCGCCCCCCCTCTAGAATCCTGGCTACGGTCTTGTGTGGAAATATGGAGGGAGGGAGCCGGGGCAAAGCTCCGAGCCAAGGGGTTAAATATTGCGAGGCACATCGAAGAAGAGCTGGGAATGCCAGCATGGGAGCGGGGGACCTCTGCTCCCCCAAAATCGACGTGAAGGGATAGCGGTGGCTCTGTGGATGTGGAGACGAGAGAGGTCGAGGTCGCCCAAAGTGGTTGGAATGACAAAGAGCCATGCAGAGTCTTTAGCATTAGGAATTGCTGGGGGGAGTCTTCGCCAATGGAAGAACGGGTTTTTTTGGGGGGGGGGTCTTCATGGGGGAACGCTTGAAGACACTGAGGTGACATGTTATGCGGGAAATTGTACTGGGGGTCTTTAGTCATCCCCACAACTCTCTGGCATCCTTCCTCAGCAAGGGTCAGTCAGAGTGGCTGGCAGACATCTGAGGAAGCTGCTGGAGTGGTGGTGTGGAGAAGGTTGACACCGAAGGTGTTGGGGGCGAGAGGGACGTGTCGTGTGTGCGTGAGAGGTTTCTGTTCCCTGGTCCCCCTGTGCGGAGCTGCGCGCCCGCTTGCCGATCCCTTGGCTTAAACAGCAGCGGAGCGCCGTCCATCCACTCGGCCGCCAGACTGTCGGGGGCGGCGGGGGGGGCGCGCGGCGACGACTAAGCGCTCCCTCGCTTGCGGGGAGAGTCACTGGCCAAGCGGAGGTTGCGGCGAGGATTTAGGCAGGGAAACGCGGCCGATGAGCAGGATAAACTCTGGCTGCGCCTGTCCTGCTTCACAAGCCAAGTACAGGTTTCCCTTGCTCGAAAGCCAGTCGTAACCGACTCTAGGGTTCAGTGCTCATCTCTGTTTGAAAGCCGAAGAGCCAGTGCTGTCTGCTTCTGCAGACATTTCCGTGGTCATGTGGCAGGCATGACTAGACACACGGAATGCTGTTTCCCACCGAAGTAGTCTCTATTTATCTACTTGCAATTTCTTGCTTTCGAACTAGGTTGGCAGGAGCTGGGGCAAAGACGGGAGCTCATCCCTTCCTGCAGTACTCGGGAATCGAACTGCGGACCTCCCGCCTTCCAGTCATGGTCTTAGCCACTTGAGCCACTGCAGTCCCTCACAAGCCAAGACGAGGTGCTTTGGTGTTTTTTTTTTTTTTTGGGGGGGGGGGTGTCGGTTATTTAACTTAAGAATGGTGCACTTCGACGGGGTCGGCCTGAGGTTCAGGAGAAAGGGGGACTGAAGAATGACACCACCCACCCCTTCCTTAGACACGTTTACACATGCACACAAACATAAGCGGTTAAGCTGGGACTTGGTGACACACTTCGTTTTTCTGAGACGAGCAAAAGAGGAAACAAACATTCCTTGTTCTTTCAACTGTATTTCTCACACTAGTGGTCTCCAACCTTCCGGGAAGGAGGGGGCAGGGCCGTAGCCAAGGGGGCAGGGGGGGGGGCGAATACCTTTCTGAGATAACAGCCCGCCACCAAACCCATCCCGTGATGCCAATGTTATATAGGTGGATGTAACATTGTTGCCCCTCCTGAAATTCTTTTTCGCCCCCACCAAATCTAGAATCCTGGGGGGTGGGGGTGGGGTAGGACAGTGTCCAATGCCTAAAGAGGGCCGCATCTTAAATCGAAATGTAACAAAATAATATCGCAGGTTAATACTAATTATTATTAAACAAGCAGGTTGGAGGGCCGCAGTTGCACGAGGGTTGCAATAAAAACCCCAATTGCAAGCCGGGTTGCTTCGTGTGGTGGTGGTGGTGGTGGTGGTGGTGGGTTCTTCGCTATCCGGCGCCTCTTCCCACTATCGCCTCCTCCTCTGCTCGCTCTCGGGAGAATGAATACAGCCTTCGGCGCCTGCTGTTCCCCTGGCGATGCCAGCGAGGTTTTAGGCAGGGATCCACGGAGGAAAGGGCTTCACATGCGGAGGAGGGAAGGGAGACATGAGCTCGAGGGGCGCGGATGGAGAGCGCTGTGTGTGTGTGCACCCTCTTTTCGGAGACACTCCAAGGGGAGTGGAAGCAGTCCGGATTCCCACCCAAAGGGGTTACCCAAAAAATGCCCAAGTTGACCCGTCCCTACCACCACCACCACCACTACCCCATCACTGCAATCGGACACGTCCTCAAAAGGAAGTCCGGGAGAGGGAAGGGAAACCGTCGCCTTCGGAGAGGACTTAAGCCCCAAGCGAGCGCGTGTGCCTCGGGTTGCGTTGGCCCCTTCCTCCGCCCCCCGCTCCGAAGTGGTGGCTGGGGAGGAACTCGCTTTGGGCGCGGACCTGAGAAGGGGTTGTTGGTTGGTTTGGCCGAGAGCAGCCTCCGGTCCAGCCGAGCGACGAGCGTGGCAGAGGGGGAGGGGGCCGGAGCTTGTCTTCCTTGGCCGACCAAGAGGATGGGAGAGAGAGGAGCTAGGCTGGCATCAGTTACCTGCAGCAAACTTAGTTAGGGGCTCTGTGTCCCCCCCCCCCCAATCCATACGGCCCCGTCTCGGATTAAAGCGAGTGAGCAGAACCAGGGTCCCTTCCTCATTGATTATTTCCGGGCAGTCACAGTCGAGTGACAGGAATAACAAGCTGTGCTTGGGCTAATTTTATTCCTGAGCAACGCCGCTCTTTCTTGGGGGGGGGGGGGAATAAATTGCGTGGGCCAACTTGGTTTACGGGGTGAATCGAGCCAATGGATGCCTCTTCTCGTAGAAGACCACCCCATTCCCACCACCCATCCTGCCGCCACTTCTCACCAGGGCCATAGCCAGGATGATTCAAGATGTGGGTGGGTGAATATTCTTTTTCAGGCTGGACAACAATGTCATATATATGTGTCTGTCATATATATAAGCAGCCAGGAGTTTGAGGTTGGGTAAACTGCTAACTCAGGGTGGGCGATGTCCACCCTGGCCAACCGCTGGCTACGGCCCTGCTTCTCACTCCATCTGCTGAGGAAGTCTGAAATGACAGCCATCGTCCTCTCTTCGTGGTACCAGGGGAAGGTCATGCAATACTTCCAGTGCGAGGTTCATGGCAGAAAGGCTGGGGAAGCTGCGGATAACTGGTTCATGGTCAAGCTTTGGTAGCAGAAAGTGACGTTTCCAGCTCAAATTAGGAAGAAATTCTATGAAAAGTAGTTTAAGGAATAGGCTACTTCTTGCATCTCAGGCTCCACAGTGCCTGACTGGCCAGGGTGGACTTTTCCCACTGAGCTAGCAGTTTGCCAAACCTCAAACTCCCGACTGCTTTTATATATGGCATTTATGACATTGTTGTCCATCCTGAAAAACCACTCACCCACCCCCATCTAGCATCTTGATTGTGGCCCTGGAGCAGGCATTCCTGTTAGACTGAGATGCCTCTTTCAGGCAGTAGAATCTGGGTGGCATTTAACCCCCCCTCCAAAAAAACCCAACAACAAACCCCACAGTGAATTCTTGCTTACTCTGTGGTATATGGCTATATATTTACTACCACCAATGAGAAGGAGGTGAGATTTTCCATGTCATTCTAGAACATGGTGAGGTCATACTCATATCTATAGTGAGGAATGTGTGCCTTGTGTTGTAGGATGAGTAAGTGAGTGGCACAAATTGTCCCCCACAGCAAGGACATCATATCAGTGATGGAAATTTCCAGGAAAGCACCCATATTAGTCTCTTACAGCAGAAGCAAGAAACATTCTGGGGGGCTTTAAAGACTAAGAAGCTTTAATTTGCATTAGGCATTTTCATGGACTGTAGCCCATTTCATCAAAGGAATATCAGATGAAGTGGGCTGCAATCCACAAAAGCTTAAGCCAAATAAAACCTGTTAATCTTTAAAGTGTCACAAGACTCTTTGTTGTTCTTACCTATGGTGAATGCTCATTAAGATGTATGATTAATTATATCAGGCCTGTACATTTTGTTATGACCCACTGAGTGTTTTGTGTGCATTGTGCTCTGCCAGACAACTGTCTTTTTTCCAATACCCGGCAAGTAGCAGAAAGATTAAGCAGTCTTACATAAATTTTATAGACTACCATATCAGACTGGGTTGTGTTTAGCTTGGTGGGTTGCAAATTGTGAAAGGTCTAATTTAATATTAATGGATCGTTGTACAAACTATTTGTTCAAAATTTTCAATACATGTTATGTCAAGTTTAATTTTTATTTTTCACCTTTCATTGACCATACTCTAGCCTTCCCAAAGAATTGTAAGCATTTTCTTGAGGAGATTAGATAAAATGATAGGAATAGAATTAGTAAACTCTCTCTGTGTCTAAATGCAATTCAAATTCCAAATAGAGTAGATCTGTTGAATTAGTTATTTGGGATCAGTAGTCAAATAAATGTAATTGATTCAGTGGGTCTGTTCTGAGTCATCTAGCACCTTAAAGGCTTCTATGAATGGCAATTAACATTTTTTCACCAGATGAAGAAAAAGGTGGATTGGAAGCTGCACATGTGCCCAGGATTGTAGGCACCTGAGTCAAACCTATTCTGATAGGATGTAACTTTTAAAACATTTTATACTTTATATCAGATATTTACTTTCACCATTTCCACATTATAACTATAGAGATCTAAAACTGCTTACTTGGGAGTATGCTTCACTGAATGTCACAGTTCTTATTTTCAGATAGACATGCACAGGATTGCACCTTAAACTACAAAAAAGACCTGGATTGTTCCATTATTTAGTCACTAAATAATGCAGTTCTTTGTATATTTAAAATGCACTGGAACTTCCTTCTGATGCGTAGATGTGTGTGTTACCGTGTTATTTCAGGACAGTATATATGAGAGATGTGCAGCCCAAACTAGTCCCATGCAATTTGACTTTGAAATCCTATTCAGTTCAGTGAGTTGTGTGCCCATATGCCTATAGGATTGTGGCCTAGAGCCTCATTTTTAATTCAGGATTTGTCTGTTTCATTCTTCACACATGAAGAATCTATGTAACTTCTGATATTTCAGAGCACCAGAAATTATAAACTGTGTCTGAGATCCTTGAGTAACCTCTCATTTTAGTTTCCTTAAATGAATTGACATTTCTTGTGAATGAACGTCTAAGCTCAATCAACACCCCTGCAGCTGTATGTAAAAATATTAAAATAGCATTTCTTCCACTTGTACAATTCGCAAAGAAGACTCCCACTCATTGCAATGTCAGCAGTTCTCTTTTTAAGGTTTGGAGACTTTTCTGCTTCTAAGACTGAATTTGTTCATGAATCATCTTGCCTTTCTTTAAAATGACTAGTATATAATGATTCATTTTAAGACACACAATGGACTGTAATGTTCAGTATTGAACTTGTTTATATGTAATGATTTCATGGCATATATAGTTGTTCATTGAAGATCTAATTGTGAGCACTATTTTAGCATTTTTTTCAGTCACTGGAAGCAATAATGCACCCTTCCTCAAAAAGAAAAGGAAAGATAAGCTGTTTTTTAATTGCTTGTTGTATTTCTTACTGACCAATAGTCAAACCTGTCTAGGTAGTTCAGAAAACATGGTTGTATAATAACCTAAGAAGCAACACAGAAAACTTTAAAATTAAAACAGCTACATGCAAAAAATAGCAGATACATTTTAAAAACTGCCTTGTAGATTTTTTTTAAAATGGGAAAGTGGCATGGCATGTAAATACTTCATTTTTAAAAAATGTGCTATAAGGCTACTTACAACTTAAACAACAACAATTTTGCAGGGTTTCCAAGGTTTTTGAAATGTTCAAAGAGAAGTTTACCAATAAGACATCTCAATGAATTTCCACTGCAAAACTGCAATTTGAATCCAAGTCTCCTGGATCCTAGTTTGAACTGAACTGTAAGGTAATTTGCTCAAAGGGAGTTATGAAATCCCTATTATAAGATGGTCCAAAGGAAGGTAGAGATACTGCTGGAAGATGAGACTTATAGGTCAGAAAGCACTCAACCAGCTACTGGAGAAGAATGAAGGACAAGTACAGATAGTGCTGTCACTAATAATATGACTAAATTAAGACAAAAAGATAACTAGTGGCTGGTTGACAGAGGTGGAAATCCAATGCTGCATAATATACAAAACTGGAGCATAGAATGTGAGAAGTATGAATCAAGACAAACTAGATCAGACAACTATAATGTATTCTACTCTGGAAATTATAAACTCAGCACAGACAATGAGGGGCCATAACACAAAGTCTGATCTAATAATATCCATCACACTCCACAGAAAACTTATCAATATACTCATCATTCAGTTCTATGTTCCAACTATAAATACTGAAGAAGATGAAATCGAAAGCTTTTATGCAAGCGTCCAGGAGGAAATTGATCACACACACACAAAAAAAAACATGTTTATAGTTGTCTGTATGCAAAAGTAGGAAATAACGCAATACCAAATGTTTTTGGGAATTTTGGCCTAATGAAGCAGGAAAAAGACTATGGAAGTTCTGTGAAGCCAACAATCTGTATGTTGCAAATACATGTTCAAGCAACCAAACAGATAGCTGTACATGTGGATGTCGTGAGATGGACAATGTAGAAATCCAATAGACTACATACTTAGAAGCAGGATATAGAGAAGCTGTATTATCTTTGCTGAAACAAGTCCAGGAGCATCAGTGATACATATCCAACATTAGAGTAAAACTCTTGAAAACACTAAAAGAATTCTAGTCAAAACATAATCAGCTTTGTATTGAAAGCAGTGATGTTATTAGGGAAGAATGCAAAGAAACAGTTCATGTAGTAAAAAGAAAAAAAAACCTAAATGGATGATTGGAAAAAATACTAAAAATTGTTAAGGACAGTTGGGAAGCAAAAGTAAAATGTGACAGAACTAAGTTCAGAACGCTGAATGCAGGTTTTTTTTGTGTGAGTGTCACATAGAAGCAAAGAGACCTACTACAACAATGAGCACAAAGAGATACAGAACAACAAAAGGAGAAAAAAGAGATCTGTTTGAGAAGGTTCAAGAAATGAAAGGGAAATTTAAGAATTGATTAGGACTGCTGAAAGACCAATGGGGATGCACTTTATCTCAACCAATGAAAATGAAGAGAAGATAGAAACAGTCTACTGAAATTCTATACAGAAGATGAAAAGGATGACAGATTCCTTTGAAGAAAAATTCTATGATGATGAACCTGCAGTTATAAAAAACAAAGTGAAAGTGGCTCTGAAAGCACTAGGAAGAAATAAATCACTAGGGGTAAATGGGATATTGAAAGAACTATTTCAAGCCAAAGAGATTGAACTTGTCAAAATCCTGACTAGAGAATATGCCAGCAAATCTGAAACACAAACTAATAGCTCATAGATTTGCAATGTTCAATATGCATTCCAGGCCCCAAGAAGGGAGATACTAAAGAGTGCAGCAATTATAGGACTATTGCTTTTATTTTCCATGCAAGCAGATGCTCAACATGTTGGAAGAAAAGCTTTTACCCTATATGGAACAGGGATTTCCTGATGTTCAAGTTGGATTCCAGAAAGAATGAAGCACTCAAGATCATATTGCTTGCTGCTGGACCAAACCAAAAAAAATTCAAAATAGCAGTCTGTACTTTATAGACTACTGCTAAGCCTTTTACTGTGTAGATCATGAGAAGCTATGGATTGTCCTGACAGAAATGGATATGCCTCAACAATGATTGTCCTGATGCATAACTTTTATTGTAGACAAGAAGGTACAGTTGTACCTCACTTAAAGAGCATAATGCATTCCACAGGATTGCTATTTAAGAGAGATTGCTCTTTAAGCGAAACAACATGGTAAATAACCAATTGGGGGGGGGGAATTGCAAACCCCAATTTATTTGTTAAGTGAGTTTTTGGTTGGTTTTATTTGTTAAGTGAAGCGAACATTCAGAGAAAATTCTGCTCTTTAAGCGAGTTACTCTTTAAGCGAGTCGCTCTTTATGCGAGGTTTGACTGTACTGTTAGGAAAAAATATGGAGAGACATAATGGTTTCCCATAAGCTAAAGTGTCAGACAAGATTAGATTTTATCCTCTTATGTGTTCTATCTTTATGCAGAACATAGATAGGAAGCCGGACTAGATTCAGATGAAGGAGAGTTAGTGGAAAAAATATCAGTAATGTAGGATATGCAGATGACACCATCTTCATGGTTTGAAACAACTTTTACTCAAAGTGAGGGAAGAAAGTTCCAAAGTAGAACTGCAGCTGAAGATTAAGAATACCTGTACAAGAATAGTGACTACAGAAGAACACAACTTTAATCTTATTAACAAAGAAACTGAAATAATAAAAGATGGTTTATGCCTTGATTCAATCATCAATACAAGTCGTCAGAGGAGGACTGAGATTTGTAGGGGTAGTAATTAAGGAATTAGAAAAAAAATATCAGATGTAAGGATGTCAGGGGAGACCAAGACCAGGAATACTATTGATCATGAGTGTGAAAGCTGGACAGTAAAGAAAGCCGAGAGAGAAGAAAATGATTAGTTTGAAATATGATTCTTGGGGATTGCTTTGCATATAATGTAGACTGCCAGAAAGCTGAACAAGTGAGCCCTAGACTAAATCAGTTCTGAAGTATATCTGTAGGAAAAAAGGATGAAATTGAAGCTGACCTACTTTGGACACACCATGAGAAGGCAAGATTCTTCGGAAAAGACAATAATGCTGGGAAAGGTTGAACAAAGCAGAATAAGAGAAAGACCAAATACAAGATAAATTGACTCCCCAAAGGAAGCCACAGCATTGATTTTAAAAGAACTGAGCAGTGCTGTTGAGGGGAGAACATTTTGGAGACCTCTCATTCATAAGGCCACCTTAAATTGGAAGGTACTTGGTGGAATATATAACTACAACAGAAACACATAAAACATCAGTTTTAACCTCAGTTTAATAAATGCCACATCCCAAATGCCCCCTACCTACCTGAGCCAATTAAAAGTGTGCTTAAAAAATGGAGGTCTTTGTCTGCCAGTGGAAGGACAAGAGGGAGAAAGCCTGCCTGGCTTCTCCAGGGAATGCATGCCACCAGCCTGGGGGCAGCCACTGAAAAGACTGTCTCTTATGTCCTAACTAAATGAGACTGTGAGGGTGGTGAAACTGAGAGTGGAACTTCCTACGGAGATCTTAAAAGCCATGGAGTCTCATATGGGAAGATACAGTTCTTCAGATGGCCTTTAAGATTGTAAGCAGCACTATGAATTGGGCCAAGACATTTTCTGACAGCCCATGAAGTGTGGTAATAGGGGAACTGTAAGCTCCCTGTAGACAGCACTAGTCAGCAATCTGGCTGTAGTGTTTTGAAGAGAATACTTTGCAAAGGCAGCTACATAGGGGGATACATTGCAGAGATCTAGGGTGAGATGCAGTTAAGGCATGCAACACCACAGCCTGGTCAGATATGTCAAATAACAGGTGTAGCTGGCCCATTAGTTTTAAGTTTGCAAATGCATTTCTGACCACTGCTGAAATCTGTGAATCCAGGCTCAGGCCAGAATGCAGAAGCACACTGAAGCTGTGCATCTGATTTTTCAAGGGGAGTTGTAGTTTTTGAAGGGTAGCTGTGTTAGTCTGTGTGAGTATATCGTACAAAAAAGTTATCCCTTTTTAAAAGTTTGGTTTTTTATCTGATATTTAGAGGTAGTGTAACTCCATTCAGTACATGTTGGATCCCTGTTCACTGATTTGTCATTTGATTGATCAAGAGCACCTCTGTTTTAAGACTCAGTTTAACATCAGATACTGGTCTAGGCCCATATCAGACCAAAAATAAATAAATATTTGTTTTAAAAAATGAAATAAAACTTGAACGTCTCTAACTGCTATATTTTAGTGTCAGTTTTCATGATCAGGTCCACTCCTTACACCAGGGGTGCCCAAAAATTTGGGCCACAGGCTGGTCACATGGTTCAGGGGGCTGGTCTCTATGACCCGAGGGGCCAGATCCATCCCTCAGGCCGTAGTTTGGACACCCCTGTCTTACACCAACAGCTTATTTAGAATCAAATGGAACCTCTATTTTAACCACTCTTTTAACCTTTCTTTTAACTTTAACTTCAAGAGTGAGTTTTAACTTTTAAATTCTGCTATTAACATGCCTTTTTAAACTTAACTTTAAAATTTGTTGATACTATACAGTACCTTTATTGATGTTTTTATATGATATGTGAAATCGCCCTGAGTTGCCTTGGTAAGGAGGGCGGTATACAAATTTGAATAAATAAATAAATAAATAAATAAATAAATAAATAAATAAATAAATAAATAAAAGAAAGAGAGTCATTTGATCATCAACCTACTGATAGCACTGAACACCCAGATGCTGGACTTCTCCTAGTGGTTTCATGTATATACTGTATTAGGATATCAAAAAGGATATTTAATCCGACTGGGATATCCCCCCAGTATCAACTTGTGAGCCTCACCTTCTAGGAAAGACTGCAACTACTGTAAAATGGTGCCTGCAAGACCCATCCCAGAGAAACAAGCCAGAGAACCACCATGTTCAATTGTATGGAAATTTTCTGAGTGGTCCAGCAGAGATTACAGGACCACAATTCTCTGGTCTAGTTCCCAGCATTGGTTATCTAGCAAAGACAACCAAAGCTGACTTAGCCCCATAATAAGCCCTAAAGCCAGACTGAAATGGATCTAAATAATCTGCTTCATCCAGGTACATGATGATGATGATGATGATGATGATGATGATGATGATGATATGTTCTCAAAGAGCCTCCTCAAAGAGTGTGGTATTTTTGTATCACTCTCAAGCATACCCTGGTATTGGTAACCTTGTATTGCCGGATAATCTTTCTCACATTAGGTCAGGTGAAAGTTATTGCAGAATGAACTCACCAAAAGGTACCTTCATTTTGGCAGTTTCACATCTGGCCTAGACGTAGTAGTAGTAGTAGTAGTAGTAGTAGTAGTAGTAGTAGTAGTAGTAGTAGTAGTAGTAGTAGTAGTAGTAGTAGAAGAAGAAGAAGAAGAAGAAGAATTCTGACTTTTACTAACACTTTTCAGGGTTTTCTAGTTAGAGAGTACAGTACTCGGAAGTAATCTACCCTTTCCTTATTCTGGGAACTCCCTGAGAATTTGCAGCTTGCCCATGAATATACAGACTGGCTCTTTTCTTCTATGAGGCACTGTGGGGAATCTAATTCCCAATCTCTGACTACATAGCCCAAGACCAAAAGCACTGAGCTATCCAGGCAGTTGAGAGCCCCAAAATGAGTGACCTACTTATGAAGGAATGCAGTGGTTCAAGTCACTAAGACACTGACTGGGAGGTGGAAGGTCAGCAGTTCGATTCCCGAGTACTGCAGGACAAAATGAGCTGCCGTCTCTGTCCCAGTTCCTGCCAACCTAGCAGTTCGAAAGCAAGAAATTGCAAGTAGATAAATAGGGACCACTTTGGTGAGAAGGTAACAGCATTACGTGCACTCCGGTGTCTAGTCATGCCTGCCACATGACCATGGAAACGCCTGCAGAAGCAGACAGCGCTGGCTCTTCAGCTTAGAAACAGAGATGAGCACTGACCCCTAGAGTCGGATACAACTGGCTTTCGAGCAAGGGAAACCTTTACCTTTACTTACTTATGAAGACGCTTTAACATAGTAACTTGGACATAATTTAAGTTTTTGGGGGAGAAGACAAATAATCTCACTTATTTTACAGAAGTTTCAAGTTATGGATATGAACATGAGGTTCCAATATCAAAATATGGAAACTTCTGGGAGAAAAAATAGGATTATTTTTCTTCTTCCTTCCAAAATTGCATTTATGCCCTAGTTCTTAAATTTGAACCTTTCCATAAATATTCCTTCAGGCAAGGGTGCTCCCCACCTTCACCAGTTTCCTCAGATCTGAGAGAAAAGTGTGCAGCCCAGGAAAATTAATTACTCCTAGGTGGTATGTAGATAATAACTTTTATTCTTAATTTTAATATGTTGCTAAATTTGAAGAAGAATCCCCTTTGTACCCAGACCAAAAGTGGATAAGTGACCTTTCACAGTGTTAAATGAATTAATGAATGCAATAAGTGAAACACAATCTTCTGATTATTGGTTATGACCTATTAGTGGTGTGTTATACACTGCTGATGTCAATGGGAGAGGGAGGGCACAATCCTGTATACTGTATCAGTTACACCAGCTGATGGGTACAAGATTTGCAGATAACTTGTCATGTTGGGAGACATTGATAAATACCACTGGCAGGAAAGATATGCCAATGGAAATCCCATGACAGTGAAACAATCAAAACGGCTGGAATGGTGCGGAATTGAATGCACTGTGAAGAAAAATTGGGCTGCTTCCCATATTCCTTCAATTAATGATCATCTCCTGTTTAGAATACAAGTTAATACCCCATGCTGAGTCAGAAGGAGCACAAGAAATATGTTTTCTGCAGATATCTTCCAGAGAAAACATTTTGCTGATAGGGTAATTTGAACTAGCACTCTTCCAAGAGTGTTTTCGCTAATCTACAACACATACTTCCCTTCTCTGTTTCTGTAGTCTGTTTTTATGTCCTCCTGGAACAGATAGAATGTAAAATATTTTTCCTCTTGTGGATATTTGAACTAGCAAACAGCGGAGTATATGTGTGTGTTTCTCTTGCCTGCTTCAAGTGGTGGTATGGACTCCTCTTCTTTGTTCCTATGATTGCTGGCTCTTTCTTTGTACTTCCTGCATGTTGGCAGCTGGGCAACCTGATGGATTCCCCCCTGGCTCATCCTGTGTAAGTTACCCTACATCTCTCCATCTATGCTGATTTTACAGCCTGCATTAAACTGAAGGGATATGGTGAGCTTGCATATGGGTTCCCATATTGTTTCCAGCACACAGATGTTGTGTCAGCACAGTCCCTGGTTTTCCTGGCAGAGTTTCTAGGGATGCTTGGTGTGTGTCTGCAGTTTTTTACATTTGCTTTCTCTGATCCTGGCTTGAGATCATAGCTCCAATTCAAGTGTAAACAGAGTACAAAATTGCTTTGTAAAATGCTGACAGATTTCCCCCAGTTAAGCCAATAGGGAAATGGGTAATTTGCTTGGATCATACTCAATTACTGTACTGTACTTTTAAGTGCAATATCCAGTATTTTAAATTGTTTTTGAAAGTCATTCTTTCAAGTCCCCAACAACCTCAGAATTGAGTCCAACTCTTCATGACCCAATGGACCACAGGATGCCTGGCTTCTCAGTTATCTGCCATCTTCTGGAGTCCACTTAGATCCACTCCCACCACATCAATGATACTGTCTAACCATCTCATTTTCTGTTGTCCCCTTCTCTTTTTGCCTTCAGTCTTTCCTAGCATCAGGGGCTTCTCCAGTGAGTCCTCTCTTTTCATTTGGTGGCTGAAGTATTTGAACTTCAGCTTCAGTGTCTGTCCTCCCAAAGAACAGTCAGGGTTGATTTCCTTTAAGGTTGACTGATTTGATCTCCTTACAGTCCAAGGGACTCTCAAAACTATTTTCTATACCACAGCCCAAAGGTGTCTATTCTTCCTTCCGCACTCAGCCTTCCTTATGGTCCAGCTCTCACAGCCATACATTACTACGGTACTGAGAAGACCACAGCTTTAACTATGTGGACTTTTGTTGGCAGGGTGATGTCTCTACTTTTTATTATGTTGCCTAGGTTTGCCATAGCTTGCCTCACAAGGAGTAAGTGTCTTTTTATTTAATGACTGTAGTCACTGTCTGCAGTGTTTTTTGATCCCAAGAAAGTAAAACCTGTCATTGCTGCCATTTCTTTCTCTTCTTTTTTCTGGTGAGTGATAGGGCCTGATGCCATAATCTTCTTGTTGTTTTTTATGTTGAGTTTAAAGCCAACCTGTGCATGATCTTTCACCTTCATCAAGAGGTTCTTTAAATCTTCTTCACTTTCTGCCATAATGGTGGTGTCATCTGCATATCTCAGGTTGTTGATATTTGTCCCAGCAATCTTAATTCTGGTTTGTGATTAATCCACCCGTGCATTATGCATGGTGTACTCTGCATATAAATTAAATAAGCAGGGTGACAATATACAGCATTGTCATACTCCTTTTCCTAGTCTAAAGCAATCAGTTCCATATCTAGTCCATTGTCACTTCTTAATCTGCATATAGGTTTCTCAGAAGACCAGTAAGGTGATCTGGTACTCCCATGTTTTAAGCACTTGTCACAGCTTATTGTGATCCATACAATCAAAAGCTTTAGTATACAGTAGTCAGTTAAGCAGAAGTAAGTATTTTTCTGGTGCTCCCTTGCTTCCTCCATAATCCAGAAAATATTCGCAATTTGGTCTCTAGTTCTTCTTCTGGCAGTTCTCAATCCAAACATGCATGTGAAATGAGTGCAATTATATGATAGCTTGAACATTCTATGTCATTGCCCTTCTTTCTGAATGGAACGTAAACTCACCTTTTCCAATTCTGTGGCCACTGTTGCATTTTCCAAATTTACTGACATATTGAGTGCCACACTTTAATGGCACCATCTTTTAGGGCTTTGAATAGCAAAACTGGAGTACTGTAATCTCCACTAGCTTTGTTGTTAGTAATGCTTTCTAGGGCCCACTTAACTTCACATTCAAGGATGTCTGGCTCAAGATCACACCATTGTGATTGTCAGGGATATTAAGGTCATTCTTGTGGGGTTCTTCTGTATATTCTTGCCATAATTTCTTAATCTCTTCTGCTTCTGTTACATCCCTACCAGAGGCGTAGCGTGGGTGGGGTGAGGGGGTGGCCCACCCCGGGTGGCACTTTTCAGGGGCGCTGCCACCACCACCCCAGACTTCCTGGAGGCAGGGGCGGGAAGTCCACTGCGAGGATGGGCTCCGGGACCCTCTGCCACTGCCGGTGCCCCGGGCCCCACCCCTGGCTGGAGGGGGTGGGACAGAAAGCATAATGGGGACCAGGGATGCTCCCTCCTCCTCTGCCGCCCCTTCCCCTCCCTAGGTGCCCCCTCCTCACGGCCAGCCAGTGGTGCCAGGCAGTGCTGCACCAAGGCCAGCCCCGGGTCGAGACCCAGGAGCTGGGGTGGTGCAGCGTGGCATGGCCGCAGCAGGGAGCCCACTGTCGGGGTTCCAGGCATGTGGCTGCCCCACCTCTGAGCCGGGTGGTGACAGCTTATTCGCCTTCGGCGGCAGCGGCGCCCAGTAAGGCGGGAACCAAGGCTGGCAGTCGCTGTGGCCCAGCACCTGCAGGCAGAGCAGCACTGGCCAGTCATTGTGTGTGTGGGGGGTTGTGCTTTTGGCCTGGCCAGGTGCTCTGGCTGTGGGTGCTGGGCCTCAGTGAACGCAGGCCTTGCTTCCCACCTTCCTGGGTGCTGATGCCGCCGAAGGCAAACGAGCTGCCTCTGCCGGGTTCAGAGGTAGGGTGGCTGCATGCCTGGGATGCCAATGGTGGGCTCCCCGCTGGGCCCATGTTGCGCCATGCCCCTGGGTCTCACCATAAGCTGGCTATGAGGAAGAGAATGAAGGTGGCAGAGGAGGAAAAAGTGTTCTCTAGTCCCCACTGAGATAGGATTTTAGTACCTGGGTGGGGGGTTGAACATAGGTGTGTGTGTGTGGGGGTGAGTTTGGCCTGTGACCCCGAGCACCTGAAACCCACCCTACTCCACTGATCCCTACTATTTTTGTCCTTTATCATGGCCATTTTTGCTTGAAACCTTCCCTTGATTTCTCAATTTTCAAAAAAGAGATCTCCAATCCTTCCCATTCTGTTATTTTCTTCTATTACTTTGCATTGTTCATTTAAGAAGACCTCCTTATTTTTCCTTTCTGTTCTCTAGAAATCTGCATTCAGATGTGTGAATTTTTCTTTCACCTGCCTTTCACATTCCTTCTTTCCTCAGCTATTTGTAAAGCCTCATCAGACAACCAGTTCACTGTCTTGCATTTAAATCTATTCTTCACATCCTCTGTATATTCATAAGGGATATGATCCAGATCATACCTGAATGGTTTAATGGGTTTCCCTACTTTTTTCATTCTAAGCCTGAATTTTGCAATCAGCTCAGGAGCTGAACCACAATCAGTTCCAAGTCTTCTTTTAACTGACTCTATAGAGCTTCGCCATCTTTGATTGCCATCTGCTAATGTCCATGTATAGAGCTGCCTCTTAGGTTGTTGGAAGATGGAAATGCCCACAGTAGTCAATATATGGTCCCCTGAGTTAAATATGCCCGTATTATATTCTAAAGGTATGGAACTTGAATAATATGATGCTTATCAGTTCCAAATAGAAAAAGAGCCAGTCATCTTAAGGATATAACATGTCCAGAAACTAATTCTGTACCTAAATGCAGTATACCCTGAAGAGGAAAAGACTGCTTCATTACTCGAACACAAACTTTACTTAATTGGAGTATGGCAAATTGGCTAGGTTTTTGTTTTGTAATTGGTCAGTTCAGAAATAGCACAGCTTTGTTTGTATGTGAGGTATCGCAGGCAGCAGCATTGAAAGATTTGTGTTGCCCAAAGGGACAGTGCTATAATTGAAGAAATAGGCTTCTGCTTTGATCTGAACCTAACATGTTAGTTTCTGTATGCTAATGGATTTTGTGTCTGGAGAGCAATAAATAATACTTAGTAAAAGAAAAACTGAAACAGCTCAGGAAGGATCTAAAGGAAGTGACTTCAGGATCTTACAGAGTGTTGATTTGATAGAAAGAAATGTGAATGTGGGAATTAGTTTGGCTGAGCTCCTAAAAACTCTCAAAAGAACACAAGCATATGAAAATAATTGGGTATTGGGAGATGTCCTTACATTCTTCAGTGTAAATGTTATGAAATAGTAGAAATTAAAGTACAGTAAAACCTCGGATAATGCTAAAACTTGGTTCTACAAGTATTAGTATTATCCGATTTTTAGTGTTATCCGATGCATGTTAAAATCCTATGGGATGCATCGGATAATGTTAAAACTCCATAGAGATACAATGTAACTGCACAGGCTTTAGCAAACGTTATTGATTTATCCCTTAGGATTTACGGTATTCAATGCAATTCCTCCTCCCCAGATTGCTTAATGTTATGCGGTTTTAGCGTTATCTGATGCAAACGTTATCTGAGGTATTACTGTACAGTTGTACCTCGTTTAAAGAGCATAATGTGTTCCACAGGATTGCTTTTTAAGTGAGTTTGTCCTTTAAGCAAAACACCATTGTAAGTGACCAATTGTTGAGGGGATTGCGAACCCTGATTTATTTGTTAAGCAAGTTTTTGGTTGGTTTTATTTGTTAAGCAAAGTGAACATTCAGAGAAAATTCTGCTCTTTAAGCGAGTTACTCTTTAAGTGAGGTACTCTTTATGCGAGGTTTGACTGTATACATTTTGACTTCCACAATATCTATCAAGTTTGCCTGTTGTATAATATTCATTATGTAGGGATAATTTTTAAAATTTAAAATCTAATAATCCACAATCTTGGAATTAATGGGGGAGGACATAGTTGTATAGATCCCTTCAATTCACTGGTATTCTCTTCACAGCAATTCTCTTCACAGAGAAGATCATGACTGGAGAAGATAGAGACCAGCCCCGTGTCAAAATCTGAAAATGGGGTGGGTGGGGTATTGATAAAGGTCATGTACCACCCAATATCCAGACAAAGAGTCTTGCAGCCTGCTGAGAAGTTCATGTTTAAAATGTCCTTGTGTTTTGTGCTTTAATCTTATAATAACATAGATTTCAAAATGTATGTAATATTAAATTCTCAAAAATCATCCATGCTTGCTTTATATCTATCTAAAACATGAGAGTAAAACCAACCATGAAATAGTTAAGGGGAGATCCTGTTCATTCATTCAGTTAACAACATGCTTAAGAAAAGCACAATATTTTTTCCCTTTCAGACAGAAAATTATAGGAGAATGTTTAGCTTGAAGCTGATCATTTGGGAGCACTACGAGAGGTGGTTGGCAACTAAGTTTTTCAATTTTTATGAAATGTATTGCTAGACACAATGTGTATTTACTATAATAGCAGAGATCCATAAAGGGTACACAGAAAGAGCCTCCTTGAAGATTGTGGTGTTTTTGAGCCACAATCGGGCATACCCTGGTAATGGAAACCTTGTGTTGTTGGCTAATCTTTCTCCCAGTAGGTCAGGCGAAAGGAACTGCAGAATGAACTCACCAAAAGGTGCCTTCATTTTGGCAGCTTCACATCTGGCCTAAACACAGAAGAAGAAGTGGTCCGTAAGAAAGAAGGATTGACAGCCTTTTAACCATTGGAGAAGAAAGCAATAAAGATAAAATATTCCTTTATTTCTCGTCTTGTCTGAAAGGAGCACAAAGATTTGTGCAGTAAGCTCTAAATGGAGCCGACAACACACTATTTTAGCAATGTCTGAGTTTGGTTTTACTTATTGTAGCATAGTCCAAAGAGGTAATTTGGTTCATTATTTTCTCAAACAAAGAATCAGTCCACCCCATCCCCCACTCCCAATATATCATACTGTTTGCAGGAATAAATGGAATAATCAGGAATACAATATGGTATAATGATCTTGGCTTTGGTTGCCAGTGAAAAGACTTGATGGTCTTTTCTAGTTCCTTTATTGCTGCTCTTCCAAGTCTGAATTCTGCTGATTTCTTGTCTGCCATCTTCATCTGGACTGATGTTTGAACCAATGTTGCTCTGTATTCTTTTATATTATCTCACGTTTATTTATTTATTTTATTTTTTATTTATTTTTTGGATTTCTATACCGCCCTACTTGGTGTGACCAACTCAGGGCGGTGTACAACATAATTAACATACAGTTGATCAATAGAGTCCAACAATAAAGGCAGAAACATACAATATATAAAAAATGTAACAGTATAATAGCAAGATAATATTCCAATCAGCATTACAAATATGATTCAGTGTCATAAATACAAATATCAAGTCACAAATACAAATACAAATATCATCAACTTTCACAAGTATAACGTACGCCCGCCAATAGCTGTTCCTAATCAGCTCTCCTCACCCCCGCCGCCAGTCTTTTATCGGCCTCCGGGCCGAGATGGAAAGAGGTCCCGGAGGGAGGGCGGGGGGGGGAACGCCTCACCGGCCACAGCTGCGGCAGCTTGTTCCATCCCCGGGCGAGGTGGAAAGACCCGGGGAGAAGCGGGAGCGTCCTCTTGTCGCCCCCCCTGCCAGTCTTTTATCGGCCTCCGGGC
Source organism: Furcifer pardalis (assembly GCA_030440675.1). Taxonomy (NCBI): domain Eukaryota; kingdom Metazoa; phylum Chordata; class Lepidosauria; order Squamata; family Chamaeleonidae; genus Furcifer; species Furcifer pardalis. Next base: position 35,070,847 of record CP126890.1, on the reverse strand, counting down.
CGAGGTGGAAAGAGGTCCCAGAGGGGGGGGGAAACGCCTCACTGGCCACAGCTGCGGCAGCTTGTTCCATCCCCGGGCGAGGTGGAAAGACCCGGGGAGAAGCGGGAGCGTCCTCTTGTCGCCCCCCCGCCAGTCTTTTATCGGCCTCCGGGCCGAGGTGGAAAGAGGTCCCAGAGGGGGGGGGAACGCCTCACCGGCCACAGCTGCGGCAGCTTGTTCCATCCCCGGGCGAGGTGGAAAGACCCGGGGAGAAGCGGGAGCGTCCTCTTGTCGCCCCCCCTGCCAGTCTTTTATCGGCCTCCGGGCCAAGGTGGAAAGAGGTCCCAGAGGGGGGGGGGAAACGCCTCACTGGCCACAGCTGCGGCAGCTTGTTCCATCCCCGGGCGAGGTGGAAAGACCCGGGGAGAAGCGGGAGCGTCCTATTGTCGCCCCCCCGCCAGTCTTTTATCGGCCTCCGGGCCGAGGTGGAAAGAGGTCCCAGAGGGGGGGGGAAACGCCTCACCGGCCACAGCTGCGGCAGCTTGTTCCATCCCCGGGCGAGGTGGAAAGACCCGGGGAGAAGCGGGAACGTTTACTACGTATTTTAAACTACACTGTATTTTTAAGGGCAGAATAGAAATTTGTTTATCTACCTACAAAGATATCTAATGGATCCATTTAGCTAACAGATGTCATGAGTTGCTTGGCAACTGCCTAATAGGCAAACTAGTCTAGCCAGGTTATCCTGTTATGGTAATAGAGTAGACCATACTGTCAGGCAGTGGTTAACTAACTTGACAACCCTGAGGACTAATAGCCTTGGGTGCCAAAGTTAACTGGGAAGGGTGATGGTCCTCATTTCAAGAAAAGCTCTAGTTTTAGCTCTCTGCTTTTGTAGACAAAGCAATACAGAATAATGTCTTAGGTGTAGTAAATAATAATAGTACTCAAAGGTGGTTTACCAGCCCCATCTCCTGGGGATGTTCTGGGCCCTAAGGCTACATAGCCTTGGTTTTCTCCTGGCAGACACTCTGGGCAACTGAACTTCGACCCCCTGGCTCCACATCCTTGTGTTCCAACTCACTGCTTAACAGCCATAGAAACTAGCCATCTTTAGTGAAGTAAATATGTGGTATTTTGCAGGACAATCTATGTAGAGTGGGGATTCTCAACCTTTTCAAGCTGGGGCAGGGCCACACTCTTTCAGACAGTTTCAGGGGCTGGACAGCCATTCTGCCCTGCCTGCCACGCATGGCACTTCTGGGTGTGGTGGAGGTGGTGGTGGGCCACATGAAATTGTGTTGCTGGCCATATCTGGCTCCCAGGCTGTAGGTTGAGAACCCCTTATGTAGAGCTCCAATTTTTACCTGTACAGTAGTAGAATGTTAGATAATAAAAGATTTTGGTGCCCTCTACTGCCTACATTTCCATGCTCTTGAAAATTATGCTTAGAGCTATAGGTCAATACCTCATTTTATTAATCCCCTGTTATTTCTTAAAGCTTTTCTTTGGTTGAGGAAAACTTCAAGCAGCACATATAACTTTTGCTGCTGACTACCATGTTTTGTTCCTTTAGTACCAAAACAGCTCAAGTCAGAGTTGATGAGCAGCTGACAGAGCAGGTTCAAATTCACAGAGGCTGTGTGTTGTTCCTGACACTTTTAAAAATATATTCAGAGAGTATTTTTTCAGAAGCATTATCAGATTTAAACATTGGCATTAAAATTAATGGGGAATACCTGAATAACATCCACTATGCTAATGACACAGTGTTGTTGCCGATCTTCAATTGATGCTGGATTGAGTGAGAGCTTCAAGTGCAGCATATGGTTTGGATTTCAACATCAAGAAGACAAAATATCTGATTATAAGCTGAACACCAACTCAAGGCAAGCTAATGGTAGCAATACAAGAAATCAAAAGAGTGGCTAAAACTGTCTATTTGGGGAGTATGTTAAATGAAAATTGGGATCCTGAGATAGAGATTAAAATTCGAATAGAAAAAGCAAGATCCACCTTCATAAAAATGCAACACTTGTTATGCAGTAGAGATCTAACTCTTACTACAAAGATCCAAATAGTAAGATGTTGCGTATTCCCAGTGTTGCTATATAACATCAACTAAAGTATCTGAAAAGATAATCGAATCTTTTGAAAAGTGGATCTACAGACAGCTGCTAAGAATATCATGGTTTGATCATGTGACTAATATAGAAGTATCGCACCAGATGAACAAAGAAAAAGAACTCTTTAAAACCATAAAGACCCCAAAATATTTTGGCATTTTTATTCCAAGTTTCATTCCAAGGCCAATTTAGACCATGTTGTCATCAGGAATGCAACAGGACCAATTCTCTCATCCTGATAGAGGGTCTTTCCTTCATTGGTGTGGAACAGGTCTGGGGTTGGCAACCAACACAGCAACATTTCCTAAGTTTGCAAATCATGGTACAACCCACCAGAGCTAAGGTTGTGATTGTCCCCCAGGACCCACTGTCTATTTTGTATTCTGAAGTGTTGCTGAAGCCCCATGCCTCTTTTTTCTCCTCTTGGGCTTGTCAGTCAGAACCATGGTGGTAACCAACTCTTCTGCTTGCCCTGAACCAGATAAGGTGACTGGGAGGCTGGCAACAGCCTGCTTTTTTACAGTTGTGGGCTTCTTAGTATTAACATGGAATGGACCATTGGCCACCTTTCTATAAACTCACAATAGGGCAAGCCTAGTGGTTGCAACATGGCCTGTTGGTATGGAGAGTGGGAACCAAAGTGGAGCATTCAGCAGGCCCTCCAAAATCTGGAGACAGATTCTGATTTGGAAATATGTTCTGTATATTTCCCTGAATGCAAAGAGAGAGATAACCTAGACAATTTGTGAGTTAATCCTGCATGTTCTGTGCAGAGTTTACCCATTCTCAAACAATGAACAACACTTCTTATTATAAACGCCAGTGCCTTTTAGTTGTTCAGAAAGTGCTCCACAAATGTATCAATAACTGGTCCAATTATCCCATTAATGGATGTGAATTTCATCTTCAGAATATGGATGGAAGGTAAAGTGGAATCCAGATTGACATAATGGTAGTCTCTCTCCCTCGCCTTCCCTCCCTCACACACACACCTTCCCTCCCTCTCTCCTCCCCTATCTCTTACATATGGACACACGGACACGTGTGCACACATGCACACACACTCCTCCCCTCCCTCCCACTCCCCCTCTCTCTCACACACAAGCTGATGGACTAAATATCAGTATCAAAAATCAGTTGTAATTCAGGATGTGGTTTCAAAAGCTTTAAAACACAGTACCAGTCCCAATATACTGTCAATGTATTCAGTACTAGTGCTACATTTTTGATAGCAGAGGCAGATGCAAAGCTCAAGAAATAAGCTAGAAGAATGTGCCCCATAGAGATTGCTAAGCAACACTTGACAGCAGTATATATAGGAACACTGGCATTGTCTGAAGAGGGAAAAGTGCATTCATTTCCACACTAAGAAAGCTCAGAAGATAAAGATGGTTGACCTATAGCTCCCAGCTCTCATAATGTCAAAAGGAATAGCAGAGAGAGAAGAAAACAGAAAAGGATAGTATGGATCTATTTCAGATTGGTATTATAAAAGGCTACAAAAGTTATTTTCATACAAGAAGATAATCTGGAATGTTACTTTCATGATAGACAGGAAAGCTGGTCCATGAGGCATCATGGCATGATTTTTGTGATAATCTAAAATTAACAGTTACATAACACTTGATGTAACTGCAAGTGCTGAATATGAGATGTGTTCAAGTATCACGGATGTTTCATGACATCATTTTTAAAGAAGGCTTTTCAGAATTCAGTCTCATTTATGTCTCATTCCAAGAACATGGCTTCAATGGTGTGAAATCAATGCTCTGGTTTGACTGGAAATAGACCTGATTTGGGAGGTGAAGACATGCATCCCACAAAAACATGTGTGAAGCATGGTTTACTTATCTGGTGCACTTCAAATGCGGCTTTTTTGCAAAGGAGCTCATACACAACCCTCTCCTTTTTGTTATCATTACAAGCCTGTGAGGCTGGTTAGACAAAGAGATAAAGAGACTGGCTCAGGATTACCCAGTGGTTTTTCAGGGTTGATCAGGGATTGGGAACTGGATTTTCACAGTCCAAATCCAAAATTAGAGACAGGCATGTCTGTTTTACTTTCTCCTGAATACAGAATTTTGAAACTTCATCTTTCAAAACTTCCAGTGTGTCAAGTTCTTTCTATTCAAAATAAATAATGTAGTCTTTAGGGTGAACTGAATTTTTTTTATCTACTATATTTTTAGAATTCAGTAGTTAAATTTAAGAGAATTTGATGGATTTTGTCATCCCCCCATTCAGGGTTTTTTTTTTGCTCTCATTTTCATTGCATGTGAAAAAAATTGTAAATTCAGAAAATTCTTATAAAATTTAATGAAACAAAATTCTGAAAGTAAGCATCCCAACCTGTCACATGATCCATGAGCCAACAGAGCTGGGTGTAATCCTTTTAAGTTTAAGAACCTAAGAAGCTGTGCACAATTAGACCAAAGGTCATTATTGACACAGTGGCTGCCCAATACTTGTCTACATGGTCAAATATGTCACAAATTGTTCCTCTTATACAATGAGTGAATTCAAACTATTTTTTGCTGCTTGCATGAGGCAAAGGCTGAATCAAATCCATCTTTGCTTTTTTTCCCTCCCAATGCAGCTGTTTTCCTGTGCTGCTGGGGAATGCTACATTTTCAAATTGAAAGGTTTCAATCAAACGTTTTGTTGTACTGACAAATTTTCTTACATGTAAAAGGATGGGAAGCATTTATGTGGGTGTGGTAACATAGGCCATGATATTTAAGGACTGCAGGGAAACAATTCCCACAGTGTCCCTGAAGTTTTATTTTTTATTTTTTTAGAATAAACAAGGCTAGTGCTGACACAATATATCAATACTGTATATCAGAGTAGCACTAGCCAGTTCTGCATGGGGAGGGGGAAGAGTCATGGCAAAAGAAGGAAAGGGATGAAAGGTCCGGCATTAGTAAGGTGTCTAAACCTCCTCTCCCCTTCTTTTTTCCTTGGCTCCCCCCCCCCCTTTAATGCAGATCTGGCTAGCACTACTCTGCTATAGTAATACAGTGTACCAGCTTTAGCCTGAACAAGATCAGGCTGAGAGAGCATGAGTGTTTTTATCTATTTGTCTTGTGTGTGTGTGTGTGTGTGTGTGTGTGTGTGTGTGTGTGTGTGTGTGTGTGTGTGTGTGTGTGTGTGTGTGTGTGTGTGTGTGTGTGTGTGTGTGTGTGTGTGTGTGTGTGTGTGTGTGTGTGTGTGTGTGTGTGTGTGTGTGTGTGTGTGTAGGGAGTGAGAGTTGCATCCTGTAATATGTAACTTCCAAGATTTGTACAATGGCAATTCCCGCTCTGCCTAAAAATGCATGTAACAACCTTCATGTCTATCCTCTATGATACTGAGAATAAAGAGCAGCACAGAACCTAAATTCATCTCATGCATAACTACTCAGAAGTAAAAACAGGCTTTTGCAGACAGGAAAGTCTTACACAGATGCATATGTGGAGAGTATGAAAAGTACAAGGAGAACACTGGAGGCCATGAGCACGTAAAGCAAGGTACAATAAAACCTCTCATAAGAGCACCTCTCTTAGAGACTAACTTGTTAAAGAGCAGGATTTTCTCTGAATGGTCACCTCGCTTAACAACTAAAACCAACCAAAAACTCGCTTAACAACTAAATTGGGGTTAGCAACCCCCCCCCCCCCACACACACACATACACCAGAAATCACAAATGGTCACTTACAGTGGTGTTTTGCTTAAAGAGCAATCCCGTGGAACACATTATGCTCTTTAAGCAAGGTACCAGTGTAACTGGAAAGTATAGCAGTAGTCCACTGCCTTATGACAGGATACCCTTGTTTTTGGTGCCATGAACAATTGTAGCATACTGGAATTGCCACCAGCCGCTAAGCAGGGTCTTCGTGTATTACTGTGATGTGTAAGGCAATTTTTCAAAAACTGAAGACTCCAGTATAAATAGTGCTGCTTCCTTGGAGTGTGTTATTTATTTATTTATTTATTTATTTAGATTTATATCTCCGCCCACTCACTATGGCGACTCAGGGTGGCTTACAATCAGCAAAACAATATAGCACAAAAAATATTAATACATTTTTCTAAATCAATAACAGATTTCTCTCTCCCCTCCGTCTATTGGTGGGTGCCCGGAGTATTTTGAAAAGTTGTGAGAATCATATAACCATGGTTCAAACATAACTCCCCCTGGGCTTGTGCGATGTCAAATGGCAGTTGGGATCTTGGTCGCCACCTCCTTCCTGCTCTCGCCTTACTCTTTTCTTCAATACTGGGCAAGCATGTGAATAAAATTTGCAAAATTACTCCAAAATGGCTTGCAAAAGTATTCCAAATATATTTTATAGGCAGTTAGTGAGAAAGTCTGTCAAGAAGTTGCTAGACTCTGTGAGAGTTCTTTGCTTCCAGTGTGAGAATTAGAAGTCTTACATTTTCCTCAAGGTTTTCTTAATTTGTGTCAAATGTTTCTATGCAAAGCTGAACCATCACCCTCATGCTTTTATTTTTTTTTAAAAAAAACACCCTATGTAACAAGGCAGCTGCTATTGTAGGTTTTTTTTTAAAAAAAAACTCATCCAAAAATTGTTATAAATGTGATAACTCTTGTTGAGATAAATTGAGTTTATCTTGCTGGTGAGGAGAAAAAATGTTTATTCCTTCTTCTTGTATGAAAGAATGAATCAAAAGAGGATTTACATCCCTAGTTTTAGAATTGTACTGTTTGCTACCGATTTTAGGAGAGTTGTGATTACAAGGGACCATGAAGACTCCATAGATGCAATGTGACTGAGGTAGTGGGGTAAATTCAGCTTTTGTCCCACCTGCCTTCTATGTAGGGCATGCTATGAAAATGTATATCAGCATTTCTCTTGAAGAAAGATATGTCAGAATGTAATGCATATATAATTTTCACATGATTTGAACTGCAAGGAGTTATCTAGTTATGTGCCATTAAGTCAGAGGCAACTTATAGTGACCCTGATAGGGCTTTCAGTGTAAGTGAGCTATTTAAGGAGTAGTTTTGCCAGTTCCACACCCTCAGTGTGCTTGTATTACTCAACAGAAATTCCAACTCAAACCTCCTGAGTCCTACTCCATCACTTTAACCAGTGCACCACCTTGCAAGGAATTATACCAGAGGGAAATGGTCACATGTTTATACACAAGACTGGTTAATGTTGTCCTTAAGCAGACAGGTGAACTGACTACTTTATTTCAGAAACAATTCTTCTGATTTCCAATTCCACTTTAAGTCACTTTCTGCTTTCTGAATTTTAAGTTGCTTTCTGCTTGCTGAATTCCCTTTACAGTACTTCTGATATCCTTTGCAGAGCCTGCAGGCGAATGCAGTACTTCAGAAATATTTGTGAAAAGACTCTATCAGATGAACTATGAAGACCATTCTGAATTTGACAAGATACCAGGCTTTTCAGGACTTAATGTGTAGCAGTTCTAAATCTAAATCCTAACAAGACATAAGAATGCCAACTCTTTGGGGTCAAATTAATGTTTACTTTTGGTAGCCAGTCTTAGGGAGCTTCCATGAGGTGTAATTTTAACCAGGGTGTTATGTAAGGATTCTTGCTTCAGGATAGAATAAAATGTAGGGTCTGCGGTAGCTTAGTGATTAAGACACTGAACTTAATGACTGAAAGGTCGGCAGGTCAGTAGTTCAAGACCTGAGTGCTGCATGACAGAGTGAGCTTCTGTCTCTGTCCCAGCTGTTGCCAACCTAGCTGTTTGAAAGTAAGAAATTGCAAGTAGATAAATAGATACCACTACGGTGGGAAGGTAAACAGTGTTCAGCACACTCTGGTGTCTAGTCATGTCTGCCACATGTCCATGGAAGTGTCTGACAGCACTGACTCTTTGGCTATAAACAGAGATTAGCACTGACCCTAGAGACGGATATGACTGGCTTTTGAGCAAGGGCAACCTTTACCGGGAATAAAATGTAAAAGATTCCTTCCTTCCTAAGGACATTTTTGATGCATTTTACTGGTGTGAAGTGATTTTTCTCTCAGCTCATGATTTGTATTCTTTTTTTGGCAAATCCTTGTTTTGCAGATATTATTCTGCACAACTGCAAAAAGGTCATCTATGCCTACATTCCATTGTTCTGTGGTTAAAAAAAAGGATCCAGCTTGTAAGTCCCAAGAAGTAGCCCTGTGGCCTCTTGTTCCATTGTTTAAACACAAAGCTAATAAGAACAAAATATTTGCATTTTGTATCAATTGTATCATGCTACGTAATAATCCATAATTATCCTATTCATAATTTATTATTTCGGGGGGAAACTGAGGGAGAATCCAATATTTTCTAGTCACTACAGTACTTAGTTTATTTAAATTGAAAGAAGTAATACATATAGATGACTTATACATAGGCTTTAAAAAGGAATTCTCAATCTGCGGCCCTTGGTGCCATTTCATGTGGGTCCATCACCACCTCCACCACATTGTGGTGGACGAAGGGGAAAATGGCCGTCTGGCCCCCGAAGTTGTCTGAGGGAGTGTGACCCAGCCCCTGGCTTATTTATTTATTTATTTATTTATTTATTTACTCACATTTGCTATCCCGCCCCAATCAGGTATACCCGACTCTGGGCGGCTTACAAGATAAAATGCGATCATAGGTTAAACCTATGGAATACTAATAATTAAAAAACTTTAAAAGTTCATAAAAAATAGGAAATAAAACAGCCCCACAGGATAAAAACCGAACAGAAAGGGAGGCTGTCCCTTAAATTAGCCACCCTGTGTGGGATCCCACGTTCCTGGCTTAAAAAGGTTGAGAACCCCTGCTCTAGATTTTATGTTTGAAGTGTTTATTTATTTATTTATTTATACCCCACCCATCTGGTAAAACAGGATAGAACACTATGCTGAGTAGTTTACAAGGTATCACCGGCCGGGAGGAGGTTAAAAGGAGCCTCCCTGGGTGAGGGAGGGCTCGAAGACGCCGCCGTGAGAGACGTCGCTGCTGCCGCGGCCCCCCCGGCCCCCGTCACCAGCCGGGAGGAGGTTAAAAGGAGCCTCCCTGGGCGAGAGAGGGCTCGAAGACGCCGCCGCGCGAGACGTCGCTGCTGCCGCGCCCCCCGGCCCCCGTCACCGGCCGGGAGGAGGTTAAAAGGAGCCTCCCTGGGCGAGGGAGGGCTCGAAGACGCCGCCGCGCGAGACGTCGCTGCTGCCGCGCCCCCCCGGCCCCCGTCACCGGCCGGGAGGAGGTTAAAAGGAGCCTCCCTGGGCGAGGGAGGGCTCGAGGATGCCGCCGCGCGAGACGTCGCTGCTGCCGCGCCCCCGGCCCCCGTTACCGGCCGGGAGGAGGTTAAAAGGAGCCTCCCTGGGCGAGGGAGGGCTCGAAGACGCCGCCAAGCGAGACGCCGCCAATTTTTGTTGGACCTTGTTGGACTCTCCCTCGGCCAGCCGGCCTTGGAGGGAGAGAAACCTGGGGGCCTTGGGCGGTGATAGAGGATTTTGTATGGGGGGGGGGTCTTTGGTGGGATATTGTTTCTTTTGTATATTATGGAAGCTGCCTAGAGTCAGGTTCGCCTGAGCAAGGCGGGGTATAAATTTGAAGAATAAGAATAAATAAATAAATCAAAGTATAAAAAATGGCGGTCTGTATTTTGAACAGCTGTGGGAGCATTGCAGCCTTATTGACTTCTCGGTTCCAAGCACGGGGGCTTTGGAGTCTGCCTTTTGGTGCTTTTCTGTTCACCAAACCAAAAGGCTCTAAAACAGAGCCTTAAAAATGAAGGTGAAATCATAGCTAATTCTAAAGCAAATGCAACAATCAAGTTAGCAGATGAAGATCTGCGGAAATTCTTGGCAAGAAATACATTGTGGCAATAGTGATAAAGTGTGTGTTGGTGTATATGTGGAGAATGATGGGGATGGATATAGTGGAATAATGTGGTTGAGTGTGAATAAGTACTGTACTTTATATTTTTTAAAAAAATCATTTTTTCCTTTTTAGTTTCTAAAACTAATTTATGTTAATTTATATTTGTTGCGATGGGGAGGAAGAATTAATTATTTTACTATTTTGTTAACTATTCAATTTATTTGTTTATTCAGAGTGCGAGCTGTTTATTGGTTAGCTTCTATTTCTTTATTACAATGATTTTTGGGCTGGGTTTTTACATTTATTATTTTGCATGAATCTCAGCTGGGAATATTATACCAAGTTATGATTTATTAGGGGTTGATTATTGTTTGGTTTTGATTATTTTCCTTAATTATATTTGGATAGGGCTGTGGTCTTATAGGGGAGTGTGTGAGGATCCACCACCCCCTTTAGTATGTGGGTAGTTTTCTTGTAGGGTTGAATCACCACAGCTTTTTCTTAGTTAGTTTGTGTTTGTTCTTGTTTTCGTTCCTGTTTTTTTCTTTTTTTGATTGGTGAGTATTACACTACAGATTTTAGGAGTCATAGAGGGCTATGGTGTTGAGATACTAATGCTTACGGGTAGAGGAATGTATGGTGTTCATTTTACTTCTGCTTCTGGGAGCAATGAGGGTGACATGGACCAAATGAATTGGCGTCAGAGGTTGGATCTGGCCTGTGGGCCATAGTTTGTACATCCCTGATCTAAGCGGACTGACAGATGGGAATCCTCCCTGTCAGCCACTCTCAGGAGGTCATCGAGCAGGGCAATAACCATGACGAGGAAACAATCATCCAACCCATTTTTGGGCCTGAATTTAGATTAGCATTCAGAACCCTCCAGAAATGACCCCAGCTAGCCTGCAACCACCCTCTGCATCACCTTACTCATAAAGGAGTTGTTGGTGAACAGATAATAGTTGTTAAGATTGTCAGTCACAAGTTAGGTTTCTTCAGGATGGGCCATACAATCGTATCCTTCAATCAGGCTGGTAATATATTTTACCGGAAAGAGGAATTAACAATTTCCTTGACCCATCCTACCACATCCTCCCTGGCATCTTTTACCAACCAGGGAGGGCAAGGATCAAAGTGGGTAGTAGTGGCCTTGCAGTTAGCGAATCTCCTGGAGATTTCCTGTTGCAGGCTGAAACCGATCCAGCAAATGTAGACCAGATTGGACATCTTCACATGCTCTATTTCAGGAGTTCTCAACCAATTAAAGCTGGGGGCTGGGTCATGGCCCCTCAGACATCGGATGGCCATTTTGCCCTTCCTCCACCACATGGGACTTCCTGGTGTGTTAGAGGTGGTGGTGGCCCCACATGAAATGGCACCACCGGCTACATCCAGCTCGTGGGCCACAGGTTGAGAATCTCTGATCTATTGTATTTAACTTGGAATTAAGTTGTGTTCATGCATTTTGTAAACAAAGTGATAATAGTTTATTGATTAAAAAAAGATACTGTCATGCTGTTGATAATTTCAATTCAATCTACAATGTAACAGTAGCATAATTGAAACAAGTGGCAAACTCTGGGAATCAACATAGGAGATTTGGAAGAAAAACAGCTAAGATAAAGTACAGTCAAACCTCACATAAAGAGCGTCTCGCTTAAAGAGTAACTCGCTTAAAGAGCAGAATTTTCTCTGAATGTTCGCTTCGCTTAACAAATAAAAACAACCAAAAACTCGCTTAACAAATAAATCAGGGTTTGCAATCCCCACCACAATTGGTAATTTACAATGGTGTTTCGCTTAAAGAGCAAACTCACTTAAAGAGCAATCCTGTGGAACGCATTATGCTCTTTAAGCGAGGTACAACTGTATAGCTGAGAACCACTTAAAAGGACTGAATACCAATCAAGGGTTCTCAAGACATTATCAAGTGTGAAATCCTACATTGATTCACACAGTTTGCTACTTTAAGTGCCATAATATTCCATTCTGTGTGTGTGTGTGTGTGTTGAAAATACCTTAAATTAAATGCTTTCAAATATTTAGACTCTTCTATATCTAGATATCTATATCTAAATCACTACTGTATTTTACAATTATCTTTTCAAAACCAGATTCTCCTTATTTTACAGAGACTTTTCTTCCTCTTCTTGATGTATTTCATCTTGAGCAGGAAATATAGTAGGCATTGTTCATTTCCACAGATTTTCACTTTGCTATTCTTGTAGAGTGTATTTTGTACCTGTTTTTGCTCTTCCTCAATGTTTCATCATAAGGCCTAGAGGTTTATGTCTTCTTTCATGGGTCCACTGGAAATTGATTCTGCAATTTGTAGTATACATTGTGCTTCTAGCTAGGCTCCCTCAGGTAATCTAGAATCAAACTTTATTTAAAGCCTTTATGCAATGTACTCCAGTGCCCTTTGTCTTTTTCTGTAACCTGTTTAGGTGTTTATGGTTTTACAGATGTGATTATACTTTAATTTTTGTATTATGGAGAATAGTATATTTGTATTAGAGAATTTCCTGCTTTACACATTTGGGTGGCTACTGTTCTAGCTCTAGGGAGGAGGAATGCCCTACATTTGAACCTCTGTCATGTTTCATTTCTGGACTCTGCACAGTCTGGATTGGGTAAGGTGCTATCAGTGCATGACATGGTCTCTTTTAGAGCAGAGTTACCATATACACTAGGGGTTCTCAACCTTTTCAAGTCATGGGCTAGGTCATGCTCCCTCAAACAGTTGAGGGGGCTGGACTGGTTCCCCCCTGCCATTTACGGCTGCCATAAATGAGTCTGCGGTCGATTCTGATGGCAGCTGGAGAGAGGCCGGGGGCTGAATTATTTGGCCCATGGGTCATAGGTTGAAAACCCCTGATATGCACCATGATTGCTTTATTTATTTGATTAATATCCTGCCTTTCTACCAGTACTGTGATTGAAGGCAACCATTCCAGTCCTTGGGTTTTTATTCTGCCTTCCTATCAGCATTCTCACTACTGTGCCATGTTTCCTATACTTAGCTTGGAACAGCATTCAGATGTGTTTTCCACCTTATACCAGCCACCAATGTTGAGTGCAGAACCCTGGGTTGATATATTCACTCAAGTCTGTTGTGTGATGAGTGTTCCAGATAACACAATTTCTATGGTTTTCATTACAGTGGTACCTCACTTAAAGAGCATAATGCATTCCACAGGATTGCTCTTTAAGCGAGTTTGCTCTTTAAGTGAAACACCATTGTAAATGGCCAGTTGTGACTTCTGGCGGGGGGGGGGATTGCAAACCCCGATTCAGTTGTTAAGTGACTTTTTGGTTGTTTTTTGTTGTTAAGCGAGGCAACCATTCAGAGAAAATTCAGCTCTTTAAGCGAGTTAGTCTCTAAGCGAGGTGCTCTTTATGTGTGGTTTTACTGTATTTTTAATTTCTGTGAAACACAAATGTCTCCCTATTTTACCTTTAGGTAAAGGTAAAGGTCACCCTTACTCAAAAGCCAGTCATATACAACTCTAAGTGAGATTTTTGAGACAGTCTGGTGAGTAAATTGATCTGGAAGAGAGCAGTCTGGGGATTATGCTGAAGGAATTTAAAGCAGGGGAATCACCATTCTTTTAACACTGTTATTTGAATGACTCCTCACTCATTTTATTCAAGCGGAAGGTTCCTAAGTTCAGTACTTGAGTACTAGCTATGTGGAGAGTGTTACAAGGACCTGAGTGAAAGGGCATACCTCTACACACAAAGGAACTGTCGTATATTGCTGGCAAATAAAGAGGCAGAGAGGAGATACATGAAGATTAATAAAGCAGATGTTTCTTTTGGTGAAGGTTTAAAGTGAGGCAAAGGGAGGCTTGATGTCAGCTTCTGGGGAAGTGTGACAATTTGGTGAGTTACCTCCTGTGTATTCTCATTCATTCATTCATTCATTCATTCATTATCATTTCTAGGCTACCTTTTGTCCCAGTGAGGGGACTCAAGATGGTTCACAGTGTTGAAATGAAACTAAAAGCATAATAAATTAAAGATTAGAAAGCAATTAAATGTGCAATAATGAAAATCAATCAATCAACTAAAAGGTACAGTCAAACCTCGCATAAAGAGCGCCTCGCTTAAAGAGTAACTCACTTAAAGAGCAGAATTTTCTCTGAATGTTCACTTCGCTTAACAAAACCAACCAAAAACTCGCTTAACAAATAAATCGGGGTTTGCAATCCCCCCCACAATTGGTCATTTACAATGGTGTTTCGCTTAAAGAGCAAACTCGCTTAAAGAGCAATCCTGTGGAATGCATTATGCTCATTAAGCGAGGTACAACTATATTTAAAACTTAAAAAAACAACAACCCAACATCCAAGGCTTAGTTATAATTTTGAAAGTTAATGAAAGCCTATGTAAAGAGGTCAGTGGAAGAACAAGCGGAAGAACAAGAGGAAGGAAATCAAGCTCACCCTCCAAGGGAGAACATTCCACAACCTGGGAGCAGTAACAGAGAAGGTCTTCCTTGTGTCCCCCATAAAACATGGCTGTAACGACAACAGGATCAAGAGAATGTCTCTTCTGAAGATCTTAAGTGATGGGAAGGCTCCTATGTGGTGATATAGTCCTTCAATGTCCATTAATTCAATAGTCCTCATCTCATTGTAATTTACTATGCTGAACAACAGGATTTCAGCTGCTGATAGAGCTCATAATTTTCATATTTAAGTTAAATCTCTACAATTGCCATGTAAAGATACTTGCATGGCAGGATTGAGAAAGATATCTTCAGATGCTGGAGTGCTGATGCTACTGATATACAGTATTATATTGGTCTAAATAGGCTGGTAATCTGACTAGGTATGTAAAAAAAGGACAGGTCCTTTTTTGTTTAACGTTGAAGGAGAGGTCCTATGTTGGTTTTGTTGTAGAAATCATTTTATGAGACAACACATGTATGTCCACCACACATTCATGCTCCATGTGTTGTTAATGCTGACCATTTGCAAAACGTTTGTGGGGCAAAGATAAGAATAGGGTTCTAATTGCTGGAGACAGTAATGAGGCTGTCTAAAATGTAATTGGAAGGCATTACTCCAAACGTCTGAAACTGTTTCAGAAACAAAACAAAAAACCTCAGTCTGTGTACAGTAGGAAAGGCAGGAGGGAGAGGCCATCAAACTTCATTCTTGCAACACCCCCATGAAGAAGGTTAGGGTGAGTGAGCTTCCTATATTGACAAGGATTTAAACTCTATCTCCTGAGACCAAATTCAGTAGTTCATCTACAAGAAACCCTGTTCTTATGTTTTAAAATGCTTTTGATGTTATATTCTGCTACACTATGATTTCTATTTTTGACTGGATATACATTTTTGTGAATTAAATTAATGAAAACCACAAGTAAAAATAATAGATATAGTTTACCTTCTGTTCATGTAATATTTTTCTAGAGATATGTTGTCTAGGCAAGGTTGCTTTGAATTACTCCAAATGTACTTTGGTTGAGTTGGTTAATTCATAAATAATTCATATTTATACTTACAGCCCTGAAGTAATGATCAAAGTCAGGTGAGAAGCATTTAAACTAGAGAATTACTACCAATGATTCATACAATAAAAAGCTGGCATTTGTAGCTTGAGCACCTCACTGTTAAACCTCTAAATTGCAGCCTCATACAAAACTGTAATCCTCCAGTAATTCTTACATTATCAGGTTAGTTTTTGCTCGACTCATCTCTTACCTTCAGGAGTTCTGTTTGCTGAATTGATTTTTATTTTGATGCCAAGAGCACTATCCAAAAATGGTTCCAGGTATTGTGTGCTACATAGGGTGTATTAACCTATATTTTTCATTAACGTTCCTTTATCCAATATTGAACTACAGCACTCAAAATCCTGTTATGGTTGGGACGTTCTGGGAGCTATACTCTGAAAACTAACATTTCCAAGCTCTGTGTCTATCTGTACATTAGTGTGTAATATGCTAGCTTTCCAACTTCATTTTTTATTAGGTGAGCTTCTTTTTCTTTAAAAAATCACATTGCTAAATATACGCATTCAGAGATGCTGTATCATACCCTAATGTCTCCCAAGGCTTGAAATTGCTATTTTATGAATAGGCCTCATAGAAATCCATATTTCCCTCTGTGTGCCTTACAAGACTGCCACGATGATTTGTTGATATTTCAGTGTTCCTCTGTTGTTATCTTTCTAGCCGTGTTGTGTCTTTGCATAAAGGTAAACAACCATTGTTGTGAGAAATTTTTCTCTCTTGCTTGCTGATACTTGATTGGCTAAGCTGTCCCACCTGATGGCAGATTCTCCATTTTGCAGAGAAGTGAGAGTTAGTACGTGTCTGGATTTTCAATGGCGTAAGACCCTGGACTGGTATGGGATTGCTGGTATGGGATTACTCTGCTTCTCCATAAGTTAAGACCCCGGACTGTCTGCTGGCATGTTTTCATTATGATTACCTAAATATCTTGGACTGTTTACTGGACTGATCTTATGGATATAACCTTTTGACTTCTGCTTTTCCATGAACTTTCCTACATGAACCTGATGGAATAAAACAGCTGTTTCTCTTTGAAGATTGTTGTTTTTCTTATCACACACACACATGAAGCTTAGCTTGCTACGTTACCAGAAGCCTCCTTTGTTTTGCTCTATGTTCAAAGGCCTTACTGCCTGAGCATAGTAAGAGTTCCTTTTAACCTCCCTGGTTCTCCCAGAAGTGGTGATGCAAGGGTTAAGTTCCAGTGCAGAGCAAGAGGCTCGGGAACGGTAAGGAGGTGCCCTTGTGAATTGGGACGACCGGGTGCATGAGATGGTGGCCAGCTGATGTGGGATCTTTTCCCTGCCTTTGATGTTGTTTTGGCCTTTCGGAGACGTGCCCTGAAGAAGCGGCGATCTCAAGTTTTTCTCCTGTGTGTGTGTGTGAGCCTTCGGCTGAAACCGAAAGTATTTTGCTGGCAGCAGCCGGTGATTCTCCTGGATTATTTACATAGCTGTGGTTCAGAAGGAATTCCCTGAGCTGGAGGGATGCTCAACGTTCCTGTGTCCGGCCCATGAAGTGGCCCTTGAAGCTGTCTTGCGTTCCAGGAAGGAGGAACTCGTGTTCTGGCCCTGCAGAATGGCAGGTAAGCTAATGCCCCTGCAGTTCCCCAGCTTAGACCCCAAGATGTTGGTCCACCCAGATGCTACCTGGTGTTTTGGAAGAGAGGGGATGAAGCAGAAAGGGGACTGTCAGGCTGTTGGCCCCCAGATGATGTGTAGCCAGATTAAGGCGTGTTCAGGATGGCCCGTGGGGGGTGAAGATTGTCCAGATGTTGGTGGTGCAGAGTGTGGAAGGGCCCCACCTGTACCCAGTGTTTCAGAGGAGCCTACTTTGGCCCAGGTGTTGTCCCAGCTCTCTCAGATTTTGGCCTTGCAGCTTGAAGAAGCTAGAAGGCAGGCTGAATGTTCTTATGAGGTGCCTGTGTGTGTTGGTGATGCTATAGATTACAGTGACCCATCTAGGGAAGACCCAGAGAGATGGTCATCTTTGTCCAGGCAGCCTGAAACTCTTGCTGAGTTAGCCCAAGATACAGATACACTTGTTGCTTTGAAGCGTACCCAAGAACAGAGTAAAGCAGGAGTTGTGGGTTATAGAAGGCCACAAAGAGATGACAGAAGGCCTGTTTTGTCAGGAAGAAGGGATGAAAGGCCTACTTCCAAGGCATCCCCTGTCTCACAGCCCACCAGAGACTTTGTTTGCTTCAATTGTGGGAAGAAAGGCCACACTTCCAGAGATTGTAAGTTACCTAAGAAGCCTTTTACTTCTAAGTTTGTTCCTAGTGGTGTTAGGCCTAAAGAGAAAACAGAATCTCCACCTGCTGCTCAGGCTAAAATGGTTCAGCATTCCAAAAAGCCCCAGCAGGAAAGGCCAACCACTTCTGCTGAAGTGTCTCTGCCAGTTAAAAGTTCTCAAGTCATGAGTCATCAAGACCCTGTTGCTGATTTGGTCAAAGATGTGACCCAAGATGGTACCTGGTCTCTATGTGTTCAGACTCCAAGTGAAAGGGTAGACCATATAATTACCCCAGCAGAATTCCTAAGCAAGGAAGACTTGGTTTGGATGAGAGATTATAAAACTAGACTGGTGGTACTACATAGCCCAGATGGCACTTGTTTGGAACTTCCGGAGGCCCTCTATGATACCGGTTCTGATGTTTCTTCGATTCATTCTTCTTTGGTACACCCAACTCAAATTGTGCCAGGGGCCAGAGTTCAAGGGGAACCGTATTCGTCTGATACCAGGTCTCCTTGTTTTGTAAAGCTAGCCAAGGTGGAAGTTACTTTCCAGCAGTTTACTGGTGAAATCCATTGCCTAGTTCATGAGTGTCAACGCCAACCTAAGTTCCTGATTGGTCTCAATTTGATCAGAGAGGTGCAAAAAGTAAACATGCAAAACTCTCCAGCTAATGCCCAAGGTTCCTGTGTAGAAGAGATGAAAGTAACAACCAGGGCGCAAGATAAGAATCTTGTTTCAACCTCGTCACAAAATGATGGTTCCCAGACCACAAGTGATGTTACTGCTCCATCTACTGAACAAAGTGGAGACAGTGTTACAACTTTCACAATTGGCCCAGATTTATCAGTCACCAGTGAAGTATTCTTAGACACACAAATTAACGATTTATCTTTGCAGGAGCTCAAAGATAAAGCCGTATTGGAGAAGGACATTGTACCCCATCTGTCTGCTCAATTTGTGAAAACTGATAAAGGACTGTTGTACAGATATGTAAAGGTGCAATCAGACTTGCCTTTCAAAAAGCAGCTAGTGGTTCCTAAAGAATACAGAGATGCTATTCTACGTCTGTCTCATGACGACCTTTTCTCAATGCACCAAGGACAGCTGAAAACCTATCAGCGCATTGCAGACAAGTTCTATTGGCCTTCAATGACTCAGGAAGTCAGAAATTATGTTAAAAGCTGTCATCTGTGTCAACGGAGAGGTCATAACCAGTCCAAAACCAAAGCTAACATGCAATCTCCAGTGATTACAGGCATCCCATTTCAACGTTGTGAATGGGACATTATGGGGCCTTTGCCAGTTTCCCGAGGAGGAAAGAAGTTTATCTTGGTCTATGTTGATACCTTTAGCAAATGGGCTGAATTTCTTCCTTTGTCAACTTGTTCCTCGACTCAAGTTGCTAATGCCTTCATGGAAATAATAGGAAGATGGGGGTTACCACAAATTTTAGTGAGTGACCGTGCAACGTGCTTCACTTCTGCGTTAATGAAGAAGGTGTGTCAACTAGCAGGTGTCACCCAAGCTTTTTCAATCGCTTACCACGCGCAATCACACGGAAACGTGGAACGACTTCAGGCCAATCTCCAAAAGATGCTCAAGACTTTTGTACATGCCCAAGGCAAAGGTTGGGCTGAAGCGTTGCCATTCCTGAAAGCTGCATATCACTCTACACCACATGCATCCCTTGGTGATTTTAGTCCTTCAGAAGTGCTGTTTGGAAGGAACTTGTGTGGACCTCTTGATTTGTTGAAAGCCAACTGGGAAGACCAAGAGGAACTGCCTTCCAGACATGCTGCTACTTATGTGTATGAACTGCAAAAGAGACTGAAATCAGTGAGATCCTTTGCCAAAGACAATCTGACTGTTGCCCAAGAGACTTATAAGACTTACCACGATCGCAAGTCCAGACATAAAGAGTTTAATGTGGGAGATTTAGTTATGGTTCTTAAACCTTTGCCAGTGACTACGCTGAACCTCGAATGGGAAGGCCCAGCCAAAGTCATTCAACGTGTGGGTGCAGTGAACTATGCTGTACAATGGGACTCGGGGAAAGTTGTTGTTTATCATGTTAACTCTTTAAAATTGTATTCTTCCAGGGCTGTCAGCGTCATGAAGAACACTGCTATACCTAATGATGTAGAAAATGCTGATCTTGTTTGTCTCAGTGATGAATACCAGCGTGCTGGGAATTTTGATGATCTGTATATTAATAGCAAGGTTCCTGAACATGAACAGATGTTGGTAAGATCTGTACTAGGTAAATACAAACATCTCTTTACATCACAGCCTGGTAACTGTAATTTGCAAACACATAATGTAGAACTCACTACAGATGAGCCAATTTGGGCTCCCCCTTACAGGACAGTGGGGGAAGTCCAAAAACAAATTGATGCAGAGGTACAGAAAATGTTGGAAATGGGTGTCATTGAACCTGTTAAATCTTCTTTTTCAGCTCCAATTGTTCTAGCTAAGAAGAAAGATGCATTTGGTAACATTTTACCTGAAATAAGATTTTGTGTTGATTACAGGAAGCTGAACGCTGTAACTGTTCCTGATCTGTACCCAATGCCTAGAATGGATGATTTGGTTCACAAGATTGCTAATGCTAAATATGTTTCTGTTCTAGATTTGACCAAAGGATTTTGGCAGATACCTCTAACAGAAAGTGCTAAACACAAAACTGCTTTTTCCTTAGCAGATGGAAGACAGTTTGCCTTCACACGAATGCCTTTTGGGTTAAGGAATTCCCCTGCTACTTTTCAAAGAATGATTGACAAGGTTTTGAATGGTTTGTCATTTGCAAGTGCTTATATTGATGATGTTGCAATTTTCAGTGATTCGCTTTCTGATCATCTTAAACACCTTGAAACTGTCCTGCAACGTATTCAGGATGCTGGTTTAACTGTTAAAGCATCCAAATGCCAATGGTGTTTGGGAAAAGTGATTTATTTAGGACATGAAGTTGGTTCTTCTCAAATGGTTCCAGTCCATGCCAAGGTCCAAAGCGTCAAGGACTGGCCTACGCCACAGACGAAGAATCAGGTGAAATCGTTTCTAGGTCTGGTTGGTTTTTACCGTGCGTTTATTCCTGATTTCAGTACTATTGCACATGTCCTGACTGAGCTAACACAAAAACGAAAACCTCTTAAGGTTGTGTGGACTGATGAGTGTCAGAAGTCTTTTGACTTGTTAAAAGAGAAGTTGGTTTCATACCCTATTCTCAGACCACCACAATTTGACAAAGAGTTCATTTTGAAAACAGATGCCAGTAATTATGGTCTTGGCGCATGTCTCCTCCAAAAGGATGAAGAAGGAAACATGCATCCCATCTCATACTTCAGCAGAAAACTGCTTCCCCGAGAGCGTAATTACTCCATAGTGGAAAAGGAGTGCCTGGCCATAATATGGGCAGTAAACAAGCTCAGGCCATTTTTGTGGGG
Source organism: Furcifer pardalis (assembly GCA_030440675.1). Lineage (NCBI taxonomy): Eukaryota > Metazoa > Chordata > Lepidosauria > Squamata > Chamaeleonidae > Furcifer > Furcifer pardalis. The sequence goes on along the minus strand of CP126890.1, from coordinate 35,049,694 downwards.
AAGAGAGTTCCAGTTACTCACTGACCATAATGCATTGAAGTTCCTGAACAAGATGAAGAGTTCAAACCAAAGACTCTTGAGATGGTCTTTGTTGTTACAGGATTACCAATTTTCCATACAACACATCAAAGGGACTCAGAATGTACATGCAGATTCCCTTAGTAGAATGTTTCCTGAAACTGATGATGGGAAAAACGAAACTGATGTGCCTGTTACATGATTTGTTTTAGCCAGAGTGTAAAGGTGTGTGCGTAAACACCTGAGGTAGTATGCTTGCAATGCAGAAGGTAACCTATTTAACGTGTACCTCCAGTAACTAAAACTGGAAGAAGCTTTAACACTTGGTATCCTATATATATAAGGGATAGCTTATTTGCTCAATCACTTGCTCAACATTAGTAAATAGTGCCTTTTGGTAAAGCCAAACTATGGTTTGCCTTTCCAAAAGGGGGGGCATGTCAGGAAATAGACCCTATTTCCTAATGTCTCCCAAGGCTTGAAATTGCTATTTTATGAATAGGCCTCATAGAAATCCATATTTCCCTCTGTGTGCCTTACAAGACTGCCACGATGATTTGTTGATATTTCAGTGTTCCTCTGTTGTTATCTTTCTAGCCGTGTTGTGTCTTTGCATAAAGGTAAACAACCATTGTTGTGAGAAATTTTTCTCTCTTGCTTGCTGATACTTGATTGGCTAAGCTGTCCCACCTGATGGCAGATTCTCCATTTTGCAGAGAAGTGAGAGTTAGTACGTGTCTGGATTTTCAATGGCGTAAGACCCTGGACTGGTATGGGATTGCTGGTATGGGATTACTCTGCTTCTCCATAAGTTAAGACCCCGGACTGTCTGCTGGCATGTTTTCATTATGATTACCTAAATATCTTGGACTGTTTACTGGACTGATCTTATGGATATAACCTTTTGACTTCTGCTTTTCCATGAACTTTCCTACATGAACCTGATGGAATAAAACAGCTGTTTCTCTTTGAAGATTGTTGTTTTTCTTATCACACACACACATGAAGCTTAGCTTGCTACGTTACCAGAAGCCTCCTTTGTTTTGCTCTATGTTCAAAGGCCTTACTGCCTGAGCATAGTAAGAGTTCCTTTTAACCTCCCTGGTTCTCCCAGAAGTGGTGATGCAAGGGTTAAGTTCCAGTGCAGAGCAAGAGGCTCGGGAACGGTAAGGAGGTGCCCTTGTGAATTGGGACGACCGGGTGCATGAGAACCTGGTTTGCTGAAATAACAGAATATCACTAGGAGATTATAATATTATGTCAGTTATTACTTCTTTGCTCTTGGGAAATCAATCACTTATTTAGTGGGCACAGTCAGTGCTTTCTCTGGCCATGGTCTGGGGGCTTGGCAGTGCCACTTTCTTTTAAACTGGTGGAAATGTTAATGCAATTTTGACATGACCCATGCTACTTACCTTGGTCCAGAGGAGGAAAAAAAGAGAGAGAAGCAGAAAGTCTAAAAACAAGAAGAAAAGCAAACAACAGGTTGGTTTTAGTTGAAACATCCAGTTCTGATTTTGATTGAAAAACTTAGGATCATAGAATTATAAGGGACCTAAATGAGACCATCGAGTCCAACTCCCTGCTAAATTTAGGAATCCAAATCAAAGTAGATCTGACAGAAAGTTGTTCAATTTTTTTCTTGAATTTTCCCTTGAGTCCCTCTAGCATTGGAGTGCTCACCACCTCCTCAGATAATTGTTTCTATTGTCACACTGCTCAGTGAAGAACTTTTTTCTGCTATTCAGCCTATATATCAATAACAAATACATTTATATACTGTCCCATAGCACTTAGTGCATTCCCTGTGATTCCTCATCCAAGTAAAGATGAGACAAGGTTAAATGTTAATATTGTTAAAACTGAATTATTATCTTCAGCCTATGTAAATAAACATTAAATATTAGAACTAAAAAAGAATCAAATCAGTCATTATTTGCTGCTGAAACTACTATGACCTTATGTTCAAAGTAAACATCCTGGATTTCTGCCCAAATGAGGTTGTGGTGCATATTTTTCCCCTGGAAGTGATTAGAGCTAAGTGAGATATTCTGGATATTGTTAATTCTCTGCATTCAGTTTAACAAATCTATAAAGGGCTGCTTCTCTTTTCCCCTAGAGCTTCAAAAGTTACTATCTAGACTACAATTTCCTGAATGACCTGGTCTCCCTCTGATCACTGCCCTGTTAGTTGAGAGAAGAGGTCTTTGTGAGCAGCAGCAAAACAACAACTTAATTTTTTTTGGATAGACAAAGCATTACCCAATTCTTAGACCCAATGATCTATTCCAGGGCCATGCTATAGGCTGCCCCCTCAGACAGCTGAGTAGGCCGGACTAGTGGTTCCCTGCCATAAACACTACTGTAAAACATGTTCATGGCTGTCGTAAACATGTTCACAACAACTGCGGACTCATTTACATCTGTTGTAAACGTGTTTACATGGCCGTAAATGAGTCCTCAGCCAATTCTGCCAGTAATAAGGCAGAGGTGGGGGTAGCTGGAGTGAGGTCAGGGGCCGGATTATTTGGCACCATGAGCTGGATGTGGGCTGCAGGTTGAGAACCCCTGCTCTAGTCTATTGTAAACCTATGTCTGGCTGATCTATACAGTATATTTATGGGGAAACCTTTTTTAAGTGTACAGAAACAATATCAGAGAAACTGAAATAAGAAAAGAATGCTGTTCTGAGTGATGGCCAAATATCATTCAAGAGATATATGTTATGGTTTGGAGCCTATTGCATAGATGTGACTACACAGTGGGGGGGAAACCAACATTTTTCAAATTCGACTTTGCAGGTGAAATCACTGTAGGTGGCCAGATGAAAACAAACAATTATTGTGTTGCAAGAACCAGAACGGTCAGAGGCAGAGAGAAGGTGTGAATGTGGTTGTACAGAGCTCTATCAGAAGCTGCCTTTGATCTGATGAGGTGCCAATTGGCAAATTCTGCTGTTATCACCCCTTTCCATTGCTCCTTCCTTTTCAAATGACTTAGCACTAATCAATTGCAGCACTGATTTTGGAAAACATTATTAAAACATCAGTGTTGGGAGCCAACTGGCACTCTGCTGGGAGGAACTGAGACTCACATGAGTTGCTTTTTCCATTGGATCAGGGCAAAAAAATGCACAAGAGTGATGCTAAAAAGAGATGATTCTTTAATCTGGCTTCCCTGTGCTGAGCTTTATATTCCATAGTTGCTGGTTTTTAGCTTGATTTCATCTGTGCCAAATCTCATGCAAACTGGAGTAAATAACCAATGTAATCAACCCCTGATAATACAGGTGGCCAGTCTTTTGTCATGCACCTAAGTTAAATCGATCCTTTCGTACAATTGATAAGTCTATATGTTTCTGTCTCATATACATGGATGTTTAAAAGTATGTATTTCCCCCTTATTGAAAGGCTTTTGTGCTGATTTCTGAGTTATGTGAAGGCAATAACTGTACTATTATGTTGGTCAAAACATAAATGTTTGCCATTTCTGCATAGTTTTAAAAACTCAGTGACTCAAAGTATATACTAGTGATCACTGGTGGCTCGTTTGATGTGCCTAAGGTGGAAAGGTGGAATGTGGTCCTTCTGTCAAAGTGAGAGCTAAATGCATGGTAGGATGCTACAGGCTGAATCTAACCAAAGACTGAGAAACAGATTGAGTTCCTGGAGGTGACCTACAAGATGCAGCTATGCAGAGTTCAATGCATGTTTATTGCACAGCTTTGGAAGTGAAAGAAAGAACTCGTGCTCTTCTATGGCAATCCACATGGCCTTTTGCTATGCCTACCTGCTTCTCCCTTCCATCTTCCTTCCCAATTGCTCAGCAATGGTACATCTCTGCAGCTGGAACTAAAGGCTGCTGCTGAGCAGGGGGAAAGGAGATTAGATCATGTCAGCTCAGAGTGCACCTTGCACCCCAGATTTTACTTCTGTAGAATCACCATATATGAAAACTAATATTTCTCTTGCTAATTTTATGTATACTTTTACACTTAATTTGATGGTGCAACAAGGGGAAATTAATGCATGGGTGGGGTAGAAGGGAAGCTGAGTTGTAGCAACCAAACCTATTCTGCTCTAAATAAGTTCATGTGAATTTCTACTCAAATTAGGGATTGGAGATCATGCAGATGTCCATATGTTGGATTCTAGCTCCTATTAGCCTCCCCTACTGACTTTGCTGGTTTATGGGTGATGGGAGAACATCCCCCCTTTTAAAAAGATTTTCAAATGAATAGATTAGCACCTCCCATCACAACCCAGCTCCCCTCTATACATGCTTATTGTGTGTCATCAGGAAGGGTCGTCCCCCCCATACCATCTAATGCAAAGCATTGTTAGCCAAACAAACAGAACTCCAGCTTCTACTAGATTAAAAAATGGAGGCATTAGATTTGTTTTTCATGAAAGTGCAGAAACAATGAATTGTATTTCAGATATATAATCATTGCAGCAATTATTTGTGTGACCGGCTGTTGGTGGTTCTGTTTTACTCCATTACTGCTCTTGGTTGCAATAGATGCTGAGTGAGACCATGATTTTTATTGCTTTTGTTTTGATTTTTTTTAAAAAAATGAACATCACATGCATTTATGCTTTTTATTTTGCAGGGGGGTGTAGAAATGGGGGCTTCTAACCTTTTGCTATGAAATTGTTTTTCCCCATTTCTATTCATTCCTCATCTTAGGGTTTCTCATCCAATGAAGTGCGAATGTAACTACCACCAGTTCACCCACTGACTGCTTCTTGTGAATGCCTGCAACGTGTCCAAGGTTCAGCCATTATGGGGACCTCTCAGGTATTGTGATCCTCCAAGCACAAATGCCTATATTTTTGCACAGAAGAAATAATGTGTTCATCGCCCAGACAATATAACATAAATTACACTTAGGTCTCTTGTGTTGACTTTGTCACTCTTGCCCATTCTTAGCAGCCTGAAGTTTGAGGGGCTGATCCTATCTCAGAAAGGTAGGTAAAAGCTGGGCATTAATGGGAAACTCTTAACACAAATATAAGATCAGCATGATTATGACGATATGCATCCAGAAATTATTGTTTTTCTGATTTAAAAGAATTTCAGAAACCTGCTGCATAAATATTTTTTTCATTGTGGCTGTCATCATCAGCTGCTACTCGTATCTGAGTATACCTTTTTTCCTGGAAATCATTTCCCCAGTTGATCACAGAGCCATCTCTTGCAGCATGTATGAAATGAGACATGCAGGATTTAACATTGGGACTGCAATGGACTGCTTCAGCCTTGAGGATATTAATAAGGTACGCCTTCACAGCCAGTCCATCTGGCATGGCCTCTTCTGCTCAGGGGTTGGCAGCAAAAATTTTGTATCACCATCTGGACTCAGAGTTTAGAATTAAATGGTTAAATTTAATTTGTTATGTGCTAATTAGTTATCTCTTCATCCAAAGAGGAACAGAAAGTAATTTTTCTGGATCAAGGAATTCCCCATACTTGTTGGAGAGGAAGAGGATGGCAGGAGCATTAGAACTGAAAGAAACTATAGATAACAAGGTCTGAATTTGGGAGTCCATACCCTTGTGCAAAAAATTTAATACAGTAAATCCTCACATAAAGAGTGCCTCGCTTACAGAGTAAGTCGCTTAAAGAGCAGAATTTTCTCTGAATGGTTGCCTCGCTTAACAACTAAAACCAACCAAAAACTCACTTCAACTAAATCGGGGTTCACATTCCCCCCACCACCAGAAGTCACAATTGGTCACTTACAATGGTGTTTTGCTTAACCCAGCAAACTCACTTAAAGAGCAATCCCATGGAACACATTATGCTCTTTAAGTGAGGTACCACTGTACACATTTTATCACTGGTCTTTTTAAACCATATATTTTTATGCTAAATGAGTGGATAGGTAGAAGATGTAGTTACTCAGTGATTCAGAAGAATATTCTACATACATTCAGAGACAGTGTAAATATTTGCTGTCACTAATTGGTGGTTATTAGAGTGGTAATGGATTGCTCACTGGAATCGAGTACACCAGGGTTTCTCAACTGGGCCCACAGATGTTCTTAGACTTAAATTCCCAGAAGCCTTGATCAGCAGGTATGCTGACTTGGACTTCTAGTAATTGAAATCCAACCAAGAACATCTGGAGTCCCAAAGCTGAGCAATCCTGGAGTACAACTTCTCTATTCACGGTTTTGAACTGAGATAATATGCAGTGATAGATGAAAAGGAGAGAGATGCAGATTAGTGGAAAAACCTAATTGAATAATTGTTAGACAACATGCTTTAGGCATATTGAGTATAGCATCCTATTTGCTGTAGTTTTTCCACACATATATCTGGAAAACTGATAAGAAAGACATGAGATCTTTTGCATTGATATTCTCCCAGCTACTAGAATTTAGAGAAATTCTGCTCACACAGAAGCCAACTGGATGACTGTTGAAACCCCACATCAAGATTCAAATGGAACGACCCCTTTTGGCTGGCTGCCCCTAGGAACTGACACTCAGTGACATTCTCCCTCTGACAGTGGAGATAAGACATAGAGATTATACCTAAATAATTTGTGAACATCTCTAATCTACTTTTAGAGCTGCCCAAGATGGTGGAGCTTGCAATATAATATAATAAAAACATTCCATATTTGTTTTTTTATTAACGTATTCTATATGCTCTATTTCATTTTAGATGACTCCAGGTTATGGTATAATGAGACAAGTAGGAGCCTTCTCTCTGCATTCTTTAAACCCTGTTAGTTGAAGAAAACGTACATCTGAGACCCTATAGTAGTGATGGTGAACCTTTTAGAGACCGAGTGCCCAAGGAGGAGGAGGTGTGTGGGCAGGTACTGTGTATGCCCACACACCCATGTGATATCACCAGCATGCCTTAAGTAATGTCACATGGGTGCGTGTGCATGCACGCTGCTTGAGGTGCACCAATGACATCACATAGGTGTGTATGCACCCACCTGCGCAGGTTCCCTTATGTGTGCATGCCACCTGTTTGCCTCACCTCTTCTCTACTGCTGCCTCCCAGGTGAGACTTCAGCCTCCCCTCTCACCTCTTCATTAGGGGAGGGAGAAGGCTGGGTGGAGAAGCAGCACTGCCATTGGCGCTGGATGGGCTGGGTGGGGCTTGCCTGGTTCAGTACATGTGCCAACAGAAATGCCTCTGTATGTCACTCTGACATGCATGCCATACGTTGGCCACTACTGTCATTGGCACTGGGTGGACTGGGTGGGGCATGCCTGGTTCAGTGCATGTGCCAACAGAAATGCCTCTGTATGTCACCTCTAGCATGCGGGCCACCACTGCCCAATAGGATTGCATGTATGACTGCAAATTTAAAAATTAGCTCTGCTGAACTCTGTGGGGTATATTTTAAAATTAATATACAGTAATACCTCATATAACATTAGTATCGAATAACACGAAAATCGCATAACATCAAGGAATCTGGGGGGAAGAATTGCATCAGATAACATTAAGATCCTATGGGATGCTTCAGATAACAACCGCGAAAGCCTGTGTGGTTACAATGTATCTCTATGGATCCCATAGAGGATCAGATAACACTAAAAATCATATAACACGAAGACTTGTGGAACCAGGTTTTAGTGTTATATGAGGTTTTACTGTACATTAGTTTATGCTGTAAATATTTAGGTATGATTTAGAACCACATGTGTGCCCTAAAATTGTAACAATAGATTACAGACAATATTGTAGCTAAAGGTGGAACATGGAATTTTCTTGCACTAGTAATTTTGTGTTGTTAATGTCAGTTCAAGGGACATTCTTGGATAGAAACAAAAATATTGTGGGACCTTTAAGACTAATACATTTATTTGGCATGAACTTCTCCAGATGCATCAGATTATGTGCAAGTTACACCACAGAAGGATCAATGCTTAAATATGTTATCAACTTTGGTCCTTGAAATAACCTATTTAGGGTCATATCAGATGTTGTTAGCCAATTAGCATATCATTAGATAAAGGTAAAGGTCACCCTTGCTTGAAAGCCAATTGTATTCAACTCTAGGGTGCAGTGCTCATCTCAGTTTACAGTCAAAGAGCCAGACATTTCTGTGGTCATGTGGCAGGCATGACTAGAACACACAGAATGCTGTTACATTACCAATGAAGTGGTACCTATTTATCTACAGTACTTGTAATTTCTTTCTTTTGAACTCCTAAATTGGCAGAAGCTGGGACAAAGACTTGATTTCATTCCTTTGTGCAGCGCTTGGGTCTCGAACTGCTGACCTGCCAACCTTCCAGTTGTCAAGTTCAATGTCTTAACCACTAAGCCACCTGAGTCTCCACTCACGAGGAGTGGAGAATTCATCGTAAGAGCTTCAGTCATACAGCCTTCTCCCTGCATTGTATCAATCAGAATGCAAATTAAGATGGAGTTTAATCCCTAACAGAAAGAAAGAAACTGCAGACTGCAGGAAATTATAAAAACCTTGGGGATTACTAGCAGAGCTGAAATGGTAACTGTGTTACAAAACAAAACAAAAAGACAAAAAATGTTGTGGCACCTTAAAGACTAACTGCTGTATTTTAAAATACTGATGCACTATCAGAATGTTTTTAACACTTACAGAATTGTTGCATGTTACAGATAACATCTATTTCAGGCAGTAAGGCAAATGTTTTGTATCATACCAAGCTTATAAATAATTTCGCTGAAGCCTTATTTTAATCAAAACATTTTATGCACATTTTCTTTTATTTTTCCCCTAGTTGTTTATTATTTACACTTTTTAAAAGTTTGATGTTATGTCACTATATACAGGGAATACCAAGGAGACCAGTCACATCCTAGAATAATCACAGAGACTCTAATCCAGGCGTGGCCAAACTATGACCTGTAGGCTGTATCCGACCCCCGATGCCAATCATCTGGCCCACACTGCCCTTGCCACTCTCGGAAGCAGGAAAACATGTGAATGCACAAAACACTACTGTAAATGCACCCGTGGTTGTCATAAACACATTTACAACAGCCATGGGTGCTTTTACGGCAACATTTTGCACATGTGCGGGTGTGTTTTGCTTCTGCTCCCGGTTGGAGGAACCACCTGATTGGCCGGCTGACCGGCCCGTGGTCTGAAAAGTTTAGCCACCCCAGCTGTATTCAGAAATAAAGGAGAGTGATAGTCATGTTAATCTTTAGCAATAGATTGAACACCTTTTAAAGATATCAAAAAAACCCCCACTGTTGTAGTTCTGGAGGGGGGAAATTGAACACAAAGCCTTGTTTTCAGAGCCAGAGCAATGATGCCACCTGCAGGGTAAATGATGGATCCTTTTTGCTTTTCCCAGTGAATAAACTGATAATAATACAGCCTGCAGAACTGCACAATACCTTTATTGCATTGCTAAAATGTCATAAACACAGCAAACTTTCCAATTCTCCAGAATTATTTTTTTTCAGGCTCTGATAGTACAAAATGTAGATAATTACAAAAGAAAAAATAATATTAAAATTGCCAGGTACCGCACCCGCTGTCTCTAAAATTGGACTTGTAAGATGGAGACTGCACTTTCAGTGAAAAAGACACTGAATCTATTTGTACAAATGTCTGGGTCTAAACTCCTAGAAAGAGACTGTAGTGGCTCAAGATGCTAACTGGCTAAGATGCTGACTGGAAGGTGGGAGGTCAGCAGTTCGATTCCCAAGTACTGCAGGACAGAATGAGCTCCCATCTTTGTCCCAGCTCCTGCCAACCTAGCAGTTCAAAAGCAAGAAATTGCAAATAGATAAATAGGGACCACTTTGGTGGGAAAGGTAAACAGCGTTCGGTGCGTTCCGGTGTCTAGTCATGACTGCAACATAACCACGGAAACATCTGCAGAAGCAGACAGCTCTGGCTCTTTGGCTTTGAAACAGAGATGAGCACTGAACCCTAGAGTCAGAGAAAACTGGCTTTCGAGCAAGGGAAACCTTTACCTTTAAACTCCTAGAGATCTGTCCAATGTTTTGAATGAACCAATATAAGCTTTCAAGATTTGCTGTTATCTCAGATAAAATTAGAGGGTGTCACAAAATGAAGAAAATAATTAAAACATACACTGGGTTTTCCTCCCCCCCCTACTTTACTCTAGCCTTTCACATGGGTGGGTGTGTTTACAATATTACTGTACAGTAATACCCCGGATAACAATTGCATCGGATAATGCTAGAATCAGATAACGATGCAAGTTTTTTGGAAAAAACTTGCATCGGATAACGATTCTGGATAATGATCCTTTAGCGCTAAGAGTCCAGTGGGGTCCCTGAATTCAGGGCTTTTTTTTTAGCGTTGTTCGATGCATGCATCGGACAACGCTAAAAATCGGATAACGTCATGACTTGTGGAACCAAGTCATAACGTTATCCGATGTTCCAGTGTATTTGGATTTTTTAAATTAGAAGCTGAAGATTGAATTTTGGCTGTTTGGAGATGCTTTTGAAAGCACTGTACATTTCAGAAGCTGAACATGTAACTATAATAAGGGTTACACTCATGCCTGCCTTATAAAGTTATGATACTATGTAGCATGGTCTTGCCCTTTGTATGCATGTGTAGATGTATATACACTCTGTCTAGATGATTGCTTACACTTCAAAATGTGCTGTTATATTACTCTGAATCTTAATTTAAAAAGCTCCTGGACATTGAACGTCAATGACCTTGTGGTCCACAACTCTTGTACTGGATTCTGAAGAACAGAGAAGTATCTCCTCCAAGAGTTTTCACTGCTGCCACCATTAAGAGTCACCCCAATGCCTTTATACCAGTCTATTATAACAAACATTTCTTTTGGGCTCCTTCTTGCTGTGGTTAGGATCATCTGCATGAGTAATAAATAATCCTAACATAACTTTGGAAGATTAATACTATTTGCAATAGTGTGTAAAAATGTAGGTGCAATGGGATGTGCACCCACTGCACAACAGCGATTTTACTACTGGGAATAATACATGTGATCCACATTATATCGAGTGTGCTGATTCCTAATCTAAGAATTTGCCTATCATGTACAGATTTTAAGTTATATGCATGCTATAGCTGTTCAAATGGTCGGTAATTGGGTAATGTATTTTTACATGAGAACATTGTAACAGTTGCAGATACCACTATGCCTGCTTCTGCTTCAGCTGAATCAGATCCCTTGGTGGCATGCATGTTCCAGCAGTGGCCAAGCATGTCTAGGCAAGTCAATGAGCTGATGTCAGAAAGAGGTATATAAGGCGAGATGGACTAGGCCTTGTCTCTAGTGTGAAACCATCATATTGGATAGTACCGCTAGGCCATACTGTTTTGAACTAAAGATGAGTAGGCACAGCTGTGTTAATAAACCTGTCAATTTTTGCTACATTTGTAGCAAATAAACCCTGTGTAGTCAACACAAGAACCTAACCAAACAATCAGGATAGACATTACACATTTGCCATTGTCAACAGATGCTAACTAATTGGCAAATGTTTAATGTCTTTCCTGATTGTGAATCTGCTCTGAAGCCAGTCCCACATGATGCAAAGGATCCAGTGTCAGTCCATCCTACATCTGTTGTTACTGACAGTGACATGTCGGATGAGGAACAGGAGGATGATGTCGAGGTTAATGAATATTATGAAGCCCAATTTGAAGAGAGCAAGCCACATTTTATAAGCCAATCAGATTTATCTAGTAAGGGACTTGTCTTGTCAAAAGAGAACTCTGAACTGTTAGACTTCAGATTAAAGGAGTGAAATTTGCTACAAAAGGGAATGACAACTTCACACTTTCGTGATCGTCACACGTCCTAGGCAGAATTGGACTTCAGATTTTGATTCAGTGCACATAATTTAGTATAGGATATATGGATTAGACCAAATAGCAGACAATTTTTTTTGTGATGCAGTGTAATGAATCAGCTTTTTTTAAAAAGGTGGCTCAGACAATGAGTGATTTTGCTAAATGGTTTGAACAATTTTAATATGATAATAAGTGGTACTATGTGGCACCAACCAACATTTCTCAATCTTTCATTTCTGCTTACTTTATGCACCATCCAGAATAGGTAGGATACATAATCCTAACCACAAGGGGACTATTTGTAGGGTAGTAGTGCATAAACAATAAAGCATAAAGTTGACCAGAGTATCCTAACCTTTATATTTGATGACTGTCAGAGGTGTGATAGCCCCTCTGTTATTGCAGAAACTCTGGGTAGTTTATTGAATCAGAGATTAGCTGCCATTATTCAGGTCTTCCATATTATATAGTTAATCTGCACAAACTAGGATTTTTTTTTAAAAAAAGTACTTGCATCATGTGAGTTGTGGGGTATTTTCCAGGCCCAAGGAAAATTTAAATGTATGAAAGTTTTGAGTTAACGTAGGAAGGGTGCTTAATGTTCTGAATGAGATTTTAAATTTTGTTTCACCAGAAGATACAGTAGTTTGACATGGCAGAATGTCTACATAGGATGGTGTTGATTCTGCGGTAAACCAAGATTTTGGGGGACTTAAATGCCCCATCATCCCTCACTATGGGTTCTGCTGATTGAGGCACTTGGGAGTTGCAGTCTACCCAGATTTAATGGAACTCGCCCATCTTGTTGAGTAGTGTGCTAAAAGACTTGTGCTGCTCCATCTTTCTGTTATACTGACATTCAATCAGTGATTAATATATAGCAAATTATCTCTTACCAATCCCAATCAATTATTTATCCCCCTACCCATCAAATAAAGAGTCGGGAGACAGATTTGTGGTGATAGGCAATGGGCCACATTTATTAATTTAATTCCCTGAGCTGTGGAGGGGCTGGGAATACCAGAGCAGAGACTCGTTGTCCCCATTCCAGACCGGACGGGCGAATCCCTTGCTCTTGGGCAGTGCTATACCTTCAACAGCTACTACCCAGACCGGCTAATTTGGGGAGGCATCTCTGTGGGCATTTCCAACTGTATTCACAGGAACGGATGTTGAACTTTCCCTCCCTAAACCTGAGATGTTTGTAGATGCCATTCATCAGCACCATTGACCTTTTACTTGAGGTACTCGAGATGTTAAATTATACATTTATTGAGGAGAAAAAGAGAGCCTTTTGCTAGTAGTAAGAGGTTCTAATCTATAAAACAAATCCTGTATCATAAAAAAAGAAATATTTGAACTTTTCTCCAGGCATTTTCAAAATAAAGCTATCTACACTGAGTTGTAGTTACTGTGATTATGGGAGACTTTAATGCAAAAGTTGGCCAGTGTAAAGAGAATAATATAGTTGGACTATATGGTCTTGGAGAAAGGAATGAGAAAGGAAAACTGCCTTGTACTGTTTTCCAGAGAAGAAGATCTAGTGATCACCAACACATGGTTTAAGATGTCACCTAGGCAACTTTACACTTGGAAGTCCCCAGCCGATGGGCCAAATAATATTGTTAGAAACCAAATAGACTTTGTTCTTATGAACAAAAGGTTTCATAACAGCAACTTGTCAGCAAAGGCCTATCCTAGAGCAGATATTTCATCAGACCATAACCTGCTAATATGTCGTCTCTGCCTAAAACTGTGTAAAAATCATAAATAAAACAATGAAAACTAGTTTTGATGCCAATGTCCTTAAGGACAAAGAATGTAGAACAATGGCAAAAGAGACAATGAAAGAGGAGTTAGACAAAATGAGAAAACATCAAGGGGAAAGATGCGTAGAAGAGAAATGGGGAATAATAAAAGAAATAACCTAGAAAGTTAGACAGAAACACCTTTGAAGGCAAAAACCAAAACATAAGAATAAAGAATAGATGACAAATGACATATTCAGTTTAATGGAAATAAATAAGAAGGACCTATAAGAATCAGGACAAGGAAAAACTATAATGATCTACAGAAGATGATTAGGCACTAAATAAGAGCTACAAATGAAGCTGACAGATACACTGAGATAGAGGAATACCAAATTAAGCATGATTTTTTCAACGTACATAAAAAGATCAGGAAAGTTACTGGCAGAAGACAACAAAAGACACATGCATTGGTAAAGGACAAGGATGGGAGTCTTGTGGTGGAAATAAGGGATAAGATCAATGTATGGAAAGAATACATAGGAGAGCTGTTTAGTGATGAAAGAGGTGAACAGCCTGTCATAAATGGCAATACTGGAGCACCAATACTGGAGAGTGAGGTTGTAGGAGCTTTCCCAAGAAAATCAAGAGGGCCAGATGACATCCCAATAGAAATTTTGAAACTTCTGTCCAAAGTTAACACCAAAGAACTGATGGACCCTTTTAACACCATTTATGACACAGGGATCCTTCTGAGTGATTGGTTGCTATCAACCTTTGTTATATTGCTGAAGAAACCAAATGTGAAGTCCCGTGAGGAGTACAGAATGACTCTTAAGGTCTTCTTGAAAATCATCCATAGTAGAATTTATAAGAAGTGCAAAGAAAGCACAGGTAAAACACAATTTGGCTTCTGGAATTCTATGGGCATCAGAGAGGCACTGTTTATGATGCAGTTCCTGATACAAAGATGAAGAGACATGAGATGTGACGTACATAGATGCTTTATTGATTATTTAAAAGCCTTTAACATATGCCAGCATGAGAAGATGTTCATGGCACTGAAGAAAATGGTTGTACAGTAGATGATATCAGAGTTATTACCAACGTTTATTGGAATCAGGCGGTTCAAGTCAGAGTTAAAAAGCAGGTGACGGAGCAGGTTCAAATTCACAGAGGTGTGTGATAAGGCTGTGTGTTGTCCCCAGCATTGTTTGATATATATTCAGAGATTATTTTTTTCAGAAGCAGATTTAAACAGTGGCATTAAAATTAATGGGGAATACCTGAATAACATCTGATATGCTGATGACACAGGGTTGTTGGCCACAAACCTTACAGCTCTTTAGTTGATGCTGGATCGAGTTAGAGCTTCAAGTGCAGAATATGGGTTGGGTCTCAACATCCAGAAGACTAAATATCTGGTTATAAGCCAAACACCAACTCAAGGCAAGCTAATGGCCAGAACACAAGAAATTGAAAGAGTGGATAAAATTGTCTATTTGGGAGTATGTTAAATGAAAATTGGGATCCTAAGGTAGAGATTAAAATATGAATAGAAAAAGCAAGATCCACCTTCATTAAAATGTGATACTTGTTATGCAGTAGAGATCTAATTCTAGCTACAAAGATCTCAGTGGTGAGATGTTATGTATTCCCAATGTTGCTATATGGAGTCAAAGCTTGGACATTGACTAAAGCATATGAAAAGAGAATTCAAGCTTTTGAAACGTGGATCTACAGACAGCTGCTAAGGATATCATGTGTTTACCATGCGACTAATGTAGAATGATTGCACCGAATGGGTAAAGAACAAGAACTCTTTAATACCATTAAACAAAGAAAGTTCCAATACCTTGACCTTATCATGAAGAACAACATAAAATATAGAAAACTCCAACTCCCTCCACAAGGAAAGATTCCTGGGAATAGAGGCCCCGGACCTAGGTGGACTTCATGGCTGAAGAACCTGAGAGACTGGTGTGACAAGTCCAGTACTATAACTATAATTTAGATGAGAGACTAAGCTGAATCCAGTAGCCAAAGAAATTCCTGAAGGACCCTCTCTGCTGCTTGCTTAAGATTGCAATAATTCTCTTTCTCTCTTTCTCTCTTTCTCTCTTTCTCTCTTTCTCTCTTTCTCTCTCTCTCTCTCTCTCTCTCTCTGTGTGTGTGTGTGTGTGTGTGTGTGTGTGTGTGAGAGAGAGAGAGAGAGAGAGAGAACAACCTGCATGCATTCATGCTTTCAAGATCCCCAGTTTAAGTCAGGGCTTATAAACCTTTTTATGCTACGGCCCTGACCATGCCCCCCCCCCCCCGACAGCTGAGCAGGCCTGACCATGCCCAAAGAAGTGGAGGTGGGCACGTTTATGCATGCACGGGTGTGTTTTATGACTGACGTAAATGCTTCCACTTCTGGGAGCAGCCAGGATGGCCATGGGCTACATTAAATGGTGCTGCAGGCCAGGGCCAGCCCACGGGCTGTAGGTTGGGAACCCCTGGTTTAAGTGAAAGCAAATTGGCAATACATACAAAGTTACAATTGGAAAAATTGCTCATTTGGAATAATGTTCTGTTAAGACAAGATGCAGAGGTAGATGATCTTAAATTCAAATATATGTTGTTATTTGTGCTGTAAGCATAGCATACCTGAAAATTTTATTTGATAGATGAATATTTCAAAAACTATATTTCTTGGCTTGTCTATATCAATCTTGTGTTTCTATATCAACCACTTTTCATCTTCCCTCTCTCTCTCTTTTCCAATCTGCCACCCACATGTCTTACATAAGCTGCCTCTACGGTTCATTCAACAAAGTTCTTAAGAATGCTAGCAAAAAGCAATGGTGGGTTCCACTACCAATGCTGTCTTGCAAGGCTAGGAAAGAGAGGAAGGACGTTGAACATTTGATCTTCTGTACTAATACAATTTGATAAATTGCTATGTCTGTAGGCCAGAGTTTGGCAAAATTGCTGTGAAAAAGAAATTTTTCTTGCTCAAAAAATGTTAAGGCATGACAAAGTGAGGGTTTATAAAAATAGAATGAGAACATGGTTTTTCAATATATGCTAAGCTTAATGTGAATTAACAAGTCTAAGCACTAGGAAGTGTAGGAGTTCACCTAAAGGTAGGATAACATGTACAAATTGACAGCTTTTAATGGAGGATTTTGATCCTCACTTTTTTTTGTCCTTGCTAATAAGAAAGAGGAACAACAGCATTCATTTTCCTATCGGCAGAGATAGTTCTTAAATAAGTAAGGATTATTTTTCTGCACAAAACTGGCCAAATGTTTGCAAAACCTGGCCATTGTGGGCAATTCTTGCAGTTAACTTATGCAGTTATTAGATGTACAGTAAAACCCCATTTTACACAAATGTCCATTTTGTAACTTTTCCCATAAAACACTTTTCCCGTAAAATGAAGCATAATTTCCCATAGGAATGCATTGAAAATTAAAAAAAAATTGTGCCGACAGGACCAAAAATAATAAATAAATAATATTTTTTAAAATCCTCCCAAAATCCCAAAAATTGGCAGACATGACCCTCTCCTACACCCTGATCATCTCACCAGCTGGTGAGCAGCTGTGGTGGACAAGAGGGGGTGTTATTAGAGCATTTCCCTTTTTTATCCTGCACCTTGATTGAGGTGTGGGGGTGCAAGATAAAAAAGGGGGAAAAACAGAACAGAAAGGGAATGACAAAGCGATCTCCCTACCTTTTCCATGCTGCTGCTGCTTCCTGAGCAGTTTGCCCAGCCATTGGGAGAGCAGAAGAAGCCACTGCCACCGCTTCCACAGTCCCTGCTGCTTCTACCAGCACTGGGAAAGTGTGTGGGACATATCTGCTCAGTTCCACTCTTCATCTGAAGTCCCTCCACAGCATGCTTTAGCCAGGAATGTGCGTTCAACGAAGATCAGAATGGAGCAGTCTTTGTCCGACACATGTTCCCAGCTAATGCGCATCACAGAGGGACCTCAGATGAAGAGCAGAATGGAGTGGATATGCCCCCTGCACTCTCCCAGTGATGGTAGAAGTGCTGGTAGAAGCAGCGGTACTGTGGAAAATGCAGCAAAACTGCCACAATTATCACCACAATTGTTGCCACAATCATCACCACAATCGTCACCACCGCTGCCACCACCACCACCGCCATGGTAACTGATGTCTTGTGACTTCTGGAGGCAGGTGGAGTGGGTTGCAATTTTTTAGTCTAAAATGGTGGGGCCACCATTTTAGACTCTACCAGACAGAAGGCATTCTGGGGAAACCTGTTCCATAAAATGACCTCCCCCCCCCCATAAAACAGGATGTGATTTCCCCAGAATTTCCTTCCTTAAAATGATTTTTCTGGAAAACAAGGCATCTGTAAAACAGGGTTTTACTGTACTGTATTTTTTATACAACATTTTCCACAGCAATTCTTTAAAATGGAAAATAAAGATGCTTATGTCATTGAGATAAGTAATGCACAAAAGAAAATCCATATAGGAAGAAGTCATGATGGCAAGGAGTGAAGGAATGTCACTAGCAAAAAATAAAATATATAACCTGCATGTAGTGTTATGATTTTTAGTCCTGGGTGGCGGTGGGTGGGGGTGTCATCAGGGACACTTTTCAGCTTGTAGCTGTCAATTTAGCTCCACTGACTTGTTAAATTGAAGGGTGGCCCCTCTTTTGATTTCCTATTTGCTAAACATTTAATCCTAGCAATTTAGTTAATGGCACTGATTATATAAAATGTTGTGGTTTCCCTCCCAGCAAATAAAAAAGCAGAGTTTAATTCTAATTACACAAATTTATTACAGAACATCTGATGAGGGTCTGTGAATATCTATCATCTAATAAGCATTGCATATATTTTCTAAGTATACAAAGTGGGTGCCAAAAATCTATACACATTTTAAGAAAGGAAAACTATTAAAATTGTAATACTCGGTATATACCCATAACAAAAGATGAATACAAGTCATGTTTGACTTCTGCAAAGTGACTTTGCTCAAAGTGGCTACCATCAGCATCCAGACACGTCTGATTATGGCAAACTAGCTTGAGCAACATTGACCAAAGTGTCCATTTGTATGGCTACACATGCCATTTCAATTCTTTCCTGAAGTATTGCCTGTGTAGTCAGTTTTCTACAGTATACCACATCCTTTAAGGTCCTCCTCAGGTAGAAAAAGAGTGTCAAGTCAGGAGAATGTAGGGGAAACTCAACCACACCTCTTCAAAATAATATGTTTGAAGTGGTAGCCATGTTAGTCTGTGCAAGCATATCTGAGAGTAAGCAAAAACGAACAGCAAAAATAAAAAAAGACACATGTGACACCTTAAGGACTAACTTGTTATAAAAGGGGTTGTCTGGGGAAAAAGACAAAACTATATGGGGTAAGCTAGACCAGGGGTTTGCAACCTACAGCCTGTGGCAGCAAATCATCTGGCTCGTTACAGTGACCGTGGAGGCGGAAGTGGACACATTTACAGCCGTAAATGTGTCCATGCATGTGGGAATGTATCCGTGCATGCACAAATGTGCCCACTTCAGTTTACGGCAGTGTTTATGGTAGGGGGAACCCAGTTCATTCAGTTGTCTGAGTGGGCATGGTCTGGCCTGTGATGCAGAAAGGTTGAGAAGCACTGTTCAAAAGCAAGAAATTGCAAGTAGATAAATAGGGACCACTTTGGTGGGAAAGATCTTGGGGACATAAAAGGAGCCTCATTTGGGCATCCCTTGAGTGGAATTCCTCCAGCAAAAATCATTTCAACCCAGAAACCACTTTTGTGTGCTTCTGACATGATTTTAAAAAACCTTATTGAAACTGAAGATTTTGTACTTATTACATAGAGTGGGGTTCTCAAACTTTTCAAGTTGGGGGCGATGTCATGCTCTCTCAAACAGTTGAAGGGTCCAAACTGGTTGTCCCCCAGGCATGTACAGCTGTTGTAAATGTTTTTACGGCAGCCATGGATTCATTTATGGCTTTCGTAAACATGTTGGCTGATACCAGCAGTGGTTGGAGTGAGGGTGAGGGCTGAATTATTTGGCACCATACGCCGGATCCAGCCTGTGGGTCGTGGGTTGAGAACCCCTGACATAGAGCTTAAGCTCGTGGGAAAATTCCAGTTCCTTTATTTTTTTATTGGGAATGCTACAATTAAGCTATTTCACACTGTATGTCCTACCTGATCTGGCTGGTCTGTAAGCATAAACAGTCAATGACTGAAACCTATCATAGATTTTTTCTACCCTGGGGCAGGACCACAGGTACTCTGAAGCAGAACAAAGGTGGAGTGGACTTTCTGAATGGGTACGGGTCTCTGGAAGGCGGAACAAGTCCTATGATAATGGGATAATTGAGATGAATTATCCTTACAATCCTCACCTAAGCTTTTGAAAAACAATGTTTATCACCTCCAACTCCTACAATGTTTCATATAGTGATAAATTCCAATAAATGTTTCATAGTCTTTTACTGATGCATTTCCAATTGTTTCTGTTGCAATAACAACATGC
The DNA here is from genome assembly GCA_030440675.1 of Furcifer pardalis. Taxonomy (NCBI): domain Eukaryota; kingdom Metazoa; phylum Chordata; class Lepidosauria; order Squamata; family Chamaeleonidae; genus Furcifer; species Furcifer pardalis. The sequence goes on along the minus strand of CP126890.1, from coordinate 35,029,629 downwards.
ATCATTAAAGCCATCTGTTCACAATGACTGAAGTTAGAGGTACAGTATATATAATACAGGATGGCCAAGTAATATTTTGCAGACTGCAGCTGAGTTAACATTTTATGTTGCCAGTAAACTAAAGAACTTGTTTTGAACTGTTTATCACAGGTAGTGTGTGAAATTCTAGGATGATTATGTTCCATACATACTTCTTAAGTATGGAATCATGCAGTTTAATTGATGCCACAGTTTTAAGGCAGTTACCACTGTTTGGCTGATACAGTTGATTGGAAGTACCACACAGTTTGAGATTTATTTCCACAATGTCAACAACCCCTTTCTAAACATTGTGCCTCTAATGCATCTCTTGGGGGGGGGGGGGGGAAGTAACACGATGATGTAAATCTCATCATCAGTTTATTTATATGCTACTTTTAAAAACTAAAGCAATTACTTAAATACTCATAAAATATGCTAAATATTTCCAGCCATAAATACACAGCTAGAAGGCTCAGTATAAGTTATTTAACAGTGCAGAATTACTACTGAAGTTTTAAAGGATTCAGTAACAATTCCTAGCAAAGTCTAACGTGGAAAAATGCATTAAAGCTAACACCTTGATATTAAAATCATTATGAAACTTATTAAAAATGTTAGCTTGAGACATTTTCTCTTCAGAGAACAAATACCACTCAACCCCATACACAATTTATATATTTTTCTAGAAACAAAACTACATTAAGTTTTATTACTTTTAGCATATTCTGAGACTATATAACAAAAGGCAGAAAATAGCAGAAACCATTCATTCCTTCATATTAAGTTTACATAGTGATTGTATGTTATGGTGTATCTCAAGAATACACCATAACAATATCTGTAAAAGCTGAAAATATTTGAACTGAAATATTGGCAGAGGGTTCGTTTAATATGGTTTAGCTTCCTGAAAAGACTAGACTCACTGGAAAAGTCAGTAAATCTAAGAGAATTTGAGGGTGGAAGAGAAAGAAGAACAAATATAGGATGGATTGAATCATTAAAATCATAACCATGTCTTGATTATGGCCCAGTAGAAATCAGAGAAAAACAGAGTTTTTTTTTAAAAAAAATATATCATTTATTCAAAGTGTAGCAGATAGATAGAAAATCAAGAGAGAAGAAAAAAGGAGAGGGAGAGGAGAAAAGGGAGAGCTAGAGAAAGAGAGAGAGACTTTCACCTTGCATCACAACATTTTATGCTCAAAAACCACAAGCACATAAAGTCTGATTCTTTCCAATTATATTTCAGACCAACCCTCTCAGATATCAGGTATAAACCATATAATGAGTTGCTGTTAATATTTTCTTAACATATTAGGATGAAAACTTTGTTTCCTGTTAAAAACAGGAAAGATGATACAAATGTATAGTCAGCTGTTAGAACTTTGTTCTAAGTTGGAAACAGGAAAGATGGTATAAAATGTGTGGTTAGCATATGTGGCTTTGTCTATAGTTGGCTATTTTTAAAAGTTGCTGCCAAAGTACAGAGGAACCTCATATAATGAATGCATCATACAATGAAAAAATCAGACAACAAAGAGAATTATGAGGAAAAAAATCGTATCGTACAACAAAAATCTCTATAGGAAAAAACCGTACAACAAATATTTTTTCTTTGTATGATTTTCCCCATAGAGATTTTTGTTGTATGATTTTTCTCATAGAGATTTTTGTTGTATGATGCATCCCATAGGGATGCATGCATCGTACAATGAAAAAAAATCGTATAACGAAGTGCCTTGTAGAACCAATTATTTTTGTTATACAAGGTTCCACTGTAACTTAATGATATGTCTCCACATCAACTAATAGGCCACATCCTGTGTCTGCCCATAGCTGTTAGGTTTTATCTTATGAATGTAGCAGTTTGTTTTTAAAGCTTTTATTAAAACAAGCAATTGATTACTGATTTCCTTCACTTGGCCCTTAATGAGTAAGACCTGAATAAGGCTGTTAATGTTAGGAAGTTATGGGGGCCACTGATTCAGGAGCAATCTGAGTGCACAAAACAATTATAATATTCAAAAGGGGAATGATACATGCCAACATATGTTTCCCATTTTAATTAGAAAGGCATACAGGAAATGAATGCAGGGACTTTATAATCACTAGCCTGGAGATAAGGCTCATTTAACTCAATGAAAGTCACTATGACACTCTTCCATGCAGGATTTGGGAGGGAAAAGTCTACAAAGATACACAGTTCAGTAAACAGAGACCTATTTTGTTTTCAACAAACAAACAAACCCTCCCTTTCCCCAGAAATGCATCACAGAGTGATTTACGTGTCCCAAATCTATCCCTTTGAGTTAAATGAGGCTTAATTCCTCTTCTCACATTGTCCAGCTAGTTTTGCCATGGGGCTCTGTCTCTATTCTTCACCTACCCAACATAAGGCCTTAATGCAGGTAAATCACATAGAGAGATGTTTGGGTGTGGGTCTATAACAGTGATGGCAAACCTTGGCACTCCAACTGTTCTTGAACTTCAATTTCCAGAAGCTCTGTTCAGCAAGAGTGCTGATCAGGGCTTCTGGGAATTGAAGTTCAGGAACAGTTGGAGTGCCAAGGCTTGCCATCACTGGTCTATTCCAATCAACCCATGTTCATCACTCCAAAGCACCAACTTCAGAGGTTCCTGGGTTTTGGTTATGCTCCAAAAGAATTATTTTGCAAAAATAAGTCATGGAAGATCGAACCCTGTACTTTTTCTCAGTGGTTCAACAACTGAGCTGAACAGATCTGGAAACAACATCTGGTTGCCATGATGTGAGAAGGTGACACAAATAAGGTAAGAAGGTTGAGAACAGAGTTTTATTTTTAAGTTGGGGATGGGTATGGGGAAGAGAAGAGAATGGCAAGTTGGTTTAGAATTTTAATTGTGGAGTTGTAGTTTCTGATATTGGGTTTAAAAAAGGGAAACATGTTTTGAGGGTTGGGAGAAAAGCGCTAATGTGGCAAGATAATTTTGGAATTTCTAGTCTTTTTAGCTTTGCCTCCTGCATATTTCAGTCTACTAGAAAAAGAATAGCTCCAAATAATAAAGGTGGGAGGCAGTACTGTCAGTGCTTTGCCACCCAAGGTCAGCAGGAAGTGAGTCACACAGGAGAAAGGAGACCAAGGTCTTGCATGCCAGATAGCTAGATGGTCTGCGTAATATCTTTTGATGGTGTGCAGCTGTCTTGTGTCTTGTCAGATTTCTTGACTGTTTTTCTTTTTTCTATCTCCTCATGTGAATAAAATGTTAGGCTGGAAATAATAGCTGCAAGGCATCTTAGCGTTCATGTGCTTTCTGCTTTGTCTAGGAGAGCTCTTGGCAGTTCTGCTTGTGATTAAAACTCGCTTTTCTTTAATTTTACTTTGGGAACCTGAACATTTTCACTTTCTGCAAACTGTTGTGGTAGATGGAGTCCTCTTAGGACTTTCCTCAGAACAATCCTGACCACTGCCTTTTCTAGAAGTGAAGAGTTAACAGCTGACAGCAGATGTAACTTATCACCAGCTATCGTCTGTTATCTTCCCTCTTCTATCCAGGTGGGTAATCTGGGGGTTCTCCTGGACTCATGACTAATGCTTGAGGAGCAGGTGGCAGTCGTGGCCAGGAGGGCCTTTGCACAACTTCATGTTGTGCGCCAGTTACGTCCACTCCCAGATCGGGACTCCTTGCTCATGATCACCCATGCTTTGGTCACCTCCAGACTTGATTATTGTAATGCGCTCTACACGGGGCTACCCTTGGTGACCATTTGGAGGCTGCAGCTGGTAGAGCATGAGGCTGCCCGGGTCATGTTGGGGTGTGGGCATTATGCTTACACCTCACCACTGCTCTGGAAGCTGCACTGGCTTCCAGCATGCCTCTGAGTGCAATTCAAGGGGCTGGTAGTGCAATTCAAGGGGCTGGTATAAGCCAGCATTCTTTCTGTCCTTGTATCTTCATTCATTGCTTCTATGCGGGAACATTTCTGATAGCAAAACCATTTTCTCTCCCACACATAAAAAGTATTTGAGACTGGTTTTTTGTGCTTGATTCCCTTCCCATCTGAAACCTGCATCACTAAATTCAGTTTAAAAAAACCTGAGGAAAAGCATGTTCCATTTTGTATTACTCTTTTAAGCACTTTCTTTGTCCCCAAGCGATGAAGGCAATGCTTCATAGTTTAGTCTTTTGCTTTGTCTTTCCCATATTTGCTGTGTTTACAAGTATTGCAGATGGTGCCTGTGAGAGACAAAGAAGATTACAGAGGACAATAGACAGCAGGCGGCTGGGTTCTTATGGTCTCTGGCAGGCTTTCTTCAGGCCAGCTTCTAATAGAATCTGGTTCTCTGTCTCTGGTTCAAATTAAACCGTATCTTTAGTACATATTTAGAAGTGCTGAAAACATCCCTTTACTCACATTGTCTCTTGCATTTAGTGCTTTATGTTGTAATTGGTCCTCAGAAGGGAAGCTGCAGGAACTAAATCAGGCAAAGATTAGTTGCAGTATAATAATTCAGTGTTAGAAATTATTCTGGGTTGAAAGCATTTTTGGGGGAGAAACTTCACTCAGGGGATGCCCAAATGGGGCGCCTTTCATGTCCCAATGAGATGGGACAAAGAGAGGTGCTCAATCCCTCATGCAGTACCCAGGTCTCAAATTTCCAACTTGCCTGCCTTCCAGCTAACAAGGCGAGGTTCTTAACCACTGAGCCACAGCAGCCACATTAATTGCAGTGTGTTGAGAGTGGTTTTACAGTTTGAATGTCAAGACAGAAGGGTCAAATTAGACATAAAGAATAATACTGTACTCATTAGTTGCAGTGAGTACAGTATTATCCTTTATGTCAAATTTGACAATTCTCTCTTGATATTCAAACCTTAAAACCACTCTCAGTTTTTTTCCCTCCTCTCACTCTCCCCCCAAACTCTGACGAGGACAACGTTCCTACTGATTAGCGTCATCAAGGAATATATTAACTTTTTCTTTCAGATCTTTGTCATCCCCCATCCAGATGATTCATTAAAGGCAAAATTGTAATGACACAGCTTTTCAAAACTTTGATTTAGACTGCATGTTCTTAGTGTATTTGTGAAAAGACTTAGTCCATATAATAATAACAAGAATTTCATGTCAGAAATTATTCTGGGTTGAAAAGATTTTTGTGGGAGAAACTCCTCTCAGGAAACACTGAAATGAGGCTCCTTTCATGTCCCCAAGAGCTGGGATAGAGATGGGCACTCAATCTGTCATTCAGTACCCAGGTTTTGAACTACAGTAATACCTCGGATAACATTAGTATCGGATAACACTAAAATCGCATAACATTAAGCAATCTGGGGGGAAGAATTGCATCGGATAACATTAAAATCCTATGGGATGCATCGGATAACAACCGCTAAAGCCTGTGTGGTTACAATGTATCTCTATGGATCCCATAAGATTTTAACATGCATCGGATAACACTAAAAATCGGATAACACCAAGACTTGTGGAACCAGGTTTTAGCGTTATCCGAGGTTTTACTGTATAATGCAAATAAGTGGTACCTCGCTTAAAGAGCATAATGTGTTCTACGGGATTGCTCTTTAAGCGAATTTTCTCTTTAAGTGAAACATTGTAACTGAACAATTGCGATGTCTGGTGGGGGGAGGGATTGCAAAACCTGATTTAGTTGTTAAGTGAGTTTTTAGTTGGTTTTAGTTGTTAAGCGAAGCGACCATTCAGAGAAAATTCTGCTCTTTAAGTGAGTTACTCTCTAAGCGAGGTACTCTTTATGTGAGGCTTTGCTGTACCTTATTAAATGAGTTTGGAAGATATTGGCTGAAATCTTGTTGCTTGGTGTAATGTCACAATTAAGAGTAGGTCCTTTAAATCTATGGTGATTTGGGATCAACTACTCCATAAATTCCATTGATTTAATGAACCTACTCTAGTTACAGCTTACTACACTATGCAACAGCATTTCATGCTTTGTCAAGTAACTATATTTGGCAGTAATGATATAACAAACATCCATGCATTGCTTTGTTCTTGCTGAAATTATTCTCTTTTTTTATGGCTGCTGCTTTAGTAAAAATTGTGGTTTTATACAAAACTTGCAGTTTCAGTTTAAAGGTTTGTGCAAAATACATTTTGTGCAACATATCCATGTGAAATATTTAAAACACGCGCAATAACTTTTATATTTTTACTCAATGGAATTTTTTTTGAACTTTTTCATTCTTACCCATGAGAATGAAATGCACAGAGATTTATTTTCCTACAATTGACAGTAACTCTACCATTGACAGTAACTTTGATCATCACTATTTACTGCCTTTTGTGTTCAGGAAAACATTTAGCCCAATTGGACTATTAACCTGAGAATATTTTGCTTTAATAAGTGGTATACAATTATATCCTTTTGAAAAATATACTTATTGCACTTCTTGCATGATCATCATGGTGACTAAAACAATGGAAAATTACAAGCCATTTTTGTCTTACTGACTAAAATTTTGATGGACTAGCATTGGGCAATTTAAAGGGACTAAAGGGATGGACAGTTTTCATGGGAGGGACTGTTTTCAAGTTAGTTGACTGCTCGGGAGGTTACTTGATGGGGGCATGACCAAAGCAAAAATGAAATAGGGAAGCGTTCTTTTTATAATTAATTTATTTTAAATCAATATATTTAAAATCTATTATATGCAATTTCATTTTATTATCAGGTCATGCCCATCAATTATAACATACAAGATATTGACAAAATCATCATGTGTAAGTTATGATGTTCTAAGGGAAAATATGTAAGAAGAAGAAGCACAGTTCTGATATTAAAGAATGTCCAGTTAGCTTTTTAATCAATTCAACAAATTCTCTTTTCACACAAATTAGATTGCATTTACACATGACCTAGAATCAAAGTGGAGATTTGTTGATTAGCATCAAACTAATTCTTGCAAGCTAAATTCTTATGTAAGTTAGATTGCCATCAAGTAAAGAGTTCCCATCTCAGTTCCAGGTTGCATGTGAAGCCATTCGACGCAAAGGAATCAAAGCAGGGACTTTCTAATTAGTGGCAATCTGATGCTTCATTTCGCTTATGTTGATATAATATACTCAAAAGAAAGTTGGCCTTCATTTATGACTTAGTAGATCAATAGGATCTCTTAGTCACATGCCATGGCAACAGCAGAAAAGAAGAATCAGTAACTCCAGTAGGGTCCAGAAGGCTACAATAATCATTAAAACATGGTTTTACTGGAGGAGTGATAGTCCTGATAAAGACATAGAGCATTCACGATAAGGTATTCCCTGGCACCAAGATATACTAAAGAAGGTATAATGATGTATTTGGAATTTTAAAAAAGAAAATAAATGATTAAAAGATACTACAGCTGAATTAAAAAAAAAAAACACTAATCCAGTTAATATTGGTGGAAACAATTACCATATTTGTCAGTGTATAAGATGGACAGGAGTATAAGATGCACCCTGTTATTACCCAAATAACCCACTTTAGGCCACTATATACAGTAGAAGACACACTCCATTTTCCAGTGTATTTTAAAGAGAAAAAGATGAGTCTTATATGCCAGCAAATATGGTACTTAAAAGGTGTACAGTAGAACCTCGAGATACAAAGGGTTCTATTTATGAAAAAATTGAGATATGGATGGAAATCTCATGGGGAAACCAATTAGACATATTATTTTAATACTTTTAAAAACTACATTCTAGCCTTTGTGGCGCACACTGCTTACATTTCTTTTGTGCCGGCATGTTGCGGCAATTGGCTGTTTTTCCAGGTTTTTGCACAGCCACTGCCACTTCCCATGGAGGTGGGAGCCTTTTTGGAGCATAATTGTTCTGGTTTGGGACTTTTCATTGGCTTCTTGGCTGATCTTTGGCAGCTAGAGCAGCCATGGGCTACTTCCTCGTTCTGCGTGGTCATCCCAGGTGCTGACATAAGCTCCGCCCAGCACCAGAGGATGACTTCCTATATATATATAATGTGTTCCACAGGATTGCTCTTTAAGCGAGTTTGCTCTTTAAGCGAAACACCATTGAAAGTGACCACTTGTGGGGGGAGGGGAATTGCGAACCCCGATTTATTTGTTAAGTGAGTTTTTGGTTGCTTTTATTTGTTAAGTGAAGCAAACATTGCAAGAAAATTCTGCTCTTTATGCGAGTTACTCTTTAAGCGAGGCACTCTTTATGCGAAGTTTGACTATATACAGTAGTACCTCACTTAAAGAGCATAATGCGTTCCGCAGGACTACTCTGTAAGCGAGTTTGCTCTTTAAGCAAAACACCATTGTAAGTGGCCAAATGTGACTTCTGGCGGGGGGAGGGATTGTGAAGACCAATTTAGTTGTTAAGCGAGTTTTTGGTTGGTTTTACTCGTTAAGCGAGTAAATTCTGCTCTTTAAAAGTTACTCTCTAAGTGAGGTGCTCTCTATGTGAGGTGTTGTTGTTGTTGTTGTTTTTCAGTCGCACAGTCGATTCCGACCCTCTGCGACCCCATGGACCACTGTCCGCCAGGCACTCCTGTCCTCCACCATCTCCCTCAACTCGCTCAGCTCTGTGCCCATTGTCTCTACAATACCATCTAGCCATCTCGTTTTGGGCCGTCCCCTTCTTCTTTTGCCCTCGACCTTTCCAAGCATCAAGGGTTTCTCAAGTGAATCTTCTCTTCTCATTTGATGTCCAAAGTACTTTAGCTTTATCTTTATTATTTGACCTTCTAAGGAGCAGTTAGGGTTGATTTCTTCTATGATTGACCTATTTGTTCTCCTCGCTGTCCAGGGGACTCTCAAAACTCTCCTCCAACACCACATCTCAAAGGCGTCTATTCTTCTGCGCTCAGCTTTCCTAACGGTCCAGCTCTCACAACCATACATTGCCACAGGGAATACCGTTGCTTTGACTATGCGAATCTTTGTTTGCAATTTGATGTCTCTACTTTTCACTATGCTCCCCAGGTTTCTCAGAGGTTTTACTGTATAATAAAACCTCGGTTTATGAATGGCTAGGTTAAGATAAAAATCGCATAACAAAAGGAAATCCAGATAAAATATTGGCTCGGTTGATATATAGCAAATGCTGAAAATCCCCCCCTTCCCTTAGCAGCCTATTTTTGGAGTCTAATCCTGCAATTACCATAGTTAGCCACTAGAGGATGCTGTCAGAAATATGCATTGAAAACCTTCCAGAGCTCAGAAAAAAAGTGGAGGGGAGAAAAGTATTTTTTTTCTGTTCAAAACTCTTTCTGAAGTGCACTTTGGATTTTTTTGCCATGTTTTGCCACTTTAGAAAGAGTTTTGAACAGAAAAAATACCTTTAAAAATAAATAAATTCTGAGCTCTGGAACACATTATTTGGTTTCAATGCATTCCTATGGGAAACCACATTTCAGTTAAAGTAATCTTTACTGTACGAACTAGTAATATTCACCCATCCAGGTTATCCTGCTATGGTAGAGTAGACCATACTGTCAGCAATTCAATGCCAATTGTCAGGCGGCAGTTAACTAACCTGATCACCCTGAGAACTAACAACATTGGGTAGAGAAGTCTGCAGGGAAGAGTGATGGTCCCCAAGTGGATTAAATCCCACTTGAATTCATCTTGATGGAGGGCAGCAGCTTCATCAATACTGGCCTGGGGCCGAGGAGGACTTTGTGTGCCAAAAGGGCTCAGGACCTGAAAGTGACTAGTAGAACTGGATCAGAGGTACTATGAGTGTCATGCAGCGATATGGAAGGCAAATGGAAGGCCACTGCATTATATTCACAGGATTGTCTTCACGGCTGATGGCCATGATGATTGCTAATACAGTATTTGGAATCGGATACGGGACAAGAAGAAGAATATTCACCTGAATGAGGACTGTAAGGACAGGTTGTATATCACTTATTTCCTGTCATGGATAACTAAAGGAATTATTTTGTGATGACAGAACAGTACCAGTTTAAAAAAAGGGTAAGTTTAATTAGAAAAGTTGTGCGTCATGCCCTTAGTCATGAGTAATGAACTTTTTTTTTGAAGTTGCAGATTTGATGGAACATGTTAGGTGGTTTGTTGACTGTCAGGTTTGCTTAGACAAAAGGTTTTTTTTTCTGATTTTTTTTGGTGGGGAGGGGAGAGTCACCATTTACTGTAGGAAACATTCTGAAATTTCACTCTCACAATATCATTCTTTTACTATTCAAACAATTTTTCCTATGATTGAGATGAGTTCACTATTTACATTTTTAGAAATGATGTTGTTTTTAAAAAAAAACAACCCATGGGTTCTCAGCATGTATGTTTTAAGATCAGCAATGTGAAATGTTGTAGATGAATAGCATAACTTTTTGGATATTTAAGAATTATCTCGAAAGATTCAAAACAGAAACAGCTTAAGCCTTATCTACCTGAAGGAGCATTTACTCTGTGATATTTCTCAATGGTTAACTTCTCCTTTTGAATTTTTCATTCCTTGTCTGATGAAGTGGACTTGATCCACGAAAGCTAACAGTGAAAATATAGCAGTTAGTCTTTAAAGTGCTACTGTGTTTTTTATTTTTATTTTACTTTATTGTGTTTATTTTGTTTTGTTTTGTTTTCTGAGATGCCTTCTCCTTTTGAGGCTCTCCATTGTCTATCTGCAATGAAGCATGGAGCAATTAGCAAAACAAAACAACTCTTCATAGTGACCTACCAACTACAGAATAGGTCTTCCAAGAAGATCCATCTGGTGCCCAAATCATATTAAACATCAAGCTAAGATGTTAAACATCAAGCTCTTCAGCCAGCATTTAATCTTTAATTCATTTATTTTATTATCAGTTTTACTGCTGGCTCAATAGCTCAGTATTTTAACATTTGAGTAATTTAACTGTTTTTCTTGTTTTACGGATTATTTAGGACTTTTTAAATTACTATTTTAAACTTTGCTTATAGGAGTTGCCATTTGAGTGATATATAAATTTAATAAATAAGAAAATTAATTATAAATGAAACTTTATATCTAACTCATCTGTTATTGCTCCTTATTGTTTTAAAAAGGTTTCCAGTGACTTAGTCCTAAATATTAACAATGACAACAGATGATGATGTGATGTCAAATAAAATCTGACATATGGTGACCCTTTCCAGAGTTTTCTAAGTAGAGAATATATTGAACTGATTTACCATTTCCTTCTTTTGGGTGTGTCTTTGAACTGTACAGCTTGCCCATGGCCACACAGATTGGCTCTTCTAGGATGCACAGTGATGAACTGATCACCTAACCTCTAGCTCCCAAGCCAGATACCTAAACCAGTGAAACACCTAGCCATCCCTGAATTAATATAGTCCTATTTTCTATCTATAGGAAAGTTCTATCAACATCTGTCTGGCTGGACATCCTGCTATGGTAATGGAGTAGAACGTACAGCCAGTGACTCAACGCTAAGTGTTGGGTGGCGGTAAATACAGTAAGACCTCGAGATATAAAATTAATTCATTCCTTGAGGTTTTTCATATCTCAAAAAATTCATATCTCAAAATGCAGTTTCCCATAGGAATGCATTGAAAAGCAAATAATCTGTTCTAGAGCTCAGAAAAAGCAAAAACAAACAAAAACATATATTTTTTCTGTTCAAAACTCTTCATAAAGTGTACTGTGGAATTTTTTGCTGTGTTTTGGCCACTTTATACAGATATTTGAACAGGTAAAAGACTTTTTTGGCTTTTTTCTGAGCTCTGGAATGGTAGTGGGCCAGGATACTTAAGAGACTGCCTCACCCCAAGAACATCTGTCCATCCCACCAGAACGGACCGGAGAGGCTCTCTAGTTGTTCCATCAGCCAGAGAGATGCATCTCTCTGCCACCAGAAGTGGGTCTTCTCTGTGCCCGCTCCGGCCCTATGGAACCTCCTGCCAACTGAGCTACGTCTCCAGATGGAGTTACTGCCCTCTAGGAAGAATATAAAAACATGGCTGGTGGGGCAGGAATGGGGTACTGGCTGCACAACGACCCCAGCTCGCTGGTTGGTTTGAGCTCCCCCTCTCCCTTAACCTTTTAATCTTCTAGACTTAGTTTTAATCTGCTCTGTCATTTTAATTCATTGATCATTTAAAAAAAAAACCTTTGTGATAAGGACGGTGGAGGCAAGTTTTGGGCAGAACTTAAGCCTCTAGTCTGGACCTGCATGTTGATGGTCATCTTTCTAGTCACCAAAGATTTCCTGGGAAATATGTATACTCAGATACGAGTAGCAGCCGACAACGATCAATTCAGTGGATCTATTCTAGTTTGAAGTAATCATTAGATTTTACCTAATAATCATGGTCAAGAGATAATTTTTTTAATATATATTTAATCATGCATCCCTTTTTGCTCCCAGAGTTACAAAATGTATTTATGTTTCCTCCTTTGTTTTATAGGTTTTGCCAGGCATTCTGCAGAAGCATTGCTGTATTTTACCTGACAGGAATACAGGTAAACTAAGATTTCCTTCTTTCTATTATGTTCTATTATTTTGGTCATCTCCAAATGAAGCCTCCAGCTGTGTTGAACTACAGCTTCAATGGCTTTGCTGATTTTCTCTGATGTACAGGGGACCAAGTTGGAGAATACTGTATTTTATTTTTACCTGAGAGAAAGAATTACAGAAATTATACATTACTCTATGAACTTCACTTGAAACACCCATACTAAAATTCCTGAGAACAAAAGGAGGGCAATACCTCCCTGCTGCACTCAAGCTATTTGAAGCCAAAATCCTCCAGTATTCAGTATGCATGCGTCAAATGGTGCTTTGATGCATGCACACTGACAAGCAGTCATTTTGGGCTGCAAGGAAGGGCGGCCATAGAGGTGACTGAATCAGTTGCCTCCAAAAAAAGTAAACATCCTGGGTGGTCTCCCGGGAGGGTTACTACCGCCCCCCTGGGAGACCACCCTGGATTTTTACTACCGGTTCAGTAGAACCGGTCTGAACCAGCTGCTGCCCACCACTGGATTTATAGATTTCCTGGCTTTTCTGTTCCCATAAATGGCTCTATTTCTCTGTGTGGAGCTGGAGCTGATGTTGACGTATGTCTTACAATTAGGTGAGAGAAGTAATTTGAATTGGCATAATTTTAACTGTTCATATTCAGTTTTAAGAATGTCTAGAATCCATTTATATTCTTACTCCAGTGGCATACATTTCAGTGGCAAATTGATGCAAATTAATGTAGCATTTTCTACTATCTTATGTATAACTGCTATCAAAGAATATTCTGCCAAAAGTATGTCCTTACATTTAATTTGAATCCTGGGTTTAGACTTACATGTAAGGGAGTTTCTCTAACTTGTTTACTACTAGTTTACTGACTGAAAAAGTGATCTTTCCCCTCCCACATTTGAAGCAGGAACATTATATTGTCAGGCTGTTATAACAGTGAAAAGTGAGAGTGGAATATAATCTCTTGGCTGGCCTGAATGATAGGAGGAAAATCCAGCCTAATCATGGAGCTGGCATGCCAGACTTGGTTCTTAAAGATGTGATGAGTGGCCAATCATAGAGGTCCAACTTGCTGTGTTTCCATGTCATGCTCTGAAGCGGGAAAGGCTAGTGGGCAATCATACGTATTCTCTCTTGAACACTCTTGGGGTTTCTCCATTAAGCAGTAACCACTTAGCCACTTCATACTGTGGCCAACTGGCTACCCTCGTGCTAACTTTCTTTCAAGAATATACTGCGGAAATGGAGAAATATGACTGTAGGGAACTCATGAAAGGTGTCTGAAGTACATTCAAATCAATGTTCACAAAGTTAATTTTCTGCTGGGCCTCCCTCTTCAGTTAGGTCCCATAACCCAGAATCTCACTTAAGGTCACCTTCATTTCATTTAGCCCAGGGATTCTCAAACTGTGGCCCACGGGATGGATTCCACCCATGGCACCATTTCATGTGGCCCCCCACTGCCCCTACCATACTAGGAAGTGCCATGTGGTGGGGAAAAAAATTGATAGGCAAAGTTTCAAGGCACTCAAAAAGTAGAATTAAAAACACAGAAGGAATGTTAAGTAGTTTAATGGTCTCATGACTACATTTTTAGTAATAATTAATACTTGGTATTATTTTTAAAATACTAAGATAAGTAGTTGGTTGCTTACTCATGCCCTTAAACAAAGATTTTGTCAAACTCACTGAATTTACAATGAATCATTAAAATGAATTGTTTTTCTACCCCCTAGATTTCATCCCTACTTCCTAAGTTCTATATTTATTACAGCAAATAAAAATCTTCTCTCATCCTTGTGTACAAATGCAATTAAAATAAATAATTTAAAAAACACAACCCCACCAAAAATGCATTTTCAGTATCATAAACCAAGGAATGAAACAGATGCAATACAGAAGATGAAACCAACCTTAAAATGTCTTGATAAATAAAGATTTTGAGCTGATGCTGAAATAATATCAGTGTTAGAACTAGTGTTACAATTTGTAATCAGGGTGCCATGGTGTTCCACAGGTTAATTGGCAGAGTGTGATGGGATCCAGGACCCTGCTTAGGGTCCTCTGGAAAGTGCTGCCACAGAACATGCAATCTTACTCACTTTTAAGTGGACTTGCCATGCCTCCTTGTGCTTCAAATAGGTTGTCTGCAATCTATCTTGATTTATTATATCCTGAATTTGCCCAATTCAACTCTCCTTTCTTTGCAGCACCGAAGCCATGATAAAGAAAGTGATATATAGGGAGATGTGCTCCCTAAAATATGTAATGACTATTGGCTTTTGAAGATTGTAATCAGTACATTGAATTGAGCCTGGAAGCTAGCAGGCAACTTCTAGAGATGTGTATGCTAATTTCAAGCAAGAGTAATGAGCTGGTACTTGACTGCATGAATTGGCTGACCATTGCTTATAAGTACATGGTATATAGTGACAGCCTATTAACTCAGCATGTTATTTCTTCTTCTTAATCTGTAAAAAGACTGAAATTATTACCAGCAGTATGTGTATGTCCTGTTTATTATACAGCTGCAAAGGAGTGATGCAGTAAAGCCCTAAGTGTCTAGACATTATGTTGTCATTTGGGAGTTATCTCAGTTACGGTTTCTTTCCATTTGTCTGGTGTTGCCTATAAAACATGCCTTTTGTAAATAAAAGGCTGTTGGCCAAGATTAAAGAAAAGGAATGTTTAAATAATAATCATCTAGTTGTTATCAAGCTACTGGTTGGAAATCAGAGCACAAGTTTAATCTATTACAGTCACATTATGCTGAAAAGGAACCAATATTGATATTAACAAGAGCTAGTACAAGGGCAGTAAAGGATAATTTTTTTGTTGTTGTTCAGTCACACAGTCGATTCCGACCCTCTGTGACCCCATGGACCACCGTCCGCCAGGCACTACTGTCCTCCACCATCCCCCTTAACTCGCTCAGCTCTGTGCCCATTGTCTCCACAATACCATCTAGCCATCTCATCTTGGGCCGGCCCCTTCTTCTTTTGCTCTCGACCTTTCCAAACATCAAGGCTTTCTCAAGTGAATCCTCTCTTCTCATTTGATGTCCAAATAACTTTAGCTTCATCTTTATTATTTGACTTTCTAAGGAATAAAGGATAATGGATAGGGGCAATTCTGGAAACAGGACAGGAACTAAAAGCATACTGTCTTTTGAAAGAGTTGGGTTTGGTTTCATCAAAGCTTCATGTATAAAAGTGCATCAGGTCCTATATATTGGCAATATAATGAAATAAAAGTACAACTATGGTTTCAGAATCTCATTGTGTTTTGCCTTTCTTAACTTTAAGTACAAAATCATACATAAAATTTTCATAACATGTATGTGTAATACTGATCTTTATTTTTATCCCTAGTTCATCAAACAATTCCTAGTCTTTACTGATTTATAATACTTCTAAACAAACAACCTTAAAGGCCAGATGAGTAGCATATGTATGTGTAGATTTGGACATTGCTGGAACAGTTAAGCAGACACTTAGGAATGCTTCTGAGAATACTTTGTTATGGCAACACTATAGCTAAAGCTCCTTAGAAAGATCTTAATGCAATACAGTTCTGATGTTATATCAACAAGACAGTACACTACATTTAAAATTGTTCAGTGCGTGTTTTTGTGTGTACCAGATTAAAAAAAAGAAGAGTACTGTATTATGAAATAAACATAAATCCAGTGTTTCCATGTAAACTTCAAATAATAGTTTTTCTTCTTGGTAATTGAGATTTCTGGCAAGCAACTCAAAAATTGTTAAGAAATATTCCTACTAGAAAGAAACTCTTAAACATTTGATCTGACCGAGAATGGTCTTTTTAATGTTCCTATCCAACCCTCCATTCAAATCCCAGAATAGTTTGCAATAGCAGGTAAAAAATTGAGACCAAAATATGCAAACACTACATATTAGTCAAGCAAGGGTCCCTGACCTTTTGAGTTAATGAGCATATCTGGAATGATCAAAACTTTATATTCATTCATTCATTCATTCATTATACTTTTGTATCACCCAATTTAGTGACTAGCACTATTCAGGGTGGTGAAACACAACAAGTATTCCCAATAATCATCCAACCCACATAAATCAAATACCATCCATACTGTAATATCAATAAAAACAGTGAATCCAGGCAGGCATATAAGTGAGTCAAACAGTGGCAGAAAATCTGATTAAACTTCCATTAGACAACCCCATTCATGGGAAGGATATTTTTACAGGTCTCTCCTTAAAAAGTTATATTTTATATGATGAATGCACACTCTTCCTCACTTGATCTGGGACCTCTCAGGTGTTCAATCCAAGGTGTATTATTCCAAAATCTCCTCTAGAACTCACCCAAAGCTCACGGCAAGGAATGTATGTTCACCATTCGTTCTCAGCCACGCCTGGCTGACCAAAACCCTGAGACTTATCTGTATACAGAGCCCAGCCAAGTTACTTTTTATGAGAGGTAAGGTAGCGTTCAAAAAGAGGCCAGTGGACTTACTGTCTGTTACCCCTGCATCCCAGTTCCAATGAACACACGTTGATTGAAGAAAATATGTTTTATTGAAGTTGTAGCATGATTCTTGTTGAATCAGGTTACAGATCTCAGCATAGAAAAATAACCTAATCAAAATTTCATTTTTAGAGAAAGGATGCTTTAAGACATGTCCTCCCCTAAATAAAAATAATCTATCTATCTGTTCTAAGTTACCATAATTAAGACTTCCAGAGATAAGGCCTGATTGGATGGCCTTTCTTCCTCATATTGATGTTTCCTTGTCGACCACCATTTTCAGATTCCGTTCTCTTTTCCAAGCCATGTGCTCATGGCGAATATCCAGGGAGAAAGGGCTTGTAGCGTTCGCCCAATCCCCCCCTCCTTCTAGGGTCTACATCTTCTCTGCCTCCGAATCACTTTATCTCTGCCACTCCCTCTATCAAACATTTTGCTTAATTCTCTCCAGGTATGAGCTAATTAGCAGACATCCAATCAAATCCCAGAGTTGGAGTAAACAACTCTGGCCCTGTTGATGAGGCCTGGCACCTCCTAGTCTGTTTCCATCCGGGCTCCAGGGAGTGAAAACAAACAAGTGGCCTTTTACTAGCACAAGAAGCCACATTTCTACTATAGACTAAAACATAATAAACTTCATTTTGGATATGTGAAGGACTTGGGGCATCATTTTATCACATTTTAAGCCTCTCTCTGGAGGGTCTCAGTCTGTATCTTGTTCCATAGTAGTGGAGCCACCACTGAGAAGGCATGATTCAATGTTGTCATTCACTCAACCTGTCTCAGATACCTTCACTATCATATGTATGTTGCTGCCCAAATGATAACCATCCCCAACACTCTGCATTAAGTTTGGGTTGCCACTTAAATTTGTGAAGAAGCCTTTGTTAACAGACACGACACTGTGATCAGATGCTGCTATTTCTGCCCAGGAGAAGCAGGCATAACTTCTCCCTCTTTCTCACACCCTTTCTCTTCAGAAAACAGACAGGGGAACTACACGGCTCAGTATATTTTTTTGTGTCAGAACTATTTGTATATGGTAGGCTAGCATCTTTGGGAAACAGGGAGTTCCAGCTGTAGGTTAAGTAACTCTTTGATTGACTTGTTTTCTATATGTAACAAATATATATGTCTCATGGATAACCATCCAAAGATATAATCTTCCAGTTACATTCTGAATTAGTGCTGTCTCAGGAGGCTCCCATGAGTGGCTTCTTGAAGGTAATTGATTTAATTACAGCAGAAAACAAATCCTCAGGCTGGCACTCAAGGAGTAAGTTTTAAGAGAGGTTTAGACACAGAGCTAGTTTTCATATTTAATCTTATTTTAGTCATGCTTAAGCCATGCATCTCATTTGAAATGTAGTCTTTTTCATCTTTGACTTCCAACTCACAGAACATTGTCATGAAGAAAGATAGTTGTACTTTGTGAGCTGATGATTTCCAGCCTGGTTTCTATGGAAATGTGGGAGTAAAGCAGTTGTTGACAGAAGTGATGGCAAGTAGCCTCTTAATTGTCATTTAATCCAGGAGATACTATTAACTACAGGGAAGAGGATCTTAAGAATGATAAGAATAATGAAATGACTAGGGTTGCCTTTCTTGTTATCTTTTACAATTTAGCCTTTCCCTGTGCTTTTGTTGCATCTAGTATTAATAAATAATATTCCATTGTCAAGGCTTCTAGCTAAGAGAAGATGATTTCCGTCCCTAAAAAAATGTATAATCTAAACTAGAAGCAGGAAAGCAACAGAATCAAAGAGAAACAAGAACAGAAGACAAATGTGAATGATATTGCACATAATACTGAGTTACAGTTGGGAGTGAAGTTTAAGAAGACAAGCAAAATATAATGTGGAAAAGTGACTTTGCAAAGTGATTTTAGAAGGAGAGATAGTGGAAGAGGCAGTACACAATTGACGAAATGGAACAGAAGTAATTCTTATCTATTTTATCCATTATACATGTTGGGTTGGTGAGACTTCTGCTACACTGTAAAATAAAACAAAAAATTAATTGCAATTAACTCTGTTAGTTGCATTAGGGCTAATGATTTTCTATATACAGTGAAGAGATGGGATTTCCTTTATTATTTTTTGTGAACTGGAAGATGTTATATAAACATATGACTCACATGACTGAAGCACTTTATTTCTAAAAAAAAAAACATTTTGCTGAGCAGATGATTCTGATATCCTCTTAATAAACTTTTACAGTAAAACCTCAAATAAAGAGTGCCTTGCTTAGAGACGTATTCACTTAAAGAGCAGAATTTTCTCTGAATGGTCATCTCACTTAACAACTAAAGCTGACCAAAAACTCGCTTAACAAATAAATCGGGGTTCACAATCCCCACCACCAGAAGTCACAATTGGTCACTTACAATGTTGTTTCGCTTAAAGAGCAAACTCACTTAAAGAGCAATCTCGTGGAACACATTATGCTCTTTAAGTGAGGTACCACTGTACTGTATATGAATTAAATAATTGAATCCAGGAGATACTATTCTCTGGGGCTGGATTTTTATAAAACCATCCATGTATGAGAGGCAGGCATGAAGTGTAAATGGCTATGTTGCTTTATCAGAAGTCAGAATAACCCCAACCATTATCACTAGTCAGTGGAAGGAAACATAGAACTAGAAGGTGTTATAGGTTCTCTCCCTGTCATATTTTCTTATTACTATCAATTGTATCTGTTTGTTAAATGCATTTTTTAAATTATGTGCATGCATGTTTTCCCCCTCATCTTTGTTGACAGTGGCATTTACTGTAATTCCATCCTGCTTGGTTCCTTACTAGATGGTATAATTCTATTATTTCATGACCATCACAGTTGGTGAGAGCCAGATCTGCTTTGCTTTATTTTTAAAATTATTGCTATATTTTTATATTAATGTAAAGTTTATTATGATGTTCAAATTCTACCTTATATCTGAGATCTCACAGAAAAGTATAGAAAATAAAAAAGCTTTTTAAAACATTTATAGAACAATTGAAAATCAGCACTTTGAAGCATAAAATAAAGAGATCCCTATACAGTCAAACCTCGCATAAAGAGCGCCTCGCTTAAAGAGTAACTCACTTAAAGAGCAGAATTTTCTCTGAATGTTCGCTTCGCTTAACAAATAAAACCAACCAAAAACTCACTTAACAAATAAATCAGGGTTCACAATCCCCCCACAATTGGTCATTTACAATGGTGTTTCGCTTAAAGAGCAAACTCGCTTAAAGAGCAACCCTGTGGAACGCATTGTGCTCTTTAAGCGAGGTACAACTGTATATCGATTAGGTATTTGACAAAGATTGAAATGAAAGGTTTCTACCTCATGGGGCATGTAGCCAAATAGACAAAAAAAAAAGTGGCAGGTAGAGTCTAAGGACATTACCGGCAGGGATTTAGTGCATGAATTCAATGTGTTGAATTATGCTCATTAGTTCATATATTTCTTTTATTTCATCCATTAGTTAAGGGTGATGTTTCAAATGGGAGAAAATAAAGACATTATGTTCATAAAATTAAGATTTTCACAAAATGTTCATAAAATCTAAGGTTTTCTGAGCTACGGTAAAGGTCACCCTTGATCAAAAGCTAGTCATATCCGACTCTAGGTTTCAGTGCTCATCTCTGTTTATAGCCAAAGAGCCAGCGCTGTCTGTGTCTGGAGACATTTCCATGGACATGTGGCAGGCATGGAATGCTGTTTACCTTCCCACCAAAGTAGTCCCTATTTATCTTCTTGCAATTTCTTGCTTTTGAACTGCTACGTTGTGTTAACCCAAAATCAGAAATTCCAATTTCATTTGTGTTTATTTTTTTATATTTTATTTTTCAATAAAGATGCTTTTAACCTTTATTTTCCATTCTCCCCAACTCTACCCAATATGCTCATGTGTCCATAAGTAGCCCACTGTACACACAACAATTCACCACAGGTGAATAACTGCAAAGGATCTATTTTTAATAAACATTTCAGTAGTCAAACCGCAAAATAAAAGAGTTTTTCCTTCATGATTCCTTGAAAGCAGTTCTTCAATAAGAGGGAAAGACAAAAGGGAAAGTGGTTATGACTTCAAAGGAGAAACTTGCTACAGTGTATCCATTCTCACAACAATGTATCTATTCTGGCGTGGAGAGATACTTTTTTTGAAGGAAAGAAGGTAAGAAAGAATGTGTGGGTTTTTTTTTTTTTGTTTTAAACCTCCATAGAAAATGTTTTTGAAGTCCAATCCAAATTGTATAAGTGTCACAAGAAAAGTTATTATGTCCTCTATCAATCACACTTTGGATCACTTTGATCGGTTGATTGGTTTGGTTGCAGGCACACCACCAATTGACCTCCCCCAATGTCATTTTTATGAGTCATGTTTTTCCTTGTTGTTGATTCCTGCTTTGGTGTCGTTCTTCTCCACATGTTGTGTTCAAAGTGTATCCACCTCGGGAAGTTGTCATATTCAGTTTCTAACATAGTTTTCCCTTTTATTTTTGTGTTTTTGTGACCTCATTTGAGTGTTTTTTTGTAAAATGCTTCATAGTTTATTTTCCGAAGTCCAATTTCAAATGTAATAGTGTCACCACAAAGGTTATTCTTTCCTCTTTCAAACGCACTTTGGGCCACCTGAATCAGTTGTGTGGTTTGGTTGCTGGGCCATCAGAAACTGACCCCCCAATGAAGATTGCATTTTTTTCAAGCCAACTTTTGGAAGCAATGACGTTGTTGCTTTGTATTTTTGGCCAATGGCTCTTTAAATTTCTGAAAGTCGCTGAGACGAGCTTTCAGCTGATGTAAGCATTATTTTTGTGGGTGCTTTGAGTTTGTGGCGGCAGCTCATCAAAAAGTACTTGATTTTTGTTACATCGCAAAAGCTGCCAGACCACTCAAATGAAATGTAAGACATTCATAGAATTCACGTCAAAAGAGAACTGAACAAGTAGAGAAAAATAGAGGCACATTTTAAGAGAGGGAGAGGATCCTAATGCATTAGTTCTATGTACTTAAGCTTAACAACAGGGAAGCAGGGTCAGGTAGCCTTCCAAAAATTGTTGAACTACATTTAGTTCTCTCGACATTATTGAAGTATAACTTACATCAATTCTAGATTCAGGATTGCAGTGAGTTATTATGGGATCTGCAATCTGACTAATGTGCCTTGAATTCCACACATCTGTAGTAGAGGTGTTCTGGGAACAGTTGTTCTGGTATTTCACAGTCAGAGTTAACCTCCCACCCCCTTGGTAAGAGGGGATACAGATGAAAAATCTGAATCTTAGAATCCTAAACTAGTGAAAAATAACCATTCCCCTCTCTAATGAGCAATACTAGCCCAGTCTTCCTGATGCGTGGACATATTTCTCCTCTCCTGGTCTGTATCTTGTCCCTGTTGGGATTGAATATTGAATGTTCAAAACTTAACTAGTTTGGTGTTGTTTTCTTAGTGTTGTTTCTCAGAGCCAGCTAAGCATGTGATGGCTATAGTTTTCCAGCAAAAACAGCTCATGGGTAGGGGCATTGTTTGTAGTGGTGAGAAGTTGAAATCTTCATCTTGGATAGGGCTTGTCCTCGCTTGCAGAGCAAAACACTTGGAAGCTAGCACAGGAAGGCTAAACCTGAGATAAAGTGGTCATAGGAAGAGAGAAACTCAGGTTCTGTCAGTTCTCAGAACTGGAGTGATAAGGAAAACTGTTATGAAAGGTTCATCAGTTAGTTGGTTGGACTCTCGAGAAATGTGTATATGATGGAACAGTGCACCAGTCACAGACCATATGGAATAAAAACATGGCAAAATATTTTAAAATATGGCATTTTCTCCAATGAATCTTTATTCTCCTCTCCCAAACAGGCTTTTGAACCTGACCCATTTTAATCAGACTCTTACTCAAAGTGTCCCTTCTCTTTCCTTGAAAGGCAGTAAAGGTTCCCATTACAGTAAAACCTCACATAAAGAGTGCCTCGCTTAGAGACTAACTTGCTTAAAGGGCAGAATTTTCTCTGAATGGTTGCCTCACTTAACAACTAAAACCAGCCAAAAACTTGTTTAACAACTAAATTGGGGTTCACAATCCCCCCCCCCGAAGTCACAACTGGTCACTTACAATGGTGTTTCATTTAAAGAGCAAACTCGCTTAAAGAGCAATCCTGTGGAACGCATTATGGTCTTTAAGCGAGGTACCACTGTACTGACCCTGATCCTCCTATATATACTGTATATATATAAAACTAATATATACTCTCAGCTACACAAGTTGCATCAATTAACATTCTATAGCCTGTGTTGATGCTGATTAACTACAACACTAAATGAAGATGGGAACTGGGAAGAATGATTAATGTTTTATTTAAAAGCCACTGTTTGTTTGCTTGGTGGTTCAGTTTAATTTGTAAATACATACCAAGGCAGTATATAAATCATACTGAAGCATCTCCTTTATATGGCTAGGATTTTGACAAGCAATTTGAGGGAACATAACATTCCAACACTTAGCCTAAAACATAACATGTCACATTCTGTAGTAGACTCTTTGGAGAAAAGGAGGAGTTTTTAAAATGTGTGCATTACTTTTTAGAAGAAAATGTTTCCCAGAATAGCTTCCAGCTATCAAGATACAGTACAAATGATGGCAAGATTTAACCATAGTAAAAATTCAATAGAAAAAAAGTAGTACAGTAAAACCTCAGATAACAGTAAAACCTGGTTCCACAAGTCTTGGTGTTATACGATTTTTAGTGTTATCCGATGCATGTTAAAATCCTATGGGATCCATAGAGATACATTGTAACCACACAGGCTTTAGCGGTTGTTATCTGATGCATCCCATAGGATCTTAATGTTATCCGATGCAATTCTTCCTCCCAGATTGCTTAATGTTATGCGATTTTAGTGTTATTCGATACTAATGTTATCTGAGGTATTACTGTACTGTACTAGCTATAACACTACAAATACACAGAAAATGGAATGACGGAGTGGTTTGGAATAGGAAAAGGAGTAAGGCAAGGCTGCATTTTGTCACCCTCCTTATTCAACTTATACACAGAACACATAATGCGCAATGCAGGAATGGAGGAATCACAATTTGGGATCAAAATTGCTGGGAGAAACATCAACAATTTGAGATATGCAGATGATACCACCCTAATGGCAGAAAGTGAGGAGGACCTAAAGAAGCTCCTGATTAGGTTGAAAGAATAAAGTGAAAAAGCTGGCTTGAGACTCAATATCAAGAAAACCAAGATAATGGCAGCAGGCCCTATCAGTCCCTGGAAAATAGATGGGGAAGAAGTAGAAGCAGTGACAGATTTTACTTTCCTAGGATCAAAGGTCACTGCAGATGGTGATTGCAGCCATGAAATAAAGAGGCGACTGATTCTTGGGAGGCAAGCGATGAGAAACCTGGGGAACATAGTGAAAAGTAGAGACATTAAATTGCAAACAAAGATTCGCATAGTCAAAGCAATGGTATTCCCTGTGGCAATGTATGGTTGTGAGAGCTGGACCATTAGGAAAGCTGAGCGCAGAAAAATAGATGCCTTTGAGATGTGGTGTTGGAGGAGAGTTTTGAGAGTCCCCTGGACAGCGAGGAGAACAAATAGGTCAATCTTAGAAGAAATCAACCCTGACTGCTCCTTAGAAGGTCAAATAATAAAGATGAAGCTAAAGTACTTTGGACATCAAATGAGAAGAGAGGATTCACTTGAGAAAGCCTTGATGTTTGGAAGGGTCGAGGGCAAAAGAAGAAGGGGACAGCCCAAGATGAGATGGCTAGATGGTATTGTGGAGATAATGGGCACAGAGCTGAGCGAGTTGAGGGGGATGGTGGCGGACAGGAGTGCCTGGCGGACAGTGGTCCATGGGGTCGCAGAGGGTCGGAATCGACTGTGCGACTGAACAACAAAGTAATATAATTAAAATGCTGTAAATAATTACAGCAAAAATAAATTCAGATATTCAAGAACCTAGTAAAATCATTTTTGAAAACAAAAGCCACAGGTCTCTACACACTCACTTGCGATTTACCTCTGAGTAAACAATCATAGACTTGTGCTGAATGCGAGAAAGCACAAGAGAAAGCGCTTATAAGGCAGGATTTCTGTAACATCCCTGGTAATGTCATACTTCTCTGACATCTCTTTGGATAGGATTCATTTTCTACCTTTATTTCTGCACTGCAGGAGAAGATGGTAATGCCTCATGGGGTACAATGTAGGTGAAGCAGACTTTCTTTTTCAGTTCCACGTAAAATGTAAACAAAACAGATACCCTGGGATGGATGGTCACAGGAGAGTTATACCCATGCTGCTTTGATCTTTGGTTGACATTTGGCCTGAATTTTATTTCATAGCCACAATAAGCTTTCTATGGCCCTTATCCTTACGTGACTTTATAACTGGCCAGAATATCCATGTAGGTTTCTGCTAAGAATGGGAGACATCTGTCACTGAGTACTGACTGCCTTATTACACGTGTCCCTTACAAATATTGCACCCATTTGTCAATGTCTCATAGTCTAGGAGATTTAACAGATGGGCTGGGAGGGAAGGGGCGATTCAGCTCAATAACTTGTGTCAATGTGGGTGGGAGTCTAGCATTTGAAACCTGTCTTGATAATGTACTTTCATTGTGAGTCTTTGACTAATACTCTTTATATGATAATTAAAAATAAAACACAACTGAGCTTGCCATGGGTTTCTTTTTTTGCAGTAAATGTGGATTACTTGGTGTTGTTCTCTAGATGCTGAGATGGAATTCATATCACAGAAATAATACATTGAATCAAACTTCTCTCATATGTGGCCATCTGATGCGTTGGACTCTAGCTCCTACCAAACCTGTCAGGACAACCAATGGCAGCCAATAGGAACTGTAGACTCATGATATTCAGAGGACATAGCATTTCAAAAGTCTGCAATATATTGTCATTTAAGGTCATCCTTGCTTGAAAGCCAGTTGTATCTGACTCTAAGGTGTGGTGCTCAACTCTGTTTATAGCCAAAGAATGAGTGCTGTCTACATCTTCAGATATTTCTGTGGTCATGTGGCAGGCATAACTAGAGACCAGATTGTACAGAATGCTGTTACCTTCTCACCAAAGCAGTACTTATTTATCTGCTTGCAATTTCTTGCTTTCAAACTGCTAGATTGGCAGGAGCTGGGACAGAAATGGGAGCTCACTTTGTTGTGCAGCACTCAGGTCTTGAACTGCTGACCTGCCAACCTTCCAGTTGGCTACTTCAGTGCCTTAACCACCAAGCCACCATAGTCCTTGCCAATTGTCATTTACACACCATTTAGTGAGTAAATCACATATTCAGGAATTGATATTATGAGGGTTAAGAAACAGTGACGAAGATCCAGTAGTAAGTTGCAACTAGAGTAGGTCCATGGTATCAGTGGGAATTTAGTGAACTAACTTTTCTATCAGTTCCACTGATTTAGTGGGCCTATGGTAGTTGCAGTTTAGGCTGTGATTAGGGTGTAGTTACATGCTTTTAAAAACTCGCCTCAGAGTTAACACTGGTGAAAATGATTCAAATTTACTCATTTACATGGCACACATGCTCTCTCACATTACATGTATGTCTGAAATGGTCTTGAGGAGGTTGTTTATTTTAAATTGATAGTGGTGTTGCATTAAATTGTACTGATTTGGAGGGTGTGTCCATGTCAGTCATTAGGAAAGGCAGGGGACGTGGATTTGTGATGGTGGGGTGGAGACTCAGGGAAGAGGGAGATGAAAAAACAAAGCTGCATTTTATAGGATGACCCACCTATAAAACAAGGAAAACAGGCACAGTATAAGGCAAACAGGTGGACACATTGCAAGGATAGAACCCTTTGCTCTAAAACTTTACTCGAGTCCCCATATTCAGGGTCCGCTGCTGTTGCCTGACCCACCAGAGGTTGTTGGGAATACCCACCTGGGTGCTCCCTGATGTAAATTTCATTGGTACAGGGTGAACATGTTCCCTGGAAGCTATTTCCATGCAGAAAGGCAGAGCAAAGGTGTGGGGAGAGGAAGTGGGGGTCTGCTTCAAATTGTGCATAGGAAGGCAGGGGGTTTGGAGGTGAGAAGGGAGAGGAAAGGAGGGAGATTTAAGAATACTTTAGTCATGGACAGGAACATTGATTCATATTCTATGTGAATGTAACCCAATCTGGAAAAGAATGCAGGTTTTGAAATCCCTGTTTTAATCATCTTCGCTTCTGGATTTCAACCACTATTTTTTTTTAAAAGGGCTTCTGAATCTACTCAGGTAGGAGCATAACAGATTCAAAGCAAAAAAAAGTCCCATTTTTCTCAATTTTGTCGTTCATGATAATTAACTGATCACAAACTCTGTGACAAATACAGCCCTACTCAACCAAAGAGCTTTTTGCTAATTTTTCTTAATAGTTACTTCCCATTCTTAATGGATAGAAAAATAGTTTTAATGGGAAGATCCTGAAGTCATTATCTCCTTCTAGAATGCAGAATATACAGTAGGTCAAAATCTGATACAGTACTCTGATGGCTGGTTAGAATACAGCTCATTGGGCTATTAAAATAATGCCTACAAATTATTTTAGCAGATTAATTTGGTTCTTCAGCCTGGCTTTCAATGTAGCTATGCAGTAGAAAACAGAGTCCATTTGATAGTTGCTAATTATTAAAAGCTGAGAAACAAAAGAGTTGGAATAATGGTCACATCTGAAAAGGGACAGTGATAAATTGCAGTTCCTGGCATCTGGGCTATTTAAAATTCATTATTGTGAAAAAGAACTGGGGATACTTATCTGTCTTTGAAAATTCAAGTTACTCCTGAGAAGATAAAAGAAGCAGGGCAGACTAATTTGAAGTTTTAATATGGTCAGAATTTACGGCAACCTTCCCCATGTGGTGCATTCATGATCCAGTTTATAATTCCTGGCTTACCCAGTCCCTCATATTGGCTTACCTGGCATTATGGTTTTTATAATCAAAAATATGTGAATGGTACTAGGTTTAAAAAGACCTATCTTTATATAACTTGCTTTCAAGGACTCAGAATGTTTTACATTGTTCTTTTAACAATGCGGTAAAGTAACCCAATATACAAGGGCCTGGAAAGATCAGATATTAGCTTTCCTAATTGCACTTATGAAGTTTACTACTGAAATAAGATTTCAGTCAGCAGTTTTTGCCACACATATTTGACACACTGTAACAGATGTAGAGTTTTGAACAAAGAAAATATGTTATTGCGTCCCCCCTTTTTTCTGAGCTCTGGAACCCATTATTTAATTTTCAGTACATTTCTATGGGAAATTACATTTTGAGATACAAATTTTTCAATATAGGAAAAATCTTGAGGAATGAATTAATTTTGTATCTCGAGGTATCACTGTACAGACAGTTCCAAGTAAAGTTGTCCTCTGTAGAGTCAGAACACTGAAGTCCATAAATCAAAATTTTCCAAGTCCTTGGCAGTTCTATTTATTTATATATCCTTGATTGACCAGACTATCAAAGGATAAGTTCCTGCTTGTCGCAACTTGTTTTCCATTTGATTTGTTGCTGTGCTCGTCTTTTCTAGATTTGACCAAAACTTTTCACGATTGAGTCATCCCATCTTTTGAGGGGCCTGCCAAGGGGTCTTTTTACTCCTCTGGGATTCCATTTGGTGACTGCTGTTGTCCAACACTTGTCTGTCATTTGAGAGACGTGTCCAGCCCAGCACAATTTCCATTTGTGATATTCAGCAACAGCTTTGTTGATTTATTCTCTTATCTGGGCACAGGGGACATGGTCACAAAGTGTTATCTTTAGCATTGATCTTTCAATGGCTCCTACAGCTCTTGATAGTTCTTCTTCCTTGGCCTTTGTTAATGATCATGTTTCACTCCCATAGAGGACCGCAGGTAGTACTGTCAAATTAAAAAGTTTGGTGTGTTGTTTCTTGTTGATTTTCTCATTTAGCAAGATTTCTTTGATGGAGTTAAATGTTGCCCATCCCGCTTTCGTTCTTCTGGCTAGTTCTGTTCTCTGCTGTTCATCCTAATCAGACAGCCAAGATAGTTGTAGTCTGTTTTCCTTTTTTGTTTAGATTCTATTCTACTTCATTCTATTTTATTGTAATTTCTTTTAAAAGCAATAAAAATTATTTTTTTAAAAAAATAAACAACCTAGGGGCAAGGCAGGCCCCCAGATGCACAGGACACTCAAAGAAACAATTAACCCCTCTTACAGAAATAAATACTAATTCAAAATAAAATATAATTACAGAAACAAATATTAATTTAAAATTAAACATACTTAAACAAAATAGCAGCCACAATCACAGTGCCCCCCAAAACCATGCAAAAAGGAGCTAAATAAACTCCTAACTCATACTGGCACTCAAAGAAATAATTAATCCCTCTTACCAAAATAAATTTTAAAAATAAAATTAATAATAATAAAAAATTCCCCAAGCCACTGAGGTTGCAAGGGACCTCCAAGGACTCCTTCAAGGAAACAGCCAGCAGCAGCTATGCCAAAGCCGCTGCCACTTTTCTGAAAAGAGGCCTGTTACAGGGTAACAGGACAGGCCTGTAAGATGGACCAATGAACAGGAACGCTAAGTAGGACATCCCTTGCTCTCACCTGCCCTCTCCTTGATGAAGGTGGACAACATCCCCCATTCATCCAGGCCACATAGGAGCCAAAGGTACAGGTGGCCTATTCTGTATTGAGGAAACTGGGTCTAATATGTCTGCTTTAAATGGGATACAACACCAGCCTAGGCCTGTACCATATGGTCCATGATGACTATGAATATGGAGGCAACAGAAGTAGATCCTGAAAGTAATGACATGATCCCACTTTTGCTAAACTATTTTCTGAGATGATTAAAACCATGCACCCAATTCAGAACTGGGTTAATTTTTTGGTTGAAAAATATTGCTTTACAGAAAGAGAATTTCCGAACACTTCCCTCAAGTTTTCATTTATTTCTTTATTTGTCCAACTTACATAGCTGCCCAGCTCTGACACAGAGAAGGCCCTCCTGGTGCTAGAGAGATGAGCCTCTCTAGCAGATGGCACAACAAGAGAGCCTCTCCGGTCTGCTTTGGTGGAATGGACAGATGTTCTCAGGGTGACATGGTCTCTTAAGTATCCTTACCCACTACCATGTAGGGCTTTCAAGATCATTACCAGCACCTTGAATTGCACCTGGAGGCACACCAGTGCAGCTCTCAAAACAGTGGAGAGGCACAGGCATAATGCCCGCACCCCATCACCACTTGGACAGCTGCATTCTGGACCAGTTGCAGCCTCTGAATGGTCTTCAAGGGCAGCCCCATGTAGAGTGCATTACAATAGTCCAGTCTGGAGGTGACCAGAGCATGCGTGACCATGAATAAGGAGTCCCGATCTAGGAGCGAGCGCAACTGGCATATAACACGAAGTTGTGAAAAAGCCCTCCTGGCCATGACAGCCACCTGCTCATTGAGCAGGAGTTGCAAGTCCAGGAGGACCCCCATGTTGTGCACTGGGTCTGTTTGGGGTAAGATAGCTCCATCCAGAACCAAAGATGATAGCTCCTGAGAGGGCCCCTGACCCATAGCCACTCAGTCTTGCCGGGATTCAGTTGTAGCCCGTTGTCCCCCATCCAGACCCCAATAGCCTCCAGACACCTGGATAGGACTCTGACTTCATCGCTTGGATCACATCGCTTGGATTACATCAAATGCCAAAGAAGTACTGGTATTGGTTAAGTTGGAAAATGCTTTAGATGTTGCTCACTCAGTTTTAGAAAATGGCAAGAACTTTCCACAAAAAAAAGTGATACAAGAAAGTAAAGCACAAAGTGTCAATACCATCACCATTTCTCTGTTTTGAATGGACATTACTCAAATTGAACATTGGGTTGTGAGTAGCTTGTGTTGAAGATCAGTTTGGAAAACAAATGCATTGGGGTCATTTGTCCTTCCATGACTTGAAAGACTGAATTATCTTCTAGTATGAAGTGCATCAGATAGGGCAGGGGTACCCAAACTTTTCAAGCCATGGGCCGGCCATGTGGTTCAGTGGGCCAGTCATATGGTTCATCCCATCAGAAGCAGAATTTAAATGTGCCTTGCAATCTGTGTTTTGCAACAGGATGAGATAGATTTTAGGCTGCCATTTTCTCTGCTTAAACCAGGGGTGTCCAAACTACATCCTATGGGCCAGATTTGCCCCCGATGCCAATTCATCTGGCCCACACCACCCTCATTGCTCCCAGAAGCGGAAGTAAAACTTCCAGGAGCAACAAAGGTGGCATGGACTGGATGAATTGATATCTGGAGCTGGACCCACCCCACGGGCCATAGTTTGGGCACCCCTGATATAGGGCAATATCAACTGAACTACTATCTATTCTACTTTGAATGACTATGTCAGCAAGCCCTTGATTTGGTGTTGAAGCGTTTACATGAAAGCAGTTTATTGAGAGAGCCAAGCCAAAGTATTCCTTATGAGCACAGCTTGCAGAGTCAACAAATGAATAAGTAAACAAAAACTATTGTAGAGATCCAACATACAGTCTTAATAATCTCCAGCACAATTGTGATGCATGATGTGAATGTTGTGATTTTAGACTATAAAGTGTAGGCCTTATGTTTAAATGGAATTTGTAAAATACCTCACCCAAATTGAGGTCATATTTCAATAGATGAAATTTGTGTTTTCTTCACTTGAGTACAAGAGTTGAACACACCTGTTGATCTCATGCAAGATGAATCTATTTTTAGGTACTTTATTTGTTCTGCCTTATGCCTTCCAG
Source organism: Furcifer pardalis (assembly GCA_030440675.1). NCBI lineage: Eukaryota > Metazoa > Chordata > Lepidosauria > Squamata > Chamaeleonidae > Furcifer > Furcifer pardalis. Next base: position 34,997,895 of record CP126890.1, on the reverse strand, counting down.
AGGGTGCAATGAAAGCTGTCTCAGTAGTTCAGAAACTCCACATGGAGCATGACAGGTCTGTTGAATCTTCCTCTGAGATTATCATTACATTCACAAAGACCTTTCTGCATTAAATCCTGCCTCTGTAGATGTACCAATTGATTTTGTCCCAAAGACTCCATTTGATGTGATACATGAAAATCTTTTTGGAGCTATTACTTTTTGGGCCCCAAACCTATTGCTAGTTATTGGTCGAAGCCTTCCTCTTTAAAGAACATTTGGACCAAGAACGACTGAATCTAGATCTTCTTCCTAAAGCCTTGCATTCAGTCACAACTTTGACAATAGAATCACAGTTAGTGGAATACTGCTTCACTGATCACTTGGCAACTTTCCTGGTCACTCCATTTCCAGAATAAATGACTACTGGGTCACTGGGCTTCTCCATACCTCTATGTAGCTATCCCTTACAAGCGTGATGGAATGAGCTCCCAACTCTGTCCCAGCTCCTGCCAATCTAGCAGTTTGAAAGCAAGAAATTTGCCACATGTCCATGGAAATGTCTGCAGATGTAGACAGTGCTGGCTCTTTGGCTGTAAACAGAGATGAACACTGAACCCTAGAGTTGGATATGACTGGCTTTCAACCAATGGCAACCTTTACTATGATTAGGTTTTTCCTAACTGCTGGAAAAAAGAGCTTGAGTTGGCCAGTTTAAATTCTATCCTGTACCTTTTAGCAATGCGACAGAGGAGGCGTGTGTGAGATAGAGAAGATTGGGTGAGATGGAGTAGTGTGCTGCATTTGAAAGGAAGAGAGGACTGAAGCCAAGTGCCAGATAGTGACGGGGAGTAGGTGAACCAGATTAGAAAAAGAAGATGAATTGTAAATAACACCTTGCCTGAGGTGGCATGTGTAATTGCTTCAAAAGTGAAGGAGGTGAGCTTGAAATGGAATTGCAGGGACAGAGAGAGATATGAGATTTCAGTATTAATATTTAGAGTGTGTGAGAAATTTGGTCTGTTGATTTTTTTAAAAAAATATTTACCTTATTTCTCACCTCCTGCATTGAATGTAGGGTTGAGCCCAATTTGGTAATCTGTGTATTTACAGAATTGCTGTCTATTCCATGAAAGAAAGAAAAAGTTCAATGATGTGTGCATATTTCAGATAAAGAACCAGACAGGTAGGAGAGAGAGGATATTGTGTGCATTTTTAAAATGTGTAGAATGTTCTTTAATCAATGGAGTCATTCATCCAGGGATGTATCTATTTGAAAATTATACACAAAAATATATTATTGTTTTCTTCATTAAATAAAATGAGGATGTGAGCAGAAATAGGCTTGGCAGACCAAAACCATCCTGATCAATATTACTCATAACAATGGACTTCCCTGGAGGGATCCCTTGAACTGGCAGATCATACTTTCTACCAAGGAATGGTGTCTTGCATGTTAATACTTAACAATTTATGGAAACTAATTCCCTTTAGGGAGACACTGTAGTGTCTTACATGACGAATTAGGACCCAGTAGAATCAAATCCTTGAGCAAAGGAGACAATGGGAAAACCACTCCTTAAATACCTCACATATTTTGGGTACCAGATATGTGATGTCACAAAAAATAACTATTCATAATATTGCCCTTTAGCCTTTACAATAGAAACTAAAATTGGATGCCTACAATTGTGCTAGTGTAAATAGGCTATTCTGAACAAGGATTTCCATTTGTGTAAGTGAGGCATTCACACATTAATATGCCAGCATGGAACAAGATTCTTGCCACAGTTATTTAATGATTGGGACGGGGGGGGGGGGGGAGACGCACAGCTTTGTTAGCCAAATGACCATCCAGGAGGAAAGACTATGGTATCAATGAGTCTCTTCTGTCTTGCCTTGATTGTCTAGACCAGGGGTTCCAAACCTATGGTCCACAGGTCAGCCCCAGTCCATGGCACCATTTCATGTGGCCCACCACCACCACCACACCCAGAAGTGAAAGCAAACACATTTACAACAGCTGTAAAATGTGCCCATGCATGTATAAACAGTCCACACCTGTTGTAAACGTGGAAGTGGGTGCATTTACAGCTGTTGTAAATTCACCTGCTTCTGCTTCTGGGACCATGGCATGGCCCACAGCATAAAAAGGTTGGGAACACCTAGTCTAGACTCTAGGCAGGGCTATTGTAACAATTCACACATTTTCCCTCCGTTGGCATACAGAAATCTGCTCTGATAATGATCCAGGAACCAGGGGCTCTTTCTAATGCAATGTAAATCTTTATATTAAAAGGGTCACATGTCCCAAGTTCCTTGACACAAGGTTTACTGTGGTAGCTGCAATCCACATACCAAATAGGAGAAAGAGGAACAAAAAAAAGAGAATAAAGAGGATCCCATCCTCTGTATCTTCCTTTTCCATAGGTACGGCTACTGCAGGGCAGAGGACAGAGACCAGTACAATATCATAAAAAATAAGTAGCAGATTGTTAAATATAGGGAGGGTGAAATCAGATGTTTTTCTGGTAAGACAAATTTGGAAGAGATGGGCTGGCCAACGTGTCTTTTGTGCCCTGATGCAAATTTCTCTTTTAGTTACATTTATTCTCACATAACTTTCTAGAACTGCCACAGCTATTCTATCAAGAAGAATTTATCTCAGCCCAAACTTCTGAAATCATGATAGAACATTTTCCTTACAAAATAGTTCATGTATACATCCCAATTTTATATCATTGGGTTTTTTAAGCTCCAAAATAATGAGAACTAATAATTATTTAAGGAACAATTATAAAACATTTTAATTATGCAGTGACTCATTTTACATGTTTGTGTTGCCTGTGTAATGGGTCTTAGGAGGGGAAAATCTTTTGAAATGGTTTCCCAGAACAAACATTTTATCACATTCAAACCTGTTGCTATAGAAACAATAAGAAGACATGTTAACCAGATACCCAGCATTATATGTGTTTCTTTCTCTTGGATTGTGTATTTTGTTAATATCCACATAATTTAAGACCCAGATGTTATATCCATCCATTTGAACATTGCCATCATGACCCCCCAGCTCAGGGCTTTGAAAGGTTTTGCTAGTTAATACCTTTGCTGTTGAATTTATCATCCTTATAAGCCATTAGATAATAGCCACCATGAGGTATTTTGCTAATGCTTTCCTCTTTCCTTGTACTGGACTAAAGAATGATATTCATGTGACTGTTTTAATATATGAAAAACGTCCAAAGAACAAGAGGCCATTATTAAAAATGCTCCGTTAGGAAAAACACACACCTTTTCTTGAATGTTTCCAGTCAGTTGCTATGGCCATTTATCTACTGATCACTTTTGTAGATTCATTTCTTGGTGACATATAAAGAATAATGAAGCTGCATTAGGATGGATTACTCACTCATTAAGTTCTTTTTAATATTCAGAATGCATGTAGCTCGTGTGGTAGAAAAGAGTTGTCACCTTTTCCCCAGGGTATGTACTTTTTAAATTTTTCTGATGTACTTGAAGATGTAAAGGATGTCTCGAGCAGGTGGGCTAAAAAGTGGTAGCTATATTGGGAATTCCCCCACACCGTGCTGCAAAATCAGTCTAATTCTCTACGGCATCTAAGACTGTAGATATTGAAGTGAAAGATAGCAAATAAATCCTGTTCATTTGTAAACATTTTACCTATATGAAAGGATTAATGTGTCCAATGAACTGCTAAGCATTAGAAAGGGTATGGTGTTTTTTTTTACAACAGTTCCCAGAGCTCCTTAGTCACAAAGACCACTTTGACAAAGCTCAGAATTTAAGTCAAAAGTCTTCATTTTTATAATTATGTGCTGGCATATTTATAAATATAGGTTTAAATTTATGGAAAGCAATTGCTGAGGTGATCAGACCTGGTCCAAAGTTGGCAATAGAGATGGGTAACTCTGCCAGGTTCTCTTTTTGCTCCATCCTAATTTTGTGAATTTTGGTAAAAACTAATCCCTCTGTGTGCCTCACCCACTTTTGCTGTTGCATGTTGCCAAGTTATAGCTATAGTGGGTTAGTATTTATAGAGTTTATTGTGCTTTGTAATGCCATAGAGTGGTGTGTGTATGTGTGTGCACATGTGTGTGCATGCCCTTGATATCCAGGTTGAGATCATTTGTTACTAAAAGCTAGAAAAACAGAACTTCATTCTATGGCATTACCAAGCATGATAAGGTCTACAAATATATACTTTGCAGTAATTCATTTCAATAATCAACCGATACATAGAACTTTGAATGAAAAAATAGAGACACTTCAAACAGTATTTACTTCTTCACTTCACTACTGAAAGTGCTATAAGCAACATGGAGCAACCAACCTAATTTTGGTGGCCTCTTCATCTTGAGATGCAAGGAAGTTGTCCACATCACATAACTCTCTGGTTGATCGTGCTCACAGGGGAAACTTGTGGCTTGTTTTAGCATTTCTCTTGATGCTTAACACTGTGGTTAAAGCATGACTCATTCATTTACGCATTAAAAATGAAACAGAGCAAGATATGCCCCTGAGCAACATTCTTATTGAATTAAATGTGAAATTATGAAAAGTGAAAGAGCATGTCAAGTTCTCTCCTGCCAAGAACATGAGCTTAATGGTATTTAGCCAGTGTGTTCAATTTGCCTGCTCTGCATATCATATAAGATAAGGAGCATTCTTTTCCTTTTGTGAGGTGATCAAGAAACAAAGTGAGGGCGAGGAATATTTTCCATGAAGGTTTCATCAGGTGTGAAAAGCTCTTCCTCTTTGGCCATTCAGGTGGGGTGGTGATGGTCAGACATTTTTTAATTCAGAACAATCACTATGGCTAAAGATGTTGTCAGCCTTATGTGACTTAATTTACAGCAACAGGATTTTTGTTAGGTTTTTTTTTTTGGGGGGGGGGGTCAGTCAGTCAATCAATCAGACTTAAATCCCCCTTCTGCCATTCTAGCATCCTTATTCATATCAGATCTCTTATCTTTTCTTTTATATAATGAAAGCAAGAAACCCAGGAGCATGATATGTAAGAAACACAACATTATTTTACCTTAACAAAAAAAAAAAAAAAAGGACAAATTATGTTCAGTGGTTGTCGCTTAATAAAGAGGACAAACATTTTGGCTATCTGCTGAGTGGAGAACAACAGGGTTTTTTTCCCCTATGTCTCTTTAATAGGGAATATACAGCTTTTTGTTGGGATGATTGCTTTGTGAACCTATATTAGCACAGGCTTCAGAGTAATTTTGAACTGTTGAACTTCAGATTAGGGTCTTTTTATTTGTGTGCACACCCACACTCTGCAGAATATTATTTCTCTAAAGATATTTTTTTGGGGGGGGGGGAATGTAATGAGTATTGAAACCTCTAAGCCTGCTCAATCACAAACTGATTTGTCACCAAAATCACCACAGCAATAGCAAAATGATTACTTTTCTTCTTCCTTTTTTGGTTAAGTTGATACGTGCAGAGAAAATCTTGAGAAAGAATAATGGTCATCAGTTCGTTAGGGGCATGATTATCTCAACATACAAGCAGGATCCCATAGTGTCCTTCCTTCCTCTGACCTTATTGGTTGCGAAGTGGGAGGCTAGTGAGGATTCTGCATCCCATTCCAGGCACCGCTTTCCAGCACAGGACAATTTGTTTTGACTCTTGGGTTGCATAAGTTCCCTGCAAGTGCCTGGCATTGAGGGGTTGCTTGTGAAGCAGGTAATAGGCTAGCTATCTTTTCTGAGAAATGCCTGGGCCAGGAAAAGGAAAAATCATTTAATGAACATTGTTGTGTATTGCCCTCCACCTGAGAATTTTATATATAATTTGGCACTTTATTTCAGAGCCAAATTCGGATTCTCTTGGGAAGGCCATCTCTGTAGCTCCTCCCCCTAATTTACTGCCGACTATGAAACAGACATGAGCACTGAACCCTAGAGTTGGATACAACAGGCTTTCAAGCAAGGGTGACTACCTTTTGTCCCATCTCATCTTGTGTTAGTTCTACCTTTCTCTGCACTAGCTAGCCAGTTTGATGGAAAGGGGAACAGGAGAAAATCACAGCATCTAAAGTGGGGGAAGTGTTCTAGCTTGACAAAAGAAGGTTTTTGGTAGCAATCCAACATGCCATGTAGCGTGTAGCTGAGCTCTGAAATCAACTATTAGTAACATCTTACTTGAAGAAGTGCAAAATTTATTTTCTGTGCTTTTACAATCACAAGTGAGACCTGTAGCATCATATTATGATACAGTGTAAGAGCCAGCCAGGATAGTCTGTTCTGTTCCCTCCCTATCATACGTTTTACTATTTCAACCCCTCCAACACAGATTTAGTTGACAATGGTCAGTCCTCATTGGGCTGCTCTGAGTTTTCCTTCCCATAATAGTTATCATCCTTAATTTTCTTTTTTTTTAAATTCTGTAAATGTTTAGGCTCTTGTTGCTGTTTCATCTGCTTATGGATTGACGACCAGGGAAAAATATTGATATAGTTGAAGATATTTACAATAGATACCGTGGCTTAATTTGGCCATGCAATTCTAGAGCAAAATGTTGATGACAGGCAAGTCCTCACTCAATGCCAAAATGAGCCAGGACTTTTTAGGTGTGAGCAAGCCTTCTTTTGAGTAAAGCATATTATCAAAGGCAGCTGTTCTGTAGGAGTAGGTGGAAGTGTCTTCAGTAGAAACACAGCAGTTTCACATGCACAAACTACTATTTTTGTTGCACATTAATATGCAGGTTCTGAAAAATTAAGCTGAGTCTTAAAGAGAAAAAGTGAAGCAGAACGGTCTCTTGCCAACTAACAATAGTATTTTTGTCATCAAATGTTCTTGCATTGTTTGAAAAACTGCACCAGTATCTACCTCTCAGCTCAATCTCCATGTGATCGGGTTGTATTTTTATTCTGACACCTTCAGACAGCTATTTAAAGATTCCATCTTGGACAGAAGCCTGGTTTCTCATTCTGTGACTTAGGATACATCAAGTAGGTGGAAAATTCCTCACAGTAAGAGCTCTTTCTGGCAGTCAATTATGCGCGAGCCCTTTTTGTCGACTGAAAGCTGGTTTCAGTAAATGTCTCTTGATTTCAAATCAGGTTTTTATAGTGATGGATGTAGAGAACTGCCTTTTGCGGGTTGTTTAAAAACTGCAATTGAGAATACCCCCCCATGAATGTATTGGGGAGGGCCTCTGCTCCATACAGTAAGAAGCAGAGCACATGTGCTAATTCTTAGTTACAAAGAAACAGACAATTCTTTTAGTTCAATGATACAGAGTTAAAACTGAATTGACAATATCTGATGTGCCACAGAGCCAAAAAAATAAATAAATAGCCTTTTCTCTAGTCACACACAGGCAGAAACAAGAATGGCTCCTAATAGTGTGAAATATGGCTTATGAATGAATGAGTGGCTTATGTTTTGCATTGGTGGTCATGCCAATTAGTGGACCCTTGGTGCTATACCCTCAAAAGTAGCATTTCCAGGCCTCTAATACAATGGTGGCAAACCTATGGCATGTGTGCCAGAGGTGGCACTCAGAGCCCACTCTGTGGGCACTTGTGCTGTTGCCCCAGCACAGAGTTTGCCCTGTCCCTCTGCCCAGCAGCCAATGGTGCACTTCCTCCCTCCACCCAAAAGGTTCTCCATCACTGCTCTGATACATACATCGAGCAGTGTACATAGAGCAGTCGTTCCCAATCTTTTTTTTTGGCCATCCCCCACCTTAACATTACTAAAATCTTGAACCCCATCCCACCCATGACATATAATTCTTATTATTCAAAAAGTGAACTCCTATTCACGTGGAGGAAGACTAAAAGGCAGTTCACTGTTAATAACTCATTCTCAAATTGTCCCCCTCAAAAATAAAAGTACCCCCCTGTGGGGCGAGTGCCCCACATTGGGGACCATGGACATAGAGGAAGTTGGAATGAAATTTCATGGAGGGGAGTGGAGTTGAATGACTTGAATTATAACTTTCTCATTCTATCCTCAATTCCTGTCTCACCTGCAGACAATGCAAACAGATAAGTGGAAATGGCCATGCTGTGGCATAAGTCAAAGGATCTAACCCTCTGCATTTAGGTCTATGTCTTTACTGAGTTTTTTATTGTGTTAAAAACAATAGAGTGGTTCCAAAAAGTGGGTCCCCAGATGTTATTCCGCTCCAAGTCCCAGAATTCCTTACCATTGGCCAGAAGCTACATAAGGCCTCTAGGAGTTGAAATCTGACATGCAAAGAGCCATGCCTGGAAAACACTGTTATAGCAAAGCTTCTTCTTTCTGCTTCTGCCGTTACAGCATATTCCTTTCATACAACACACCAGCAGCATCTGGCTCATTAGCTGGAATCCAGCAGTAAGCTCTGAAAAGAGGAGACCCATTGAATCAGTGAACATTATCTAAGTTAACTCCTCCATAGGTTCTGCTGGCTCAATAGGCCTCCTCAAGTTGGGTCTTATTGAATTTGAGCCATGTTAGTGAACTCTTGGGGACTGCAGTGGCTTAGTGATTAAGAATCTGAACTTGAAGACTAGAAGGCCGGCAGGTCAGCAGTTTGAGACCTGAGTTACTACTCATTCTTACCCTATGACTTAACGTGGACCAGTGCAAGTAGCTCCCTTTATTTGCATGCAGCACACGGACGGTATAACTTTCTCCAGAATAGTTAGAGTTCCTGGAGTTAGTACCCTGAAACTATGTATCAGGGGTGCCCCGATTTTTTGGGCCATGGGCCAGTCATGTGGTTTAGGGATCCAGTCACTATGGCCTGGGGCCCAGATATGACCCCTGACGCCAATTCATCCAGCCTGCGGAGCCAATGTCACTCCTGGAAGCAGAAGTAAAACATGCCCGTATGGCCGTGTTTTACTTCCGCTTCCAGGAACGATGAGGACTTTGTGGGCTGGATGCATTGGCATCAGGGGCCGGATCCAGGCCCCAGACAGTAGTTTTCCCAGTTCCACCCTTAATTAATGAGTTTCAATGGCTAAGTGGGAATTCTACCCATGTCCCCTGAGTCCTTGTCTGTCACTCTGTCCAATTTGTGCAAAGCCCCTCCCCTATCACAAATTTTTACACCCTGGTCAAAATATGTGGTAATCATTTGTTCTTAACGTGAATATCTGGACATCTGCGGAGCAAATTCCAAGATTTACAGACTGGAATGGCAACTTGCATCACAAATAATTTAGATTATACATTTTGTCATTTGTGGTTAACCTCTGGTTAAGGTCATCTTTATTAACATCTGTTGCAGTGATTAATCTATGTGGTCAATTTCCAAACTACTGTAGTTTCTCACTGAGGAGGTTAAACTTTGCAAGCCAGGTCAAACTCTAAGTACCATGTGCCTATTATTAATAGATTTCTTGATTAATATGGCTAATAAAAACGATTTATAACACTGGGATTTGGTTGAATGAAAATCTTAAGAGTAGAGATGACCTAGAGTGCCTTAAGATGAAGAATGTAACATGAAACAAAGATTGTTGGGTTCTATGTATTCATCTGTGTGTTGTTGCAATGCTATACTGTTCTATGTATTCTTGGTTTTACTTTTTGAGGCTTCTATAAAAAAGCATTTGAATTGTGTATTATTGGAGGATGCTTAGAATTTCTTGGGTCAGTCAAGAAGTGTTAAGAGGAATGAGTAATGACCAAGAAATGATAAAACTTATAAAATGCAGAAAGCTAGAACACTTGTTTCTTAAAAGGTAAAATGAGAAGTATATATGATTACAGCTAAACATTCAAGGTAAAATACATGGGAAAAGAAGTGCAGGGAGGAGAAGAACCCATTGGCTGAGAAAGCTTGGGAAATGGTTTAAATGCAACACACCATCAATATTCAGAGCTGCTGTAGCATCCAAAGTTAGGATATCCATTATGATTTTTAACTTGCAGTAGGAGAGGAAAAAGAAGAAAATGAGAGCTGTCTTAATCATTGGATGTGAATTGCTTCAGAATTACACTGTATTGCTCCCTTGTCATTCTGTTTACATTGTATACTTTAGGTAAAAGTAAAGGTCTCCCTTTCTCAAAAGCTAGTTGTATCTGACTCTAGGGTTCAGTGCTCATCTCAGTTTACAGCCAAAGAGCCAGCATTGTCTGTGTCTGCAGACATGTCTGTGTTCATGTGGCAAGCATGACTAGATGCCAGAGTGCAATGAACATTGTTACCTTTCCCACCAAAGTGGTGCCTATTAATCTACTTGAAATTTCTTGCTTTCGGACTGCAACTGTTGTCCGATTTGCTATTAAGTCATAGGGTAAGAATGATTAGTAACTAGTGACTCTTTGTATGCTCTCGGCACGTGGAGGATTCAGAACTGCTGTTCAGTTCTAGATTATTATTATTTAATTAAGAGTGATCTGAGCAGCACTTCTACTTGGGAGAGATTATTTCTGTGTGTATATGTTAATAATATTCATTTGAAGTGGGAAATGTGCCCTCTAGGTGGAGCTATCCACCTGAGTTAACAGTAAAATGAAATCGAGGAATGCATCCTTGAATATTAAGGGTAAAGCTCTGCAGGGAAATGCTGCAAAACCAGGCATCAAGTCACTGTGAAACTTCCGGACAGGTCCTGTCTTGCCAAGATTGCAGAAGCTCTTTCATTTCTCTGAGCAGTTCTTTGATTTCATGCTTATTGTGCCAAAGCAAAGTAACCAAGTGCTGTTGATATTTTTGGAACAGCCCTTGGGATGGGCCTCACATTTTCAATCCAATTTTGCCGTTTCACCCTCCTTTCATTTAATGAACTAGCAACTTAAAATTTATAGAGTTCATTAGTGTAGGAGAGAGGTGGAGAGCCTGCATTCCTTCAAATGCACTCTTCTCATCCTCATTCACTGCAGGGGTTGAAAGGCCATAGGCTCCCCAGCCTTGGTGAATGATATCAGAACTTTTTATTGGCCTGTAATTGCTTCCCACCCCTCCTGCACTGAAGATCTGCTCAGCAGCCATGCTGTTCTTGCAGACAGAATGCACAATTAAATGCATGGTCCTGATGCTGAAGATCAGTTTTTATATTGTTGGGGCAGGGGAAAAGAGGACTAATTTAGTTAATGACAAGGCAATCTGGCTACTGGTACAATGGAGATTCATAACTCAGACCTGCAGGAGAAATTAGCAAAGGAATCCGATGATTCCTTGCTATATCCAGTCAAGAATACTCCTCAGGGAGCAAAGTCAGAAATTTTGATATCAACACACATGTGGTTAATGCCACAGAATAATAATTTCATGTCAGACATTATTCTGGGTTGAAAGGATTTTTGCAAAAGAAACTCTGCTCAGAAACTCAGCCCAAATGAGACTCCTTTCATGTCCCCAGCAGCTGGGGCAGAGATGGGCACTCAATCCATCATGCAGTACCTGGGTCTTGAACTGCCAACTTGCCAGCCTTCCAGTTAACAAGGCGAGGTTCTTAACCACTGAGCCACTACAGACCCTTAATGCCACATGAAACAACACATATGGTTAGTGCCACATGAAAGGCAGCTTTAATATCTATACATTCTAAACTGAACCATTGAGAGAATACAAAGTTGTTTTAGTACTCAATCACTTTGCAGCAATTTGGATAATTATGAATTCTTATATGGAGAGAATGCTTTCTGGATCCATTCATTGCAATTCTTTAGGAATTATAATTAAGTGTCTATCCAATCCCACCCAAGACTTCTGTATTGCTTTGCCATTACGACACTTTGTCAGGACTGTGGTAGCTCAGTGGTTAAGAAGCTCATCTTGTTAGCTGGAAGGTCAGCAAGTCAGCAGTTCAAGAGCCGAGTACTGCATGACAGAATGAACACCAGTCTTTGTCCCAGCTGCTGCCAACCTAGCAGTTCAAAAGCAAGAAATTGCAAGTAGATGAATAGGGACTACTTCGGTGAGAAAAGATCTTGGGGACATGAAGTGAGCCTCATTCAGGTATCCTCTTGAGTGGAGTTCCTCCAGCAAAAATCCTTTCATCCCAGAAAGCACCTTTGTGTGCTTCTGACACAAATAATAAAACAATAACACTTTGTCTATGTCATCACTTCTTTTTTATCTTTTATTTGTTGTTAAGGATTCTTTTCTTTTCTTTTCTTACAAATGACAGCTGCTGAAGCTGTAATGTGAAAAGAGGAGACTGGAGCAAAGAGGGGGAAATATCCACCAGGTCATTTTCCAGGCCCAAATAAATTTTTGTTCTTTTTTAAAATCCCTGCTGAGGAAAATTTTATTATTTATTCATTGCCCGATTAGCCTGCCTTTCCATAAAGAATGTCACTCAAGGCCAACATATTAGGTTTGAGCTAAATAATGCTCTAAAATCAGTTGGAGGAAGATCTTTAACAAGAAAAGAGTGTTCGGTAAGAAATAACAAGCTCTTCTTTCTGCCAACAGTTGCATTGCAGAAACCATACAGAGTCTGTAAAGAAAACAGAGTTTAAATTTTACATTGTTACATGATAATCTCTCTGTGAAGTTTGTAATCTGTTTGGTTACACTTGTATAACCAGGGTAAATTAATAGGTTAATCATTCCATTGAGAACTCCTAATTGTAAAACTAATTTTGTTTATACTGTTTTGTTGTTGTTCAGTTGCACAGCCAATTCCGACCGTTTGCGACCCTATGGACCATTGTCCTCCAGGCACCCCTGTCCTCCACCATCCTCCTCAACCCACCCAGCTCTGTGCCCACTGCATCTACAATACCATCTAGCCATCTCATTTTTGGCTGCCCCTTCTTCTTTTGTCCTCTACCTTTTCCAGCATCAAGGCTTTTTCAAGTGAATCCTCTCTTCTCATTTGATGTCCAAAGTACTTTAGCTTCCTCTTTACTATTTGACCTTCTAAAGAGCCGTCAGGGTTGATTTCTTCTAGGATCAACCTATTTGTTCTCCGAACTGTCCAGGGGACTCTCAAAAACTCTCCTCCAACACCACATCACAAAAGGCGTCTATTCTTCTGCGCTCATCTTTCCTAATGGTCCAGTTCTCACAACCATACATTACCATCGGGAATACCATTGCTTTGACCATGTGAATTTTTGTTTTCAATGTGATCTCTCTACTTTTAACTATGTCCCCCAGGTTTCTCATAGCTTGTCTCCCAAGCATCAGTTGCCTTTTTATTTCATGGCTGCAATCACCATCTGCAGTAATATTTGATCCTAAGAAAGTAAAATCTGTCACTGCTTCTACTTCTTTCCCATCTATTTTCCAGGGTCTGATAGGTCCTGTTGCCATGATCTTTGTTTTCTTGATGTTGAGTCTCAAGCTAGCTTTTGTGCTCTCTTCTTTCAGTCTAATCAGGAGCTTCCTCACTTTCTGCCATTAGGGTGGTATCATCTTTTTTTGTTGTTCAGTCACACAGTCGATTCTGACCCTCTGCGACCCCATGGATCACTGTCCGCCAGGCATTCCTGTCCTCCACCATCCCCCTCAACTCGCTCAGTTCTGTGCCCATTGTCTCCACAATACCATCTAGCCATCTCATCTTGGGCCGTCCCCTTCTTCTTTTGCCCTCGACCCTCCCAAGCACCAAGGCTTTCTCAAGTGAATCTACGTATCTCAAATTGTTGATGTTTCTTCCAGCAATTTTGATCCCATATTGTGATTCCTCCATCCCTGCATTGTGCATTATGTGCTCAGTGTATAAGTTGAATAAGCAGCCTTTTCCTATACTGTTTATTAAGTGACTTGGTCGCACCAAGTAGGGTGGTATAGAAATATAAATAAATAAATAAATAAATAAATAAATAAATAAATAAATAAATAAATAAATAAATAAATAAATAAATAAAAAAATAAATAAATGCAAACAGCTGAGTGGCCCGGAACGTGATTTAATCCTGCTGTAAACGTTGCAGTAAAACACATCCACAGCTGTTGTAAATGCATTTACAACAGCCATGGCTACATTTACAGTGCATTTTCGGCTGTTTTCGTTGCTTCTGCTGCTTCTGGCAGTGGCAGCAGGAGCGGGAGCAGTGCATTTTAAACTGTTTTCAGCAGCAGTAGTAACAAGGGCAGGAGGCCACATGAAATAGTGCTATGGGCTGAGGCCAGCCCACGGGCCATAGATTGTGATGGGATGTAATGGGATGCAATGGTTTTATCCTTTTCAGGACTCTGGTTATAGGAAATCCCACACCCTATAAATCTGCTGACATCTGGGTCATATGCTGTGAATATTATGTAAATCTTGCAGTAACTTCTTCTTCTTCATAGCACATACCTTTATATAAAAGAAATAAAAGTGGATGTGTCTAATAAGTGCAAACGAGTCACATGAAGCTTAATGAGACATGTTGTTGCCTTGCTTTCTGCTCCACCACCCACAACAGGCACAAGTCACTACATGGGATTATCTTCCTTACAAGCACATCTATGTTGTGTATCTTTTCCTATGTAAGATGTAAAATTTTAAAAAGGTTATATATAAATGTGGAGGGTGGATTTCAGGCCTCTTCGTGAACCATTTACAAAGGCCTCCTCAGAAACCTGATGATTGCAGCTGTGGTGCTGGAGGGTTCTGAGAACGAGCTCCCATTGGGGTGGGCCTGGTTCATGAAAGAAGACACCTGGACTGGAGAGTGCAAAAGGCTCACAAGGCCCACAAGAGTAAACATCACAAGAGCCATAATAAGGGGACCACACAACCTCACCAGCACTCATCTAGGGGTCCAACCAATACCTAGGATAATTCCAGTTGTCATCCAGCAGGGGGGCTATTACCGGCATATAAGACACACTCCATGTTTCCAGTGTATTTTAAGGGGAGGAAGTGCATCTTATACGCTGGCAAATATGGTAACTGCACTTGTGACCCACTCCTGGGTTTCTGACAAGCAACCACTTCATGACTGTAACTGTAAAAATCTGGATGAGGGTCCTTGGTCTCACATAACATGGATCATTTCTTTAAATGTAGTGGTGGTGTAGATGAGAGATTGGCTCCAATATGTCAGCTTCCCAACAGGAATGCTAAATCACCTTTTATGTTTTGGACAGTCTGCTGGAGTGATAAAAGTCTTGTTAACGTAATTACACAACCTTTGCTAGATCAGCACTCATGGCTTCCTTTGCCGTTCTGACCCTGCCATTTACCACTCAGCAGCCTGGTACTTTCCTGAACGAATGGATGAGTGCATACCAGTAATGCTGTTGGTATTCCAGGAAGTCACTCCCGTTTTCTCCTTCACCTTCTGACTGACATGTTCCTTCTAACCTCAAGCATGGAAGTTATCCTCTGCCTCATTACTAACTGTTGCTAGGATTCTCCCTGCACATCCCACCCTCAATTCATCACTTGTCTGTATTAATGTATTTCAGCTGGATCTGTAGAACCCCTTTTCTCTTGTCTCAGCACTTTCTTATGAGAAAGCACAAATGAGCCAGATATTGACTTGGCAGTTCAATGGTAATATTAAATCTGGACTTGAGAAAGCTTAGGGAATATTGGCAGCACAAGAATAAATTAAATGTTTCTGACCCTATTTAAAACCTGGGGATTTTAAAGAAAAGGCATTTTGTTTGGTGGAAGGCTGGTGGTGGGAGGAGGAGAGAGACAGACGTTGATGGAGAGAGAAGAGTATGTACCCCAAAGATGTAGTGTTTTGCATGATCATGATTATGCAGTATTTCAACAGTTTCCAAGTTATACAATGAATGCTCACAGATTTGGTCTCCTAGGCCTCTGCCTTAATATACACCTAAGATTCTCATGATGCCCCCAGTGTTGGGTTGGCCCCACTGTTATGGCTAATGAGACACAGAACATGACCTGTACTCCCTCTCCCAACACACTGAGAGATTTCATTGGACTTCTTTTTCTGTGTTGTTGGAGAATATGGAGCTATAGCTATCTTGACAGTCAAGATTCAACCATTTTCCCTCTTGCCAGAGCTCCCATCACAATGGCATACCTGCAGTATCTCACAATTGTTCATAGCTAAATCCTCATTCTATCAAAATGCTCAGATAGTAATTGTCTCATGTTTCAAAGACAGAGGTTGGGAGTTTAGATTCCCCACTGAGCCTCCAAAGATAATAGTCAACCTTTTGTGGCCTTAGACAAGCTGCGTAATCTCAGGGTGGTCCCAGAAGAAAGGAATGGTAAAGCACATCTGAGTATTCTTTACTTGGAAAACCCAGGAAGGGATCAACATAAATCAGAACTTTTCTTTATTTGTGTCAGATACACCACCAGCATATAATAACATACAAAATGGATTGAGGAGGATAGGGGTTCCTGGCGTGCAATGGTCCATGGGGTCGTAGTGGGTCGGAACTGACTGTACAACTGAACAACAACAACAACAAAGCTAAAATTAATATATCTAAACCAAAATAGAATTAAAAGGGCTAGATGACATCAACCTAATATCGGGTCACATCAACAGCATTTCCTCTTGCCAACATAAGGTTCTCCTCAGTTCATGTTGAGGGGCATTGTGTGCATTGTATCATATGGGAGATAGTTTGTTCTTCTCCACATTCACACAGGCCGTCATCTACATGGAGACCCCATGTTCTCAGATTAGTCCTTAATCTTCCTACCCTGGCACACAGTCTATTTAAAACTTTCCCCACAGGTCATGATTGTTCTTGTCCAGGCGGTAGAGAGTCATGTGGTTCTGCCCAGTTATCTGGTAGCTCCTTGCTTACCTTCCACAGTTCTTAGGTGGTCTGTGGGGGCTGGTTATTTGAGGAGGGGGCAGAAGTTAAGGAAGCTATGCCTTGAGTTCAGTCTCTGCTTTGGTGGTTGATGATCAAATAAAGTCAGAACCGACTTGATAGCATGTGATTATTATATTATATTGTCCTTTGCTTCTCTGACAGTACTTTCTAAGTAACAAAATCAAAATTTCTCATGATTAAGAGGAAAATTATTCCAGTCTCAAGGTTTTTTCTTCCAGGTTTGTCTCTTTCTGTTTACAAGTGATAATCAGTTTATCTGACTTTAGTTTTTTTGGCCCACTGACATAATAAGGGTGTGTGTGGATATATTTTTATATCACCACAATCATTTGACAGTCACATTGCTCAGGTAACATTTGCTGTTTAGCATTAAGTGTGAAATATTCCCACAGTTCAATCATACATTTTGCAATTACTGGGAGCTGTGCATCTTTTGAGTGCTGAACTTTGCATCTAATGATGTGTTTATATGGTAAATTTTTTAAAGCTGGTCTTTTAGCTTTAAACAACCTTGGCTTTAAACAAACTTGTAAATACAGTACAGGTAGCTGGAATTCTCCCTCTCCCTTTTTTGTAAAGGGCTTAATTTGAAAATAAGTTATTTTGTTTTAAATTCTTTATTTATGAATTTCATTAATAAAAAGAAACAATACAGAAAGAAAAAACAATACAAAAAAGAGAATATTCCTAAAAATACTCTTGAAACATATTGAATATAAAGAGGAACAATAGTACATTTTACATCTTTTGTATCATCACTCTCCAATCAATAACTCTAATACCTCTATTATCTATACTACATATGTTCTTCATTGCTTAATTCACCAATGTGCTATATACAATGTCCAGAGGGGTTATATCTATTTACATTTTCCAAGAATTAATTTGTTCCGGTACAGGGCTAACTCCTTTCTTCTTAACAATCACATATTCGACGAATTTCCTCCAGATTCCCCAGAAACCATTTGAATGAACTATGCCTTTTTTTTCATTTATTTCCCATGTCAATTTGTCGTTAAGAGCTAATTCCCACATTTCCTTATACCAATCTTGTATATTTAATGACACATTACTTTTCCAATTTTTTGCTATACATTGTCTTGCTACAGATAACATCACAGTCATAAGCTCTTTACCATCATTATTCACTTTATATTTATCCACATTTGAAAGTAATGCTGTATCTGGTCCTAATTCTAACCGCATATCTATTATATTTTCAATTTCCTTTTTAACTTTACCCCAGAAATCTAGCACCTCGTTGCAATTCCACCACATATGCACATATGTCCCTATTGAGTGCTTACATCTCCAACATTTGTCGTTAATTTCTTTATTTATTTGATGCAGTCTAATTGGGGTCAGATGCCATCTCCAAAGTATCTTGATATTATGTTCTTTTACTCTTACAGACATAGTTCTCATAATTCTTTTTTTCCATTTTCTATGCCAACTCTCTTCCGGGATTATTATATTCAAATCCTGTTCCCAAATATTCTTTAAAACTTCTTGTATTTTCCCTTGTTTGTTTATTATCTTATAAATTTTACTAACTATCCCTTTGATTCCTAGGTTTCCCTTTCTTATTTTAACCAAAAGTTCTTCAAAAATTGTAAGTTGCCTATCTAAACTATTATACAATAGAAATCTCTTATTCCACTTATTTATCTGAAGAATCTGGAACCAATTTAATTTCAACTGTGAAAAAAGTGCCTTTCTTTTCTCCAAGTCTCTACAGATCTTCAACCAATCTTTTAACAGCGAAACCCCATTTTCTAATAAAATTGCCTTAGTATCCCTATTTATTTTAATTGGGAAGTTATTTAAATCAAAGAGTTTGTCTCACATTTAAAATGTAGTCTTTATATTTGAATATTTTGAGGCATTGGGTGAATTGAAATGGTTTTTCAGACTGTAGTATTTCATTTTGAGCTGTGGAAGTGTAGGCTGTAACCACTGTGATTTCTGCATACATACTTCAGTCCTCTCGAGCATGCATCCCCATAAGCAAGAGTTGGCTTTCTTTTTGACAGGCATTTTTGGCAGTCTTGAAAAAAATCAGTCCTGAATTTCTGTGGGGAAATAGACTTTGAGTAAGGTAGTGGAATTATAGGCATTGTGCTGAATCCTGCTTTGTTAAGAGTGTTGACCTTTTTGAGAGTCCTGCCTGCTCAAAAGTGTCAAAGCCTGCCAGCACATATATTAGGGCCAGCAGGGCTACATCTGTGACTTGAGAATCTCTAGGTGAATCCAGGGCACTTTCCATAACACACAGAAGCCAGGCTGAAAAAGATATCATTTATCACATATGTGAATAAACCAAAGACGTTCTACTTCAAGTGTCTGCATAGTAATATCACATCTACTTGTAGGATTTAGGTAGAAACCCATCACATGATCTTTTTTGTTCCTGTAGGTTTACTATGGCTGACTTCTGTATCCAGGTTATCCATTGTGTTACAAAGGCCTACTGTCATAGCAAGAACAGAGTGCTGAACAGTCCATAGGGGTGTTTTCTAGGTCAAGCCTGTGTGGCCTACTTGTTTCTCCTATTTTCTTAACTCTAAGCCTGAATTTGGCAATCAGTAGATTATGATCTGAGCCACAGTCTGCTCCTGGTCTCGTCTTTGCTGACTGTATGGAGCTTCTCCATCTTTGGCTGCAGAGTATGTAATCAATCTGATTTTGATGCTGTCCTTCTGGCGATGTCCATGTATAGAGTCGCCTCTTATGCTGTTGGAAGAAGGTGTTCGCTATGACCAAGCGTTCTCTTGGCAGAACTCTGTTATCCTTTACTCTGCTTCATTCTGTGTTCCAAGGCCAAACTTGCCTGTTATTCCAGTTGATTACTGTAATGCGCTCTACATGGGGCTGCTCTTGATGACCATTCGGAGGCTTCAACTGGTCCAGAATGCGGCTGCCCGGGATGTGATGGGGTGTGGGCAGTATGCTACTTTGGCATTCCAATTTATTATTATTATTATTATTATTATTATTATTATTATTATTATTATTATTATTATTATTATTATTATTATTATTATTATTATTATTATTATTATTATCATTATTATTATTATTATTATTATTATTATTATTATTATTATTATTATTATTGTTATTGTTATTGTTATTGTTGTTGTTGTTGTTGTTGTTGTTGTTGTTGTTGTTGTTGTTGTTGTTGTTGTTGTTGTTGTTGTTGTTGTTGTTGTTTATTTAGATTTATATCACCGCCCACTCGCTGTGGCGACTCAGGGCGGTTTACAATCAGGAAAAAACAAACAAAAACAAAACAACAATAACTCACACACAACACAAACAACTAAAATCCATTCCTAATTCCGGCCAGAGGACGTTAGTCTTTTCCTTCCCTGGGCAGATAAGGCCCAGGGTTAGGAAGTGGGAGCTTCCATCTAAAAACCTTAAAACTTTTAAAAATTAAAATCTGAAAAAGATTAAAAACAGATTAAAAACACACCAGATGCTACAACTACTAATTAAAAGTAGTAAAAGAGAGGGGCTCAGATCAACCAATGTGCTGGGGTCATTATACCTTCCATACCCCTTATTTGTCCTGCCAGCCATGTTTTTAGATTCTTCCTAAAGGGCAGGAACTCTGTCTGGAGAGGTAACTCCATAGGCAGGAGGTTCCATAGGGCTGGAGCAGACACAGAGAAGGCCCTCCTTCTGGTGCCAGAGAGATGTGCCTCCCCTGGCTGATGGAACAACTAGGGAGCCTCTCCGGTCCACTCTGGTGGGACGGGCAATTGTTCTTGGGGTGAGGTGGTCTCTTAAGTATCCTGGCCCACTACCGTGTAGGGCTTTAAATGTAATAACCAGCACCTTGAATTGCACCTGGAGGCAAACCGGCAACCAGTGCAGCTCCCGAAGCAGAGGCGAGGCATGTGCATACTGCCCACACCCCATCACAACCCGGGCAGCCGCATTCTGGACCAGTTGAAGCCTCCGAATGGTCATCAAGGGAAGCCCCTTGTAGAGCGCATTACAGTAATCAAGTCTGGAGGTGACCAGAGTGTGTGTGATCATGAGCAAGGAGTCCCGATCTAGGAGTGGGTGTAACTGGCGGATCACACAAAGTTGTGCAAAAGCCCTCCTAGCCACGACTGCCACCTGCTCTTCGAGCAGTAGTCGCGAGTCCAGGAGGACCCCCAGATTACGCACCGGGTCTGTTTGGGGCAAAACCGCCCCATCAGAACCAAAGATGGTAACTCCCGAGATAACGCAGGACCCCCGACCCACAGCCACTCAGTCTTGCCGGGATTCAGCTGAAACCCGTTGTCCCCCATCCAGACCCTCACAGCCTCCAGGCACCTGGAAAGGATTTCCACTGCATCACTAGGGTCCCCACGGGCCGAGATATATAACTGGCTATCATCTGCATATTGATGATACCTCACCCCGTGGGACCGGATGATCTCACCCAGTGGTTTCATGTAGATGTCAAATAGGAGAGGTGAGAGTACCGAGCCCTGAGGCACCCCATAACAAAGGGGCCTTGGGCTGGACACCTCGCCCTCCAACCACACTGACTGGGTCCGGCCCCTCAGAAATGAGGAAAACCAGGACAACACAGTGCCCTGGATCCCCTATCCTTGGAGCCTTTCCAGAAGGATACCATGGTCGATGGTATCGAATGCCACTGAGAGGTCAAGAAGAGCCAGGATAGATGGATGACTGCCAATCTCCTATGATGATAAGGACATCATTTTTTTGGTGTCAGTTCAAGAAGATGTTATAGATCTTTATAGAACTGGCTTACTGTGGCCTCCTGTGCACCAGTGGTTGGGGCATAGACCTGGATTATAGTGATATTGAATGGTTCCCCTTGAAAATGGACTGAGATCATTCTGTCATTTTTTAGATTATATCACATTACTGCTTTTCTTACTCTCTTGTTAACTATTAGGGTCACTCAATTTCTTCTAAGGTTTTCTTGTCCACTCTAGTAGATGTTATGGTCCCCTGAGTTGAATTTGCCCATCCCAGTACATTTTAGTTCAGTAATTCCCAAGATATCAGTGTTTATTCTTTCCATCTTGTTTTTGATCAGGTCCAGCTTGCCTTGATTCATAGATCCTACATTCCAGGTTCCTATGCAATAGACAATTCAGAAGTTCACTTGAGTCTATTAAAAAACAGCAATGCAGTAAAAATTAGTTCCTTTCATGTGCTTTCTCCCTCTTTAAAGCAGCTGTCTTAATAATAACAAACACTCTCTTGACATGCTAGAAGTGAACAATTTTTTATTTGTCATCAGTCTTAGGTGAATGCAGCCCAGTTCCTCAAGCTTCAAAATCTTATGCCAGAAAAACTGATGAAGTATTTGAGATGCTGCAGGCTCAGCACTGCTTTTTGCTATAGCAACCTATGATGGCCATTCCTCTGGAAGTTGTTTATTAATCTAGAACATGTTTGGTTTCATTGTGTGCTTCTATTGTTAAGCTGTACTGGCAGATGTAGCAAATGTACTACAGTCCAGTTAATTTGTTAGACTGTTATGCTTTGGTTTATGATTCATGGATTTACCTTCATGATTTTTTAGGGTTTGGCAAAGGGCAGAAATGCAGTAGAATATAGTCTGCTACTGTGTGTATTCTGTATTGCTTAAAATACACCCTAGGAAACCTCGTGCTCAGGAGACAATGGGTTTTTTTTTTTGTCTCTGACTTGTCTTTGTGCAGTACTTTGGGCCACATGCTTGTGACTGATAGCAGCACATGGGTAAATGGCTCTCCTAAGACACCTCTCTAGCTGCAAGCTCAAGGCATGAAAGTTATTTGCAACTGTGAAAGATAAATGGATCATTGTTCTTTCTATAAGACTGAAATCCTGTGATCCTACATTTATCACTTCCAGAACACTTTGTGCAATGAAAGGGGTTGTGCCCAAGGAAGAAGAATGACAGTGTTAAGAATATTCTTATAGTTATATGGCCCTTAACCCATTTTTTTTGAATACTTCTACTGACAAAAAAAAATTATATATTGGTTTCAGCACATCACAGCTCACCTGATGGCTTAGTGGTTAAGTTACTGAGCTGGAGACTGGAAGGTTGGGTTTCGATACCCAAGAGCTGCAATTGGGGACAGGAGCCTCATTCGGGTGTCACCTAAAAATCCTTTCAACCCAGAATAATCTCTGACATGAAATTATTATTATAGCATATCCCATATATTATTTGTTTTAGATGACTAATAAAGATTATGTGGCCTTCACTGGATGAATCCTAGTCAAGTGGGCATCACTTCATTTGCTATTTATAGCAATTAAGCATTTGTAAGGAGATTGAAGCATCTGTTGCATTGTTCTGTTTCTTACTTTTATTTTTAGAGTTTTACTACATTACAAAGTGGGCTGGATAGCTCAGTGAGTTAGGCAGGGGTTGGGAGTTCAACTCTCCAGTGTTCACCCCAGGAAAAAAGCCACTCTGTATAGCCTCAGGCAAGTTGCACATTTCCAGGCTGTGCCCAGAAGGGAATGATAAAACAATTCTGAGTATTTTATAGCTAGAAAATCCTGAAAAGGGTTTCCATAGATCAGAATCAAGTTGATGGCAGGCTATTATTATTATTAATTATGCAAATACAAAATAGGAGGGTATCAAACTAGCATCTTTCTCCAGCAGCAAGGCAATTGTTAGCCTGATAGATTTTCTTCTTCCTTTCCAAAATCCCTCTTTCTCTCACTGCCTCTCAATGTGTGCACATGTGTGATCCAGATTATTATGCTTTTATTTAAATATTTATTAAATTTTGAGAATATGAAAAAGAAATACAATAAACGAAACAATAGCAAAAACAAAAACAAAAAGAAAAAAGAAAAAATACACTAAACAAAAGTATATACAATAACTAAATAAAGGGAGAAAACCTACTAACATAATAATCAGTTATGTGCTCCCTACACCAGGTGTGTGTGTGTGTGTGTGCGTGTGCATGTGTGCACGCATGCATGTGTGTGTCTGGGTGTGTGTTCATGTGTGTGAGCCTGTTACATTTTAAAATTTACTGTTTTTATCATCCTTCACTATTACCTTTCTAGAATTTCAAATTTTCCTGGGCAGGACTACATCCAAAATTCTTTTTCACTGCATCTTCAATAAAGTATTTCCATATACAGTAAAACCTCATATAACACTAAAACCTGGTTCCACAAGTCTTCGTGTTATATGATTTTTAGTGTTATCTGATCCTCTATGGGATCCATAGAGATACATTGTAACCACACAGGCTTTCGCGGTTGTTATCTGAAGCATCCCATAGGATCTTAATGTTATCTGATGCAATTCTTCCCCCCAGATTCCTTGATGTTATGCGATTTTAGTGTTATTCGATACTAATGTTATATGAGGTATTACTGTATTCCAAAATTTATTCTGTTTGATCAATCCTTTTTTTAACATGAAACTCCCAAGTTAACTTATGGTTTAATGGAATGTTCCATACCTCACTATACCATTCTTCAATCTTAAAATTGGGAATAATTTTCATAGCCACCCTGAGTGCTTGGAAAAGGGCGGGGTATAATAATAATAATAATAATAATAATAATAATAATAATAATAATAATAATAATAATAATAATAATAATAATAATAATAATAATAATAATAATTGTTTAACTATAATTGGTCTTGCAAGAGTTAAAGAAGTCATCAATAAGTTCCCTCCCGTCAGATATTTCTAATTTTTCAATTTCCATTATCAATGCTATCTGTGAGGTTAACTTCATTTTTATTCCCATTATCATGTTAATTTCTTCCTCTAGTCTTTCCCAGAATTTAGCTATGTATTTACAGTACCACCACATGTGGGCATATGACCCAATTGACACCTCCAACAATTTTTGGATTTAGATTGATCTATTTGGTATAGTCTTACTGGTGTTAGAAACCATCTCCATAGTAGTTTATAGTTACAGCATGTTCTTTAACTCTTACAGATATATTTCTCCTTATTCTGGTTGTCCATTTATGGTTCCAAGCTTTGCCTCAAATTTTAATTTCCAACTCCTTCTCTCAGATTTCCTTCAGGGTTTTTTCGGGGTTTGCCAAAACATTCAATATTTTGTACAATTTAATTACCCCTCCCTTTAACTTTTGTATATCTTCCCTTATTTCCTTAATGTAGTTTTCAAATTTTGTCAGATCTCTTTCAATCCCAAATTGTAATCTGTATTTTCTGTCCCAGGACTCCAACTTTATCTTCGTAAACCAATTTAATTTTAACTTACTATAAAGTTCCTGTCTATCTTTGTAATTTCTACACACCTTTATCCAATCTTTTAGCAATTTGATCCTGTACTCTACCAATATTGATTTAGCATATTCATCTAACTTTAATGGACAATATTTTATTTCCTGCAGTTATATTATTTGAGAGATTCCAGGGACTAGTTTCTGTTTGAGTTTATTCCATGTGGCCAACATATTCTCCACCAACCTATTGTTAGTTTTTATGTTTCCTCATCTAAAAAAAACCAGTGTTACCTATACAGTTGTATTCTTTTAATTCTACTTCTTTCCATATTACAGATTTCATAGTTAGAATTTTTATCCTTTTAATTGAAAGGCATTGTAGTAGTTTTTGATATTTGTAATTACCAGACTACTCCTTTTTGGTGGTTGATTCCATAACGATTTTGAAAGTCTGGGGTCTTTACCCCATTATAAAAACTATTTATTATACCTTGCCATTTATTTAAGTCTTCATCTGTCAAGTGGATCAGAAACACCTCAAACAAAAAAAAATATTATCTGTATTAGTTTCATTTTACAAACTGCACTTCTACCAAAACACGATAATTTTTTAAATACTTTTCAATCTTCCCCAATATTTCCTGCTTCTTTTCTCATAATTAAATTTTTCTAAATTGTTAAGGTTCTCTGAAATTATAACTCCCAAATATTTCAAACTTTGTCTTATTTTTATTTGGGATAGTCCCTTAATCTTTTCTGTATCTTCTTGAGTTTTGTTACATACAAGTAAAACCTCATATAACACTAAAACCTGGTTCCACAAGTCTTGGTGTTATATGATTTTTAGTGTTATCTGATGCATGTTAAAATCCTATGAGACCCATAGAGATACATTGTAACCACACAGGCTTTAGCGGTTGTTATCTGAAGCATCCCATAGGATCTTAATGTTATCTGATGCAATTCTTCCCCCCAGATTCCTTAATGTTATGCGATTTTAGTGTTATTCGATACTAATGTTATATGAGGTATTACTGTATTATCACTTCTGACTTGTCCCAGTTAATCTTTAGTCCAGTTACATTTTCAAATTCATTAAGGTGTTGTACTCTGTATAGATTTTTTACAGGATCTTCAGTTATTAATAATGTATCATCTGCATATAAGTTTATCTTTGTTCCTTCCAATCTTTTTATGGAAATGTCACTTTTAATAGCATTCACAAGGCATTCCTTTGCCAGAATAAATAATGTTGGGGAGAAGAGCAGCCCTGACAAGTTCCTGATTTCATCTCAATTCTCTCCATCACCCCTTCATTTACTTTTTCTCTTGCATAACTACTTTGATACAGTTGATCAATAACCTTCTTAAAATTTTCACCAAATCTCATATTTTTAGTTACCACTTTAATAGTTGTCCATTGAAGAGAAGGAAACCACCTTGATCTTCATTAATATAAACTGAGACAAATTCATTTAGTCTTTGTGTTAGCACTGCCGTGAATATTTTTGCATTTTGATTTAACAGAGTTATGGGATGATACAAATCTATTTGCTCTAAGTTTTTCCCTAGTTTAGGTATTAACACTATTCAACCACAATTTTGGGGTCTCTCCACCATCTAATACATAGTTATATAATGTACATAATTTGAGTAACATTTTTTAAATAACCTTTATAAAATTCTGTTAAAAATCAATCCTCTCCTGGTGATTTTCCTAGCCTTAATTTGGATATAATCTTATCTATTTCTAATACACTTATCTTTTTCTTGATTAGTAATTTATGTTCTTCCTTTAATCTATCTATACTACATTTCCCTATATACTCAACTAATTTGTCTTTCCTTATTTCTTTTGTTGTATATAATATTTGATAAAACTCCTTCACTATCTCTAATTTTTCTTGTGTTCTATTACATCTTTTACCTTCCTTATTAATTAAGACACCTACCTCTCTTTTCACTTTTCTTTCTTGTACTGTCTTTGCCAACATTTTAGAATTCTTATTACTATATTTGAAATATTCTCTTTTCATGTACATTAGATCCCTTTTTATTTTTCTAATTCTTTCCTCACTAATTCCTTCTTCAGAATCTTTTTTCTCTAATTTTGTGTCATCATGTGTGCTTGCATGAGTCTGATTTCTTCCTCTATAGCCTCATATTTATTTCGATGCCATTTATTTAAATTAAATATTTTTTTGATGCATAACCCTCTAAAAACCGCTTTCATGGCATCCCATACTACAGTAATACCCTGGATAACGATTGCATTGGATAATGCTAGAATCGGATAACAATGCAAGTTTTTTGGGGGGAAACTTGCATCGGATAACGATTCTGGATAATGATTCTTAGCATTATCTGAGGCAATGGTCTGCGGGTGTGGGGTGGTTTGGGTAGAACTACCCAATCCACCCCCCACCCGCAGTGGTCTCTGCGACTGCAGTAGGTTCCCCCAACCCTACTGCAGTCGCAGAGACTGCTTGTGTCTCTTTCCCTCCCTGTATTTAAACTACAGGGAGGGGGGGAAGAGAGAGACGTGATTGGGTCTCTCTCTCTTCCCTCCCTCCCTGTAGTTCAAATGCAGGGAGGAAAGAGAGAGACATGATTGGTTCTTTCTCTCTTCCCTCCCTGCATGTCGTTTACTCTCCAATCACGTCTCTCTCTTCCCTCCCTCCCTGTAGTTTAAATACAGGGAGGAAAAGAGACCACTGCGAGTGGGGGGTGGCTTTAAAGGCAGGGAGGAAAAGAAAGAGACCCGATCGCATCTCTTTCTTTCCCTGCCTGGCTTTAAAGCGGTTTGTCCCTGAAGTCAGGGCTTTTTTTTTTTAGTGTTGTTCAATGCATGCATCGGACAATGCTAAAAATCGGATAACGTCATGACTTGTGGAACCAAGTCATAACGTTATCTGGGGTATTACTGTATATGTAATTTAGTTTCACCTGTGTCATTCCTTTTCCATATGTCTTCCCATTGCTTTTCCAATTTTTCCTTAATCTGAATGTCTTGCAGCACAATTGGGTCAAACCTCCAACTCCTTCTTGCTTACAGTCCATTTTAATAGTAATTTTTAACATTATTTTTGCATGGTCAGACTCTTTAGATATTCCAACATTATCATCCTGTAAATTACTTAACATATTGTCTGAAAAAAATGTAATCTATTCGAGAATAAGAATTATGAACTTGTGAAAAAAAGTATATATTCTCTCTGAACCTCTAAATTTGCACCATGTATCTTTAACCCCAGTTCTGTCATCTACTTATCTAAAAAATGAGTTTTCAATCCTTTATTGTGGCTAGCTAACTTAGATATATCTATATCTGTTCTTGTTAGATTGAAATCTCCTGCAATAATCATTTTATCATTCTTTTCTTTCGTGGAGCTGTTTTAATAAAAAAAACTTCTTGTCCTTCATTAGGTGCATATACATTAATTAATAGTACTTCCTCTTCCTATATATGTCTACTCAAAAGCAAAAATCTCCCATGTTCATATTTTATCTCTCTATTTAGAACAAATCCAAGTCTTTTTGAAATCAGTCACTACTACGCGAGTTTTCAATGTTCCATATACCTTCACATAAAGGTCTGTCCATCTCAGAAACAAGTTATTTTTATCAGCTGATTTCTGGTGCGTCTCTTGAAGAAAATTAATATGATCCTTATCTCGACTGAGTGCGGACTGAAGAATTCTGCATTTTTGCATTGAGCCCATGGCCTTAATGTTACAGCTAGTTATCTTAATAATCTTACTCATTTAAACTATGAATTGCAAATATTTCTTCAGCATATTCCCCAATAGCCCCTCCCTTTGAAATATTAATAACTGAACCCAAAGAATAAAAAAAAAACCCTTGTGGACACTATCCCTCCCCATCACCTCCCTCCCACAAAGACAGAACCCATCTTCATCTCCTCCCTTGCTCTCTCTTTTTTTGAAGCCACCTCTTTGATCAGAGAGAGGGAGGGGGAGAGCAGCCATATACATGAGCCAGGAAGTCATAAAAAAGCATCAGCAAGACCATCTACTATGAAAACTATTTCATCTTGTGTTTTTCTTTTTCTGCAACACTTTAGTCAGCAGTATCTACCTCTTTGTCTTCTGAAAGGATCTCCACTGACATCCCACCTACTACTCCCTTTAGTTCTTCAGTAGTTTCTTCCTCTGCCTCTTTTGATCTAGTCTGCATTCACATATGTGCAGCTTGATTATCCTGTTCCAGCCTATCCAAGTGTTTTTGTAAGAAATCCAATGACACTGGAGATGCCTCTTTCTCTGGTACTTTGTTGTTTCGACTTCTTTACATCTTGCTGTTCTCCTGTATCCTGTTGGGAATAAGTCTGGACCTTTTCTGTACTCTTTTTCTGTGTTTGCTCCCCCGAAAATGCCTGCATGATTCTGATATAAGATCTATCCGATGATTTAATTCAAAATGATGCCTTTGTCTTGGCTTCTCTCACGCTCCCCCAATTCATACAATTTTACTTCCTCAAACCCTTTCTCAGGGTTTTATTCAAATAGTCTGTGGCAGAGTTTGATCAAATAATCATTAGCAGGGAAAATCCATAAAGCGGAATGCAACCAGATATTAGCTGTAAAGTTTTCCTTCAGTTCTTATAGCTTCTGACGTCACCTTAGCCTTGTCTTGAAAACAAACTTTAAGTTCTAATAATGTTTTTAAAAACAATTGTCAAGGACACAAATATTTTCACTCCGGCAATCTTGCTGGTTACTGCACCATTTCCCCCCCCCCCCCCCCGGTCTCATTCTTTTCTCCACTTCTCAGCCACCGATCTGACCAAGTTTGAGCATTAAAAGCCCCCCCCTTTTTTTTTTACTGATTTAAGTCCATTAATTTTTATTCTTTCATCTGTTCAGTTGGGGGTCTCCTCATCTCTCCCTTCCCATCAATTCAGTCTGTTGTTCACACCTCCCCCATTCTCCCTCTTACTGGCAATGGCGGCTCTCTGAATGAGGCAAAAGTCTTGTGTAATCCATATTAGAGGGACCCTGGATGAGTTGTGAAAAGGACAGGAAGAGGAAATCTCCTTGTGTCAGTGAGAGTCTGTTTGTACAGGTTGGCTATCACACCAAAAAATGTAGCTACTTAAAAAAATTCTTGTGTTAATATTCATGTAACATTGGAGGAAAATTTCCCATCAAATTGAACCACTTGCTATTCCATAAATAAGGATTCCCCCCTTGATTCTTATGAAGCACAAAATTGAAATGCATACATTCATTTCCCTCTTTTTATATTCAGTACTATTGCATATATGAGAATGGTAACTTTTTTGTTTCAGTAACTGCTACATTTTATTGACTTGACAACTTGTCTGTTGTGTTTATTTTCTCAACATAACACTTATTCTCACTGTTTGCTACAGGTGGTGACTTTCTGAGGTAGAAAAAAAGATAGAGGTAAATGTTCTCGATCTGCTTTTGTTAGTACAGTCAAACCTCGCATAAAGAGCACTTCGCTTAAAGAGTAACTCGCTTAAAGAGCAGGATTTTCTCTGAATGTTCGCTTCGCTTAACAAATAAAACCAACCAAAAACTCGCTTAACAAATAAATCAGAGTCCGCAATCCCCCCCCCCCATAATTGGTCATTTACAATGGTGTTTCGCTTAAAGAGCAAACTCGCTTAAAGAGCAATCCTGTGGAACGCATTATGCTCTTTAAGCGAGGTACAACTGTATTAGTAACCTGAATATCCAAAGAACTAAATTAATAAGAATTTATGTATGAAAGCAATCTTTGAAAGGACCCACCCTTATTCTGGTTAATTTAGTGTAAAAATCAATACTCCATGAGTAAAGACATCATCCGTGGTAATAATAAGTTGTTGGCACATAAAAACTCCTTGGTGCATAAAACAGGACAAGGAACCTTATTTTGGGAGAACCTGGCAGTTACATTTTGTGGTCATTTAAAAAGGTCATTCACACGTTCCTGTCAGAGAGATAATAGCATATTCTTAGTTTCTGCATATAAATCATCAAGGAAATAGGGAAAAGAGTCATCCTCTCTGGCCTTTAATGGAGCATCAATGTCTGGATCTGTTCTAATGAAGAAAAGAAAGTGGCTGGATAGCTTAGCGAGTTGAAGTCCTTGGTTAGGGGTCAGGGCCATTGCCAGGATTCTAGATGTGGGTACGCGAATATTTTTTCAGGGTGGGCAACAAAGCCTCTTTTCAATGCATTTCTATAGGGAACCACACTTTGCCAGGGTGGCCAAACTGCTAACTCAGGGTGGGCCAAGTCCCCCCTGACCCCATCTGGCTACGGACCTGTTAGGGGTTTGATGGCTCACTGTGCCTCCTGGAAGAACATCCATCCCATGATTGTGCACCAGTTATGCCTGCTCCTAGATTAGGACTCCTTGCTCATGATCACACATGCTTTGGTCACCTCCAGACTTGATTACTGTAATGCGCTCTACATGGGGCTGCCCTTGATGATCAGAGGCTTCATCTGGTCCAGAATGTGATGAGTTGCAGGCATTATGCTCCTGACTCACCACTTCTCCAAGAGCTGCACTGGCTTCCAGTGCAACTCAAGGTACTGGTTATGACCTTTAAAGCCCTACATGGTAGTGGGCCAGGATACTTAAGAGACCGCGTCACCCCAAGAACATCAGTCTGTCCCACCAGAGCAGACCGGAGAGGCTCGCTGGTTGTACCATCAGCTAGAGAGGCTCATCTCTCTAGCACGGGAAGGAGGGCCTTCTCTGTGTCTGCTCTGGCCCTTTGGAACCTCCTGCCAAATGAATTGTGTCTCCAGACAGAGCTGCTGCCCCTCAGAAAGGGTGTGAAGATCTGACTGTCGGGGCATGTGTGGGGTGTGGGCCAGGTGGTTAGCTCGGTTGGCTGGCTCCTGTGAATAACCCCACCTCTTTCTCCCTGTTGTGGCTTTTTAATTTAACTTTTAACTTCTTAATCCTTAATTTTAAATCTTTGGTTGTAAGTGATGCATAGCCCAAATCATCTAGCTACCAGTCTGTAGTTAAAATAACTTGCAGACAGAACAGTTGCCCGCAGCGATGAAACTTTGGAGGTTATCTCTCTGAGTCAATCTTTATGTGCAGAATGCTGGCAGGACAATGAAGAGCACAGATCTGTGTTAGTTGATCAACCTCAAAAGGAAAAAAGATACAGTACTAGCATTGCTGAATATTATTTTATTAGAATTGTTCCAGCCCATTGTAATAAAAAGGCTTCATTTGCCTATATTATTCCTCCAATTTTAATGATGGAATTGATAATCAGTCATAAAGACATCAGCTAATTATGCCATCACCATCCTCATTACTAGTTATGTTATGTTTGCAGTGTAAATATTAAGACATCTGTTTACTGAGAAAAGAAACAAAACAGTAGTTTATTCCAATCTCAGACCTTATGGATAAAGAAAGCTATTTTATACACCCTGAAAAAACAAATTGTTACATCATGAGAAATCAATTCTTTCCACTGAAGATGCCTGAGTGTTAACACTTGAGGCTTTTCAGTAGAAATGTGCAGTAACTCTGGTTAATTTCTAATATTTTTCATCAAATATATAAATAAACCCCTTGTAACATCGCTTGAAATCAGTTTGTTCTCTTGACTGGACCTCATCCAGCTGCCATTCAATTCTGTTGAGAATAATCCATGTGAAGAGCTTATATATTTGAGACAAAAGGCATATTGGCCTATAGTTCTTGATCTCTTCATGAGTTCCCTTTTTAAAGATTAATATTGTCTTTGATGTTTTCCATTGAGCTGGGATAGTAAACAAGTGTATCAGGACTTTCTGCAGTTTTTCTCCACTGGCCTCTATGGTTTTGTCATGGGATAGAAATGGGGCCTGTAGGTTTTTAGAATAGTGACATTATTATTATTATTATTATTATTATTATTATTATTATTATTATTATTATTATTATTATTATTATTATTATTATTATTATTATTATTATTATTATTATTATTATTATTTCAAATTTATATCCCGCCCTACTCAGGAGAACCCGACTCTAGGCGGCTTACAAATCTTAAAAATAAAACACAATGGATACAATATAAACAGCAAATCAACGATATACAATAACCAAAATACACCATGAACAAAAAGTAACAGCATAACATCATACAGTATACAAAATACAATTGGAAACAGCATATAAAAACATGAATAAATATAAAATTAACGGTCAATGTAGTTATTAAATCTTACATAAAAATACAATAGAATAAAAAAAATATTATAGTCAAACCGGCAGGAAAATTATACAATATAGTCAATTACAATACCAAATTCAAACAGCCTCTCCACCCCAGCCACAAATCAGACCAGGGGTAGCTGTGACAAAAAATCCACTGCCCATCGCCATGGTGACCTATAAAGCCCCAGCAGGGGCAAGTCCTGTGCGCCAGTGGAGATGGACCATGCGCCAGTTGTCATGGCGTCACCCCAGCTCCATCCCCAGGTGTTTCTTTGGCAGGGGGGGAGAGCAAGGTCCTACCTCCATGGCAGCTTTTAAAGCCCCAGCAGGGGTGAGTCCCGTGCGCCGGTTGCCGTGGCATCCTCCCAGCTCCATCCCTAGGTATTTCTTTGGCAGCGGGGGTGGGGGGTATTTCTGTGTGCTGTTCATTGGAGGGAGGTGGCATTATGGGTTGTCACTGGGCAGGAACTGCTTGCCAGACTAAACATTCTAACCCTCGTGTTCTTGGAGAAATGAAACTTAAAGTTTAATAGACAAGGAGTAGTCATTGGCTGGGCTCCTTCAGAAGAGAGGCCAGAGGGTGGAACTTGTGAGAGGAGATACAAAGGAAGGGAGGAGTGAGGACAGTTTTTTTTTTTTGCTCTTTGCTCTTTTGCTTTGTAAGTAGTTATTTGGGGGTGCTTTGAACTCAAGCAATCATGTAAGCTTTTAAGAGAGAGGGGCCCCTCTGGGCTTCCACACTTAGTCAGGTTTTCATTGTGCTATCTGAACTGAAAATGCTTCATTCACGTAGAATTGTTTTGCTTTCTGAAACTAAGAAATTGTAACTGGTTTTGCTACAATATACAGTAATACCTCATATAACATTAGTATCAAATAACACGAAAATCGCATAACATTAAGGAATCTGGGGGGAAGAATTGCATCGGATAACATTAAGATCCTATGGGATGCTTCAGATAACAACCGCTAAAGCCTGTGTGGTAACAATGTATCTCTATGGATCCCATAGAGGATCAGATAACACTAAAAATCATATAACACCAAGACTTGTGGAACCAGGTTTTAGTGTTATATGAGGTTTTACTGTACTTTTAAAAGACATGAAGATGGTTGGAGTTGTTTATTTTTCTACCCACTACCTTACTAACAGCCTGATTCAGGTCAGGACATGTGAGAAGGCAAGTTAAAATCCTGGATTGTTTAGCTGGAGGGCATCAATTCAGGTGCAGTCCCACTTATGTGTAGGCTAAGGTTCTACTCAGGAAAAACATGCCTGTTACAGTTTCCGTGGTGGTTCTATCAATTCCATGGCCTTTTTCTGACTTGGTTTCCTTCAGGGCATACTGCACCTCACTGATTAGTACTTTTGGTACTGCTTCCTTACTTGGTGTGATCCTCAGTTCTTGAACTCTAACTTTCGATTCAAAGAGATTAGTGTAGAAGTCCTTAACCATTTTCCCCTACTTCTCCTTATTCTTTCCCCTTTCTCATTTAGCAGCACAGGCAACTGCTTATGGTATTGGGACAGAACTTTTTTGCTATATTTTTGGGATTTGCTTGTTCAACAGTTATTAAAGAGCTGAAGGAGTCAATCCCCCTCTCCCCCGTATTTATTTTGCTCAGTCCACATATCATTTAGTCCTGATGCTTTGCTTTTCCTACATCTTCTTATGGCTTTCTCTAATTCCACCAATTTGAAGGCAGTAGAAAGTTCATTGGATTCTCTCTGAATATCCCTTTGATTTCTTATTTTGCATTGTTTGGTTTTAACCCTGCCAAAACCAATTGATGTACTATTTGGTTTGGATTTATATTTACATACAGTGTCTATTTGTTTGGATGAGTCTTCAACCTTTTAAGTAGACATCAAAATTTCTATTTGCTTCTTGCCCTGTCATGCTCTATTATATTGTCATTCCAGTGAGCTCTTTTTGTTTTTGCAAGGGTCATGATGAAATTTCTTCCAGCTTCTATTGTATGCTCACTTAAAAGGATTTTCTTTGAAGTGTCAAATATACTCTGTATATTGACCACGTGTTTCCAAAGTGAGACCTGAGATATAGCTGGTGTAACACCCTCCTGGAAGGGAGGCATGAGAACATTTCCAAAATGGAAGTTATAAATTGATCATAATTCTCTGGCTGAGGGGAAATATGAAGCACACTGATTCCAGCCTTGTAAACTTTTCCCAATTGGCTCTTTTTGAAATTATACTTCCTATAAAATGGTATAGTTTGAAGTCAGATGGCTGAATAGCTCTGATGTAGAATAGGTCTGTGCTGATTATTTGGGATTAGATCACCTATTCAGTTAATACACTGTTAAACTATAGCAGAGATTCACAACCTACCAACTAATCTGGCCCGTGGTGAGGACCCTGCTGGTGGCATCAGCACTGAAAATGTGCCAAAAGTGCTGAACTTCCCCCCCCCCCCCAATACCAACAATGCACTGAAACCCTCCCAAAACCACCAGAAAAGTGCCACCCTCATTCCTGCCACCACAAGAAGTGGCGGAAGCAGAAAAAACATCTGAAAATGCACTTTGAATGCACCTGCCACCACCGCCACTGGAAGTGGTGGAAGCAGCAAGAGGAACAACGGCACTGGTCTGCACATCTGTCTGAGTGGGCGGGGTCCAGCCCATGGAATGAAAAGGTTGCAAACCCCTGAGCTATAGACTCACTAACAAAAATTAGATCTAGATTGTAGCCTTTCTGCCACTGTTAAATGAACTGGTTAGTTTAGGATAATGTATTAGGCACATTGATTGGGATTCTGACCATTTTATAGTAGCTTCCTGATTATCATCATTGTGTTAATAGCCCCAAGCATTATTATGCTTGTTGAAATCTCCCACTACAAAGTGAGTGTTTTGATTCTTCATATTAAATGGTATATTAGGTGGTTTACAAATCAATGTAACTATACACAGGCCAGTTCAACTGTCAAGATTTTTATGTTTTCCTCTTCAGTACATTCTATTGAAAGGATTAAAATATCTGGCCTTTCCCCAGTGAGGCAGCCTGACTGTGATGCTAGGCGATGACATTCTTTTTTATCACAAGACAACAAGTTAAGATCTCCTGCGAGGAGACCAACTGGAAATGCATAGAGGAAAATTGTCTGCTAGTTGTTTTAGTTCCAAGGTATTTTAGGGCTCTGCAGGGCATCAAGAATCTGGCTAAATAGCTGTGACACACTGAACTCCTTATGACACAGCTGTAATGGTTCAGCGAGCATCCTAGCTGCTCCAAACTGATGTAAGGGCAGCCCCAGATAAAGCTGGGGGCAAACATGACTGTTTCCCAAGTAATAATCTCTGTGAAGAACATCCACCTTCTTGACAGCCCAGTGTGGTGTAGTGGACAGAGAGATGGACTAGGACTGGATACCAGGGCTTGAATCCCCACTGAGCTGTGGGAAGTCACTGAGAAAGTGGAACTGATGAAACTATTCTTTAAATATCTCTTATCCTGAAAGTCCTGTTAGGGTAACTGTAAGTCTGTTCTGACTTGTTTATTTATTACATTTATATCCTGCCTATATGGGATATTTTCCCACTCTGGGTGGCTTACAATATATCAAAAACTATTTACAATAGAAAATTAGACATAAATAATAAACACACAAAATACATTACAAATAGCACAAAACCCCAAAATGATGTCTCTCCCCCCCCCCCCAATTAAAAAAGCCAAACAACAGAGAACACATCTTGGTGATAGAAAAAGTTAATCAAAACCTACTGCTCAGCTGTTGGCAGTATATCTCTAAAGGCCTCTTTAAAGAGGAACAATTTTAGTTGTTTTTTTAGAGATTGACAGCATAGAATTAACTGACAACAGTATACTTAAAAAAAACTCTGTGTTACTATGCTAACAAGACTTGTTCTCAGTGGAAGCTTAAGAAGAGACTGGCTTTTGTTCTCAGTTAATTATATTGTTTTAATTTGACAAGGAACCTCAGCAAAGATCTTGCCTCCAATTGAGAGCGATGCAAGAGAACTTTACTTTCTCATCTGGGTTCCAGGAAATTTGGATTTTTTCCCCAGGAAAATTGGGAAGGGGAAATTGACTGGGGCAAAAAATGGGGGGGGGGGGAGAGAGAGAATGCAATAGATGATTCTACAGTTCATGGGCATCAGGTTTGGTTTTTTTTTGGGGGGGGGAGCCTTTAGTAGGCTGGGAGTATACAATCCCACATGGCGTAGAGCACCATAAACTCACCTAAGTCACACTGAACATTGTGGAATGATTTTGGGATCTGAAATAAAATTCAAAGGAATAAAAAGGATGTTTTTTGAAATGCATTTATTTTGCCCCCGTACACTCAACATGCTTTACTTGAACGAACTTCCCTCCTTTCAAAATTCCCGGGAATATTACATCTCTAATCAGGAGGGCACTTTGAACATTGTGTTAACATTTTTGTTGCATTTAGGAAGTCATACTTGAGGCTGCAGTACATGCAGATTACACTAGATTCCCCCCCCCCCCAACAGGATGGAATTTCTTGAAGTAGTCCCAAATCAATGATTTTGGGTGAACTATAATCTGAAATAAAAGGGATGAAATTTTTGGAAAACTCTATTATTTACTGAAATGAATTTATTTGTTCCCGTGCACTTGACATGCATTACTTATATGAACGATTGTTGCCCTACATGACCTTGAGTGGCTCTCTAGCGTGCATGAACTTTGCGAGAACTGTGAAGAAATTGTATAAACTAAAATTCAAAGGGACTAAAATGAGATCCGGTTCCTTGGGATTTTTGGAAGTACTAACTTTCTCATCACTATTTACATTTGCTATAAATGCAGTAACCTCAATTTAACATTTTCCGCTGGACCTCTGAAAAGAAACAGTAAATGCAGAGGCTTATAAAAATGAATAAGCATGGCCAGTAATCATTCCAAAACAACAATGAAAGGAATCAAACTTGGGGCCTCCCAAATATGAGGTGGGCTTGCTAACTATGGGCCCACCATGCTCTGTTTGCATCAGATAAATGTTGAATTCGGATTCTGGACAAAAACTCCGATAAATCAGAAGCATCGATGACACATTTGAGGCAGCTGGTGTCTGGCGCTGCTGCCGCCACCATGCAGGTGCTGACATGCGCTGATGAAAATATAAGTCCCCACCTCCTCTTGTCAGCACATGGTCTTGCAAGTGCTTGAAAGCGGTAGCAACGTGATGCGATGATTACTAACTTTTGAGCATGGTGTCTTTTCTCAAAACCTGGGATTATCATCATCGGGGTTAAAAATTCTGTCCAATAAATGTGGGAAAACAATATGTCAGTGTTTGTCTCCATAGTTTAAATAAGGATATGCTCCTAGACCTCAGAAAATAAATGACAATTCTGGGAAAGTGATCAATCCGGGAATAAATTGAGGTTTCACTATATTTGAACTATACATTTTGCACACAAGAGCTGAATAATTTAAAAACAGAAAACATACCTGAATTTGCTGTTGGCTGTGTTGTCATTGTTACTACACTACACTTCCACTACTACTGCATGGCAACTCTCTGTAAGGTTTGGAACTAACATCGGCTATTGCCTCCTCCTCCTCCTCCTAGCTGCGACTGGTACTGCCCTCAGATTAAAACTGTTTTGTTATTTTTGCTTTGGAGAACGAACTGGAAGATTTCGCCACAGAAAAGGGTTTGAACTGCCACATGGGAATGTAACCTAACTGCACCACCCACCTCACCAGATGTGATGAACGTGACTTTTGGTGCTTTGCACCGCATGGGAGTACATGCTGTCAGCTTGCCCTGTGCTCTTCTAAAATAACGCACTTGTTCACAAACTCTAACAGAAACTGCATTGATTGCCTTTGTTCTTCAGTCAATTTTCCCTTCCCAATTTTCCTGGGGAATAAACCCAAATTTCCCCACTTCTACAGCTCTAATTCTTACTAAAAGTATTTTTTTAGTTTTCATTTTATTACATATTAATCTTTACTAAATACAAATTTCTTGTACTGTTTATACACATATAAAATAAAAAATCTGAATGTAACTTGCAGAAAATAGAAGAAATAGTATTTTCCCAATTTCCCCCAATTTTCTGGGTTCCTCCCAATATTCCCAATATTCCCGTGTTTTCCCCTCCTTTAAAAACTCCTGGGAAATTTACATCTCTAATTACAGTACAACCTTGAGTTGTAAAAAGGACAGCTGGCAGACTCAAGGACCTTAGTTCACTTGGGTGGTACATGTATTGTGTTATAAAAAGTTGTAATACCATGATGAAGGGAACAATTGGAACAAAGTGTAAAAGTATATTTTACATATACATATAAGTAGAATGGTTAAGAGATAGAATGTACTGGTTGTCTGTTGAAAAATGCTGTCATGCCTCCACTATTTATGATATCTAAGAAATCCATGGAGAAAGTATGGTTTTGTGCAGTTTTGCTTAACTTGCACAATTGTGCTTAATTTGTGCAGCACATCATTACCATTCCTCTTTTTATTGTGTTTGGGGGGGGGGGGGAGACATGGAATGCCACAAAATGCCTCTTCTGTCTCATATGAAATGTGACTGCAGAATGCTTGTGCAAAGGCATATTCCCTAGCATATTACCTAACTGATCTTGATTTGTGCCTTCCAAGCTGTTGTGTAGATTATTTTTTCTGCTTGCTATTGAATACTGTGACACAGTACTAGGCTTCCCCAAAAGCCCCTTAATATGTTGCAAAATATGTGTTTTTGTGAGAAATTGTAGGTAAAAATTTGTGTTTGAAAGTACAGGTATTCATATTTCACCATACTTGCAGATTAGTGGAGAAAGGGGATGGGAAATGATGTGCAAGTAACTGTTTGTAAAGGAACAGATGTGAAAGGCCAGAGATGAGACTGGCTTGGCCTTTCCTAGTCATAACAGTTTGGAGGTGTCAATTGCAGGCAGTTGCTACCTCTGTTTCATGCAACAAATCATTACCTGGTGTTGCAGTCATCAAATATAAGGTGCAACTGCATGAGTAGACATTCATGTTTGCATTGTCTGGTAGTACTGTAGTGTTACTCACCATGTCTTTTTAGCCTTTTGAATCAAACTAACAAAAGGGCTGAAGAAAGATTATTCAACAAAAAACAGGACTGGCCCTACCCTTAAGTGACTGATGTGGGCATTTCAAGGTCAAACTAGATAACATGCTTTGCTTGTACTTAGAAGAGAGCCTCCCTTAAGCGATAAGACATCTGTTGCTCATCATACGTGTTTTACCTTGCAGATGTTTAGAACCCTTTTCTTTGTAATGTTTCATTAGATGATAAACATGGGTTCAATTTTCAGATTTGATTGCTGAGCCATACAGATCTGAGGAAACCCCATTGAGAACAGGAAAAGGGGGTCATTCAGAGGAAACAGACATTCCTCTCAGTATCTTGTTTGACCCCGAGGCAGCAGATTTTGCATGACATGAAATAGTGGGAAAATGTTATACTGTACCTTTATACTTTTCCAGTTTTGTACTTGGTTGCATTATTACTGCCAAGAACAGGGAGATGGGTTTTGTGGGATTTTCTCCTTTATGTACCAAGATAACTCAGCTGGCATTGTGCACCACGTTCTTTGTCTTGGGTGACAAAGGGGAGCCATTTCTGTCCCAGTGGGGGGGGGGGGACCAAATGGATCTGGCATGTCAAAAACATGTTTAGTATTGAAACAGCAACAAATCAATTAATGACAGGCATCAAGGAAGGCAAATAGTCCCTGTGATAGGGCATTCTGGAGTCTTAATCCCCCACCATTTCTATCCTCATTTTATCTGGAAAAAACAAAATGGACAAATATCCAGTGCAGTTTTGGTGTGAAGCCGTATTCCACTTAAACAAAGAACACACTTGGAAGCAGATTTTTAAAAGGCCAGGATAGAAATTTAACTCATCAGTACAGCTCTGTATCTGTGAAGCTTTTGGGTGCCTTGCTTACCACAAAAAATAATACTTAGTAAAAACATCTTCCTTTGGGATTGTGATAAAACTGAAGAACTGAGAGTGTAAAGTGCAAAATACATCCTATATGCTATTTGCTTTTCAGCCAGGCTAACAATATCCAACAAAGTAAAGTCCCCTCACTAGTCTGAGCCATTAGCACAACTCCTATAGCAGGAGGGTTTCACAACCTACGGCCCATGGTGCCAAATAATCCAGCCCCTGACCTCGCGTCAGTCACCTCTGCTCCCACCGCCAGTATCAGCAGCAGGCTCATTTACGGCCACATAAATGCATTTACTACAGCCATAAATGAGTCTGTGGGCATTATAAATGCATTTACTACAGTTGTAAATGAGTTTGTGGCCATCGTAAATGTGTTTGCAACAGCTGCAGATGCATTTTATGGTACCTGTCCCGCCTGCTCATCTGTCTGAGGGGGCATGGTCTGGCCTGCAGTTGAAAAGCCTTGAGAACCCCTGCCCTATAGTGCCTGGAGATGTTCTTGGCCTGGCTAGAAACCAGATTTGCAACCAGTTGTATTGCCAAAGAAAAGAACTTAAGTTATATTTTAGAATAGAAAACATCAGATAAATGTGCACACAACAACATGTATATAATTCTTCCACAGGTGGAAGCATTGTGGGTTTGGGTGGCAACAGGTTGCAATAATGACTCACCAAATATATATACATTCTTCTTCTTTTCCTGAAAAGAGACACAACCTCTTTACATCCCATTTCTACA
This sequence comes from Furcifer pardalis, assembly GCA_030440675.1. NCBI lineage: Eukaryota > Metazoa > Chordata > Lepidosauria > Squamata > Chamaeleonidae > Furcifer > Furcifer pardalis. The sequence continues at coordinate 34,956,071 of CP126890.1, read as the reverse complement.
TGGACTTTCTTTTGCCTAGCTGTTGCCTGGGGCTTCCCAAAGCATTCAGTAGCTGCGAAGCTCTGAAATGCATTTCCACAACTATAGCTGGAGAACTTCTGTCTCTCTCCGCTCCCTTCTCCTTTATTTCTTTTCCTTTCCAACTGAGCTATGCCAGAGAGTTTTCTCTGTGCTCATTCTTTATTTGCTGTTTTCCAGACAACGATCTCGCAACAGTTGAAGCTGCTGCTCTAAATGGATGGGACCCTATCCACCAGCCTCCTGCCCACTCAAATATTATGAAGATTTGTTTCGTCAGTGGCCATGACGTTAAGTAGGAAGTTGCCCATTTATGGAGACTAGAGCAAATGATATCATCACAAGAGGTGGCTCCTTTCTACATAGGGATCATTTGTGAAATGAGATTACAGGCATTTATCTGGAAAACAGGAGGCAGAGGCACCTGGTTTATGTAATTGATATCCTGGGGAATAATGCTCTACAGTAATCAAGACAGATCTTCTTTTCATCTTCCTCCTCCCTGTGATTTGATTATGTGGGGAGAAATCCCCCTCCTTTTTCTTCCTGAGCAATAAAACCCCTTCTCCACATGGAATAAGCTCCAGACCATGTTTTCTGTTATGCTTGAATATATGGGACATGCATTGCAATCCTGTGCTTGCCACACTGCTGCAGTGTAGTTGTTTTGCAGAGCTGTGTAGCAGGGGAGTCAAAGCTGTGATTAACCAGGTCCTTCCTTGGATGCCTAGTTCAGTTCCTCTGGCCTTGAAATAGATAGATAGATATATTTAACAATGCATTCACAATCTTCACTGATTGCATATTTTTCCTCGTCTGTGTGAGCTTCACACTCTCTGGCTAGATGCTGCCTGCAATATAACAAGAGGCTTGAATACGGTAAGTCAAAGATGACTCAATTTCTTACTCTCTCACCTTATGTATACAGTACTTTCATTTTATGCCATGCTGTGATACAAATAAGGTATGATGTAGGGAGAGAGAAAAATACTGGCTTAATTATTCCTTCGGCTCATTAATTTTCGGCAGTCTCTCTCTGTCTTTTTGTGTCTCTCTCCTCCAATACTTTGCACCATGTCTCCTCCCCCTTCTTCAGTGCAACCGATGAGCCTTCTGTCTTCAAGTAAAAATCCTATGCTTAAATATATTTTTTTCTTAAATGTTAAGTGTTTCTTAAAATGCAGGAACAAATTGGCATAAATGCATATTAAGACAAAGTATTGAACTTAACAGGTGATGCAGTGTGGTGGGGGACAAGTTTAGCCTTTTTTTAACCTCTGCAGTAGGTGGTTTGTAAGACAGGACTCATTTTAGGATTTACGCTTCTTCTCCAGTAAGTGTGTGCCATATATATTGCTTCTTTTCAGTCATCTTTTAATAAGAATCGGGGATCTTCAGCTGCATTTGCTTTCACTGTAAGTGAAGGCAGGTATATTAAAAGCCCTGCTTTAAGAAAAAACAAGGAGGCAGTTCGTCTTTGTAAGGCAGCCTTCAGAGGATGATCTAGAAGCACCTCTTATCAACTGCATTAAATGTGATAAATCGAAAAGTGTCTGATGAGGCATAAAGACTGTGATTTGGTGTTGTTGTATTGAAAGGATGCTGCTATCCATAATGGCTTTTAAAAAGCTAGTTCTGTGATTTGAGAACTGTTGAAATAAAATGACAGTAATAATGAAGTTGCTATGTTATGAATTATAGAGAGAAGGTTTCATGTGGTGTAAGAATTGCTTGGGAAAGAATCTGCTATGTCTCTAAGTTACTAGGTATCCCCCTCCCCCCTTTTAAAAAACTTAGACCCACCTATTATGTTCTTTATTGGAATAGGCAACTTTGTAACAACTCTATTAGTGTTCGGACAAGCTTGAAATTCATGCACAGTATCTGGATGGGATTTTAATGCCTGCCTTTTCCATGCAATGTGATTTTCAAGGGTAAGTGACTGTAGGCAATGACACACAACTATGTAAAGAATTAAGAGGATTCATCTTGGGTAGCATCTTCATGAACTATTAGGTATTCAAGTGAACTATATCAATTTCTCACTCCCCCCCCCCCTTTTAAGGCATAATCACACTGAATAGCTCTCACTTTTACTTTGTTGGTAATATAGGTTTCTTTGAACAATAGGATGCGTTTTAAGGAAGGTCTCCACTGTGCATGATCTGTAATCCTTCATTTAACATTTAATTGACACTTTATCCTCTCTCTCCTCCACCCCCACATCATAGGTAATTCCTTGGGTCCAGTCATAGCATGCTTTCTGGTCATATGATTCAGCCAATACATTCTTTGTTTAGCAACAAGTGATTAGAAAAGATGGACTAACAGGCAGAATGATATACATAAAATGGTTAATTTGCAAAAAGCTAATTATGAACATCTTCATGTGAATAGTTGGAACATCCAGTTTTGCATTGTATTACATTGTTTCATCAAATGCCAGAAGGCAATGGAAACTAATTTTTGTTCATTAGGGCATTCAACAAATGTGTGCTGTGCGACATTAAATCTTTTCTCGGCAAAACTGTTTTGGAAACCATACACACTCTACATGTCCTAAATATGTACATTTAGTTACATATATATGTTTTTTTCCCTAGAAAGAATTCATAGGTATGGTGGCTAAGATTTCATTCAAGCACTGAATCTGTTGTATGTTAACTATGTTGCAATTGGGACATGCACCTTTTTATGTACTCAAGCTGCTTGAATTTTAACTATAATCTGATTTGCATAATTGGCTTTCAGAGAAAAAAATCAGTATTTTTGGCCCGTCAGACCGTTGACAACAATGATTAAGTGGTCTTTTCCAGTGAATATCAAACACTTTAAAGCATTATATTGATGTAATATGATGGAAAGAAATGTAAAGTTATAGGATAGAAGAGAACCACTGTAGTTTAGTGGGCAGTGTTAAATTGGGACTCAGAACATGGGTTCAAATCCCTGGTTACCCATAAAAAATCACTGCATGTGACAATGGTATAACCACTAGTAAAATATTTCATTTACCTTGAAAACCCTATTAAGGTGATCATAAGTCATATGTGACTTAACAGCATATTAAACAAGCAAAACAGGATACAAGAATGATTACCTAATAATTTTGCACTTCTTTTTGAAATCTTTGTAAATTATGTGAAAGGTTGAATAATGCACTATCATGGACTTATTCAACAGGAGTGACTGAAAAAGTAAACAGTCTCTGAGTTCATTCTAACATTTAGAGGAAAATATGTTTGCGCATTTAATATTTCAAAGTCATTTGTACTCAGTACGTTTTTTACTATAAATACCAACTCTGAAAATCAGTATCTGAATCAAATGATGTATAAATCAAGTTTTACTCCAATTTCATTAGATTAGAATTGAATTGGAATAATACTGGTTGTGGAAAGAATATCTGTTGTTGCTGACATCTCTTGTACATACCATGTGACCTCATGAAGTAGAGAATAAGGGTTTTTTTTGGAGGATAGGAAATCTTAATTATTCTGAAACAGTTTTGAGAATAATCAAAATATTATTCTTTTGAAGATGTGCTTAAATCCACTGATTTCAGTTAGTTTCAGTAGGCATATGCCTTCATAGGATTCAAATATTGTGTTGTTGCATGATATGTTTTGAGTAAACAGAAGATAAATTTGTAATCAACCACCTAATGGCAGCAATGGAATTTGATAGCATGAAAGTGAAAAATGAGGATTTCACCTTCAGTCCAGTGGAAGCTAACAAATGCTGCTATATAATAAATACTTTTAAAACTAGAGGAGGGGTATATCTCCATGGTAGAATGTACACATTGTATATAGAAGGCTCTAGGTTCAATCCTTGGTATTTGCAGAAAGGACAGGGGAAATCTACATCCTAAGAGAACTGCTATCAGTCAGTGCAAGTCAGTGATTCTTAGTGGTTATTACTACCCAAGGCAGAAGGATCTTGTTAGCCTTTCAAGAAAAACCATGTATAGTTTGTGGAAGTGAGGATTATCTTTAATATTATGATTTTTAAAAAGTGAAAAATGGGGAAGTTAATTATTCCTATTGCTTTTTTTAGTATACAGTTTGTTCCATCATAAAGATAATAATGCTTCTAATTTATATACTTACAAATGTTTTTTATTTTATTGCTATTTAATTAAAATATTTTTACTTTGCCTTTCTCTCAAGATGGTCAATGTCATTAAAAAGACAATATAAAAGTGAAACACATTTATTCCAATAAGAAATATATTAAAAATATATTAAAATATATTAAAAATAATGCATAAAACCAACACTAAAAACACATTTAAAAGCAACAGGGCACAAGCAAACCTGTTTTAAGAATGCCCTGTTAGGCAATCAGTCATTGAGAGAAAACCTGCCTGCAGAAGTTCACCAAATGTTGAGTCAGCTTGGCCTCCCGTGGAAGGGAGTTCCAGAGTCTGGACAAAGCAACAGTCAGAATTTTTAATATTTCAAATAAAAATTACTGGAGGAGGCAGGTTTGGAGCATGAGATTTTTAAGTTAATAAAATAGGACATTTTTTTTTTAAATTAAGAAGCCCTAATATTGGTGGACCAATGACCTCTTTTGGGTTAAGGCAGTTATTTGATTACATCAGCTAACATTATGCCACACAGAGAAAAAGCAGAATGTGTTCAAATAACAGAGGGGATCCAGAAGTAAGTAGAGAATTGGAGAAATGGTTATTCAGCTTGATAAATAGTGGATACAGCTTGATAACTAGAGTTTTATAAACAAAAATAAGATTTGGTAGTATTGTGTACTATTGAAAGTATATAAGGCCATGATGAAATACTGGAAGTAAAGTTATACTCCGCTTAAAGAGCATAATGCGTTCCACAGGATTGCTCTTTAAGCGAGTTTGCTCTTTAAGCGAAACACTATTGTAAATGACCAATTGAGGGGGGTTTGCGAACCCCAGTTTATTTGTTAAGTGAGTTTTTGGTTGGTTTTATTTGTTAAGCGAAGCGAACATTCAGAGAAAATTCTGCTCTTTAAGCGAGTTACTCTTTAAGTGAGACACTCTTTATGCGAGGTTTGACTGTATATAGGTAATCACTGCTAAAGATGGCTGCTTAATGTATTAATATGTTCCCTTGGATGTGGTTATTGAAAAAGAAGACTGGCAAACAACATGAATGCATGCATGGCACAAAATGATTATAATTTTATAATTTCAGTTCAATGTACAGAAATGCAGTTGTAGCATAATATCTATCCTCATGGGGCAGGGGAATGCATTTACATGATCTATGGCTCACTGCTTTACATGCTCACTTAGAAATCTCACTGAAACCCTGGAGGAATGCCACTGACTTTATTGGGATTTATCTTACACATACATAAGATATGGCAATTTAATATGTGGGGGTTGGTAGCTGTGGGAAAAATATTTCAATTTGGATTGGACAATACTAAACACATGCAACACTAGATATTAGTATTTGTTTAAACAACAAATATGTGTTGCAATATGGCTTTTTTTTTTTTTTACAAAATTTTATACACAAAATTCAGTAAGTTTGTAGAGCTGTTGTCAATTATAGTGTCATGTAAGCCTCAGCATCTTAACTCATTTTTATCTCTGAAAGCATATGGGAAAAGCATAGTTCCTTAACACATCAGCATACTTATTCTGAAGATGTTAATGCATCATATTATTTGTAATTTAAATTACATTTATGCTTATGGAGCATTCTAGAAATGGCAATCTCAGTACAGTATTAAGAGTAGCATGGAGCATATATTCTTCATAGCTGCTTTTTCTAAGCAATTAATTCATTGCGCTACTGGGTATGTGGGGTGTTGGTATTAACTTGTAATAACAAATGGCAAAACTTTTCAAGATGGCTGTCCTGTCAATCAAAATAAGAATTGAAATTACCATATTTGCTGGCATATAAGATGCATCAGAGTATAAGACGCACCCCATTTTTAATACACATTTTAAAGGGGGAAAAATAATTTTCTATTTTTTTCATGAATTTCCAAAGTTAATTCCAGGAGCCAAGGAGAGTTGGATGTGGGGTGGGGGTGGATGGGGAGAGGAGGAGCCTTTAAAGCTCATTTTCACCCTATCCAACTAATGCTAGCCACCAAAAGCTGAGGAGAGTGGGGGGGGGGGGAAGAGAAGGATCCTTTAAAGCCCATTTCCAACCCATTCCACCACTGCTGGCTTCCAGGAACCAAGGAGAGTGGAATGGGGAGAGAGAAGGATCCTTTAAACCCATTTCCACCCCATCCCACCACTGGTGGCCCCCAGGAGCCGAGGAGAGTGGGATGGGGGAGAAGAAGGATCCATTGAAACCTGTTTCCACCCCATCCCACTGCTGCTGACCATCAGGAGCCACAGAGGGTGAGATTGGCCAGGCAAGAGAGCTTTTTTGGAAGCATCCTTTGCCTGGTTCTTAGCAGTCAGCAGTGGCCACTGAACTGCACCAGTGTGTGTGGGGGGTGGAGGGGGTGGGGTGAGGATGGCTTTAAAAATATCTCTTTCCTGTCTCCAGCCACCAATCCTCTCTATATCAGAAAACAAAACAAAACAAAATAAAAACACTGTAGCACTTTAAAGACTAACTGCTGTATTTTTATTGTTAGCTTTCGTGGATCAAGTCCACTTCTTCAGACAAGGAGTGAAACTTACAGTCATGGTTTTTATGCACCAAATTCCCAGGGGTTAAAGGGAGAAGGGTGTGTTCAAGCAAAATGACAGACAAGCAAGCACAACAATTGCTTGCTGTACATGATGCTGATGAGGTGGTCATCTTTAGCCACCGAACCATACCAGCAGGGGGCTGCTACCAGCATATAAGATGCACTCAATTTTTCTGGTGCATTTTAAGAGGGAAAAGTGCATCTTATATGCAGGCAAATATGGTAAGTCTTCTAACCTCTGCAAATAAAATCCTAAGTACCTTATTAGTTTTTTTTCTCATAGAATGAAAATTCATGTAAAAACTGAAATTTCAAGCAAGTTTATTGTTTCTAAAAAAAGCTACCAAAAATGTTGGATTGGTTGCCTTAATTTCAGAGCATCTATTAGTTTATTTGTCTTACTAGTGTAAAGGGAATCATGTAAATTATAGCAGCATAATGCTGGCTGCATTCCTGGGCACACAGATGTCCACACAACCAGCACCTCATTATTTATCTGCCATTTGCTGCCACAGTTTAGTGTGAAGCACCAACAGGATTCTGGCCAATCTATGTTTAAAGTAAAACCAGCAACAACAGTATAAATGTCTGAACCACATGTCTCATTCCTATTTACTCAGATATTGGATCTTTAAATTCAGGACCAGCACCATATCATTTCACCCTCATGAGAAGATACAAGTACTTCCATTGTCCCTGCCAGGGACACACATAGGGCACTCTGCTCCTTCCTTTGAAAGACACTGAACCAAGAGGAAGTGTCCTGCTCAAACACTCTAAAAAACTGCTAGCTGCAGGAAGCTGTATTGATATGTATGCTTATCTGTCATTCTGCATGATTACTCTTTACCTCATTACCTTGTAACCCATTTACCTTGTAACATCTTGACCTCTGGATCTGGTGTGTATAAACCATACTTGGAATTTTTACTCCTTTGTATGAAGAAGTGGATTTGATCCATGAAAGCTCATAGTAAAAAGAGAGCAGTTAGTCTTTAAAGTGTTGTAGTGTTTTTATTTTATTTTTTGTTTTTGCTTTTGCTTTCTGATATGCCTGAACCATAGACTAACATGGCTACTATTTCAAAAAAACACAAAGGTTTCTTAGCCATTCACTCTAAATGCCCTACAGATTTGAGGGCAAACAAAAGAGTCCCCCTTCCACTGATGCCAAATCCTCCATCTGAAGGCCATCTTTTCTTTAAAAAGATGACAGGTGAAGATGCTTGGATTTACAAATACAGTAATACCTCGGATAACTTTTTCCTCGGATAATGCTAAAATTGCATAACATTAAGTAATCTGGGGAGGAGAATTGGATCGAATAACGTTAAGGTCCTATGGGATGCATCGGATAACAACCGCTAAAGCCTGTGCGGTTACAATGTATCTCTATGGAGCTTTAGCGTTATCCGATCCATCCCATAGGATTTTAACATGCATCGGATAACACTGAAAATTGGATAACACCAAGACTTGTGGAACCAAGTTTTAGCGTTATCCGAAGTTTTACTGTACAGTGGTACCTCTCTTAAAGAGCATAATGCATTCCAAGGGGTTGCTCTTTAAGCGAGTTTGCTCTTTAAGTGAAACACCATTGTAAGTGACCAATTGTGACTTCTGGCAGGAGGATTGTGAACCCCAATTTAGTTGTTAAGCGAGCTTTGGTTGGTTTTAGTTGGTAAGCAAGGTGACCATTCAGAGAAAATTCTGCTCTTTAAGTGAGTTAGTCTCTATGTGAGGCGCTCTTTATGCAAAGTTTTGCTGTACAGGATATTTGTTTCTCTTGCTGGAATGTGGGATTACAGATCCTTAAACCATGTTCAGTACTCCTGTTTGAATGCTTGCAGCACTTCCATTGAAAGACTCCTTGGGCTCTTTTGAGCCAATGTATCATGCCAGTAATAGGTACTGTTATCACAACCAACTTTCTTGCATTATTCTAAAATAGTGGGAGTTTCTAGAAAAGAAGATTCTAAAGGCATAACTCCAGACAGTTCCAAAAAGAAAGAAAAGTGGAAGACGGCAAAAGAGACCAATGTGGTTCTACAAAAAACTTGGAGAACAGTTAAAAAAATTAAAAAGACACATATAAGAAGTGGAAGGAGGGCCAGGCTACAAAGGAAGAATACAGTCAAGTAGCAAAGAAGAGCAGGGATAGTGTTAGGAAGGCAAAAGCTGAGAAAGAGTTGAGGCTTGCAAGATATTCTAAAAGCAACAAAAAAGCATTTTTCAGGTATGTACAAAGTAAAGAGAAAAGACACAGTAGCTCAGCTGCTCAATAGGGATGGGAAAATGGTAACAAATGACAAAGAAAAGGCAGAAGTGTTCAATTTCTACTTCAGTTTGGTTTTCTCCTGAAAGGTACAACCCTCCAGGCAAATGTGAAGTACAAGGCAAAGGGGCAGGATTGCAGCTTGATAAACAGACAGTCAAGGAATATCTTAGTATCAAGAGGAGTAGAAAGGAAGAACTGGGGGATTACAGACCCAGGGAAATTCTGGAGCAGGTTATAAAGCGGTCACTATGTAAACAACTAGAAAACAATGCAGTAATAACTAGAAGCCAACATGGATTAGTCAAAAACAAATCCTGTCAGACTAATCTAATTTTATTTTTTGATCATGTAACTTCTATGATGAACAGTGGAAATGCTATTGATGTAATATATCTTGACTTCAGCAAAGCCTTTGACAAAGTGCCTCATGATATTCTGAACAGCAAACTAACTGGGTGTGGCCTGGGTAGCACAGGTGTCAGGTGGTTGTACAGTTGGCTACAGAATTGTACTCAGAGAGTTTTTATTAATGACTTCTTCTCAAGCTGGGAAGGGATAACAAGTGGAGTACCACAAGGCTCAATCCTAGGCTGTGTGCTCTTCAACATTTTTATAAATGACATGGATGAGGGATTGGAGAAAATTCTCATCAAATTTGCAGATGACACAAAACTGGGTAGAATAGATAATACATCGGAAGACAGAGACAGAATCCAAAAAGAGTTTGATAGACTAGAAAGCAACAGAATGAAATTTAACAGGGAGAAGTGCAAAGTTTTATACCTAGAGAACAAAAAACAGATGCACAGTTACAAGATGGGGGTATTTGGATTACTAATACTACAACTGAATAGGATCTTTGAATTGTTGTAGATGTTAGTCAACAGTGAGATGTGGCTGCAAAAAGGCCAACACTGTTTTAGGCTGCATTAACAGAAGTATAGTCTCCAAAATCCATAAATTACTAGTCCCCCTCTATTCAGCACTAGTTAGACCACACCTAGAGTACTGTGTCCAATTCTGGGAACTGCACTTTAAGAAAGATGCAAATAAATTAGAGCAGGTACAAAGAAGGGCAAGAAGGATGATCAGAGGACTGGAAACCAAGCCATGTGAGGAAAGACAAAAGGAACTGGGCATGTTTAGCCTTGAGAAAAGTTGACGGAGAGGGTGATATAATAGCACTCTTCAAACACCTGAAAGATAATCATAAAGAGGAAGGGAAGGATCTGTTCTCCATCATCCCAGAGTACAGGACAAGTAATAATGGGCTGAAACTACAGGAAGCTAGATATAGATTGAATATAACAGAACAGTATGACAGTGAAACCAACTGCCTTGAAAGATTGTGAGTGCTCCAATACTGGAAGCATTCAAGAGAGAATTGGACAACCACCTGTCAAATCTGATTTGATTTGGTATTCCTGCATTGACCAGTGGATTGGATCAGATGGCCTTAAAGGTCCCTTCCAACTCAATTATTCTATGATTGCCTTACAGTGGACCATATGTATAGGCTCCAACTACCACTCTCTACAGCCAACAGGAGTAAACTGAAATTTCTTCTTTGTACTCTTCTCCTGCTAGAGTCTACCTGATTCTGTTCCCTGATCTTCCCTCCACCTGTGACCTCCACTTCCAGCCAGTTACTGACTAGCCTATTTTCATTTGTAAAGAAAAGACCAAGGAATTTGCTAAAGGTCACAGCTTGTTTGCTGGCTGGATAGCTCAGTGAGTTAGGTATCTGACAGTAGAGCCAGAGTCTGGGAATTTGATTCCCCATTATGCTTCCAAGGAGAAGAGCCAGCCTATGTAGTCATGGACAAGCTGCACAATCCTAGGTTGTCCCCAGAAGAAGTGAATGGTAAACCACTACTGAGTATTCTGTACCTAGAAAACCCTGGAAAGGCTCACCATAACTCAGAATTAACTTTACATGTAATTATTCTTTGCAGCTTATTTCTATCTCCCCCCTCTCTCCATTTAAGGTTCAGTCCTTTTTTCTATTGAATATTCAGTACTTATGAACTTCTGATTGTCTAGCACTCATTGCAAAATTTCCCAAATGGACACTATAAAAAAGAGTACTTTGTGAATATCTTTAAGAAACATTGTCTTCTTTCAGTACATTCTACCTTCTTTTCAAGAAAGTGGGGATGGTATTCAGCAGATCTTCAGTGTCACTGACAAAGAGAAATGCAGATTTTTACGATCATTACACATGGTTACTTGAGCATTTCTTCACCCCTGTAATTCTGGCATATTGTGGGATGAGTGATCCTTCTGAATTGTCCCTGTGCAGATATCTTTCCATTTGGTAGCACAAACCCAGATCAGGTGCTAATGCTGCATGAAACAGCATCATCTCCCACTGGGTGGCCTCTATGGAGGCTGCTGTACAGCTGCAGGGGATTTCAGGCAAAGTCTGTGTTTTTCAAAGGAATCATACTGCTAAGAGGAGAACTTACACAGATTACACCAGTGAGCTACATTTCAAGGAGTATATTCAGGTACCTTTGTTTATTTATTTAAAAACATTTATAATGCCTGCCAATAGCTGTTGTCTCTAGATGTATTACCATATATACTCAAATATAAATTAAGTTTTTAACCCCAAAAATTAGGTCCAAAAAGGGGACCAACAACCATAAGGTCTAAAAATATGGGTTTTTTTGAAAAAAACAACACAGTTATTTAGCACTTTAAGTCAGTTTCTGGACATCCTTGGCAAAAGAATCTGAGGCGCAATTACTCAACTAGCCACAAGAGGGTGCAAATTGCAATTTCCCATTAGAATACATTGAAAATCAAATTCTCCTATTCTGGTTTGTTTTCAATTAATTCCTATGGAAAACCACAAATGAAGAAAGAAGGTATACAATGCAATCGTGTCCCCTTTCAGTATTGGTATGGAAAAAGAAAGGATTTTACTTACTGTCCCAGCTCCATGTGTCCAAGATGGAGGGAAGAAGCCATTCTCCTTCCTTGCAGGAAGAGCAAGAGGCTAGACTAGAGCAACACTTCCTGCTTCAGTGCAATTGACCTGCCCACCCACTTTACCTGCAGTGCCCCCAATGGTGGGTGGTGCAAGTACAGTTTTAAATAATCACTAAAATAATTAATACAGTATTACTGTATTTTAATGTATTTTAATTACTGAAACTCACTAGCAGCGGCTGCATTTCCCACTCTTGGCTTATACTGAGGTCAATCTATTTTCCTGGGTTTCAAGGTCAAAATTAGGTACCTCATCTTATATTCGGGTTGGCTTATCTTCACGTATATACAGTACTATCTCAAGAACATACTGGTACTAAAATATAACAATCCTGGAGAAAAGAAAAGGTAATTGTTCCAGGGACAGAACATATGATCTACATCAGGAGTTCTCAACCTTTCTAAGCCAGGGGCTGGGTCACACTCCCTCAGACAGCTTCAGAGGCCAGATGGCCATTTTGCCCTACCTCCACCACATGGCACTTCCAGGCGTGGTGCAGGCTCACATGAACTGGCCACAGGTTGAGAATCCCTGATCTACATTCATAAGCTCCTAAACAAAGTCAGTCTAGTTCAACCCTGACTACCTTTCAGTGAGTAGCCAAGACGATGTTGTTTCATATGTCCTTTCTGCATGTGTGAAACTGGTCCTAAAGCTTGTTCTTTGAACTGTGTTTGATCTGCTTTTAAAGAATGTGGGTTTTTAAAACTGGGTTTAAACAATTAAACTTCAAGTATTTGCTTTTAAAGATTTTATCTTTTTGTTGTTGTGATCACTTTGGGAGTCCTCCTGAGTTTCTTCTTTGTCCATGTCTAGGCCAGATGTGAAATTGCCAAAATGAAGCCACTGTTCAGTGAGTTCATTCTGAAGTTCCCTTCGCCTCACCTAGTGTAAGAAAAAATAGCCAGCAACACAAGGTTGCCATTACCAGGGTACACCCGATTGTGGTTCAAAAATACCACAGTTTTCCAGGAGGCTCTTTGAATAAATTTGGTTTCTTTCAAATGATTTTTTGGGCCTCTCTGTGACATTAAGTACATCTCTCTTCAATGGATTTTGCTTGCTGAGGACTAAATGGCATCTAAAATGATAATGAGAATATTAAGGAATTTACTTTGATAATTTCCTATTTATTTTTCTCCTTTGAAAGCTGTTTACAATCCGACACAGACACTTTTCCCATTTCCTCTTAAAATGTCCCATCTGTAGAGCTTTCTTAGGGCAACTAGATGGAATGCCTCAAGAAATTGCAATGTCATTAAAAAGAGAAAGGATCAAACACTTTTTCATAGGCTATGCCAGAAAAGAACAAACAGCAACTCTCATGATCTGGACTGAAAATGCCATTAGGTCTAGCTAGCAGCACTCTATCGATCATGCCATTGAAGCCAATAGTTAGGAATGCAAAGAGTGGAAGTTCAACAACTTCTGGAGGGTTGCACCTTCTTTGGCTTGGTGTAAGTAATTCCATTTATCACTTTGCAGATGAATTTTGCTTTGCAAGTGAATCTTATGCAAAAGACATTCCAGTTACATACCTGGATTTGATTGATAATAATAATAATAATAATTATTATTATTTATTGAATTTATTACCCCGCCCCACTCGGGAGAACCCGACTCTGGGCGGCTTACATCATCATAAAACAGAGGTAAAAGATAAAAACATATAAAATCATGAAGTTTAAAAGATTATCTAAAATTATTTGAAGTAAAAACAGTGCAAACTACACGCCAGTATCCCCCTGGTCCAGATCCAAAGTGGCACTCCCTAAGTAAGCCACTTAGTATGGGAACCCGTGTTCCCTGGTCCCCAAATATGTCCTGCCAGCCAGGTTTTCAAGCCCTTCCGGAAGGGCAAGAGCTCTGTCTGCAGGCGCAGTTCGATGATAATAGTTAATATTCTTCATTTTACTGTGCAGACCTTTTGCACTGGCCTTGATCTGGGAAACAAATGGACATTAGCCAATAGTTCTGTGGTTCCACCACATAAGCCTGATAGCTTGTGTACCCCAACTGCAATATTTGTATGTTTGTTATCACTGAATTAAATGTATCAAGAAGAAAAATTATATGCATTTTAAAGATTCAAGCCAATGCCCATGTTATTATTTACTCAGTTTATAGACAGATATTGTGGCCAGTTATATAAGGAGAACAGATATCATGGGCCTAACGAGTGGGCCTCCGTGGACTTAAAAATCCAACTGGGGCCTGAAAAGTATCTGTTTCACAGGAACAATAAAGTAAGCAGCTTTCTGTCCTCTTCTTTGAATAGGCAACTGCAATAGAAGTGTCCCACTACATGAAAGGGAATTGAGCTTTGCCTCTCAGACATCCCCTTGTGAGCAGTGTACCTTTACCAGAGCCAGTACAGGCTGACCAATTTTACACATCTGAGTTGTAGGACTTAGAGATACTTGAAACAGCATTTGCTCTCCTGGTAGTTAGAGCCATCTTGACTTGTTTTTTCTGTCTCATGCAGAAAAGTGAAGAAACACCTGGCTATATTGCTTATATACATGCAAATTACTTAATAAAGTAGTAATAAACATGTAAGAATTGTGCCCTAAGGTAGAGACTACAGCCGAACCTGGACAAATTATTTGAAATTTCAAAGCAAACTTGGCACTTTACACACCTGTTCTATAGAATTTAATCTTTGGAACAAAACTGGGGGAAATTGCTTTAATGGAGTATAAATTCTTGAATTCCCCAGCTCAGCATAGCCTGTAGATTCTGGAATACATAGTTAAGAAAAATAACATTTCCAAGTTCTACTTTGTAAATAGTATTGTATATGGGATGATTATTCTGCTTTTCTCACTTATGCCCTAAGAACCATACAGTGCTGAGAGAAGAGAAATGTAAACATTTGTAGGGTAAGTATAACTCTTCTAATTTCTGAGAGCTGAAGTAAGGGAGGCAGTGCTTGTTTCCTGCCCTAAAGAAGTACTGAAGCCTACATTCAGATGTTATGCCTAATTTCTTAAAATAACCTTATACACATTTTATCTTTACTTGTTACCATGACCACTCCTTCCATTGGATGGTTTACTAACTGAGCAAAGACCATAGCAACATTAGGTGGGGAGTTGCTGCTATGCTTTTGGGTGGGGGGTAAACATTAGGCAGTGACGTGGGATTGAAAACCAAAGGTGGAACACAGGAAGGAGGGCCTTGATGAAGGGTCAGAAGCAAAGGGAAACATTTTAAAGGTCAGATTCCAACATAGAATGTTCCTGACAACAAGGGCCATCTAAGAGAAGCTGTAGCTTTCAGCAAAAACCTATAAGTTTTGCAGAAATCATTAAGGGAAGAGTCTCTTCACTTGTTCGCTACATTGCCGGCTTTATGCTAGCTTTTGTGAAAGCAGCCTTGAAGTCTTGCCTGGAACAGTATTATGGGACACAGCTATGCAATCTAATTAAGATAGTAGGGTAGTTCCGCATTTTCTTTTTAGTTTTACTATTTGGTAGATGGCAGTAATCAGTAACTTGGAAGGATGACAGAAAAGAGCCACTGCTTTTTATCTTTTTTGAGGTTGCTTCTCCAAAAGGAACTCATCTGTCCAGCAGGTATTCTGTGAAGCCTTAAACAGTGGACATTGTACATCCAAAGGAAGAAAATATGTTTGGAAACCTATTGTAAAGTAACATTTAAAAAGAGGCTACCAGGTACCATCCATTCTCCATGTGTAGCAGCAGACTCAGTCTTTTATAAATGAAAAATAAGGAGTATTCCCCACCCCTGGCAGCTTAGTCTATCAAAACATTGTGGTTTGTGTATGTGGGGCAAAGCATTCTGTTTGCTATTACTTATCTGGTATGAAGGAGCAGTAAAAGTTTTCTCAACTTGCCTGGAAGTGGTAGGATCCCATAGAGAACTTCCTAATTAATTAATGGAGGCGAAAGTAATTGTGTTAGACGTAATATTTGGAAGTGCATTGTCTGACTTTTAGACTTTTGGAGGAAAGGTGGGTTATTAATTCAACAAACAAACAATCACTTTTGTATCCCACTGTTTCAATATTCTTCCATATTATAGCAATCCTTTATTCCCACATTTAGAACCAAACATAGGTTTAGGCATGGAGGATGAGTGTAGTCTCAGTAGCTTATATTCAGTTCTGAAATGTGTTGTAATGTGGGTTACCATTCAATGGAGATCAAGAGGAGTTACTTTACCAAGTGGTACCTTTCAGGAAATGGGGTAAGTTAGCTGTGACTTATGGAACTGATCAAAGACCTTGAGGCAATTAGCGTGAATCACATATTTCCTATATAATACTGGGACCTTCTTACCTTGTGGAAAGTCTTCCCTCAGGAGAGTAGCTCACATCACTCACTCTAGATTGACTAGAAAGGCTGTGACAGGAAGAAGGGCCTTCCCAGTGGCGGCACCAATAGAGGGAGATCCAGTTGGAAAATACAACTGGGTAGCGTTTTTTAAACAAAATGTGCCTGAAGATATGTGGACAGTCAAAGTGGAGGTTGTTGGAAGGAGAATTCTCAGAACCTGTCAAGAAAGCATATATTGTCAACCTTGTTACCACATTTTTGTGTGGGAATGGGTGGAGGAGGGAAGAATTGGCTCGACTGTCTTTTCCTTCTACCCACAAGTGCTTTGATTACTTTGAACTTGCACTATGGACCTTCTTGATCAGTTGACATGTAGAGGTAGTCAGCTATGCATGGTACTGTGCACGCTATTCATTGCAGGTGTAGTGGCTTAGAATAACAGCTGAGGTTTGAAGGTGAATTATCCCCACAACATTTTTTGGCTTTGACCACACTTGTTGGTTTTACTATTTTCTTTCAGGCAACTTCCACAATAGTATCATTACTCTGAAGTAAATTTCATTCCAGCATTGTTAATGTTTCTATCATAGAACAATGCTAGAACACTTTTTTAAAAAAAATGTATGTTTTTGACATAGCATCTTTGATGTATGCCTTTTGTCTACTCTTTATAAAGATCCTTTCACAGTAAATTGTGATTAACGATGGGAAATGATAAAATATAATTAAGATGTTATATCTCAAAAACAAATTTATTGTGGCATAAGGATTTATCAGACACATGAAATTATCCTCAGTTGACAGGTACACACACATGTTGCAAAAAGGGAGAAATTGTAAACAGGCCAAAGGGTTATGAAATGCTGGAGTTACAGACTGTGGAGACATGTAATTCTGAAGTTCCTACAAGGATGAATTTTATGTATCCATGGGAACAGGCTGGCCGTAGCATAAAAAGAATGTGTTACAAAGCTACTGTTTGTTTCAAACACACACCCCATGATTAGTGCAAATGTTTTGAAATCCGAAACAACGCCCCAGTAATGTATGAGCTTCCTACTGATGTATCCTTTAAATTATGTAACCTCAATGAAGAGCCATATTATATTAACATGTGGACATTTAGAAACATGGAAAGCATGAATTTTATTATTTTGCAAACCCCCAAATAACTGTTTCCAAAATAAAAAATAACAGCAAAAATGACTGTTTTTAAATGAGATAGCTGGGGCTAAGAAGGAGGTCAATCACAAAGACAGAAATCTGGTATCTGTAATACTGAAATGCTAGAACTCAAATTTTACATCAGCTGTGAGTTGGGGAACAGCGTTCTTATTTAAAAGACAAATTCTTTTCAAGTTAGGTTCATCTATGCTACTTGGACCATAATGTAGAACAGGAGTTCTCAACCTTTTAAAGCCGGGGGCCGGGTCACATTGCCTCAGATAGCTTCAGGGGCCGGATAGCCATTTTGCCCTTCCTCTACCACATGGCACTTCCTGATGTGGTGGTGGTGGTGGTGGTGGTGGGCTACATGAAATAGTGCTGTGGACTGCATCCGGCCCACGGACTGCAGGTTGAGAAAACATAATGTAGAATGCAAGTGTGGATGCAGGTCAGGATAAGAGAATCAACACTGAAGCTCTTTTCTTGTACAGAGAACTTCTGAACTGAGTTTGTTAAAAACTAAACGTAGGACTTCCCTGCTGTACCACTCTTAAATCAGGAACATTTACCTAGTCCTTTTTTGAAAGTGAGGCAAATATCAACAAAGGAAAGCTTTTGAGCAAGGGAGACTGAGGACTTTCTCTGCTGTCAAGTGGGGTGAGGCCCTTCCTCCTCAGCATGGGTGGCTTGCCCAGTGAATAACAGGAAAATGGGAATGGCCAGGGAGCATTTATTTATTTATTCAGATTTATATTGCCGCCCACTCGCCAAAGCGACTCAGGGCAGCTTACAGTCAAAACAGCAACAGTACAGTAAAAATTATAAAATACAACCTCACAAAACAACCAATTAGGTCTTAGGCCCTCATGGCTATTCTATCCAGCAGGTAGAATCTGACAGTAATATATCATCTGCAAGTCCTTAAAATGGGTTGATGGTGAGAGTTTGATTTTTTTTAATGATGATACACAAGCAGTAAGTTTTAAAAATCCGGGACTTTAACATGATTTTTATTAAACTGGCCGGGAAAAATTTTCCATTCTTGAATCCAGGACAATCCTGGTTTTCTAGCAGTGATAGCAGAGATATCTTTAATGTTTTGGGAGGCTCACTACCACCTTTAAATCAATGCCACTGATGCTGCCATCATACACCCTTTGCTGTCACTGCCATTGTATTGCCACCCAGCAGACATGCAAGTCCTGAGGAGGAGGGAGGGCTCTTTTCCCCAGCCCAACCTCAAAGGGTTGGCCATGGGAGCAGGGATTGTGTTGAGTTTGGATGTCCTTTCTTTAAATGTAAGGAATCACATTGAAACAGAGAATGTTTGTATGTTAAGTCGGTATCATGCCTGTTTGCTCATAACTTGAAGGTACTATATAACTTTTGCTATGGTTGATAGCAAATGTGTACAACACACACACACGTGTGTGCGCACACGCACGCACAGCAAGCACAAATTGTATGACTGGTAATGGGGGCAATGCTTATTTTTCCAAGGAGTGAAGAGAGGGGAAAATGGGTTCTCTCTCACCAATTTTATTCCTTCACAAAACTTGTGAGTTAATTTAGGCTGGAAAATAATGACTAGCCCAAGGTCATTTAGGCTAGGAGGACATTTAGAAGCTGTGCTTCTTGTACTTTGACGCTACTACATAATGGCTCTCCAGGAATGATGCTGATTTTGTGCTAAGAAAATATCTTTGTTTTCTTGTTTTTTAAAAAAGGCCTTCAGATTTTTGCCAGCAATTAACTGCAATTAATCAAGCTTCAATCAGCATGCTCCAGCTACATTAATAAACATCCCAAGTGAAACATCCCAAGCACCTTACCAGTGACAGAACAGTTGCTCAAAGACAGATTAACAACAGGTCCATTTCCTTTCCACTTTAATTCGTGACTGTCAAATTGCCTCCATGAGATATACACATGCATCCCAAACATCGACCACACAGCAGGAAATCTTATTACCTTTTCTGCCAGTCAAAGAATCTTTTCTCCCCTTTCTTGTGGGGATACATCAGATCTTTTATTTCCAAGTATCAGAGGCTTGTCAACTAAATAAGTCATCCAGTGAGTATAAGTACAGACCCAAAGGGCCACACCTGAGAAAAATATTTGTTCATTTGTTAGAGGTTAGATCCTCATTCCAAATTCCGCAACAGTGAATAATTGGCTACAAAGCTCATGTTCCACTTTAGTAAAGGTAAAGGTTTCCCTTGCCCTTTTAATTGATTTTTAAGTAATTTTGAACCTCAAGGTTTTAATTTATGAATTTTCTGTAAGCCGCCTAGAGTCAGGTTCGCCTGATTGGGGCGGGATAATAAATCTAAATAAATAAATAAATAAATAAATAAATAAATAAAGCCAGTCGTATCTGACTCTAGGGTTCAGTGCTCATCGCTGTTTCAAAGCCGAAGAGCCAGAGCTGTCTGCTTCTGCAGACATTTCCATGGTCATGTGGCAAGCATGATTAGACACTGGAGCGCACGGAATGCTGTTTACCTTCCCACCTAAGTGGTCCCTTTTTATCTACTTGCAATTTCTTGCTTTTGAATTGCTAGGTTGGCAGGAGCTGGGACAAAAATGGGACCTCATTCCATCCTGCAGTACTCGGGAATTGAACTGCTGACCTCCCGCCTTCCAGTCAGTGTCTTGGCCACTTGAGCCACTGTAGTACACTTTAATAAACTCTAAAGAAGGAAATATTACTCTATATAACAGTAATGCCAAACCTTTTAAAGACTGAGTGCCCAAGGAGGAGGAGGTGGCATGTGGGCAGCCATTGCGAGTGCCCACACACACATGTGATGATGCCAGCACATTTCTGGTGAAGTCATGGGTGCTCTGCCCCTCCATGGGCACTCTTCCACATCCATGGGTTCACTCCACCCCCAGGTTCATCCCACACTGGCACACTCTGCCCTGCCCCACCCCCACAGGTGCACCCCCTCCAAGGTGGGGTGTGTCTTGTCCCTTACCTTGTGCCCAACACTTCCTCTCTGGAGGGATTTCAGTTTCCCCTCTTGCCTCTCAATTGATGGAGGGAGAGGGGTGGTGGGAAAGCAGCGGTGCTGCCTTTGGCATCAGCCAGCTGGCAGGTTGGGGCTTCCCCTTGACAGTGCACATGCCAACAGAGAGGCCTTTGCATGCCACCACTGGCACGGTTGCCATAGGTTTGCCACCACTGTTATATGAGATTTAATTTCAGGCATTATTAGTAAACAGTTTTCATTTGCATCTAAGTTTGGGAGTTATGTGTAGGACCAACCTGGATTGCTAAATGTTACATTTTGCATTATTTTCATGCTGTCTGTTTGATCTGTGCTCCTCCATATGTTTATTTACTCTAATGGATAATACTAATCTCTTAATTGGAAAACTGGATTTTGATTAGCTAATATTTCTCACACTCTGTCAGATGAAAGGAACTACATAATGAATTCACCAAAATATGGTTTCATTTTGGCAGTTTCACCTCTGACCTAGATGCAGTGGTGGGATTCAATTTTTTTTTACTACCTACTCATGGGCATGGTATGATGGGCGTGGCCAGGGGAAAAGCCCTGTGTTGCACCCAAATTAGGACTACATTATTTCAAAACTTGGATGGTTGGCGCCAGCCAGAATTTCTGCTACTGGTTCTGACAAACTGGGGCAAACCTTCTGAATCCCACCACTGCCTAGACGCAGGAGAAGTGGTGACTGGAGAAACCAAGACAAGTTGCCTGTTCTTTTGCATTATACCAATATGTTAAGGAGGCAGGAAGAGATATGGACTCAAGGCTTGCTTCATAAAGACAGAGTTAGATGCATATGGGCCTCCACATCCTCCTAAGCTGGTTCTATTCTTAAGAGAACAACTAGTTTTTGTGAGGAAATGAATATTTTCAACCCAAATATTAATAGAAAGGTTGATATGGTCATGGATGTGGGGCCAGTTCTTGGCCAAAAGTGTTCACTGTCATTCCTATCTTGTCACAAATATGTCTGCTGAGTAGAAGTCCTTATCCAGATCTTACCAGACATAATTCTTTCTGATATTGTGGTATAATGGACATGAATGTTGCATAGGGCTAAATAAATCAAGGTATGAATTCCCTCTTGTCCTCAAAAATTACTGGATGGCCCTTGTGGTAGTCACTACCTGGCAGTGTAATCTGTCTCAGATGGTTGTTATAACAAAACGAGGAAAGCTTTTGATTTCATAACATCCTTTCCTGTTTCACTGCAAATTTTTAGCTTTGGTGGCTTTCTCAAGGCACAATCATCAGATCCCTTTTATATGGCTGAAGAGTTTTGCTAACTGGAGGATATCTCCTGCACTGGTGGATCCCAAATGGCTGCTGTTATTTTAAAACTCTGTGCCAGGGGTGCCCAAACTTTTTGGGCCATGGGCGGATCATGTGGTTCAGGGAACCAGTCACTAAGGCCTGGGGGCCAGGTGCAGCCCCTGACGCCAATTCATCCGGCCCGTGAAGTCCTCGCTACTCCTGGCAGTGGAAGTAAAAAGTGCCCGTACGGGTGCATCCCGAACGGGCATCCCGAAAGGGATGATTAATAGAATTGTTCAGTTTTACATTGGAGTAGTAAGGGAAACATAAAGGTAGAGGTTTCCCTTGCTCAAAAGCCAGTTGTATCTGACTCTAGGGTTCAGTGCTCATCTTTGTTTCAAAGCTGAAGAGCCAGTAGTATGTAGGCTAATAGTTGCCATTTTAGAAATTGAAGAATTATCTCTTTTGAGGGGAAGCAACAGCCTTTAGCAGCCCACCCTATTTTGTGTGGTAGCCAACATTGTTGGCCTTCCCCAGCTGATTCTTAAGACAGATCAGTCAGGAAAACTGACATGGCAACCACCACTTCCAGGAGCGATGAGGGCTTTGTGGGCTGGAAGAATTGGCGTCAGGGGCTGCACCCAGCCTCCAGGCCTTAGTTTGGGCACTACTGCTCTATGCCAACATAACATTAGCAACACATTAGTGTAAATTGCCCATCAGCTCAATGGGATTATAGAGCTGTCCATCCCAGCTATGAAATATTATGTTGCACAATGGATGTGACAAAAGAAAAACAATGAGTTCCATTTGATTACCATGTTGTATGAATATGTTTTCTTTGGTAGCCATTACTGGTTTCATGGATATATTCATATGGGACAACCATCTATCTGTCAGGGGAATCAGTATCAAAGGTGAGCTAATAGGAAGCAAGCAGACAATTAAATCTGAGAGAAGAACATATGGTTACAGTTGATACATGCCAAGATTTGAGTAGCAAGCATTATCAGAATGTGAACATAATGGTTATACCAAGCTGTGTCAATCTGTTCCTATTCACTGACTGACTGCTTCTTTGATTCACCTACATTAGTTCCTCCCTCCTCCCAATCAAGCTTCAAGCTGCACCAGTGCATTATCTGTTGTGGTCTTTTATCTGGTATAAAATGGTTTCCATTAATCAACAGAATTACTTCTTGAACTGGAGTTATTCCTTCTGTACTTAAACTGGCCATCTTGATATGTTGTGCAATTAGTTTAAAATTGGAATCAAGAAGCCTTAATCAGTGTCACGGGGTTTATTTCCAGAAAGGCTTTGTTGTCTCTGAAGGCTGGGAAGAACAATTTAATAATCATTTGAGCGCCTCCAAATTGATTGTGTATAGACTGCTTCTGAAGGGTGATTACAGCATCATCTCTCTTGGTGTCATTGTCTGCTGTACAAATGTAATTGGACAATCTAGTCTTAGGGGTAGGAGAAGTATGATGGCAATTTTTATATTAATTTCTAGTAGCAACCTTCTTCTGAGTCTGATGTCAGTGAAGTGATTGTGTCCACTAGACTAGGTCTAAATTCATTTCCATGCAGTCTGCTTCCCAGATACAGTATGTCCCTTATTTCATTGCCCCATTTGCCCCTAAAATGAGGTTGGGGCATGTCAGTGATTTTAGGGGTTTGGCAGTTAGCTGCTGCTGCTGCTGTTTTGAAAGGGATGATTAATAGAATTGTTCAGTTTTACATTGGAGTAGTAAGGGAAACATAAAGGTAGAGGTTTCCCTTGCTCAAAAGCCAGTTGTATCTGACTCTAGGGTTCAGTGCTCATCTTTGTTTCAAAGCTGAAGAGCCAGTAGTATGTAGGCTAATAGTTGCCATTTTAGAAATTGAAGAATTATCTCTTTTGAGGGGAAGCAACAGCCTTTAGCAGCCCACCCTATTTTGTGTGGTAGCCAACATTGTTGGCCTTCCCCAGCTGATTCTTAAGACAGATCAGTCAGGAAAACTGACATGGCAACCACCAGCCCCATGAAATGCGAAAGAGTGTAATTCTCTGAGAATCACACTCAAATATTTCAGGACTCCAGAAACAATGCTTTGACATAACATTCAAAACAATGATGTGTTTTTGAAGACCTAATTACAGCCATGTATTAACTGAGCCAAGACTTTTTGGGGGAATTGAGAAAGGACAGTGGGCCAGTAACCAGGAGAAAAGAATGTGTGAAACTCTACTGTATGAAATGTGTATACAGTACTTCTTTAAAAGCAATATAAGCAATGATAGAGCAGAGGATTTTATGTGGATAGCACTGCCTTCCTCAGTCCTTGCCATACATCATTCATTGTTAGTAGAGTGAAGAGGAATGGTCAGTGTCATCATGAGACAGAGGTTGCTGTTTATATTAATATAGAACTAGTATTAATAAATTAGGTTTAGCAATTGTGCATCATCTGGGCAGCAGAAAATCTAGGAACTGTAAAAAGGATGGACTTTGGAGGCCTGCGGCAGAATTGTGTGACTGTTGTTTTTATAAAAAGAGAAAATATTGGTAAAATAAATAATGACTAGCCAGAGCAAAGAAGCCTCCGGAAAGGTCAGAGTGAAGCAAAGGCTGAATGGGACACAAGTGAAAGGAATGACACTTGGAAACCTTCTGTGAGAGCTGAAAGTAACAGTTGGTTTGAAAAACTGCAGTTCATTATTAACAACCATCATAGCTTCTCTCCCCACCCCCCAGCTTCTTTTTGAAAAGGACGGAAGGATACAGACTGAACCACAGGCAGATTTCTGTGGATGAAGATGCGTGCATGCAGAGGAGGGATGATTCATGACAAGCAAAAGCCGACAATAATTGTTAAAAATGTACAGTGGGCTAGGTAAAGAGATCACAATTATAAAATGAATGAGATGAAAATGTTGTACATCTGAGAAAAGAACAAAGAGGAAGAGAAAATGCAAGGCACTGTCAAGTAGAAAAGCATAGATAGGATATCCTCATTTGCAGAACAGCATTATATTTTGAAAGTTGTTTGGAAAAATACTGTTCGGATTTGGCAAAAAAAGGCATACAAATGCAAAAAGAGAACTCAAGTGAGGCGATAGAGGTGGGGTATTGAAAAGACTGCCAGTGCAGCAAAAAGGAAGTCTTTGCAATGTATAAAGTTGGTAGCACAGTTGAGGTAAAGATACAGCAGACATATATTCATACACATGAGTTCTCTCTCTCTCTCTCTCTCTCTCACACACACACACACACACACACACACACACACACACACACACACACACACACACACTCTCACACACACACACACACACACACACACACACACACACACACACACACACACACACACACTTTATATAACAAATAATGCAGGTATAATGAGAATGCATTTATGGAAGGCAGTGGTGGGCATTGGTGGGCCACGCAGGTGGATGAAAGCTATCACAGAATAGATGCCATTTGACATAAAGTGACCAGTAGGAAGGCCAGCAACCAGATGGGAAGACCAGTTCAGAGCAAAGTTCCCAAGGCCATGGATGAGACTTGCATGGAATTGGAAAAAGTGGAAGATGACGCTTCAATCCGCCACGTCAATCAGATGTGTGTGAAACACGGATAACCAAGTAACCAAGTAAGTGGTAAATGAGGGACAGGTTGTACTTCTTCTGTGTTTCTTGAATAACAGAGTTTTGAGTGTATCTTATAATCAGAAAAATGCTAAGAACATTGTAAAAGGTTTGGAATGAAAAGGAGGCGGGAGTGTTTTAGCAGTGCCAGATAAAAGAGCTCTCTTTTGTGTGTGTGTGATTTTTAGATTTTGGTGCTTCAAAAGCATAAGCAAAATTGTTCACATAACAAAAAAAAAGTCAGAATCACAAAGAGAAGACAGTGATGGGGGAGGGGGAGATGTCCACCACATCAGGCATTAATAATAGAAAACATAAAAGGAAGAAGGGAGAGAGGAGACATATCTGAAATAGACAGCAAAAAAATAATAATCAAAGCTCTGTTGTCAAACAGACAGTAAAGATAGATGACAGTATTGAAACTTTGTGCCGAAAACTGAATGAATTATGATGGCTTATGAAATAGGCCCTATAAATCGGACAAGGAAATGAACAAGAAAAAAAGATGTCTAAGGTATGGGTGTATAAACATTTAAAGAGTAGGAAAAGGGAGATGTCCTAAACCAAAATTAAAATGAAATCACTCTATTAGTTGAAAATAACAATAGAAAGCTAAACAGATGCATATTTATCAAACAGAAATGTGACATACAGTATGTTTTATTAATATTGCTCAATTTAATATTTCAGGTATGGGGGAAAATACCCAATTGTGTTGCATCATGCTCTCTTTATTGAACATACTTCATAAACTTGGGAGTGTGCTGAACTGAAATCAGTAGGACTTGTGTTAGGGTGAGTAGGATGGCATTGCAGGATGGTTGCTAAATATTTTAGCTGGTGAGCAGCCCCTCTCATAGCAGTTCAGATTTAAAATGTAAGGCAAAAAGCCCAAAAGCAATAGGTGCCTTTTCATGCAGAAAGGTTATCTTTGGTTCTGTCTTCCACCAGAGCTCTTCTTACTCAGACCATTTTAGAAGTTTGAGTAATTATTTCTTCCATCCAAACCCAAGGAAGGTGTTTTCATTTCTCAGCCAGTCAATATCAGAATGGATAAAGACAGATAAATTGAAGCTTAATCCAGACAAAACAGAGATACTCCTGGTCAGTCAAAAGGGTGTATCAGGCAATGGAAACTCCACCTAGGTTTAAACTGTGAATGCTTTCTTCAACTCACGGCTGACTCATCAACAATGTCAGGAGTGCATTTGCATAGTTCAAGTCAGAACACCAGCTTTGACCAAACACTGAGATGTGTCATCTAGCCATGGTGACTCGTGCTTTTGTTTAGATCAGTTGGGAGTGCTACAGTGCGCTATACAAAGGTAGCACAGTTTATAAGTAATAATTTATTTATTATAAGTCTTAAATAAATAAATAAATAAATAAATAAATAAATAAAGGGCTGCCTTTTGGAAAGTGTTCAGCTAGACTGGTGAGGAAAGCTGGTTACGAGAAGAATTGAAAGAACGTCACTGGCAATCACATCCCCTCATATAAGTCTTCCCAAGTTTTAAGATCTTTTGGGTAGGGGCTTTATCGTAACCCCATTACCCTCATCCTTTTATGTATGAGGAGAACATAAGAGTAAATAGATCTCCCTTCAACAAGAGAAAAGGCTGATCCTGGCCTTGACCTTGACCTTGACCTTGACCTTAACAACAACAACAACAACAACAACAACAACAACAACAACAACAACAACAACAACAACAAACAACAACAACAACAGAAAAACAGAAAAACATAGAAGCAAGGCTGACCCAAAGTTGACATGGGGATAGTTAAGAACAGGAATTTTGAAGAAGGAAATGGAAGGATTTATCTTGGCAGCTCAGGAACATGTTTCGCCAACATGAAGACAAAAATACAGCATGTATTCAACAATAGCAAATGCCGGCTTTGTAAAGGATGAAACAGTAGATCATTTGATCAGCGGATGCAGCAAAATTTTACAGATTGATTATTTGCAATGCCAAAACAGGATTGCAAAAATTATTTGTTGGAAACTTTGCCAGAAGTTTGGATTTGAATGCAGCTGATGTTCTGAACAAGATGTCAGAAGTTTCTGGAGTTTTCTGGAGTCTTTGCAGCAAGAAGCTGAGAGTAACTTCTCCCATTCCATTTCTGCCTTTTGAGTCCTGAGCATATTTTGGGCCAGTCTAAATTGGCTGTGGCCATGGTCAGCCGATTTCCTAAATTGGGCATAGATTGCTCTCAGTTGTGTCTTGAGGTTGTAGATTTGCATCAGCTGAGGAGCAAAAGGAATGGGACTTCATTATGAGGCAAGTGGCTCATGAAGGACTCTCTGATTAGCAATGCAAGAGAACTGAAGGCATTGGAAGGCAAGGGAGAGTCACTGGAATTCTGGGTTAGTAGGAAAATATAGGAGTAAGCTGGACTGTCTGTGAAAACCTTTGAGGCTAGTGAAGAGCTGATTTGGTTTGGGTTACATAACCTTGCCGCCCCTCCCCCTGTGCCTATACCAACTGCCAGCGAAGTAGAAGCCAGGGCAGGATGAGGACCTTGCCGCCCCTCCCCCTGTGCCTATACCAACTGCCGGGGGAGGAAGAAGCCAGGGCAGGATGACGACCTTGCCGCCCCTCCCCCTGTGCCTATACCAACTGCCAGGGGAAGAGGAAGCCTGGGCAGGATGAGGACCTTGCCGCCCTTCCCCCTGTGCCTATACCAACTGCCGGGGGAGGAAGAAGCCAGGGCAGGATGAGAACCTTGCCACCCCTCCCCCTGTGCCTATACCAACTGCCAGGGGAAGAGGAAGCCTGGGCAGGATGAGGACCTTGCCGCCCCTCCTCCTGTGCCTATACCAACTGCCGGGGGAGGAAGAAGCCAGGGCAGGATGAGGACCTTGCCGCCCCTCCCCCTGTGCCTATACCAACTGCCAGGGGAAGAGGAAGCCTGGGCAGGATGAGGACTTTGCCGCCCCTCCCCCTGTGCCCACCCCAACATATTGTATTGTACTGTAATGTTAATGTATTTTCTGTAAGCCGCCCTGAGTCGCCATGGCGAGTGGGCGGCAATATAAATTTGAACTAATAAATAAATAAATAATAAATAAATACATAATGTACTATTACATACTAGAACACATTAGAAAGCAAAAAAAGATGAAATATATGCAAACGCTACAGACAGACAGACACACACACACACACAATTACATATTTTTCTCTGTACAGAATTAAAAGCTCATGCCAAACTAAATACATACAGTGTCATCCAGTTTGGTTCTTTAACAGCATACAGATGTACATAAATTGTAATGCAAATGCATGCATTAATTGCTAGCTGCAACAAGCATATACTGTATCCAATATTCTATACAAGAAATATAATAAATAAAAGCATTTGATATATGCCCATTCTATGTTTGGAACAAAACCAGTTGATATGCATGTCCAAATCTGGTGGTGTGTGGAAATCTGGAGAAATCGGTCTTGTACACATCCTTAGTTATCTGCATGTCTATTGTATGCAGCCTGACATTGACCACACAAACTCAGTTAAGCTGGACTCAGTTTTCCCTCAGTTTATGTAAGGAGCACTCAAGCAAGTTCAATGATGCTGAGATTCAAAGAACAGCATGGGTGTATTCCATTGATCCAGAATTATCTTTAGCTCTTTGTTATGTCTATCTTAGAAGATTGCTATTGATTGAATGTGCTTGATAGGATTGTTCTCCCTAGAGAGAGTAGCAAAAGTGTGAAAAAATTGTAGCAGCATGGAATGAAGAGGCATCAAGAATCTTTCATCAGAGAACAGTATTTCTTGATACCTTTGAGGCATTCTCAGCATAGTCTGTTGATATAGAGAGTTTCTGGTGCCAGAAATGGGGGTTGGAAATACTGCAAAATAGAATTCCAAAGGAAACCTAGTAAATATGGATGGTGTCATTTTATATACTGTACATTAAGTCAGCCAATAATATTAATATAATAAATAATACTTGGGTGTACTAAGTTTCAAAAATTTGTTGTTGTCAGCTTTCTTCACTGTCCAGCTTTCACACCTCTACATAGTAATCCAAGAGTGCCAAACGTTTCTTCTACCAATGTCGATTGATTGCCCAATCTCAAAATAGACAACTGTAACACTCTCTAGATAGGGCTGCCCTTAAAAACAGTATGGAAACTTCAGCAGGTCCAAAATACAGCAGCCAGACATTTAATCATCTTCTAGTCCCAATCTTGGTGCACCTTCATTGGTTCCTTTCTATGTTCTCTTCAAGGTGCTGGTTATGACCTGTAAAGCCCTTAATGGTTTAGGACCTTCATACTTGTCAGAACAAGTCTCCTAAAAATCAGCTATCCATTCCAGACACCCTTTTCAATTCATGTTGTTAAGTGTGTCCACACTAAGAGAGGTCAAAAAGATGAATACAGTAATACCCCGGATAACTTTATGACTTGGTTCCACAAGTCATGTCATTATCCGGTTTTTAGCGTTCTCCGATGCATGCATCGAACAACATTAAAAAAAAAAAAAGCCCTGACGTCAGGGGCAAAACACGCGGTTTGTCCCTGAAGTCAAACTGACCCTAGGCTAGCGATTGCTAGCCTAGGGTCATCTTGACTTCGGGGGCAAACCTCTTCTCGCCACCCAACACGAGCCTTGGCAAGCGCTAAGGTTCATGTCGGGTGGCGAGATAAAGTGCCCACTCACATGCCACAAGGGACAAACCGCGCGGTTTGTCCCTTGTGGTGCGCGAGCGGGCAACACTTCTCGCCACCTGACATGAGCCTTGGCAAGTGCTAAGGCTCGTGTCGGGTGGCGAGACAAGGTGCCCGATTGCGCACCTTGTCTCGTCACCCGACATGACCCTTAGCGCTTGCTAAGGCTTGTGTTGGGTGATGAGAAGAGGTGCCCGATCGTGCTCCTTGTCTCGCCACCTGACACAACCCTTAGTGGTTGCTAAGGGTCGTGTCGGGTGGCAAGAAGAGGTGCGGGGGAGGGGATTGTCACCCAAGCCGAACTGAGTTGCGGCTGGCAATCCCTAGCCGCAGCTCGGTTCGGCTTGGGTGAAACCTTTCCTCCAGTCTCTACTGCGCTCGCAAGAATTGTTGCGAGCACAGTACTGTCGGGAGGAAATGTGCGCTACCCAATCCACCCCCAGCCCCCAGACGATTGGCTGGGATAACGCTAAAGGATCGTTATCCAGAATCGTTATCCGATGCAAGGTTTTTCCAAAAATCTTGCATCGTTATCCGATTCTAGCGTTACCCGGTCCAATAGTTATCCGGGGTATTACTGTACAGTAAAACCCCGGGTTACAACGGTAGTCCATTCCAACAGCCTCTGTCATAACCTGAAATTGTCGTAACCTGAAGCACAATTTCCCATAGGGAAGAATTGAAGATAAAAAAAGTTGCTAACCTGGCCAAAAATAATATTTAAAAAATAATAATCCCAAAATGGAGTGAAAATGCTCTGAAAATTATTATTATTATTATTATTATTATTATTATTATTATTATTATTATTATTATTATTATTATTATATGCTGCCCTCTTCAAAGAGACCCAGGGCGGCTAACAAAGGTTTAAACAGACATAAAATACAATATAAAATTCTATTTAAAATTAATATTAAAATATTATAAACTAAGCAAAGATTAAAATATTAAACATTCATACTTTGAGAGAGAGGGGGGTCAGATGAGCCAACAGGCTGACACTACTGTCTGACCCAAACCCCATACCTGTCCCGCCAGCCAGGTCTTAACCCCCTTCCTAAAGGGCAGCAACTCTGACTGGAGACGTAGCTCAATTGGCAGGAGGTTCCATAGGGCCAGAGTGGACACAGAGAAGGCCCTCCTCCTAGTGCTAAAGAGGTGTGCTTCTCTAGCCGATGGTCCAGCCAGAGAGCCTCTCCGAGCAACTCTGGTGGGACGGACAGATGTTCTTAGGGTGATGCGGTCTCTTAGGTATCCTGGCCCACTACCATATAGGGCTTAAAGGTAATAACCAGGACCTTGAATTGCCACCTCAATTGCTTATAGCGACTCTGCCACTGTGGGGAATGGCAGAGGCTGTACAAGAAGCCGGAAAATGGAATGATTCCTACTGTCACCACTGCTGCTGCCGCCCAAAACATAAGCACTGGTAGTAACTGTGCCTCCGGTCCCCACAGCTGTGGATTGGGGTGGGTCTGGCCCATGGTGGGAAAACATTGCAACCCGCTGATGAAGAGTAACATTGTTTCCTTAGCTTCCCCGCCCCCTTCCCTGTAAGTGTCTGAAATTTGTTTCCTCTAGACATAAAAGCAGAACATGTCCTAGTAGACAAGAGACTAAATACATCATCTGGAGTGAAGACAGTTGATAGTCTACTACCACCCCACTCTCCAACCCCGTTCTAGCTGACTTCACAGAATAGAAAACCACAAAACACTGTCAGCTGACAGAATGATACTTTTAAACAGTAAAAGCTGCTGGAGTGAATCATGTTTTCATGAACAAAATAATAATAATAATCATACGAGTGCACTGGAGAATCCAATTGAAGCAACAATTCACCTTTTTCTTTTCCCCTCAGACTTGATGAAAAGACAAATATCCCCTCCCCCCAAAATTTATATTGCAATGTCTGTGTCACGATAGAAGTCAGAGAACAGAAGAAAGCAAAGAGCTAAGATTAATCCTCCAAGCTTTAGTGGCTTTTGCAGGGATCAAACAGAATTCTCAGGATTTTGATGGGACTTAGTGGACAATGTGGCAAGATTCGTGTGACGGGTAATGCTGGATGGATGGGGTTAGTGGTGAATCCTTTAGGATATTTATTGATGAGGTGGTACTGCCTGGCATGATTCATGCAAATCAGTTGGGCATACAGGGCTCTGCATTGGACATCTTTGGGGTACATCCAATATTGGTCCATGCAATCTGGGTTGGAAACTCCCTCTTGGTTGTTTCCCCGACTAGCAGCTGGCCCGGGCAGTAGCTGATAAGGATCAGCATTGCACAGGGCAAAGATTCGCCCAGGTGGACTTAAGAGGGGTGGAATAGCTTAACCTGCTCAGGATCCAGGTATAGCACTACTAGCCCACCCCTGCATGTACTTAATACAGTACCATAGAAGATGGTTTTGAACGGAAGGAAATCAGAGGCATAGTGTTTATAGATCTCGCTGCAGCTTATGGCACAGTCAACCACACAGCTTTGCTGAAGAAAATCTCCCACATCACAAAGGATTTTACAGCCACAAAAATCATAGGCTGCGTCTTGGAAAATCATCTGTTGTTTATCAATTTCCAAGGACAACGCAGCAAATGGAGAAATCAAAGAAATAGCTCCCTGCAGAGCATTGTGCTAGCCCCAACACTGTTTAATATATACTAATGATCAACCACTGCCAGAAACCACTAGGAGTTTTCTTTATGCCAACAACCTGGCAACTGCTGCACCGTACGCAACCTTTGAGGCTGTTGAGAAAAAACTGATTGAGGCTTTGAATGTAATGGCTATATATTATAGGGATAACCAACTGAAGCCAAACTGCCTAAAAACTCAACTCTGTGCTTTTCATTTGAAAAACCATGAGGCATCAAGAATCCAGGTGACTTGGAATAGCACTAGGATCAAACATTGTGTCACATACACACCCCAAATACCTGAGAGTTACCCTAGATCACTTTCAAGACCCATTGCCTTAATACCAAACAGAAGGGTTTTTGCCAGAAACAATCTTCTGGGGCAAATAACAGGCACAAGTTGGGGTGCCCTACCACACACATTAAGAACTTCTGTGCTAGCTTTATGTGTGGTACAGATCAAAGCATGCAGGACAGGTGGATGTGGCCCTAAATGAAACAGCAAGATTGATCACAGGATGCCTAAAACCAACCCAAATACAAAAAGTGCATTACTTAGCTGGCATCCATCCATCCATCAAAATTCCATCAAGAAAGTGCTGCTCAGAAAGAGTGGGTCAAAACAAGTTCCTCGGAAACACACCTGCTATTTGATCACCAACCACCAAAGCAGAGGCTGAAATCAAGGCATAGCTTCCTCACAACTTCTGCTTCTCCGAACAACAAGCCCCCAGACACAGCCTTAGAACTATGGAAGGCTAGCAAGGAGCTACCAGACATCTTGGCAGAAACAGATGACTCTCCACTCCCTGGCCAAGAACAACAATGGTCTGTGTGGAAAGCTTTAAATAGACTGCACGATAGGGTAGGAAGATCAAGGGCTAATTTGAGAAAGTGGGGTTTCCCTGTAGATGACAGCCTGTGTGAATGCGGAGAAGTACAAACTATCTCCCATATGATGCAATGCACATGATGCTCCTCAACATGCACTGAGGAAGACCTTATGTTGGCAAGAGGAAATGCTGTTGATGTGGCCCAATATTGGGCAGATGTCATCTAGCCCTTTTTAATTCTATCTTGTTTTTAGATTTTAGCTTTGTATGTTATTATATCCAGGTAGTACATCTGACATGAATATAGAAACATCCCCCCTTCCAGGTTAGGATAATTAAAAAAAAATGTGGCCCATGCCTTTCTCCAAATATTTGTGTCCTGCCTCTTCATTTTCATGGATCTGGTGAGGATCATGGTTCCCTTCATTTTAAGAAGCTTGGGTAGAAGAAGGAATAGGACAAACCAACCTACCTAAAACTTTTGATTCTTCTTGCATGGAGAAATGGGGGAATGTTTCAACTGCAAGACATAAAACATAGCAATGGTGTTTAGTCAGTTAAGATAAAATGGAAAGGAATTTGCTTGAATATACCAATGTGGAGAAGAGCAAAGCACCAAATAAGTGATTTAACTACAGTCAAACCTCGCATAAAGAGTGCCTCACTTAAAGAGTAACTCGCTTAAAGAGCAGAATTTTCTCTGAATGTTCGCTTCACTTAACAACTAAAACCAAACAAAAACTTGCCTAACAAATAAATCGGGGTTCGCAATCCCCTCCCCCAGAAGTCATAATTGGTCACTTACAATGGTGTTTCACTTAAAGAGCAAACTCACTTAAAGAGCAATCCTGTGGAACACCTTGTGCTCTTTAAGCGAGGTACAACTGTATGTACATTTTAGGATGAGAATTTCACAGGCTTTGATGCAAAACAGCCTCCAGGAGTCGCAGTGCATGCAAGAGAATGATTTCTATTTAGTGGTTAGATGTGAATATCTGTCAAAAGACAGGAGTGAAGTGTAATTGATAGCTTGTCATAGTACATCTGCAGTGCAAATATTTCATATATATTCTTAGTATAAATGCCTGAATAAACAAATTATTGTCACTATAGAAAATGTAAAAATGAATGGTGCTTCCTGAATGCCAAATTGAGCAGTCCCCCCTCCCCCTGCCTGCCAAGTTCCTGACTGGAAAAATATTACTGCCTCGGTTTAGTATATATTACACTTTAGCTTGTCACTTATATGAAACAAATGTGGGATAAGGTGAAATCATTATTGGGCTACTTAAAATCAAACAATGGGTGTGAGCTTTGTGAACAGGATCCATTTCACCATGCTTATGTACCAATATCTTATAGGTAGTGCAGAAAAGTTTTAACAAGACTCTCCAAAATTCATGGCTGATGTCTGTGCCTGTTCAAATGGCTGGGTGTGATCTCTAGCCCCATCTCTGGCAATAAGATTGGAATTTTCCATCCTATCATAGTCCGGGATGTAGGTGGTTGGCTAGCAGCACAGGCACCTGGACCCAGGACAACCAAGCTGAAGGTCAATGACAAACTTCATTGAAGTTCTAATCCAAGTCCAAGGTCAAAGCCAGGGGTAGACGGGGACCAAGGCTAGTCCAATAAAGGAAATGTAGCACAAGCAGGCCACAACTCAAACAACCAAGGAAGCAATTGAAGCAGGATACCTTTAGGGTTGGAGGAGGGTTGGATTAAGACCCCTAGAGGCCCTAAGCACTTAAAAGGTTTTTGTGTGCCATATATATGTAATTCAAAATATAAACAATAATAAACCATAACATAAATTTTGATTTATTGAAATTTTACAAAAAATTACAGTAAGATGGAAAATAATGTTTATTTTTGTATACTTGCACTTTATATTTGAAAAGTTTTCTTTTACTTTTTTAATTGCAAAGCCTTTGATCAGATCCTCAAAACTAATCTTATGTAACACATTCGCTTCTATATTTAATAGAGATAAGGCATCCAGCTTGCCTTGTTGCATAGTTATTCTGATGGGATTTTTTAATACAGTAAAACTTTGAGATATGAATGCCCCTGCTTATGAAAAACTCATGCTATGAAAGGAAATCTCTGAAAAATTTGCTTCGAGATAAAAAATTTTAGAGATACAGTACCAAAAAAAATTGGGGTGGTGGTGGTGGGTTTCTTCTGATGCTTCTCACAGTTGCAGGAGGGTGTTCAGAGCATTTCCATTTTGTTTTTGGAATTTTAATCATGTTTTAGCACAGCCAGAAGCTTCCCCGGCCACCAGGAAGTGCCAAAAATTCCCCTTCCCCTCAACAGCTGGTTTTTGGGGACTAGTCCTGCAATTATCAGAGCTGGTCACTAGAGGGCATGGTCAGAAATGTGTTGAATATGCATTGAAATGCATTGAAAACCTTCCGGAGCACAGAAAAAAAGTTTTTAAAAAATGTATTTTTTTTCCTGTTCAAATCTCTTTCTAAAGTGCACTTTGGAATGTTTTGCCATGTTTTCGCCACTTTAGAGAGTTTTGAACAGAAAAATATGTGGATTTTAATTTTTTGGGGTTTTTTTCTGAGCTCTGGAACATATTATTTGGTTGTCAATGCATTCCTATGGGAAATTGCATTTTGAGATACAAATTTTTGAAGATACGAAAAACCTTGAGGAATGAATTAATTTCATATCTCGAGGTATCACTGTATACTTCAAATGAGAAAATGAACACTCCACTGAGCAATTTGTGACCATTAATGTTAAAAATACACAAAAGCCAATGTCTACATTTGGAAAAGCACACTCAATATTGTCTTCTACAATTATTTTATAAAGTTCAGCATGATTGAATCTTGTTTTTACATTTTTTTTTGTTGCACTGAATTTATGGTGCACATATGAATGAAACTGCTGAAGTTCAGCTGAGAAATTACTGTTGAAGTCCTCTGGGTAAGCATCAAATAGCTCTTGACAGCACTGAGAATACCTTTCAATGTTAGTATATAATGAAGTGACATTATGTGGCACATCACTTAGAAAAGAAAATCTCTGCTATTTCTTTGTATATATCTCCTCTTCTTTTCATCCCAGTTTCAAATTTGTCAACAATTGTGTAAAAGATGGTGATACAAAATTTATCTCTGGCAAATAAATAAATAAATAAATAAATTCAGATATACTTCTGGCATATCTCTGTCATTGGGTACCTTCTTTCTGATACTTTTGCAAGTTGTAGCTGCCTTATAACCAACATCTGGTAGCATTTCTTTTGTAGCTGCTTCATATATTTCAAATACATCTTGTGAAGTGCACAGTTGATCAGCACATACAGTTGGTCATACATACAGATCTTCACTTGTTTTTAAGTTCACATCCTCATTTTGTAGAACGTGCCTTATTCTGTGAAAATTCTGCAAACTCTCATTCCAAAAATTCACCATAAAAATGAATTCTAGCTCTTGCATCTTAATCTCCCTTTTGTGGCTGATTTTTGGCTATAATGCTTCTAAATTTTTAAGGAAAGATTTCAAAATTGCTGCTGTTGTCATAGCATGTGCCTCCCCCATCTGGTATCAGAGAGGGATTTTAAGATGCTTTCATTTCCAATACAACCTTTAAGAATTTTCCACCTGCTCCTTGAGGCTGAAAAAAGGGTATAAAAGTAACTGCACTGTAGAGAAGAAATTAACTGCCTCTTGACAGCAGTCAACAGCACTTTGGCCTACCAGATTTAGTGAATGAGCTGCACTCTTCGACTGTTCTTGTTATTATTGTATATATCTGTATGTAATTATTTCATTTAATGTGGGCCCCTTTTGTGGATCCATTTGCAGTATTTCACCATACTGCTGTGAATCTAATCAAAGCAGCCTTCCTAGCAGCTGGAGTCCTGAAGCTGTTTCAGAACTTGGCACATCCACTCTCCAGATAAAGTTTGCTGAGTTGTCTGTAATCCTTCACACATTTATCCACACATTGGCAATTTTGAAATATAGCAATCCTTGTTGGCTATGGGATTGTGGAAAAGTCAACACAGAAGCAGTCTCCATCAGAGGATGGACCTTTGTGGATTTATGTTAATGGACCTCTACTGCTGTGCTGCAAAGTCTTCACCTTGATCTTGCTTTCTTCATACAAATGCATGTATGACTATCTGGATTGATGGCAGACTCATCCAAATTCTGCTTCAGCTCATTATGATTAGATCATGGTGAAGGAATATGTCAGCCTGGTCACTCCTTCTTTCATGTCCCAGAAGTCTGGCATCTACTTTGACACAGAGCCACCAAAGTCTAGGAAGAAACAGCTAGGTGTGTGACTTTGCAGCATTCAAGGCTGAGACTCCAGAGTCAGTCATACAGCTGAAACTGAAGCCTCCATGAATGAGACCACTGTGGCACCTCTAGGATGGGCTGGCCTGCTTGTAGGAGTTCCATGAACCCAGAGGCTTGTACACTGGCACCAAGAGCATGCACAACAACAAATCCTGGTGTGATTATGTTGTCAGACTTCAGGAGATGGAGCTTTCTTTTAAAGCTTTTTTATCTGCAGGAAAGGAGTGGTATATTATGCTTCAGTGAAACTGTCAGTGGATCGAGATGTTTAATTAGAATAATCCTAGATGATACATCTAGTGGCTGCCTCCATTTTTCTTGTCCCACGGGGATCTCTGGACTTACCCTGCACAAGACACATTCCTTCCTGGCTCATGAACAGTTACTCCTTTTCAAATAACATGTTCCAGAAATGATGGTGGTGAGGGATATGCAGAAACCACACTAACAATTCAGTTTGCCACTCATTCCATCTCCATCATTTTCCTCTTCTTGGCTATAACTGTTATATTTATTTACCTTCTTTGAATCAATAGGAATGGTTTTAGAAGGTTAACTGGTAAGGGCAGGCACTTCAGATTTCTATTAATTCTCATTGTTTAATGTTGATTGGTTAGCTCAGTGAGGGTTTGACTGCATTTGTAAAAGTTCCTACATTTGCATCAGATTGCCAGGTTTGAAATCGATTTAAAAACTGATGACTACACAACGCAAAGCTAAGCACACATTATTCTGGACATCAAGCAGAAACCACCTTCTGGGGGTCATTTATTTTGTACTGATTCCTGAATTTAAGTGTGTGGTTGTTGTTTTTTTAAATTGGGATGTGTGAACATGTGTGCCACCAACAACTGGAAGAAGGGTTTCCAGCGTGGGCCACAGGAGTTCTAGTCATAGCAATTCCACCCAGAGACTCTGGAGCAATTTTTGCCAACTTTAAAAATTGTTTTCATGAAGAGCCCTCATGGCTTAGTGGTTAAACTGCTGTGCTGCAACCAAAAGATTGTGAGTTTGATCCTGACGTAATCAAGATTGACTCAGGCTTTCAACTTTCCGAGATCAGTAAAATGATACCCACCATGTTTGGGGCAGAATGCTAATTAACTTGTGAACTGCCCAGAGGGTGCACTATAGGGCAGTATAGAAATGTGATTGCTTTTTCAGTATAGTGCTATTCAAATTTAAAGAGATATAAATAGTAAAGCTATCAAAATCAGCTGTGACCTTCTTTTAGTGCCTGGCAAAAATCACCACATGGGGCAGCCATCAAGCAACAGGCTTTTCATCCCTTTCTAGCACTACGGGGTGGTATATAACTCAGTACAGTTGTATCCCATAAGGGTCTGTTCAATCAAAGTCCGTATTAGGTTAGCACAGAAATTTGTACTTGGAGGGCATAATTTGTGGAAAATCCAATATGTCCTTCCCATAAACCTGGGGTCTAAGTTGTTTCCAGAGAGATAGAGCAGACAGGCAGAACTCTGCCCTTTGTTTTTCTGTACAGTAAAACCTTGCATAAAGAGTGCCTCACTTAGAGACTAACTTGCTTAAAGAGCAGAAATTTCTCCAAATGGTCACTTTGTAGAACAACTAAAAACTTGCTTAACAACTAAATTGGGGTTTGCGATTCCCCCCCCCTGCCAAAAGTCACGATTGGTCACTTACCATGGCAGCGGCAGTGCTTTCTCAAAGTGTTTCACTTAAAGAACAACTCGCTTAAAGAGCAATCCCTGGAACGCATTATGCTCATTATGCAAGGTATTACTGTACAGTATATATTTTTACAATAAAATGAGTTAACTGTTTTGTGTCAATTCAATCCTCTTTCAATATGTATTTTTATGTTGTTGTTTCTTTTAATGGGGTTTTTGCCAGAAGC
Organism: Furcifer pardalis; assembly: GCA_030440675.1. Lineage (NCBI taxonomy): Eukaryota > Metazoa > Chordata > Lepidosauria > Squamata > Chamaeleonidae > Furcifer > Furcifer pardalis. Next base: position 34,916,367 of record CP126890.1, on the reverse strand, counting down.
ATATTTGTGAGAAGCATGGGGCGCCTGGATTTGCATTGTAGTGAGTGAATTTAACTGATATGCTGCACATCCAAGATTTTAGAGCTCTAGTGGCACAGTGGTTAAACTGCTGTACTGCAGCCAAAATGTTGTGAGTTCAAACCTGATGGGGAGATCAAGGTTGATTCAGCCTTCCATCCTTCTGAGTTCAGTCAAATGAGTCCCCAGCATGTTGGGGGCAAAATGTCAATTACCTATAAATCACCCAGAGAGTGCACTAGGCACTAGTGCAATTGCCATCACTATTTTAGGTGTTTGAAGGAGTAGAGCTCATCTAATGCAGTAGCTAATTTTATATTGCTGAAGACCAGTGAGATCTGAGTGTTTCAGTATCTTTAATGTATACAGTAAAACCCCAGGTTATGATGGAGGTCTGTTCCAACAGCCTCCATTGTAACCTGGAAAAATTGTAAACTGAAGCATCCATAGGGATGCATCAAAAAATAAAAATGTCTCAAATTGATCATTGTAAACTGGAAAAAAATACATTAAAAAATTGTAAACCAGGATGGCATTTCTATAGGATTTGCCATTGTAAACCACACCAAACTTAAACTGAGGTGGTTGTAACTTGGGGTTTTACTGTATTTTTAGAAGCTTTGACAAGGTAGAAAGACTAATAAGATATTTAGCGCCCGTAAAATTCCATTGAACTAATGCTGATGTTATTGCAGACCCTAGATGTCATTTCTACACAAGTGAATTCCATTATTATAGACCAGGGATTCTCAACCTGTGGCCTGTGGGCCAGATGCAGCCCATGGCAACATTTCACGTGCCCTCCCACTGACTCCATCACATTAGGAAGTGCCATGTTGTGGAGGAAGGGGAAAACGGCCATCCAGCCCCTGAGGCTGTCTGAAGGAACCTGACCCGGCCCCCAGCTTTAAAATGTTGAGAACTCCTGTTATAGACACTAGTTTTTAATTTAGGTACATATTTTACACTTAGTTGGAATCGTTGTTAAACATGTTTCATTTTCAAAAGGTAGCCTGACTTAATCAGTTGCTCCCCTTTGAGCCCTTCCAAGTTTTTCTGCTCTTTATGATGCCAAATAATAGAATAACCTTTAAATGTTTATTTTAATAGTAGTGTCTGCTGGTGTGCAGCTGCAGTGTCCATCTGCAATTGGATTTTCCTGCACAAAGCTAACTGAATTTTGTAAAGAAGTTAGAAAAATCAAATAAACAATATTTGATACAACACAGGAAGAAAAGAGGATAGAGCAATTATGGGCTTTTTGAGAAAAATGCAATTATTGTATGATCTTTAATGATCACAGATAATAATAAACAGCTTTGAAATGTGAACTTCTAGTAGAAGTATTTGTGAAGGGGAGGATAATGTCACACTAATAGAGAAATGCTTTTGATATAAGAGAAGCTGATATAGTGTAAACTTCATAATATCAAGGCAGAGGAGGCAGATGCTGAGGCAGGATTCATTTGATAGTAGCTTCCTCAGGAGAAAATGCATTAATAAATGGTCCAATAAGAAAAGAAAACTGGTCAGCCATGAAGCAGACCGTAAATAACAAAGTGTTTCTTTTTTATCTTCCACACAACCTTCTTGTAAATTACTTCAATATTTTCTGCACAAATCCAGAACATATTTTCTCTGTTGGTTGTCCATGATCAGTTAATGGAAGTTAACATTGTGAGAGAACATAAATATTTCAAGACCATCAGGGTTCACAGCGAAGGGAAAGTGTTTTATGATTTCATGGAATGGGTGAGATTGCATTTCTGCAAGTGCTGTCAATGCAAGAAAAACATTTATTTGCTTAATGATTCTGCTGCTGTAGATTAAGTTTTCCCCCAAGAGCATCCACACGAATGTTTCCAGGGGTTGGGGTGGTAACAACGTTATTGTAAATCGTGTCTCTGATATGCAACATGGTATGCCTGTCCTTGTAAAGTTTTTCTTTCTTTTCTTTTTTTTTTGGGGGGGGGGAGGTGGTCCTGTGCTTCCTTTTGGGTCTTCTCTGCTTCTTCTTTTACCCCTGAATATTTCTAAAATGTGGACAGGAACAAAAGAAAATTGGAAAAGGGATTTTTGAAAACTTAGTATCAGCAAGATGGTTTACATTGCAGATTATGATGTGCCTCTCAGGAAGACATCACTGTGTGTACATTTTAAAGAGCTCTGTTCTTTATATCATATGTGCTGTCAAGTCAGAACCGCTGTCTGATATGCTACATAGCATGGGAGGATCTAAGTCTAAGTAAGTAAAGTTAGAACCAACTTTTAGTGACCCTAATAGGGATTTCAAGGGACTGTGATGGCTTAGTGGTTAAGAAGCTCACCTTGTTAGCTGGAAGGTCAGCAAAGGGGCAGTTCAAGCCCTGAGTGCTGCATGATGGAATGGGCACCCATCTCTGTCCTAGCTCCTGCCAACCTAGCAGTTCAAAATCAAGAAATTGCAAGTACAGTAGATAAATAGGGACCCCTTCAGTGAGAAAAGAGCTTGGGGATATGAAAGGAGCCTCATTCGGGCATCCCCTAAGCAGAATTCCTCCAGCAAAAATCCTTTCAACCCAGAAAGCACCTTTGTGTGCTTCTGACATGAAGAAAGAAAGAAAAGGGGGAGCAGGGGGTTTCCAAGGTTGGTGAAATATTTAAGGAACACTTTCATGAGTACCACCCACTGTTCCCAGTGAGTTTCCATGGCTGAACAGAGATACAAACCAAGATCTCTGGATTCCTAGTCAGTCACTCTGTCTGCTACTCTCTACTGGACAACTAGCTTTGTTCTCCCTATTAACAACTAGGAGGAAGGTCTTCTGGAAAGACTTCAGCTAGTCCCCTGAGATCTGGTAATCTTATGGCATTTGATGAGTTCATTTTCCAGTGGATTTTGTCACTATAGTCATATGCATGTTTACTCAGAATATGGCTGTATTAGCAGCAGATAGCAAGCTAGAATTGATCTGCAGGTTTCAGGGCTTGTAGAGTAATTTTATATGGCTGCTTTTCTCAAGCTAGCAGGATTTGGACCTCTCCTAGGAAATGTTTGGGAGATAAGAGATGTTAGCCAAAATGCACTTGTAATAATTAAATTGCCAGTTGGCAACATGTCAATATTTGGATCTTCTTACTACTGGAGTAATAGAGTACCTCTTAGATGGCTGTAAATTGATAGAGTTATGAAAAATCTGTCAGTCTTCCAGATGTGTTTCTACCTATGATAATAAACTGTGTTCCAGGATATATCAGCTTTGTTTAACTTAAAATGTGAAGTGTTCTTTAGTCATAAGAGGCATGCATACACCTTCTAGTATTTCAGACTGCCTTTCAGAAAAGGTAATAGTAGTTTACATGTGAAAAAGGTGCCTTTCACCCTGAGCAAGTGAGCCCGAGTGGATTTCTCGCAGTTGTCTTCCCTTCCTTTGCGACTCAAAATAATTGTTTTCCTAATACTGTACAGTAAAACCCCGAGTTACGCAAAAAAGTCCATTCTGCAGCAAGTTGCGTAACTCACTTTTTTCCATAACTCGAAGCATCCTCATAGGGATGCACTGAAATTAAAACAACAACAACAACAGAAATTAAATGGAGTGATCTCCCTACCTTTGCTACTGCTCCCTCCTGATTCTTCAGAGTGGAACCCATGCCGCTGACATTGCCAAAGCTCTGCCACCCCTGCTGCCTCTGGGAGGGTCTGGGGACCGATCCACACTGTTTCCAACATCTTCTGACCTCCCGGAAGGAGCTGCAAGCAAAAACCTGCAGCCAACGACGGAGTTTCTCCCCCTGCGTCTTGCCGGGAAGTTTGGGGGACATTGGAAACAGCGCAGATTGGGTCCCCGACCCTCCCAGAGGCAGCAGGGGTGGTGGAGAGCCCAAAATGGGTGAAAAAACTCCAGTTTTTTTTGCCCATTTTGGGCTCTCCGGCGCCCCAGCCACCTCTGGGGAGACTGGGGTACCCTATCCATGCTGTTTCTGAAGTCTCCAGACCTACCCGAGCACTGCAATTGCATCACATGATCAGCACTTGGGTTGGGGGTTTGAACGGGCACACATCCTGTCCAACCCCCAACCCAAGCACTGATCCCATGCTGCGATCCGCCTGCCTCTTTGGAAAGGGCAATAGGGATTCCAAAAGGGAACAGGGCTTTTTTAAACGTTGTGTGATCAATGACGTTAAAAACCGGATAACAATGAGACTTGTGGAAGCAAATTTCATTGTTATCTGAGGTACTAGTGTATGTTGTTTTCTCCACAGAGCCTTAAAAATATCACGAGCTAATTTTTATTTCCTCCCTAGTTTTTCATGGTAAAGGTAAAGGTTAAGGTTGCCCTTGCTGGATAGCCAGTTGTATCTGACTCTAGGGTTCAGTGCTAATTTCTGTTTATAGCCAAAGAGCCAGTGCTGTCTGCGTCTGCAGACATTTCCATGGTCATGTGGCAGGCATGACTAGACACCAAAGTGCACGGAATGCTGTTTTACTTTCCCACCGAAGTGGCACCTATTTATCTACTTCCAGTTTCTTGCTTTCGAACTGCTAGGTTGGCAGCTGCTAGAACAGAGATAGAATCTCACTTCATTGAGCAGCACTCAGGTTTCAAACTGCTGACCTGTTGACCTTCCAGTCATTAAATTCAGTGTCTTAACAACTAAGTTACCACAGTCCCTGTTTATAATGACATTATTGCAAACCAGTGTTCCTATTCCAAAGATTGCAGACGTCTTATCTTTCTAGCTTCCTAAACCACAAATATCTTGCTCCTTGATTTAGAGCCCCACATTCATAAAGCGTCACAACACCCTGCTATATCTCAACAAGTGCCAATATGGTCTGACCTCTTGTTCCTACAGTGACTGGCCAGACAGCTTATTGTGATCAGTCAGCTCCAAAGCAGAATGCAAGGGTTGTACCCTATTCCTGTTGTTCTTTCTTACTGGCTAGTGTCAAGAGGACTTTTAGCTCTGCTTTTGAAAACAGCAAATTGTAGTACACGTACCAGCCATAATTTGGTTGGAGATATTAAATTTATATAAGGAGGCACTGCATCACCCTGTCATCACAGTCTGCGCAGCTCCAGGTATCAACCCCAAGGATGGCTCAAAAGTCTTTAACCACAAATAAAGCCTTCTCAGTGGTGGCACCAACATTGTGGAATACACTACCGGTGGAGCTGCGTCAGGCCCCATCACTGGCTACCTTTAAAAAGCAATTAAAATGCTCTTTTTCAAGGAGGCCTTTTAGGGCGTTGTTCCCCTATCAATAAATTAGCCAGTTAGGTTTAGTCCCAATGTCCTCTGATGCCGATTAGTTTAGTTTAGTTTAGTTTAGTTTAGTTTAGTTTAGTTTAGTCTACGATGTATTCGTTGATGGTGGGTTTTGATTTGTTGTGGGTATTGTTGTTATTTATTTTCTGTTTGTTCATCGCCCAGAGTGGGATAACACCCAGATGGGTGGTATAAAAATCTAATAAATAAAATAAAATGAATAGGGTGTGAGAGCAGCAATTTCAAGAGAGGGGGTGGGGTGGGGTGGGGTAAACCATTCACATTACATCCTCTGCTAAGATTTATAAGGTTTCATTTAAGGACAGTGTCTAATAACAACTTAGTCTCAGCTATAGCCTTAAAATGTCCAACCTCCTGTATGAGAGGAGTAAGGAAAATAATTTTTTTAAAAAGAGGAGGAGGAGGAGGAGAAAGAAACTTCTTATTGGTGCCCTTTAAAACAGTGAGATAACATATGATCAGAACAATGAATTCACAACATCAGTGCAACTATCATATGTAGCTATATATCACAAAGCCAACATAAAATGAGACCTATGAGCATTTGCGTTAAATGGATATCAGACACTTGCATCCTCTGCTCATATTGGGCAAAATGTTCTTTTTTTAAAAAGGGGTTTCTAGGAATTCAGTTATTCCTTTGAGTATCTGTCCAGACTGCTCATGTAGGTGCACTTGAATCAGATGGGAAAGTGTTGGTTCCTGTTTGAAAGGAGAAACAATGTGCCATTTGGCCTGCTCCTCTTGTCTGAACTGACCCTTTCAGTCTAATTTAGGACTTCCTTTGATCATTTCAGGAGAACTGAAATAAGATTTTAATGTATGCTAGATCTTTATTGATGCATCACTTCTTTTAAATTTAGTTTGTTTTTTTGTCTGTGTTTATTGCTGATTGAGAAACTGTTGGGAAGCACATGTCGGGGGAGGGTTGGGCCCAAGGCCACACCATATGTGGATTCCCTAAAAAAAGTGGATTTAACATCTGGATGGCCCATCAGTTAGCAGAGTATAAAGCAGGGAAAACAACAAGATAGAAACAGAGAGAGATCACCCATGTCTAAGTAAATAACATTTTCTCTGGTTTGATGCTCAAAACTAGCATTTTGTACAGTAAAATTAACTTTAGATGCATTTAAAGAAGAAAAAGGTATATTTACTCACAATTACCAGAAGAAAAAGGGAGGAGAAAATGGGGTCTTCACCATACAGGAGGACCTGGATGTTTGGAATGTAAAGTATTGTCACAGGAAGAGAAAAGGCTATCAACAAAACAATGAAACAAAAAGCAAATTGGAAGATTGGCTGGAGCTTGTTATAATGCATGAAAAGAACTTTACCAATCAAATTGGTAGCAAAGGATAATCACATTAGGCTATAAAGCAGGGGTTCCCAACATTTTAAGTCACGGGCCTGACCACGCCACCAAGACAGCTGAGCAGGCCAGACCACGCCCCCTAGAAGCAGAAGTAAATGCACCCACATCTGTATTTATGACAGCTGCTGGTGCATTTATGGCTGATGTAAATGTGTTTACGCATTAATGGATGTGTTTTACAGGTGTTGTAAATGTGCCTGCTTCCACTTCCAGCTACAGTGTCAGCGGACTACTCAAAATGGTGCCGCCTGTGACCTGTAGGTTAGGAACCCTTCTGTAAAGCCTCCCTCCCACTGATACCCAGCGCTCATATATGCAAGATTGCTATTATTCCGACAGTTCACAAACTCCCCAGTTCCTTTATAAAAATATTTTAATACAACTGAAAATGTTAATGAAAAATCCTTAGACTTTTGTAAGAAAAGGAGACATCATTACAAACAGTGCCAGAGAAGAAAGACTTTTCTTCTGTTCTCCTACCAGATTACATTTCTATGTTAATTATTTTTTCATGTTGAAAATAGGAAGGTTGTAGAGTCATGTCTCAGTAATATTGTCAATTTTAATTATTAAATCTTCAAAGTGTTTTTATTAAAGGATCCTCATATCATGAGCGTAAAGCTATCTTCTGCCTTAATTCATTTATTATCAGTGTAAGGAAATGTAGAAACTTTAAAAAACAGCGACCGAATTCTTGTTCTGCTGTAAGTTAAGAATATCACTAGGCATTGTCTGTTGCATGGCAAGTTACATGATTAGTACGTGACAGAAAAACTCTACAGATATTTTGGAACTCACAGCTGTTCACTTCCAAAGGTTACTTTGCTTGCATCGCTCTAGAACAGGATTTTAGCCACTAAGTTGTTATTGCGGTGCCAGAATAAAAAAAATATATACTTTTGAAAATTTTGAAAGCATTGATGTTTATAGGCAACTAAATGCATACGATTGTTGAAATAAATTGGTAGTTATCAAGAGCACTGCTGTGCCAAAAGTCCGTTTGTAACCTGGCCATTCTGTGACAATGTGGGTTTCAGCATTTTAAGGCACTCCTGGAGATGCTATTTTTAATACAACCACAACACAAAAAGAGAGAATAAGTCTACCTGTCTTTTTTAAACAATAAACATTATATAATAAAAATGGGATCCTTCATCTATTCAGCTAGTTTTTCCATTTCATATTATAATGTAAAGAAATTAGTCCCAGTCCTTTGCAGTTGTTAAATGAAAATTACCCAGATTAGTCTGCAAAAATGAATGATGATGGTGGTGATTACTATTAATAACAAGAACACTGGAATCCTCCCATCTTAATTTTACAATTAATATCCCTTGTTTGATGAGAAGCAGCATATATTATAAGTGACTGCTGAGGCTGTAAGTCTCTGGCTTGATCTAATAGCTGAGACTGTGTGTTCAGAGTACTAAGGAGAGAGAATGCCAATTAAAGATGGGCGAGAAATTTGTTTAGTGGGCATTTCAACCCCCTTCCCCTTTTGTGAATTCTCATGTCTAGTTACCTTAGCAGCTGCCATTTTTGTAACTGGAGTCAGTCAGGGCTCTCCCCTTACAGGCAAGCAGAAATTGCGGGACCTCCTTGCCTGGCGCTTGGCCAGAGGCAACAGGCCACAGCTGTGCAGGGTGGCCAGGAAGCATAAAACCTTGCTCCTGCTGCCACCATCATCTCAGGACTTCCTCGCCTGTTGTTTGGGTGGAGACAAAGGACCACAGCTATGTCAGGCAGCTGGGAGGCATAAAACTCGCTCCCACCACCTCCAATGCCGCTGCACTTCCTCGCCCAGCTCTCAGGCCGAGGCAATGGGCCACAGCTATGTGGGGCAGCCAGGAGGCTTACAAACCTCGTTCCCGCTGCCTCCAACGCTGCTGACTGGAATAAGCAGTTAATGCTTTGATATTCTCTTTTATACTTTTATGATGTACAGTAAAACCTCATATAACACTAAAACCTGGTTCCACAAGTCTTGGTGTTATATGATTTTTAGTGTTATCTGATGCATGTTAAAATCCTATGGGATCCATAGAGATACATTGTAACCACACAGGCTTTAGCGGTTGTTATCTGAAGCATCCCATAGGATCTTAATGTTATCTGATGCAATTCTTCCCCCCAGATTCCTTAATGTTATGCGATTTTAGTGTTATTCGATACTAATGTTATATGAGGTATTACTGTATATTGTCTTTATGATGATATCATGATTTATGTATTGTTGATATTTGTTACTGTATTATATAGATTGCACAACATGCTGGAGGGAGTATGAGTATGAGGGGTGAACATCTTTTTATTTAATTGTTATTTTATTTAAGTACTATGTGTGTTTTTATGTAAATTGTATTATTTTATTGATGTAAGATGGGAGGATTCCAGTGTTCTTGTTATTAATAGTAATCACCACCATCATCGTTCATTTTTGCAGAAGAATCTGGGTAATTTTCATTTAACAACTGCAAAGGACTGGGACTATATTGCGTTGAGGACATGCTGTAATGTATTTTCATTTTTTAAAATTTATTTTAGATTTGTTAATTGTACGGTTGGATTTATTGATTGCATTGTGTTGCATTATATGCCATATTTATGTTATGTTGTTGCATTGTAAGACTGTATTGTATGTTATCTATGTTGTTAGCTGCTCTGAGTCACTTTGGCAAATAAAGCGGCATACAAATCCAAATATACTACTACTAACAACAACAACAACAACAACAACAACAACCCAGAAACAGATATTACAGGATTCACACAACTAGATGGTACTTTTCTCCTGATGAACTTCATAAAGAATTACAGAAAGCTGCTTTCAGTTAGCATATTATTGATGTGATATGGTGGCTACAACAGTCAACCTGAACTAAGGAGATCTGTGTTCTGATTTCTACTCTGCCAACTTATTCACTGGATGATCTGCTGCTTTATCCCACTCTAAGGTGCCTTACAGGGTTCTGGGGCAGATGAAACTGGGGATAACACTGTTTATGTTACACTGAAATCTTTGATGGTAAGAAATTATTTAAATCTAGAGAATATGTTGCTCTTATATTTTATACTTCCTTTTTTTTCTTTGCCTGGTTCACACACCACAAAATGGTGAATTGTAATATACAGACAGAATGTTCTACAGATGGAAGAGAGAAGCTGCCATGGTGTTGGTGAAGAGTTGTGTTCATAGATTGTGGTTCTTCTCACAGATCTATCCCAATGAACAGATGGAATGCATTGTACAGATTCCTTTTGAAACATGTAAGCTGGCTTTTCCTCTTAGTGTATCCTCCTCCCTATTTTCTTTGGCTGAGAAAGCCAACAGACATCACACCACCATAAAACTAACTACATGGAAATGATCAATACATTTACAGAAGTGCCTAGGCTTTTAACAACAGGTCAAAGAGTCCAGTCAGCCCTTGAACCACTTCTCTTCTGATGTTCAGCACAAGTATCAACGTTATGCTTCTTATGCACTTGTTTCAAAATTAGTTAGTTATTTCAGGTGCAGGCAGCCATCAGCGCTACAGTGATTCATGGCTGTTGCATTTAAATCATGATGCCTTATCATTATGAAATTGAAGTTCTCCATCTGGACTCTTTATCCACTGAATGGACTTACTATGCTATCAGATGCCAGCACATGTTAGCAAGATATGGTGGTAGAAAAGTATGATCAGAATTTCCTAAGCATGCCAACCCTCCTCCCTCCTCCATCTTAAAGAAACTGGCAAAGCCTGCTTTCTAATTTACAGCATCTCTAAAGAACAGGAGCAGCACATGAGGAGGAAGAAAGTAAAGCCACACTCACATATAGCAACCCTCCTTGCTTGGCATGTTGCTAAATGTTGCCAGTTTTCTCTCTGCTCCCACATGCCACAAAAGAACAAGTAGGTAGTGGTGGTACCACTGTTGCTGGTTCACACCACATTCCCTGCCCAGATGATTCTTGGCAATCTAATTTAATGTCTGGTTCTGAGGCAGAGGCCTTTTCTAGAGGCTCCCATCCAGTGCTGGGCAGCAAAAAAAATTGCTACCACACCGTGGGCAGAGCTTACATCGCAGGCAGAGCCTATGTTGCGGGTGGAGCCTATGTCATGGGCGATCTGGTCATGCCTGCGATATGGTCATGTATACATCTGCAAAGACAGGCACCACTGGCACTTTGGCTGTAAATGGAGATGAGCACTGCACCCTAGAGTCAGATATGACTGGCTTTTGAGCAAGGGAGACCTTGAACCACTTGCAGGGACAAAACCTGATGGGGCGGGGCAGGGCAGGGAGGTGGGCGTGACCACCCAATTTCGCTACCCACCTTGCCCAAAGGCCACCCAATTTTGCTACCCCCCCCCTTCCTGGGGGGTGCAAACCTGTTGCTGCCCACCATCGCTCCCATCCACAGTGTCTTGGCCTGTGGAGCTCTTCAGAAGTATCCAATTTAAACAGCTGGCTGGGAAACCATGGGTGGCAGTGGCAGCTCTACTACTTCCCCCAGTTTTTCTCAACCTGAGACAACAACCGGGCACCCAAGCTCATGACAGCATCGGGCCTGCAAATGGCCAAACTAGAGGAGATGCCAACTTCAGAGGAAGTGGTAAAACATCCCTCCAGAGAAACATTTCTTAAATGTTGCCCTGTCTGTGCAGCCAGGTTGCAAATGAAGCCTGTGACTGCCTCCTGATAGGTAAAAGTTAAAGGTTTCCCTTGCTCGAAAGCCAATTGTATCTGACTCTAGGGTTCAGTGCTCATCTCTATTTCAAAGCCGAAGAGCCAGTGCTGTCTGCTTCTGCAGATGTTTTCATGGTTATGTGGCAGGCATGACTAGACACCAGAGCACACGGAATGCTGTTTCCTTCCCTCCAAAGTGATCCCTATTTATCTACTTGCAATTTCTTGCTTTTGAACTGCTAGGTTGGCAGGAGCTGGGACAAAGATGGGAGCTCATTCCGTCCTGCAGTACTTGGGAATCGAACTGCTGACCTTCCGCCTCCCAGTCAGTTTCTTAGCCACTTGAACCACTGCAGTCTTAGCCACTTGAGCCTCCTGATAACCAGTTACCAAACAGGAGCAATCCTTGGTGGGAATCTGCAGAAACCTTTCCCCTAAAATAAACAAACATCATTTGGTCCTCTGTTCTCTTGGAAAGAGAAACTAGTCAATGTCAAGGGAGCTCTATAAATGTTGATTAACTCTAGCTGGTATTACACCAGTGTTTTCCCAACCTTTGGTTTTTGGGCTTCAATTCCCAGAAGCCTAAGTCAATTCCCCAAAGCACTGATCAGCCAGTGGACTGACTTAGGCTTCTGGGAATTACAGTCCTGTGGTGCGTGGGACCCACATTGCAAACCACTTTATAACAATATTATTTATTTATTTATTTATTTAGATTTATTATCCCGCCCCAATCAGGCAAACCTGACTCTAGGCGGCTTACAGAAAAAGAGAAAGAGTATACATCATGAGTACAAAACAAACTAAACAATAGTAGAACAATAGTTGTTCTATTGAAAAATAGCTCCTCTCTGGAGAAGCAAATATCTGCTTCTCCATTCAAAATTGTTTCCCTGAAATAGCTTTCCTTGCCCTCATCCCACAAAATGGGACTATTGGGGCTTCATTACACACATTCTCATGTAATGCTGAATTTAGCTCTTTGAGATTACAATGCAATATACAAGAGTATACATTCTCCTGGGTACTAAAGCTCCCAAGATGTGAAGGGTATTAGGAAGGGAAAAAACTAGTTCTTAGTAATTTTCAAAGCCTTGTCATGCTGAGTCTTCTTCTCAAGGCTTTCTTCTGTATGAGTGGGATCTCTAAATAAAGTCTCCATCTTTTCCCCATTGCCACCACCACCGCTACTTCACCTATTCTTTCCCACAAGAAATTACCAAGTTTGCTCAGCTCAATAACCTTTCTGAAAAATCTTGCATAGGAAATATACAGTTTTAGTCAACTGAGATAATTCTGGGCAGCCATTCTGGTGGTTTTCCAGGAAAAAGTACATGAAGCATCCAAGAAATCATTTAATATTTCTTTTTTAAAAAAAGCTTGCAGAATGAAATTTAACTGAAGGATAAAAGATTCCCTCTTCCCTTGGTTTCTCATTAACAGCAAAGGGCTGCAAAATTCATAGAATCAAATAACTGAGTTGGAAGGGGCCTATGAAACCATCAAGTCCAACCCCCTGCTCAATGCAGAAATCTAAATCAAAGCAGAACTGACAGGGAGTTGCCCAACTTTCTCTTGAATATCTCCATCATTGGAGTGCTTACTGCCTCCTGAGGAATTTGTTCCATTATTGTACTTCTCTAACAGTTAATATGTTTTACCTGATATTCACCCTTCCTGTAACTTGAGATCTTTATTATGTGTCTTACACTCTGTGATGATGTAGAACAGACCCTGCCCTCTTCTTTATGACTGTTGTTAGAGTGTGTAAGTGCCTGCCCAACACCGGTGGATTGCAAGGTGTATTATGGCAGTGTTTCTTTAAGGTCTGGCTAAAGGAGCACACAGGTGTTGCGACTCTGCCTTGTTGTATGTGGTAGGCCTGTGTATATAGTCAGGAGCCACAGAGAGCTCTTTCGAGCTGTTGTCTTCAGAAGTGGTTTGGACACTATATGAAGAGCCATTCCAAGGCTGATGTCCGGAACTGTGTTTGATAAAGCTACCAGCCTACCATTTGCAGATGTTGTTTTGCGTGCTTCAAAGCCTGCACTTATTGCTGCCAGGTATGCAGAGAGGCTTCTGTGCTTAGTGACCTGGAGACTGGGTTCTGGCTTTATCTGGCAGGCTGTCTTTGCTGAATAGACTTGGGTAAGCCTCAAACTGAGAAACTAGAGCTGTGGAACTCTGTGATTGTTTCTTGCTCACAGCTAACTTGCAGCTACTGAACTGAACTGCAAGAATCTGTATATAGTGCCTGTGAACTGAACCAGTGAATGTAACTGGGAGACCTTTGTTTGTTGCACTGTATATATCTCTGCACCTTACTTCTCAGTAAACCAGCCTTTAAGTTTGTTCCGCACCAAACTGCCTGCCTGCCTGTTTGTATGTCTGTTTGCACAAGGGGCCAAACCTCAGCAGGTGCGTGCCAGACTACAGCCCGCTAACTCTGCTACCCGCTTATCAACAACTGTCTTTCAAGTATTTGAAGAATGCTATCACCATGCTTATTCAATTTATACACAGAGCACATAATGCGCAATGCAGGAATGGAGGAATCACAATTTGGGATCAAAATTGCTGGAAGAAACATCAACAATTTGAGATATGCAGATGATACCACCCTCATGGCAGAAAGTGAGGAGGACCTAAAGAAGCTCCTAATTAGGTTGAAAGAAGAAAGTGAAAAAGCTGGCTTGAGACTCAATGTCAAGAAAACCAAGATAATGGCAACAGGCCCTATCAGTCCCTGGAAAATAGATGGGGAAGAAGTAGAAGCAGTGACAGATTTTACTTTCTTAGGATCTAAGCTCACTGCAGATGGTGATTGCAGCCATGAAATAAAAAGGCGACTGATTCTTGGGAGGCAAGCTATGAGAAACCTGGGGAGCATAGTGAAAAGTAGAGACATCACATTGCAAACAAAAATTCGCATAGTCAAGGCAATGGTATTCCCTGTTGCAATGTATGGTTGCGAGAGTTGGACCATTAGGAAAGCTGAACGGAGAAGAATAGACGCCTTTGAGATGTGGTGTTGGAGGAGAGTTTTGAGAGTCCCATGGACAGCGAGGAGAACAAATAGGTCAATCTTAGAAGAAATCATCCCTGACTGTTCCTTAGAAGGTCAAATAATAAAGATAAGGCTAAAGTACTTTGGACATCAAATGAGAAGAGAGGATTCACTTGAGAAAGCTTTGATGCTTGGAAGGGTCGAGGGCAAAAGAAGAAGGGGACGGCCCAAGATGAGATGGCTAGATGGTATCGTGGAGACAATGGGCACAGAGCTGAGCGAGTTGAGGGGGATGGTGGAGGACAGGAGTGCCTGGCGGTCAGTGGTCCATGGGGTCGCAGAGGGTCGGAATCGACTGTGCGACTGAACAACAACAAATCAAATCCCCTCTCAGTCTTGAACAAAGAGAGTTCGACTCTGGTGTTCAACAAAGAAACACCAAAAATGGAGGAAGGCCAATCAAACAGGCCTTATTTCCGGAAGTCTTAATTATGGTAACTTAGAACAGATAGATAGATTTTTTTTATTTAGGGGAAGACATGTCTGAAAGCATCCTTTCTGTAAAACAAAATTTATGATTAGGTTATTTTTCTATGCTGAGATCTGTAACCTGATTCATCATGAACAATGCTAAAACTTAAATAAAACATATTTTCTTCAATCAATGCGTGTTCATTGGGAAATGGAATGCCTGGGTAAAAGACAGTCTGTTTGCCTCTTTTTGAACGATACCGTACCTCTCATAAAAGTAACTGGGCTGGGCTCTGTAGACAGAGAAGCCCCAGGTTTTAGTCAGCCACGCGTGGCTGAGAACGAACGGTGAACATACATTCCTTGCCGTGAGTTTTTGGTGAGTTCTAGAGGGGATTGAGGAATAATCCACCTTGGAAAGAACGCTGAGAGGTCCCAGAGCAAGTGAGGGAGAGTGTGCATTCATCATAGTTTACTTTCTAGTCCCCTTGTTGCCCTCCTTTCATCTGGTTCCAGTTTGTTAGTCTTCTAGTCCTCAGCCATTTTATTAGGCTCATAACTGGATGATTTAAAAGGGTAGGATGTTCCCATACAGTGGACCTTGGTTAACAAATGGCTCAGTTAACATAAAAATTGCAGAACAAAAGGAAATCCATAGAAAACAGTGGCTTGGTTTAAAAAAAAAATTTTTTTTGTAACGGATTAATTGGTTTTCAATGCATTCCTATGGGAGACTTTGTTTTGGTTAAAGCATTTTGGTTTTCAGTGCATTCCTATGGGAAATTGCATTCATTGCATTCCTATGGATAATTTGGTTAAAGTAATTTTCGCTGTAAGAAACGTCACGGAGAATGCATTAATTATGTTAACAGAGGTTCCACTGTACTGTACTTGCATTCTTGTGTATGAGGTAAATATTACAGTCTATTGGACTGTAAGCCTTCGTATGGCAACTCAGGAGTATGTTTTTAACTGGCTAAGTTTCCTGTGCATGTCGCCATCACCTCCTCCTCCTTCTCCTCCTTCTGTGTCTAGGCCAGACATGAAACTGCTAAAATGAAGCCACCTTTTGGAGAATTCACTTCCTCAGTTGGCCTGGCCTAGTGTGAGAAAAATTAGCCAGCTCAAAGTTGCCATTGCCCGGGTTATGCCCGACTGTGGTTCTGTCTGTGTACCCCCTGCATGTCTACTCACACATAAGTCTCACTATTTTCCACAGGATTTTCTCCCAGGGACGTTGGGATAGGATTACTTTTTTGTCTCATATTCATAGTCTCCCTCCCTCTACATAAAATAATTACTGAAATATGTATTTCTTTTGGAGAATAAACATGCTTACAAAAATAATTTTGGATAATATATATATTATATATGTTTTTAATAAATACATGAATGTATACATGAATATAGGAGTAAGAATACAATAGGATTTGTTTCTGAATTAACTGCATTGGTTTACACTGCCAGGTAACTGCAGTCCTAGGAATCCCTTTTCTGAGAGTAAATCTCATTGAACATTGAAGGTAACAGCTTGCTGTATATGCAGAGTGCAAACAGTTCACCTTTCATTGTTTAGTTAGCCCTGAAATGATTGGTTAAAAGATGGAAGGTTGAAAAGTTTTAAAGCAATGAATAATAACCACAGCTTGTAAAAAGAGGGGACCTTGTATTTAATACCACACAGAGGCTCCTCATCTGTCCCACAAAATGGAATTTGGACTCATTTGGCACAGAAACAAATGACAGGCAGAGCCAGGGCAAAATTAGGCATTCATGCAGACACAAGAGTCCTCAGATAAAAACACACAGAGGCAGGTAGGCATGCACTCATACAGACATACAAAGATAAAGGAGCTGTCAGGAATACTTCAGGGTGTAATCAGAGCATGAGGTAGGGCACTGTCAAACAGACATGTTGCCACTGAAGGGAGAGTGATAAAATATATAATATAAATACAGCGGAACCCCAGGTTACAAATGCCTTGAGTAACATAAATCTCATAATACAAAAGGAAATCCTGAGAAAATGATGCCTCGACTATGGATTTTTTTCACCATATGAACAGATTTGTGGGTGGGTGGGGTGGGGTGGGGGGTCAGACAGCAGATTCTAGTGGCCAGTTCTGGAAATGTGCCAGACTTGCCCCCGACACTCAGCTGTGTGATTGCTCCCAGAGCTTCCTTTGGCGGTGGGTGCAATCACACCATTTTTGGGCGCTCAGACAGTCTGCACCACTTCCCAGGGCAGCGGGAGAGTGTTTGGAGTGTATTTGCTTCTTTTTTTTTTTTTTTTGCATTTCCCATCATGTTTTTTCTGTGTATTGGCAACTTAAAAGCAGTGGGGGGAGCTTCCGGCCATGCCTGGGCTTCTGGGACTTCTGACTGTGCCTGGGCTTCTGGAAATTGAAGATCAACCGCAGAACCCGGAAGTCACCAACTACTGCTTTTAAGTTGCTCAAGTGGGTTTATTGTTTTTAGTTCTATTGTTGGCTTCTTAATGTCTTTTAACATCTTAATATTTTGAAATTATCTCTTTTTAACTATTATTTTATTAATTGCAGTATCTTAGGTTTTTATGAATTATACTGTCCCACAGGGACTCGCCTGTTGGGTGGTATATATGCCAAACAGATACACACATGCATACATAAAGGAAATGTAAAAAATACCTTCCATTTACAAAAACCTGGACACACTTTGAAATGTGCTACAATAAGAAACTCTTTACTTATCTGTCTTCAAGCCAAAAAGTCTCAGTGCTTTCAATAAATGTTCTAGCGAGTCGATTTTCAGGGCATTCTAGAGCTGAGAAGCAATTACTGAGAATTCTCTGTGTATTGTGGTACTTTGCAATTAATATTTCTGGAATGGAGAATCAGCTGTTAATGCCAGGCATCAAATATCTATTCCCTAGGGAGAAACTGTACAGAAAGAGAAACAAGAAGGAATTTTATTTATTGCTTGTTGATTGTGCCTTGTCTTCAAACAGTGTTGAGAGATTTGCATAAAATGACAGCATAAACAGAGTGTTTTGTACCTTCCTCAATTATTATGCATATTCTCTACTTGGAAAAACTGCATGTTCACCAGAAAGTGTGTGAATTATGTCCTCCAACATTACCAAGAGGTTGTGGTTTTAGACCCAAGTGCTGTATGATGGAGTGAGCTCCCATCTCTGTTCCAGCTCCTGCCAACCTAGCAGTTCAAAAGCAAGAAATTGCAAGTAGATAAATAGGGACCACTTTGATGGGAGGGTAACAGCATTCCGTGCACTCTGGTATCTAATCATGCCTGCCACATGACCATGGAAATATCTGCAGATGGAGTTATCACTGGCTCTTTGGCTATAAATGGAGATGAGCAATGCCCTCTAGAGCCAGACACAACTGGCTTTTGAGCACAAAAGGCTTTTGGCCTTTGCCTTTACCGATACATATTTTGGTAGACTTTATTCTTTGTTCATGCTATTCATTCATTCTTCATTCATGGTCTCCTTAATGTCTGGCAAAAGTGGAAGTGGGGCTTAGTGGGGATGAGAAGAAACAATATGAGTTCCAGGCAGAACTGGGAAATCCAAGGGTGGCAACAGGACTTTAGGTTTTAAGAAATGACATTGGAAAGCTTCGTAAGGCCTCTCGCCAATGAGGATTTTGAGAGTAACTTAAAATTCATCTGGAAAGAAGGAAGGGTACATACATAGACAGCTTGTAACGAGAGGAGTTGCTGGATTCTTAGGCCTGGTGTAATAAATACTAATTGCACAAAGCTTGATTTTCTTATTAATTAGGAGCAGAGCAGTTTAGATTAAAAGAAGTCAACCTGTAATAAAATAAGTATTGCAAGCAGTAGACATGTATAGTTTATGCCCTTATTTATTTATTTAATTTTTGCACATCCATGTCACTATTATTAGCTGCATACGTTCTTGGGAGCAGTTCATAACTTCTCAGCCCTGGAGATCTTGCAATTCATACAACATCAAGTCACTTAAAGGACTCTTGTTACTTAATGTCTCCTCCTGCCAGATAGTTGACAGTCTCTTCTTTCAGTAAAAACAGGAGTCTTAAGAGGATTGTCTAACCTGCCTTTGGCTCAGCATGTGAAATATTTTGCAGAAACATATATATGCACACTTGCACAAACATATCACTTGATCCATAATAATGGGAAATGTGGCTGGACTAGCAGTACCAGAATCCCCTTTTGAAATCTTCTATAATAGCCCTTGAAGGGCACAACTATTTATGTGTGCTGTTTCTCCCAGAAATTAGTATTTTAACATGTTAATTTTTTGTCCAGTTCAGCCGTTTTAATACTGTTTATTTTAAGAAATAATTATCCAAATAAAGTGATACAGTATAATCTAGTACAGTATGTCATTAGTAACAAAGGAGCAATATGTGTAATAAATACCTTCAAAATTAGTAAAAAGGGAGTGATAAAAAGCTGGAAACAATGACTATATATGGACACTCATGCTTAGTTTTGTGTTCTAATGGCACAAATGTCACAAAATAATGAACATATTCTTGACATTGGCTATGACAGAGACAAAGTGTGCCTAGCTGACATTTTGGGGTGAGGTGCCCCCAATTCTTGAGGGTTTTTTTTATAACTCTTTAGTGAATTTTGGCAGAGGAGTAACCTGGGATCATAGGAAGCTACCTTACAGTAAATCAAAGCCTTTCTCCATCTAGCCTAGTATTGTCAACACTGGGCTAGCCTGGAGGTTCCCAATCTTGGGTTGCCAGATATTCTCGGACTACAAATGCCAGAAACTTTGCCAGCCCAACCAATGGTGAAGACTTCTGGAAGCCCACAATTGGAAACCCATTCAGCTAGCCTAAAATGTTGACAATACTGGTTTAGATAGAGCAAGGGTTTGAAATGAACATGCGGTGTTCTGTAGACAAAACAAAAGCTCTAACACTGAGACATGCTCTCTGTTGTGTAAAACTCTGCTGATTCTGATTGGGAAGTGGTCAGTAAAGATATGGAGCTAGGCCTTGGGTTAAAGTTTTTATGCAACATTACCAGGATATTTTTCAGGTGATCAATTTAAAAAAGAAGCCCTGACACATACTTTTGTTTCTAGAGCAGTGTAGGGCATTATTTTGGCTCAATATCACCAAAAATTACAAAAACAACACAATTATTATTATTATTATTATTATTATTATTATTATTATTATTATTATTATTATTATTATTATTATTATTATTATTATTATTACCCCGCCCCAATCGGGAGAACCCGACTCTGAGCGGCTTACATCAAGATAAAAATAAAACATAAAACAGTCTACGCACAAATCCCAGGGGTGGCAATCCGTTAAATAAGCCACTTAGTATGGGAACCCACGTTCCCGGGTCCCCAAACTTGTCCTGCCAGCCAGGTTTTCAAGCCCTTCCGGAAGGGCAAGAGCTCTGTCTGAAGGCACAGTTCGGTGGGCAGGAGGTTCCAGAGGGTCGGGGCGGACACGGAGAAGGCTCTCCTCCTAGTGCAGGTGAGGTGCGCTTCTCTCGCCGAAGGAATAACAAGGGAGCCTCTCCGATCCGCCCTGGTGGGACGGACAGATGTTCTTGGGGTGACGCGGTCTCGTAGGTATCCTGGCCCACTACCATATAGAAACAGAAAACAAAATCCTTCAATGTACTGCCATAATTTCTGAGCACCTAAAATGTAAATTTATACAGTATGAAATTTGTATTATAAGTAAAGAGCCCATTCCAAAGAAAGACACATTGCAAAGAAACCTATTTGAGGTTGATCTTAACAACCAGAGGCCCATTGCTAACATTACATTTCTGGCCAGGGGTGGCTGACCAGTTGCAGGCATGCTTGAAGGAAATGGTTAGCCTAGATCCATTTCAATTGGATTCAGGTTGCACCAAGGAACTGAAATGGCATTGGTTGCCCTACAAGATGATCTTCTGAGGGATGCAGATGAGGGAGTGTAATGCTGCTTGTCCCCCGAGTCTTTCTGCAGCCTTTGATAATATCAACCCTGGTATCCTTCTGGGATGACTATAGAGTTTGGAATTTGGTATCTCTCAGTAGAATAGCATGGGGGCAGGGACCTCCTCGCCCCAGGTAGCACTTTTTGGGCATATGGGTGTTCTTGGACTAGAATTCCCAGAAGCCCTAGCAGGAGTGGGCACTGTTGTCCTAGGCCTCGCTCAGGGGGTGGCAAATTTGGCTTATGCCCCAGGTGGCTGAAACCCATGCTACGCTTCTGGTAGCTCTGTTCTTTTCTGGTTCCAGACCTTCCTTGGGAGAAGCTCCAGCTTGTGGAGATGTGGTCTATTTCTCACGATCTCCATTACAGAGCCCTAAAGGGATTGGCTATTTTCTCAATGCTTTTTAATATCATATCTGAAGCCTCTGGGAGAAGTCATAAAGATATTTAGAGTTTGTTGTCATCAATATGGGGATGCCACACAGGTCTATCTTGCCTTCTCTTAATCTGCAGGTGATGCTGTGTGAGTCCTTGAGCACTGTATGACATCAATAACAACTGAAACTGAATCCAGATAAGACAGAGATCCTACTGTTGGGAAGATTGTTGGACAGATTAGAGCAGTGGTTCCCAATAGGGGGCCTGTGCCCCACAGGGGGACTTCAGTTCTCAGAAACCTAAGTCAGTACATTGGCTGATCAGTGCTTTGGGGAACTGACTTAGGAGTTAGAGGGTTATTCACCTGGCCACAATGAGGTTACATTCCCCATGAAGGATAAAGTTCACAGATTGGGGTAATTTGAATTCAACTTTGTGGAGGCACAAATATCTGCTGTGGCCAAGAGTGGCTTTTACCAGCTTTGGTTGATTGCCCAGCTGCACCCTTACCTTGATAAAACAAATGCCTATCAATAGTGGTTCATGTGTTAGTAATCTTTAAAATAGATTATTATAATGTTTTCTATGTAGGGCTGCTATCAAAATCAATACAGAAACTTCAACAGGTCCAAAATATGGCAGCCAGACTGATTACAGATACCAGCTGATATGAAGATATATCTCCAGTCTTGGCATATCTTCATTGGCTTCCTGTTAGTTTCTGTGTCCAATTTAAGTTGCTTTTCATAGCCTATAAAGCTCTTAATGTTTCACAGTCTTGATATTTGGCAGGATGTATCTCACACAAATTAGTTATCCATCCCACCCACTCCTCATAGTCCTTGATGTTACAAATTGTAACATGCAAGGAGACCAAAAAAGACACCACTCAGAGCCAAGTTTTCTCATTCATGGACCTTTCCTCCTGAATAAACTTCCTCTGGAGCTAGGCCACGGGCCATCCCTCTCAGTCTTTAGGAAGCTAAACAAGAGTTATATAGAGCTGCCTTCTACTAGTGGTGAATTTTGACCTGAGATGCTTAGATGGATATTAATTTCTGCATTTTTATTTAAAGGTAGGTTCACTCACAAGCTTAATTGCACTTTTTGTATTTTCATTGTATTGTTACATTATGTTCTTATTGTATGACTTCATCATATGTTGCAAGCCAGCCAGAGAGTGATTAACACTAATGGGATGGTATAGAAGTGGAATAAATAAATAAATAAATAAATAAATAAATAAATATTTATTGTTTAGATTTTAGGCAAAAGAGGGAAGCTCATAGTCATAAGGCCTAATTTTTCATTGCAATGCTTTGTCTCAGGCACTTGCTAAAGTCTGAGGAAATTGCTTTGATCCCTCATGTCAGCAATCAAGAGAGAGCACTGGAGAGGGAGAAAAACTAATGCACTGATGTGAGAGAGAGGTGACTTTAAAGCATGGGCACCTATTATCATCCTTTCTCATCTGCTGCAGGGACTCAGTGCCTCTGTATGATGCAGTTTTTAAATCTGTTGCTCTTGTACTATTTCATTCCGCTAAAATGCTGAAGCATCGGCAGGATACTAGACATGAAATTTGAGGTGGGAAGAGATGAGTTAAGGCTAAGCAATCTCTGCTCTCTTTGACCTTTTCTCTATACCAGGAATTTGCAACCTTTTAAAGCCAGACAGCTTGGGGAGCTGTGATCTTTCTGCTCCCGCCAAATCATGGGAACAGCAAAAGGCATTCGATTTCACTTACCGTTTAACCATTGGGTTAGGCCAGAGTAACAGACGGTGCAACAGAGATGAGGAGTCCAGGATTTTGTTTGATCTCCGATTTCCCAGCCTAAGTAATGTTTGTAAGCTATACGTAGCTTTCCGGACATGTTCTTGCGTTCGTCAGACATCGTATACTTGCCACAAATGTAGCAAAAGCAGTCTGGACAATTCACACAACTGTGCCTATTCATCTTTCGTTTACTGAATCACCATGTACCAAATTACTGAATCGTCTTATGCGAAATCACTTAAATGCATGTTACTGCAACTGCTGATTAATAAAACACAGAACCACACTAGCACAAACTATTCTCTAGTCACCTCCGAATCAGACTGATGGACGAACGCATGCACACACGCACGCACGCACGCACGCACGCACACAATCGTACATCAAACACGGCTCATTGATGCAGCTACATATTAACCCATGTACAGACTTTTAATATCATATGACTTTCAGCTATAACTTTAAATCCAGATGTCCTACAACATTTCAGATTACAAAATCGGAATCAGCGCACCCTATTACATAACAATCATGTTATTTTCACCCAATAGCAAATTTTTTGTTGCATAGTGTTATCATTTATTGTCGTATATTGGTCACCATCAATTTATCATGGTGATGGGTACAGATGAGTCCTGTTGTTGCTTCCAATGACAAACTTCCCAAGTGGACAGACTCTGTCCTTCCTTCTGCCCATAAGGCCACTACAAAAAGTGGCCCCAAAGGGGTTCCTGCCACTGTCAAATCCTGGGTATGTAGTGGAAAAAGTTGTAGCATGCGAAAACCACAGGAGGCAAAGTATCACCATTTCCAGCAGAAGTAAAAGAGGATTTTAGATATACAGTAATACCTCGGATAACGCTAAGACTTGGTTCCACAAGTCTTAGTGTTATCCGATTTTTAGTGCTATCCGATGCATGTTAAAATCCTATGGGATGGATCGGATAACGTTAAAGCTCCATAGAGATACATTGTAACCACACAGGCTTTAGCGGTTGTTATCCGATCCATCCCATAGGACCTTAACGTTATTTGATCCAATTCTCCTTCCCAGATTACTTAACGTTATGCGATTTTAGCAATATCCGAGGTAAACGGAGGTATTACTGTATAGATTGGAGGGGAAAGTTCATGGGCTAAGTGATACATTTAAGTGGTATTCCAGGCTGCATCAGAGGAGATCTTATAACACTCCATGTTGATCTAGAAACTTGTCAGGAAGACTGGCTTGGTGATAAAGCTCAATCAAAGATGATACAGTATTTTGTTTTGATGAATAGAGCCTTGAGGAATACCTTTAGAACACATACTTTTTAAAATTTTGGGAGCGGGCCTGGCACATTTGTTTTTCAACTGGAGGTGAAAGGAGGACCACCTTTAACAAAATTATAGCATAGAGGATGGGAGGTGACATGGATATATAAGGAAAAATGGACATTAAACATTATTTATAATGCAATCAGATTTTATGGCCCTGAGACAAAGTTGTATTTAGATACAAACACTGAAGCAAAATCCTGAAAATGACAAATGGCCTCTGAACACTGCTCTAAATTACAGCGTGGCTCCCAGCTGTACTCCATGCCATGATACATATTTCATTTATCTTTAAATGGCAGAGAATGGGCTGTAAATTCCCTTTCACTGACATCAGTAAAGCAATATGCAGACAAATAATGACAGAAATATTCTGTATTAACCTTTCATTTACATATATAAGAACAGAAAGTGCAGCATTTGGAACAAATTTTCAAAGGTCAGATGCAGTAGTTTCGTTTTTGCTTAGTAATTGTTCTGAAAATATTAAAACACTTCTCTATTGTTTCATGAGCTAAACAAAGTTTATTAGCAACATAGTGTCCTTGCAGATCTTTTGTGATGTGGCACATAGTTATCAGCAGAAGTCACACTGGTAGTCTTCCTAGAAGGAAGGGATAGAAAGGAAAGCAATCACACATATGTAAGATTTGGCTAAGTCTCCCATCCTTCCTTTGGTCCCAAGGGATCCACTCAATCCACCTGGATTGTGTCTTCTGGACTGTGCAACCCAGGGCTTCCCGGCCTCCATATGCTTTTTTTATACTTGTATGCAGCCCAGAGTTCCTTTGGTGAGAGGGCGGCAATACAAATGCTAAATAAATAAATAAATATAAATAAATCCACTTAACAGCAGAAGGAATCAACACAAGGCAATCCTTGTAGTTTTCAGCATTTATTGTAGCAAAAAGACATAGCAAAGAGGAAGCGCATTCACTGGCAAAGTGTATCAAAACAATAAACGTGCCTAGCTCTAGGCCTTGTCCCCTAAAAGCACTGTCACCTCACATGTCCAGTTCTGAAGAGTGGGCATGAGCTCAGGATCAAAAGAAATCAATTAGCAAAGAGCAAGCAGCAGAAATCTCTTAGCACAGAGTACATATAATGTATTCGTCACTCCATAACCTATTTTCCTTCTTGAAGTTGTCAGTCACAGCTGTAATCCAATCAACACTAGCATCCTGGGAAAGCAGGGCAGCTCTCCCTGGCTAACAGCCTTCCTAGCTTCCTCCCTCCTCCCTATGGAAGTGAAGGGGAGGCAGGAGACAGGACTATCTCTCCCAGAGACAGTTCACTCCCCCATTACAAACAACCTTTGCCTATCTCTCCATAACACCACCTCAGTGGGAAATCCTCCTTCCCCCATTTCCCATACCCCCAAGGAGGCCATTTCCCTGATGGCGACTGACCCTCAACCTTACAATATATACCACCTCATAGCACTTGGTACACTCTCTGGGTGGTTCACAAGTTAATTAGCATTTTGCCCCCAACATGCTGAGTACTCGTGTTACTGAGTGCAGAAGGATGGAAGGATGAGTCAACCTTGAGCCCTGGTTAGGATTGAACTAACAACCTTTTGGTTGCAGTATATCAGTTTAACCACGATGCCAACATCGTGAAGCCTGGCCCAACTATAAGGCAACAGCTGGGCAGAAGTAGAGCTATGTAAGGTCGTCTAGCAGCCTCTTCTACTTGTTGGAACCTAAGCTATATCTGCAGTGCAGGGTCCCCCACATCCCTGTAGAGCTTCTCTCAAACCTTTGGGGGTCCCCCCCCCCGCTGTGTAGAACTGAACACACACATACACCCCTGAAGACACACAACCAGTGAAGTGAAGACTTTGTAAAAGAGAGGGAAAAGGAGGGGGAGAGCAACAGACTTAAGGTCACAAAGGTGCCAAAGGAGAGGGAATTTTGCTGCTAGCCAGTCTTCCTAATCAAAGCTCTGTTGAGACACTTACTACCAGTGGAAGAACAGAAGCACCTCACTCGTGTGGATAAAGATGATTAGCTGTAGGATGGAAACTGGGATGTATAGTAGATAATTGTGTCCAGAGGATAACAGGAAATCAGCTGGAGAATAATACATTCTGTGAATCAAATCATTACCGACATTCTAGCCACTGAAATGTGTGTGAACAAGTCCCAAGGAAAGTAACTTACAGCAGTCCAGAATTTTTGTTGTTGTCCAGTCGCACAGTTGAGTCCAACCCTTTGTGACCCCATGTACCCCCACACCTCAGGCTCCTCTGTCCTCTACCATCATCTGCACCCCGGCCACATCTATGCCCATCACATCAATGATTCCATCCATCCACCTCTGCCGTCCCCTTCTCCTTTTCGGTGTGACCCGTTCTGCTTGGTGGGAAGCAGCAGTGCTCCGCCCCGCCCCTTGTCTATGCAGAGCTCACACATGCGCACTTGCGCACTAGTGCCAGCCACAGGGAGATGTTGAAATCAAATCTGATGTTCTTTTATGTTTTATTTGGTGTGTGGAAGGTGTGCGGAAGAGGGGGTAGTCTTATACAGCGAGTATATAACAAACTATATTTTGAGTGGAAATGTTGGGGGGTCATTTTATAAGCCCAGTCATCTTATACACCGGCATATACGGTAATAGGTTAAATGCAATGGCTTATTAAAGTTAGCAAACTCTACTGCAAAGCTTGGTAAATTTGCTAATCAACAGTAGAATCATTGGTAATATGGAGCACAATGGTCATCATTAGCTGTATGCTTTTATGTAGCCCACATTTATCCAAGTACTGTATGTTGGACGTTTTGCTAATGAATGTGTTATTTTGTGCCAGATTTCCTTGCAGAAAAATCAAGAAATACTATGTCAAAAGAAAACGAATTCCCTACTGTCTGCAATAAGGAGATAGGAGTAGGAGCAGGGTGAATGAGAAAAATAGTTCAAGCTCAGTCCCGAGCCTGCTTCCCACATCCAAGGCAGAATCTAGGTCTGGGATTCTCAACTTGTGGCACATGGGCCAGTTGTGGACCAAAGCACCATTTCACGTGGCCCCAACCACCTCTACTGCACCAGGAAGTGCCATGTGGTGGAGGAAGACCAAAATGGCTGTCCGCGCCCTGAAGCTGTCTGAGGGAGTGTGACCCGGCCCCTGCTTAAAAAGGTTGAGAACTGCTGATATAGGTATTCAGTCATCTCTAAACTAATCCCAGAGTAA
This sequence comes from Furcifer pardalis, assembly GCA_030440675.1. Lineage (NCBI taxonomy): Eukaryota > Metazoa > Chordata > Lepidosauria > Squamata > Chamaeleonidae > Furcifer > Furcifer pardalis. The sequence continues at coordinate 34,888,916 of CP126890.1, read as the reverse complement.
CATTGATTAGACCCTTTTGAAAGTCAGTAAATTAAGATTTCAGATTTCATTAGCCTTGTCCTCAGAATTTAATTGATTATTTTCCATTTTAGCAGCCTGGTGCAGGGAGAGGAAATTAATTTGTTTATGCCCAAATGAGAACAAAAATTCCTAAAAATATTTGGGAAAATTGCTTCCCCCCCCCCCATGCTTCCTAGAATCCCAAAGGCAGCATTATTACTGTATTAATTTGGTGACTTGACACTAGACCTGAACATAAGCAGGACTGAAGACCTTGTAAGGATTAATTAAGACATTTGTGTGATACAAAGTTTGCTGAAAATGGTGATATTCAGAGGATGCAGCATACAATTATCCAAGCAAAAGAGTCTTCAGGATATACTTTCTGGCTGTCCACACCCTTCAGTAGTAGCAGCACTGTTCTATGCTTCCCAGGTGCTCAGCTGTTAGGATGGACAAAGAGAAAGGTGGCACAAAAATGCAGTGAAGTGCAATAAATAGGCTAACAGTGGTTTATATGGGAGAGGTCTTCCCACTCGTCTTCAAGCAACTAAAAGTTGTCAGGGAGTAGGAAGGAAAGAAAAGCTGAAAGCATGCAAAAAAGCTCTTATGACACATGACAAAGAAGCCCAGTGTCATTATCATGGGGAGGACTGATTAGGAAAAAGAATGTTGTACCCATTTCCTTTGTACCCTTTTCTCTCAAATAAAGGCAAGCAGGTGGAAACTCCTAAAGCATATTTTTAATTGGCAAAGCAAAAATGCGGGTAGAGTGCCTTCCCAACAAGGAGAAGCACAACCCACCCTGAGACAAAGAAAACTTCAAATTTATATAACTTTCCTTATCAGTTCTGCACATGTATACAAGCTCTCCCCCCCCCGCCAGCCACCAAGATATTCCTGAAGTAGCAATACATGACCTGCTCTCTTCAAGCTAACAATTTCTGTAAGCATGTTTATCCAAAGGCAAAAAAATGCCCAAGATGGGTTAATTGTTCTAATAAACAAGTAAGAACAGCTAAGACTTTGTAATCTGGGTGCAATACTGAAATGGTAAAATATAGCAGAGTGCAGGAAGGTGGCTGGCTGTTGCCACACCCTGAGGTATGAGAGTGTTTGTTGAGATACAGGAGACAAAAACAAACTCCGGCTTGGGTTGCAGGAAATATGTATTTACACTATTTACAAAGGTTGTGCACAAAGTGCAAGTTAACACTTGTCTTCAAGTCAGACCAAGTGGTGCAGCAAGTCCTTATAGTCTATGTGAGCTAATTAAGCGCTTATCTTCGATAAAGCAATGCAAGCAGTCCAAACCTTTATCTGTTGCTTCAAGGTCGGCTTCGAAGATATTCACCAGTTCATTCTAGCTACGGAGTAGCTCGGTTCCAAAACAGTCCTTGGTTAGGTCACCACAATGTGGCTGAGGTATGTGTTCCAATATCTTGCAATAAACGGCAAGTAGACATACCAGACAATCCTCAAGAACGACGAAGGTCCGATGGACGTGAGCACAGCAACAAAGCAGTCAGAGAACAACAGGCTGGCTGGCTGGCAAAGACTGTTGCCTCAATTTATGCTAGACACAAACACTCAATGCTTGCACCTGGCTGTGGTAGTTGCACAGTCTTAAAGATACAGTCATTGGTTTGCTCTCATTGCAAACCTACTCATATATCCTAACATACTCCCCCTTTGCAACGTGAGTGTTCAACCAATGATTGATGCATCACCATCTAAAAAAAACAGACAGGGGTACAGGATATACGTTTACAACATTCCAAGCATTTCTACACAGTATTTGTGTTTCGTCATGGGTAAAGGCTTTGTGAGGACATCTGCTATGTTTTCCTCAGTAGGAATATACTCCAGCTTAATGATATTCTTCCGTACTGACTCTCTTACGTTTAAGTACCTCAGGTCAGTATGTCTAGACCTGCTCTTTACCCCGATACTGTTTGCTGTAGTGATTGCTGATTGGTTGTCCTCGTACACTACTACCGGATCATTACAGCTCACCCCTAGGTCTTGCATGAGCTGTACGAGGTTGATCACCTCAGTGCATGTTAGTGACAGGCAAGAGAATTCTGCCTCCATGGTCGATAGGGTGATATGTTTCTGGCGCAAAGATTTCCAATTGATTGGAGCACCCCCTAGCGTGACAGCCATTCCAGATGTGGACTTTCTAGTATCTGGGTCTGATGCAAAACTTGCGTCTGCATATACGGCTAGTGACAGGCTTCCTCTCGGCTCAAGATACAGTGCCTTTCTCATGGAATACTTTAAGTATCTCAGGATTCTTTTGGCCGCTTGCCAGTGTCTGACTTTTGGATTCTCAGAGTACCTGGCTAGCTGATTCACGGCAAAAGAAATATCTGGACGAGACCATGTCGCAAGATAAGACAGGCTCCCTATCAACGATCTGTAAATTCCTTTATCAAACTCTGGCCCTTCGTTTACCTCCTGAAGGAACCCAGGAGCCATAGGGGTATTCAGGGTTTTGCTAGTTCAAGCTTGTACCGCTTGAGTAATTGCGATATCTTGTCTACCTGCGAAAGTTTAAAACCTCTAGCTGTCTTCTCTATGTCAACCCCTACGTAAGTCTTGATATCCCCTAGATCTCTGATATCAAACTTGAGTTTAATATTTCCTATCAGCTCAGCAGCTGATTCCTCGTCCGGTGCTATTACGGCAATATCATCTGTGAATACTAAGAGCAATGTTGTTGCTTTGCCCGACCCCTTTTTGAAAAGACATGGGTCTGCAACTCCCTGGTTAAAACCTAATCCTTTTAGGAACTCCACAAGGCACATGTTCCATTCGTACCCTGATTGACGAAGGCCATATAGGCTCTTCATCAGTTTCCAACAGACAGACTTACTATCAGGGCTAGTTAGCGTTGGGGGTTTCCTCAAGTATAATTCATGTCTTAAAGGGGCATTGAGGTAAGCTGTGGCTACGTCAATATGTTTGACCACATGCCTGTGCTTAGCTGCCCACGTTAATGCAGCCCTCAATGTTGTAGCCTTCAGTGATGGGGCGAAAACCTCATCGTAGTCCCCTTCACTCTGGTTAAACCCTTGGGCGACCAAACAAGCCTTACAAATTCTTTTTCCATCAGAACAGTTTTTAACCTTAAAAACCCACTTACACCCCAGGACCTGTTTCCCTGCAGGTATGACTTCCTCTTTAAAAAGTTGTAGGCTTTTCATCGCTGCTAACTCTTTATCCATAGCATCCTGCCATGGCTTTTGATCTGTTTTTGGTAATTCAGCCAGTTCTCAAAAGCTGGCAGGTTCCACTATCGCAGAGCATGCCTGATATCTGTCAGGCTGCCTCCTTTCCCTAGTAGACCGCCTGACGATAGCAGGTGGTGTGGAGATAATGGGTGTCTCATCCTGGGAGTCAGAATCAGAGACCTCTGATTTAACCACTACTCTCTGTTCACTACTAGAGTGATCAGAGACCCGATCCTGTTCACTGTCGGACTCACCCTCGCTCTTAAAATCATTCCCGTCTGATCTGGACAGTCTGGGACTAAGATTCCTAGATCCCCAGGTTACATCACCGTGTACAGTGTAACCGTTAGTTCTCGTAGGCGGGGAGCCCTGCTCCAGTCTTTCCCATCCTACGTTCTCCAAGAACTTGGCGCTGGCGCTGTTAAAAACTTCCCTAGTGCCCGGTTTCCAAAAAAGATAACATTTTCTATTGGTCTCATATCCTACAAATATCAATTTGCGGGCACGGTGCTGTCCCTTGCGCCTTTGCTGAGCGGGTATGTGGACCCAAGACGGACAGCCAAATATCCGTAAATGGCTTATGTTAGGCTGACGTCCATGCCATAGTACATATGGTACCTGCCCCGTGGTAGAATTCACAGTGAGGTTTATCAAATGGGTGGCAGTAAGGGTTGCCTCCCCCCAAAGGGCATCAGGTAATTGAGCGTCGTTTAGGAGAGTGCGTACCGTACCTTGTAGGGTTTGCCCCCTGCGCTCCGCATAAGCATTATGCTGTGGACGGTACGGCGCACTGAGCCTGTGCTCAATACCTCTCCTTGCCAAGAAGTCCGAGAAAGCTTTATTGACAAACTCTCCCCCTTGATCGGTGACCAGGCATTTAAGGTGTTTCCCTGTCTTACGTTTGGTGGCTTTAAGCCACTGAGAAAACTGACTCAGGCATTCACTTTTACGCTTCAGTAATCTCACAAAACCGTACCTAGAGTGGTGATCAATAATATTTAAGATATATTTTGCTCCCCCTAAAGATGGTTTTCTTGATCCTATAAGGTCCGCAAAGACCAAGTCCATCGGTTGCTCTGTAGAGAAACCCTGCATCCTATTTGCTGGTGCAGATTTGGTCTTCTCTTCCCCACAGGCATTACATTGCAAAAATCTATTACAAGGTGATAGATTTATCCCTTTTACCTGGGACACAGTCTTCCCCAGAACTCTAAAACTGCAATGACCCAACCTTCTGTGTAGCAGGTGAATGCAGTTAAAGTGTACAGGCCTGTTGTAATTACCAACACTGACAACAGGTGGGGACTGGGGTTCTAGCACATATAGCCCATTCTTGTGGTGGGCTGTAAAACATTTTGACTCTTTCCTGATAAAACATTCACCACTCTTAAATGTTACTTCATACCCTGCCTTGTCTAACTCCCTCACTGAGAGTATATTCATGAACCCAGGGATATACAACATGGGCAAAGTTGTCCCCAATGGGGTACAAAAAACTTCACCTTCACCCTTAGCAGGCACATCCTGCTTGTTGGCCAGCGAGACAACAGTGTCTGTCTCCTTTAAGAACTTAAAACTTTTCCTTGTAGCTGAAATCGATCTAGTAGCCCCACTGTCAATCACCCAGACTACCTCTGGTTTAGAGGTGTGGCATGTAGATGCAGCAGGCTTCGATGAAACACTCCTCCTTGGCTTCTTTGGGTGTTTCACAACTTTGCTGGGGCAGGACCCGGCCAAATACCCAGGCTTCCCACAAGCAAAACACTTCCGGGCCACGCTTATTGTCGTTGGCTGCTCATTGCCTTTCTGTAGCTGGGGAGCGCTGGTCTCACGAAGAAGGGTTCGCTCCAGCCTCCATTGTGATTCCTCCAGCAAACGAGGCTTGATTTCATCAAACACCATATCCTGGCTTGGCAGAGCTCCAAGGGCAATCACAAAATCTTCATAACTTTCATCCAAAGAAGATAAAAGGATACAGGCTTGCTGCTGCTCATTAAAACCAAGACCTTTTTCCTCCAAATCCAGCAGCTGGGTTGTAATTAGCCGGATGTGGTCAGCCATACTCCCACCTGGAGCAAGGTGAGTGCGGAAAAGCCTCCTTGCAAGCTGAATCTGCGCACCCACAGTTGTCCTTACAAAAAGTCTTTTCAGGTTCTCCCAACACGCAGCCAGCTGCAGAAGTCTCCCCTCTGATATGCACTAAGAGGGTGTCTGCAACAGTGAGCCCAATCACTGCCAGGGCCTGCGAGTTCTGCTCAATAGCCTTATTGTCCCTTTCATCCTGAGGGTCCAAAGCTGCCAAGTCCACGGGCGTGGACACCACGCTCCACAAACCTTCCTTCTTCAGGAGAAGTGAGCATTTCAAAGCCCAAGCCTGATAGCTGGAGCCGGTGAGCAGAGGAACCAAATTTAAACCCCCAGAAGATATTGCTGCTACTCTAGTGTAAATTTCCTACAAACAGGACGCGGTCAATTAGCAGCACCTGGGCCCATAACCGATGAAATGGTAAAATATAGCAGAGTGCAGGAAGGTGGCTGGCTGTTGCCACACCCTGAGGTTTGAGAGTGTTTGTTAAGATACAGGAGACAAAAACAAACTCCGGCTTGGGTTGCAGGAAATATGTATTTACACTATTTACAAAGGTTGTGCACAAAGTGCAAGTTAACACTTGTCTTCAAGTCAGACCAAGTGGTGCAGCAAGTCCTTATAGTCTATGTGAGCTAATTAAGCGCTTATTTTCGATAAAGCAATGCAAGCAGTCCAAACCTTTATCTGTTGCTTCAAGGTCGGCTTCGAAGATATTCACCAGTTCATTCTAGCTACGGAGTAGCTCGGTTCCAAAACAGTCCTTGGTTAGGTCACCACAATGTGGCTGAGGTATGTGTTCCAATATCTTGCAATAAACGGCAAGTAGACATACCAGACAATCCTCAAGAACGACGAAGGTCCGATGGACGTGAGCACAGCAACAAAGCAGTCAGAGAACAACAGGCTGGCTGGCTGGCAAAGACTGTTGCCTCAATTTATGCTAGACACAAACACTCAATGCTTGCACCTGGCTGTGGTAGTTGCACAGTCTTAAAAATACAGTCATTGGTTTGCTCTCGTTGCAAACCTACTCATATATCCTAACAAATACAAACACCAATACACAAGTAGTTACTATGCCCACACGTCTACAGAAGGCATCTATTTGAATTCAATAGCTATATAAACTGTTTGCATAAGTAATCTAAACACCCATTGAGCATTGCTTTGTTTTAAGATCAAGCCTAAGAAAACCAAAAGGAATCTCTATATGTTCCTGAGAAGAATGCATATTAAAAAGGGACACAGACCAAAATGGTTATCTATTCAATCAATCAATCTTTATTATGGTCCAAGAACAGCAAAAGGAATAGAAGTTAAAAGGAGGGTACTTAAAATATGTTTTTAAATGGAGTGTTTCTGCTCAGAGATAAGGAGTAGTAAAATTATTATTTAAGTTTAATATTATTACAACTATTACTAAGCCTATGAAGTAGTGCTAGTGGTTTATTTAGCTGAAGGACATGCCAGGATTGTTCTTCTGCTCTTACATGCTGCGCCACAGTATCTGGTAGTGTTGTGGGTGAAGGTGGGCCTTTCATCAGATAGCAGCCAGTGGGTGCATGTGCTGTTTGGCCAGCCAGGATACTCGTGGAGCAGCAGAAATATGAACTTGTTCCAGATGTCTCTATAAAAAGGACAGCTTTTGTGACAGCCGCAGGTGCATTTACAGCAGTGTTTCATGCATGCGTAGGCACGTTTTACTTTTGCTTCAAGGTAGGATACACCACCTGACCAGCCTGCTCAAACATATGACCAGCCTATGGCCCAAAACGGTTGGGAACCCCTGCTCTAAACCCATGGAATATAACCCAGACTCATCCAATATAATTGGAATCAGAGTGGAATGGAAGAGTTGATACATCGGTTTTGTTTTCCTTTGCTAATATCTGATTTTCTAGAGCAGTGGTTCACAACATGAAGCAAATGCCCCACAAGGGGACTCCAATTCCCAGAGGCCTAAGGCAGTACATTGGCAGATCAGTGATTTGGGGAATTGACTTAGGCTTCTGGGAATTGAAGTCCAAAAACCAAAGGTTGGGAACACACTGCTGTAGAGTTATGCTGCGTAGAGGATTCTGGGAGGTACAGCCCATAAAAGTAATTTTCCCAAGTTCTGGTTTCTGGTCAGGGATTGAAAGGAAGGGAAACAGATGCCCCAGGGTAGAGTTTGGAAGAAGGACTTGAGAAGACAGGACTCCCTCTCTGAGCCCTGCCAAAAAGCAATGGAGATAATGGGACCTCATTTGGCATAAAAAATGTTTGGAAATCTCTGATGCTGAGAGTTGGTCCTTGGAGGAAGCACACTGGAAATGTAAACTGCCTTTTGAGAAACACATTTTGCAAATTGTAAACAGTTGTTTTGCAAAAGGTTTATTTAAACACTGCTACCAATTTTTTTTTTTGGGGGGGGATATCACAATGTGTTTTAATTACTGTGAATGATCAGGGCCTTTGCTTTATTTCTCAGCTGAAAGAGGACACTTCCCAACAGCAGGCAGGCTGCTATAATCATTCTGAGACAACGCTGACTCAAAGGAAACAATGCCATATTTTGAATTCCCAACACAAAAAGTTTCCCCGAGATATCTTTTGTTGTTCACAAGATTTATACCCCTATTCCCCAGTGATGTGATTAATTTAGAGCTTTCTCATGCCTTCATTTTTCTGCTGCATTACTATAGCTATGCCTATTTCTCTTGGCGAAATAACTCCAGTACATGTCTTTGTTCTTAAAATGGTGCCATTTAAAGCGGCAACCTAAAGAGTGAGAAGGACATGGTTCAGCGGCAAAGCACTGCATGATGTCCCAGGTGTAATCTCTGACTTCTTCATGAAGGACTAGGAAAGAGTCCACCTTGGAATTCTGGAGATCTGTTGTCAGTCAGTGTCAATAATATTGGGATAGATGGGCCAAGGATCTGATTTAATATAGGACCACTTCCTATGCTTTAGGTTCTCTCTCCTTCAGTCATCCCACACATGTATACATAGGTTGTACCTTGCTTAAAGAGCATAACGTGTTCCACAGGATTGCTCTTTAAGCGAAACACCATTGTAAGTGACTAATTGTGACTTCTGGTGGGGGGATTGCGAACCCGGGTTTATTTGTGAAGCGAGCTTTTGGTTGGTTTTACTTGTTAAGCAAAGTGACCATTCAGAGAAAATTCTGCTCTTTAAGTGAGTTACTCTCTAAGCGAGGTGCTCTTTATGTGGGGTTTTACTGTATTAACATATGCCTGTAGTGTTTGTAATTTATTCTCATAGCATCATACTCACAATAACGTTTGTAACACGGAAGTCACAGAAACATAGGAACTTTGTGATTATTGATTGATCAGTTACATTTATATTCATAATTTCATCCAATACATTCGAGTTAGAGTACTTGAGTTTGTTCCTTCATATTTTTTTTCACAACAATCTTACAAAGTAGTTCAGGCTGAATAAGAGTGACAGGTGCAATTCAATGAATTTCATGGTTTATTGGGGATTAGAACCATAATTCTCCCAAAGGCTATGGCTTGCTTTATTTGAGCAAATTCATCTTATGTGATGTCTTAATTTTCCCATCTTTTCCTTAATGTAGTTGTATCTCGCTTAAAGAGCATAATGTGTTCCACAGGATTGCTCTTTAAACGAGTTTGCTCTTTAAGCGAAACACCATTGTAAGTCACCAATTGTGACTTCTGTTAGGGAGGGGGGGAGATTGTGAACCCCAATTTCTTTGTTAAGCAAATTTTTGGTTGGTTTTATTTGTTAAGTGAAGCGAAGATTCAGAGAAAATTCTGCTCTTTAAGCGAGACACTCTTTATGTGAGGTTTGACTGCTTTCAATTTTTTTTCTGTCATTGATGCCTTTTCCCATTCTTATTATATATAAAGTATAGCAGACCTAGTTTAATTCTTTTCCACAAAATATTCTGTATCTCTTTGATTCATTTCACCAGAACATTCTGGTCAAACATGACGGTTTCTAGGGTAGATTCTATCTTCATTTGACTTCCTAGTAATCCATGAAATCTGTAAAAGTCTCCTCCAATTCCACATTTCAAATCATGTTTTACCTAAGTCAGTTTTCTTTGTCAACCAGCTTTAACACCTGTTTATTTTTATTTGAAATACTAAAGAATGGATGATCTTAGCTTTTCTGCAATTGCAGGTTGTTCATCACAGGATTCTATTTTTAAAAATGAATCTTTTGTCCTTGAATCGATTCTATATAGTTCTTGACTATATTGTTTCCATCCTTTTATGTAATCTTAATAAAATATGATATACTTCTGTTGAACTGTCAGCATCCCTAATCAATTCCCATTGATTTCATGATTGGCATTCTCTTTTAATTTAGGAATTCTCTTTTAATTCTTTCCATAGTTTATCATAATAATGCTCTTTATCCCTATGTTTCTGTTGCTGAGAAACTGCATTTAACATTCTGATCAATTTTTCACTTACATTTTACTTTTGCTTCTCACTAGCTAAATTTTAAGAGCTTCATCAATAAAATACCAACTAGTAAATGATTGTCTAGTTATAAAGTAAAGTGTTATATGACTAATGACAATTGTTTTAGCTACATGAGATGCTGCTAAATGCAAACAGACTGTCCTGTGGAACAACATCTGTAGAGCTGAAAATGTTGGGTGCCATATTGCTTTTATTGTACTGTATTTTGTTTTTGATGTTTATATATTGTAATTTGAGAGCACACAAATTATTACTATATTGTATTTACAAGTGGAATTCCCCTAATAGGACAAATTGCACCCAAGAAATGTAAACAACTACAGGTTAGAAGTAAGTAGTTTTAGGGATATAGAGTCTGCTGGGTCATCCCATCCCCCCCCCCCCCCCGCCAACTACAATCTCCAGAGCCCTCAAACAAAAGCAAATGCAAAAAAATGGCCAGGAAGTCAGACATACATGAAAATTAAGATGCAAGGTGCTTCAGAACTTCTGCTCAGCCCAGGAATTTGTGACAGTACCTAAGATGACAAACCCCTTCACTCTAAAGTATGGTTGTGAGAGCTGGACCATTAGGAAAGCTGAGTGCAGAAGAATAGGTGCCTTTGAAATGTGATGTTGTAGGAGAGTTTTGAAAGTACCCTGGATAGCAAAGAGAACAAATAGGTTGATCCTAAATGAAACCAACCCTGACTGCTCATTAAAAGGTCAAATAGTAAAGCTGAAGCTGAAGTAATTTGGATGTCAAATGAGAAGAGAGGATTCACTTGAGAAAGCCTTGATGCTGGGAAAGGTGGAGAGCAAAGGAAGAAGGGGATGGCCAAAAATGAAATGGCTGGATGGTATTGTAGATGCAATGGGCACAAAGCTGGGTCGGCTGAGGAGGATGGTGGAAGACAGAGGTGCCTGGAGGACAATGGTCCATAGGGTTGCAAAGGGTCGTAATCAACTGTGCAATTGAACAACAACAACAAATTTGACCATTAAATAGTAATTCTGTAGGATTATAGGAATATAGATGGATTTATGGATTTAAGCATCTGATTGGAGCTCACAGGTATAGCAGATGTATTGATATAACTGATATGATAATAATGATGCTAGTGATAGTAATAGGGTTGTCAACATCAGTGAGAAAGGTGAAGGGTTGGGGTAGAATATTCAATTAAGAGCAGCTTCGTACTCTGTATGAAACAAGCACTTAATCAAAATCTTACTTCCTTGAGAAATGGAAACAAACCATATGAGTTGATTCTAGACAAAAGCAAAATAAATTTCCTCTTTTTTAAAAAAATGTTCAGCAGACAGAAATAAAACAGGTGTATTGGGAGAAAACTGGTAACACTTGCTAAAATTATATTTTGAAACATGAAAGACAATAAAGGGGGGGATCATTTTCAAATTTTATCACCACCTGTTATATTGGAATGTCTAAACCAAATAATGAAGTGAGCAAAAGAATACAATATCATCATATGCCTTCTGCAGAGATATATCCCATGCCCACAATGTACTCCATCCCAAAATGCATCCCTTCTTGAGGGCTTCCTCCAAAAATCAATGTCTTTGTAAAAGCAACCCAAGATTCAGCGCTAGCTGTTGTAATCTTGTCTCATATCATTCTCCATTTCATTCTGGGCACTTTCTTTAATTCCCTTCCCTTGTGTTCTGCTTTGTCTAGCAAAAGACAGTAGCTCTTTCATTTGGGATTTAACTCAGTCACCTTGCCCTGCCCACATTCTATACAATAACTATTTTATGGACACTTGAGAATTAATAGCAGTTGAAATTGTTTTGAATTTCATGAGAAAGGTCAGATTTGTGTCAGAAAGAAATAATACAATTTTAACTTTATATTAAACAGTGATAGTATAGGTAACTCTTTGGAAATAAAACACCCATTTGTTTGAAAATCTCTGGAAATAGTCACAGTGGAAGGCATGAGTTCTGGCTGTATAGAGTGGAGATTCATCAGTGTCATGAATTATTCCCAAGTAAATGTGTTAGTCTTTAAGTATTTTTTGTAATAAGATACCAAGACATCCACTCTCTTCAGACCCCCCCCCCCCCCGGAATCTTGTATTCCATTGTTAAATGAGCAAAGGATTTTACATAGAAAGGTTGACCAACCCAGCTCTGCTCAGTTCAGCTCATTAATGTAATTCTCTCCCTTATTCTATCTCTCTATGTATTGATGTGCTTGTGTCTCTTTTTATAGGTTTAGAGCAGGGGTCCTAAACATTTTTAAGCTGGGAGCCAGGTCACACTCCCTCAGACCACCCTGAGCCCACTGTACATCCCAAAAGCCCCCCCCCCCATTCCACCCCACACCTCTCCCCTGCTTACTGGCCTGGAGGAGCTGCATCACGTGGGTAAAAGAAATGTGTCCAAGGCCACCGGAAACACCTCTGCAGCCACCAGAAACCCACCCTCTCCCCAGAAAAGCTGCAAGAGGCCTCCCTAGTATCTAGAAAGGCTGCGGGAAGCCTTCCAAGCCCCTGGAACAGCCACAGGAGGCCTCCCAACCACCCAGAAAAGCCCCGTGCATGCAGGTGCACCAGAAAAACCACAGGAGGCACCAGAAAAGCCACATGCATGCACACTGGCCCGCATCTGCTGGAGTGAGGGCACAGGCCAGATGATTTGATGCCATGGACCAGATCCATCTTATGGGCTGTAGTTTGAGGACCCCTGATTTAGAGAATGAGGGAATCACAACTACATAATAGAACTACCTTTGCATTCACAGATGCAAACCATATAATGTGTATACTAGTGTAAGGGTGTGTATGTATCTTATATTTGGAGCCTGTGTGCTCAGTCCATGAACATCAGGGTCACAGAAGAGGTGGGTCTGTTATCATGATCTCAACATCTTTCTCCATGTACGTAAAACTAACGTCTATATATCATAACCTTTCTCTCTCCACCCTCACCCACCCCATTTTTCTTTCTTTCTTGGCCCACCTCTTACTTTGAATTAGTACATTTTTCCCCCAGAGAGAGAAAAAGTGAGAAGGTTTTTCTCTAGTGCTGATTTTTCTATATTACAGCAGACAACTTCAACGACCAGTCAGGAGAAGCTCAGGGAGACATTCTGGGCTGAAAAGCAATGCTTTGTGTTAGGAGAGGATTGTATTGATGATTTTCTCTCCTTTTGCTTTGCAGAATCACAGTGTACACTCTGTGGTGAGCCTGAAGGTAAGTTGCATATCTGTGTCATTAATAATTTTCAAAGAAAAAAGTGGTAATGCTTGATTTTCAGAATCTGTTAAATTTGCAAGCAATTGTTCTACTGTGGCTGCTAATTGAATGTGGCATTAGAAGTGATGTTAAGAAAAGCAGGCAGAGAACAACACACATTACTTTGTAAGATGTAAAAAAACACCATCTGAACTTTGGGGAAAGGCAGTGTTCCAAAATCTTGCATGAGAGCTTCTTCTCTGCATCGTTTCTTGAATCCATACCAAGAGTTCCCACAGGTATTAAACCATTTCTCTCCATTCCAGTGTAATGCTTTGGAGTTTGTTCCATTGGGAAGTTCACCTGCTGCAATTTCTGTTATTTTAACAGTGCAATGGGAAGACTTCTTTTACGCTGTAGTGGAGTTTTAGGATGTGTAGTTTGGCCAATGGATTTATCAGGCTTCTTAAATAATAATTTGGTTTTGTCTATTTCTATTATTTTAAAAGTTGCTCTGAAAAAGTCGAGGTAGACAAGGAAATTGTAAAAACTTTTTTTACAATTTTATGTCAACAAATCCTTTTTCATCTTCTGTAATGATATGCAAACCAAACAAGCCGTATATGTAATCAGTCCCATCTGTGCACTGCAGGAGAGAGCAATGGTGTTGAACACTATTTCTGTCATAATCATTTCAACCAACAGGCCTTTTATCCTGTCAGGGAAATTTGAATCTTTGGTAAAAACACAACCAAATTTATGAAGAGGTGGGAAGGGAGAAAAAAATAAATTTAAATTGCAGTACTAATTGATGGTGAGCTGAATGTGCAGTACTATATAAGATTTATGAGAAAACTAATTCTGCCCAAAATGTAAACCTGAAGAACTATTTCCAGAGCAAACAGATTTTTCATTTGCATTATATTAAAAATGAAGCCAATTTTGTTTAAAGATGTTGAGATCAGCAACTTCAGGGGATGAAAAGAACAGTTTTAGTGGTAATCAGGTGCCAGTTGGGTTATGAGCATGAACCAGTTGGCTCCTGCATGACAGGATTTTCTTCATGAAAAAAGTGTTGTTTGGCCCTGAGCCGAACTAAGCTGCTTTCAAATTTATTCCATATTCATCAATGGTGGACCATAGCCAGTGGCCACTAGTGCATGTATTATAGCCACATCTTAGGGCACTGGCTGGATTCTGAGGGGATTGTTTTGGTATTCTTGCTCTCAAGGGAGGGAGACATTTCTCAGATGAGAACATTTGCTTTTTCAGTAGGAATGGGATTTAAAGCTTGAGCAACCAAACCCGGCCACCTTAGCTGATTGCAGGACTCTGTGTGAAGGTGTGTGTCTTACTTCAAATGAATTGCCATGACCAAACATGAGCATCCCACAGTTACCCTCTCAGTTCTTTTCCTTCTGTCTTCTTGGCATCCCATTATTGGGATCCCATCATTTCAATTGGAGGAGCAAGGGAATGAGTGGAACACCATATTATGGTGTAGAAGTCATTTTGTAGCAGAAGGCTTGGAAACAGCACCGCATAGCTTGGGAAATCTAGTTTCACACTGCTTCATACCTGTAATATCACAGTGGCCAACCCCTGGTCTCATTTTTTGCTCTATAATATGAGGCATTGGAATGCTGTGTATACAGAGGTACATTGAATTTATTAAAACAAACAAACAAAATGAACTAAGAAATCCAATAGAATCCAAGTCAAGAACATTCATGGAGGGCCACACAGATATTTTCCTGGCCTAAATCAGAGTGCTTCTAGGAATAAAAACCTTTTGGGGGGGGGGGGGAAGAAACATAATGAGTCATTATCTCTATTCCTCATTGGATGTAGTTTCTAAAGAGACAGAGAACTTATAGGCAAGCAACAACCATAGGAAATTTGACATTCTTCTCTGGGTTGTAAATATCTAGATTGAGCATGATGATATGTTCATAGTTTATATGAAGTAAAGACATCCACTTTCTCTGTACATTATGATATGCAGTTTTTAATTGCATCTGTATTGTCTTCAAAACCCAATACAGAGAGAGACATTTTCAGGAAAGCTGTACAAAGATTTGATGAAATGATGTAAAAAGTATGTGTATGCAGTGCTTGCTTTGGGAAGGGGGAAAGGGTAGCATAAATAATACAGAGGCATGTTCAAATAAGTAGAAAAGGGGATGTTTAATATTAGAAGCCTATTGTGAAGAGCATATTATTGTACTGAAAGTATTGTCTATATATACCTCCAGATGAATGGCCTTAATAAGACAATCTCTAGCTGCGGAATGTCTGAAATTAAAGTTGTTTGTAATAATTACTGTATCTTGAAAACTATAGAATTATTTTGACTCTCTTAGTATTAAAATTCTGTTCAAATTTATAGCTCTGATCTTGTGGCTACAAAGATGACATTGGAAAACATGTCATGAAGTATAGATTTTAAAAGAAGCCAGAATCTTCATTTTCCTCCCCCACTCCCCATTTATTTTGTGTATGAGCCTGAAAAAAAATTAACAGAAAAGAGAACTGTTCTCTTTCAGGTAACACCAACTTTCCTTCAAACTGTACCTTGTATAAACTTCATGTTCCTGAGCAACTTGTATTATCTGGTGTCTAGGCAAGGCCAGGAGAGCAGGAATGGTGGCCGCAGGTGCCTCTTATCCAGGGGGGGGGGAATGGCGAGGTCCTCCAGCCCATGGCCTCAATGTTTCTTCAACCCTCCGGCCAGGTGGGGCCAGGAGGGTGGGGGCGGTGGCCACAGCTGCATCTCATACCGGGCGATGGCATGGTTCCAGGGAACAGCAGCAAGGTCCTCCAGCCTGTGGCCACAACATCTCTTTAACCCTCTGGCCAGGCGAGGCCAGGAGGGTGGAGACGGCAGCCACAGCTGCGTCTCATCCCGCGTGATGACATGGTTCCGAGGGGCAGTGGTGAGGTCCTCCAGCCCGTGGCCACAACATCTCTTCAACCCACCAGCTAGGTGGCCACAGCTGCATCTTGTCCCGGGTGATGACGTGGCTTTGGGGGGTAGCAACGAGTTCCTCCAGCCCGTGGCCACAACATCTCTTCAACCCTCTTGCCAGGCACAGCCAGGAGGGAGGGGACAGTGGCTGCATCTGCGTCTCATCCCGGGCGATGTAATTCTGACTTCATCCAGAATTACATTTCTCTAAATTGTTTTTATTTAAAGCATACAGTGGCTATTTTTCTTCTACAAAATAATAGTACATGTACAGTAGAACCCAGTATAGCGATCGCCCCATATAGCAAAGAAATCGCGTAGTCATGAGGCTTGGAGAGGGAAAAGCTGTTCCGCATAGCGATCATTCCTATGGGGAAATCCATACAATGATTTTTCAATGGGAAAAACTGTTTAGCGCTAAACGTTGTATGGGTTTTCCCATTGGGAAAATCGTTGTATGGATTTTCCCATAGGGAAGATTGTACAATGATGAAACCGCATAGTGATCAGCTCCATGGAACAGATTAAAATCGCTATGCAGGGTTCTACTGTACTTGCAAGCTGGACCTAAACACCTGTAAAACACTTTATTATATTGCTGTACTGCTGTCATGAAAGATGTCCTGCAGAGATTACCATGTGCAGAAATTGTTCATTCCCAGCAGCCCCTTTCTTGATCATGCTTCAAGGAAACAGTTCAAACCTACAGCAAACAAATTATAGTTTTAACGTTTTATGGTCTTAGTTAGGTAACAAATTCAGGACTGTGAGTTGCCCTAATTCAGCTCTTCAAGGGCAAACAGAATATTCCTAGGATTTTATAGCTTTCTCTTCTTTCCCCTTGGAAATCTTTAGCTAATCACAGTGTCATAAAAATGATGAATAAAAGTTTGTGATAGTTTTAGAGGTGTATGTGTAAAAAGAGAGGGGGCAATTTGTTAGCATAGTACACTGTGCCTCTTTGTTCTTTCTTGAAAAGCAGCTTCATCTTCTTCCTCGTCTAGGCCAGACATAAAACTGCCAAAATGAAGCCACCCCTTGGTGAATTCAATCTGCAGTTCCCCTTGCCTGACCCAGTGTGAGAAAGATTAGCCAGCAACACAAGGTTGCCGTTACCAGAGGAAGCCTGATTGTGCTTCAAAAAATACCACAATCTTGAAGGAGACTCTTTTTGTTTACACCTGCAAAGCAGTTGTAAACCTAGTGTAAGTGTTTCTGTACACCAGGTTAATGACTATTTTGCATCAATGGAGGGCTGCAGAACAGCTGGAGTGTAATCATTGGTTAAAAAAACACCCTGAAATACTTTGTTTGTTATAGTTATGCAGAAACATGTGAAAAAAAATATATATAGAGAGAAACAGAGAGTTAGAGTCAGTAGAATCAGGAATCATGTAAAAGGAATCATGTTCTAATCAGATATTCTAATACATCTAATATTCATATTCAAATAGCCTTTATTGGGATTACAACCAGCACTACAGTGCCAACAGCATCACAGACAGTTTATATTACAAGATGTGGTACAAATAAAATCATGAGAAACTTGGGGTGGAATCTAGTAGCACACATTTAAAATGCAGCCATAACTTATGTAGGTTATGTAAGACAGGATCTGCCCCTGTGGGGTTAAATGAGCTGAAACAGTTATCCCTGTCCATTTCTATTGCCCATATTATGAGGAAATCTGCCTTAAAATTCTAAACCCCCTTTTGACAAGTTTCAGTGGCCTTCCAGATTTATCCTATTGCTTCTTTTAAACAATGATACATCTAATATTAGTTTGAGATTTCTTAGAGATTGTTGAAGATCAAGCAATAATCATTTTGTAGCCTTTTAAGATGCTTTCGTTTATTGAACTAAAGTTAATGGTTGCTGTGCACTGTAGCCATACAAAACGCCCCAGCCAAGTCTTGAAGGCAGCAGTAGCAGAGTTTGGAAGGAAAAAGGTATAAGCAATTCTTTTTTTAACAGCAAAAGAAGTTACACTGCATTACAATTGTAAATTTAGGATACTGTGAGGGATAATTTTCTCAGTTACTGGGGAGTGGCTTCACTAAATAATGATGAAGGATTATCCCTTGGTTCATATACAGGCCTCAAGCTCTGTTGTAGGTGCTGAGGAGATGAAAAGTGGATATGTTTTATACTGTAGAGCAATGACATACAGTACAGTGGTACCTCACTTAAAGAGCATAATGTGTTCCATGGGATTACTCTTTAAGCGAGTTGTTCTTTAAGTGAAACACTTGGAAAAAGCACTCCTGCTGCCATTGTAAGTGACCAATTTTGACTTCTGGGCCGGGGGAGGGATTGCAAGAGCCTATTTACTGTATATGCCGGGGTACAAGACGACTGAGCGTATAAGACGACCCCCAACATTTCCACTCAAAATATAAAGTTTGTTATATACTTGCTGTATAAGACTACCCTCTCTTGCGCATACCTTTCACGCACCAAATAAAACTTAAAACAACATCAGATTTGATTTCAACATGTTAATTTATATTCAAATGCTTATGACATGCAGGAAAAACTGTCGCAAGGCTGTATGTTATCAAACATGTATAGTAAACATTAAACAGTGCAAGTTTATTAAATGTAATTCACCAAAGACAATTCACTAAAGCTGAATGGAACAATAAACCTATGGGAGCTGCCATGCTGTTTGTTTTCTAATGTGTTAACCAAACTGGAACTGTCAATGATAGAAGGAAGATAACAAATAGAGGGACAGAGCAAGTGCTAGGCAAGTCCCTAGCAAGTTTGCTGGCGTGACAGTTTCCCTTTAAAAGCCTTCAAACTCCTGTTCATCATCTGATATTAAAAGTTGTTATCTGATCCATCCCATAGGACCTTAATGTTATTCGATGCAACCCTCCTCCCCAGATTGCTTAACGTTATGCGAGGTAAACGTTATCTGAGGTAAACGTTAACCGAGGTATTACTGTATTTTATTCAATTGAAGTGCACCCAGTGTACAAGACGGCCCCCCCACTTGGAGGCATGTTTTTCAGGGGTAAAAAGTCATCTTATACTCCAGCATATACGGTAGTTGTTAAGTGAGTTTTTGGTCATTTTTTTGTTGTTAAGCTAGGGCGACCATTCAGAGAAAATTCTGCTTTCTAAGCGAGTTAGTCTCTAAGCAAGGCACTCTTTATGCAAGGTTTTATTGTATTCTGATTTTTAAGGATAGAAAAGGAACTGAAAAGATAATTTTCTTGTTATTTTGAGAAAATTGGCAAGTACTTCTTCTGTGTCTAAGCCAGATGTGAAACTGCCAAAATGAAGCCATCTTTAGTTGAATTCATTCTTTAGTTCCTTTCATCTGACCTAGTATGAGAAAGATTAGCCAGCACAAGAAGGTTGCCGTTGGCCAGGGTACGCCTGGTTGTGATTCCAAAATTCCACAATCTTCAAAGAGGCCTTTTCTGTTTACCCCAGTAAGTCCTAAAACAGTGGCATAGTGTGGAGGGCAGGAGGATGGTCCACCCCGGGTAGCACTTTCCAGGGGGTGGTAAAATGTCCCAGTGGGAGGTGAGGCAATGAAGGTGCTCCTTCCTGGGTCTGCAGTGATGGTGCCATCACGGCACTGTTCTTGGTTCTGGGATGGCTGGGAGGAGACGGAACCTGGAGACCTGAGCTGAACAGAGGGGGAAGGAGAGTGGATTGGAAGGTTGAGGAGCACCAAGCCGGGGCACCGGGACTGGCTCTGGCCCTGCGAAAGGAGTTGAGCTACTCCTGCGTCCACACCTCCTCCTCCTCCTCCTGATGCTGCCTCTCCCCGCTGCATTGCAGCGCCCGCTGGGTGCACATGGACCCCCTGGTCCTTCCCACCTGTCCTAGCTCCTGCCAACCTAGCAGTTTGAAGGCAAGAAATTGCAAGTTGATAAATAGGAGACCACGGGGAAGGCGAGCCTAGAGGGGAGGCGGCAAGCCTAGAGGGGGGCTGTGAGCCTGGAGGGGGGCAGTAAGCATAGAAGAGGCAGTGAGCCTAGAGGAGGGCAATGAATTTGGCCTGCGCCCCAGGCAGCTGAAACCCGTGCTATGCCATTGTTCTAAAAAGGTTATTTTTGTAATGTAACACATTTTCTGAAATAATTTGGAACTCTGACCAAGAGCTTATTGAATATTGAAGAAGCAAACAGCCCTGCTAATGTAATAGCACCAGATCACCCACTCATATTTGTTCTGCCAGTGGTGATCATTCTTAATACAAGGTGGCTTGCTGGTTTTCAGATCAAGTGTAAAGATCTTCCTTGGAACAATCCTCCAAAAAGTCAGGAAAATAAATTGGGGGGTGGGGTGGGGGTGGACCATGAAAAGAGGCGGACTGATTGCTATTGAAACTACAAGCAGCTGTGAACATAAAGTCTACACCTGCACATTTTTTCACGTTGAGTGAAGGTTTCAAAGAACTGTCAACAGCTAAGGAGCATGTGAAGATTATGACTTTATTGGGCTTTTGGCTGCTGCCTTGGAACATTCAAAGCTCTTCTGTATTTCTAGATAAATGTAAGAAAATGTTAAAAGGGTGAACAAGGGGAAAGATATTTCAGTCTGAAAACTCAAAAAGTGCAATATGACATCTCAATAAATGGAATCAAGTTGTCTTCACTTGTCAGCCATGAAACAAAACCATTAAGGAAGATCTTACAGTATTCAAGGAGAAACACTCAGAAATGCTTTATTTATACCTACTGAGCTTTGTGGCTCTTTTCAATAGCCATATTTGCCTTCTCCACGCCTCTACTCAGAAAGATTGCTTGAAGTGAACAGTTGCTTGCTAGAAAACTTTCAGAAGAGAGCAACTGCCTATAAAAGTGGAGAAATGAATGTATCTTTTATTGGACTAAGATGTAACAAAAAGATATTGCAAGTTTTGAAGTTGTTTTAATAGAAGCAGCTGTTTTTCACACCCAAATAAGAATCATAAAACTGCAGAGAGAACAAAGAAAAGAATATGTAGCACTACAAATAAACAAGGAACAGGTATTGAAGTCATGAGGGGAACAAGGCATGTGCTACATAATCACAATTATTTATTATTGAAGAACAGGTATGTTAGAACTGGAGAACTTTAGATACCAAAGACCAAATGCAAGATGGATTGACTTCCTAAAGGAAGTCGCAGACTTGAGTTTACGAGAGCTGAGCAGGGTTGTTGAGGACGGGACATTTTAGAGATCTTTCATTCATTGGGTGACATAGAGTAACAACAACAATAATATCCCATGGTTCATATGCAGACATGTGCTGTGCCTCAAGCTGTATTGTGGGTGTTGAAGTGATGACTCATAACATCATTTTTAGTCATTCATTATTTAGGACTCCAGGATATAGAATAGTTTTTTCCTTGAACTGAGAATCCTTATTTCAACATTTGCTTCTGGTAGTACTCGGAATATGCCAAGTAGTTGGTTATCACATTTGCTTCCCTGAAATTTTCACTGACATTTCTAACACTTGGTCATTTTCATTTAGCTGGTAAGTTTCTTTCTATTGAAGTTTTAAAGAAACGAGGAGCTCCCCCAATACATTTTAGGAAACATTCCTTATAAGGTAAAAACCTGACTTACATATGCCTCGAGTTACATAAAATTTGACTTACATAGTGATTTTTGCACTAAACCATGTCCCATTTTACATAAATGTCCCAATTTACATAACACAATTTTGTAATAAAGTAAGTAGTAGTAATTTCCTATGGATTTGCTTCAAGTTATGTAAAAATTCATTTTTCCTATGGGGTTGCTTCAATTTACATAAATATGATTTTCCTACGGCAGTAATTCCCAATTAGTTTTTTCTATGTACCACTCCAAGAAAGACCTCAAAGTTGCGTACCCCTTATTGCAGGAACGTTAAATATCGCGTACCCCTTATTGCAGGAACACTAAATAAAAAATGAAATCAGGTATATTTTATATTTATTATCATCAAAAGACATTCTAATGACAGAGAACACATGTTTCATTAATGTGACAAATGTGCACATTGACAATCACGAGCAAATAGGTGGGAACAGGGCGACCGCGATCGGGTAACACGAGATGCGGGAAAAACCACCGCCACGGGAGAAAGCGCTTGATGCATACAATTGACTTACCTACTGATCGTTTAATTAAATTGAATAATTTTTTTGGCAATTGTTATTGCATTATTGTTTTTTAAGGATTTAATATTTTAGTTAAGAGATTGCTGCATGTACCCCTTGATGCAATCTCACGTACCCCTGGGGGTACGCTTACCACTAATTGGGAACCACTGTCCTATGGGGTTGCTTCAAGTTATGTAAAAGTTCATTGTTTCTATGGGTTTGCTTCAAGTTAAGTAAAAAAACGATTTACATAAAAGCCTACAGAACAGACTTTTTACATAAGCAGGGGTTTTACTGCAAAATCACTCACAATCTAAAGGTAAAATATTAGTTTTTCAGCCTGGCCTCACGTCCTCTATTCAATGTGTAACAGGTTAAACATTTGGTAAATGCATAAAGCTTCTTTCGGTTATTTCCAGATGCTCCTTGGGATCCCTATTGCAATATTGGTATTGGCTGCTGGGCCTAGCAGGAACTACTACTACCACCACCCCCTTTATTTTATTTTGAAATAAAGATAAAAAAATTAAAAGGGGCAATACAGTAATACCCTGGATAACGATTGCACCGGATAACGCTAAAACCGCATAACGATGGCAAATTTGGGGGGAAGATTTTCACCGGATAACGTTCTTTTTAGCGTTATCCGATCCATCATCATAAAGAAGTAAAGGAGGCCAAAGTTCCTCTCCCTGCCACTTCTCTCCTTCCAAACCCCCACCCCCAGCAGTTTGGGGACTCCCCACCCCCACCCATTGCCTGCTCGGCCAGGAGATAATCCAGCCTGGCCCTGCTTACCTTCAAGCCAGCACAGCTGCTGCTCCCGCCAGGTTCCCCTTTGCACTTGAACTCATGCCTTCTCTTGCTGAGCTCCACACTCCGACTGAGTCAGGCTTGATCAGCCAATTGCAGAGCACAGAGATTACAGAGATTGCAGAGCTATGCCTCTGTGCTCTGCAATTGGCTGGTCAAGCCTGGCTCAGTCGGAGCGTGGAGCTCAGCAAGAGAAGGCATGAGTTCCAGTGCAAAGGGGAACCTGGTGGGAGCAGCAGCTGTGCTGGCTTGAAGGTAAGCAGGAACAGGGCTGGGGTAGATTCTCTCGTGGCCGAGCAAGCAGTCTTTTTTCCTCCATGTACTGTATTTGTGTTTTTTTTTCTTTCCCTCCCAGTATATTTAAACTAAAGGGAGGGGGGGGGGAAAGAGAACCAATCACATCTCTCTATTTCCCCCTTCTCTTTAGTTTAAATGTACAGGGAGGGAAGACTAAAGTAGAGTCGGGGAAAAGGTGCTTTCCCCGGAGATCTCTGCGCATGGGGGGTGGCTTTAAAGGCAGGGAGGTCTCTTTCTTTCCCTGCCTGCCTTTAAAGCGATTTGTCCCTGAAGTCAGGGCTTTTTTTTAGCGTTGTTTGATGCATGCATCAGACAACGCTAAAAATCGGATAACGTCATGACTTGTGGAACCAAGTCATAACATTATCCGGGGTATTACTGTACAAATATAGGTAGAATCTATGACAGTACAGTGAGATAACTAAAAATAAAGAAACTAACAGTGCAATTCTTAGCATATTATGAATATATTTGTAGAGTGAGAATTAGGTTTAAACAACGTTAGGAGAAATATACTGTATACTAGTTTAACTGTTTCAGTTATATAATATGCATAATGTTTGTGTGTGTGTGTTTAGAAGGCTTCCATTGTGGGAAGTGAATGAAAAATAAAGTGACATTGTTATTATTTTTGAAGTGGTAGCCTTGTTAGTCTGTGCAAGCATATCAGAGAGTAAACAAAACAAAAGCCAAAAAACACTGTGGCACCTTGAAGACTTACGCCTTTATTTTAATGTTAGCTTTCATGGATCAAGTCCATTTCATCAGACATGAGTGGATATCATGGTAATTAACCTATCCAACCATGCAGTGAGCCAAACAGAAGACTCAGTCCTATCATGGGGCCTGTCCTTCTGTCCCACCAAACCAACACATATGATAGGATTCTGTGGCGACCTGGAAGCCATTTTTCGCAGACTACAAATCAAAGAATATTTCCACAGCCCTGAGAACCATCATAACAGTTTACAAACTGTTCCTCATTCACTACAACATGAGGAGCAATGCATGGATCCACAACAATCACACTCTCAACAAAACAGAAAAAATAATTCTAATTTGACTCCTCTAGAAAGTCAGAGCATGGAATTGAATTTCTGCATTGACTGCTTTCAACACTGTGCACAAACAGAGATCATCAACTTCGTGTAATACACCAGTTATGCCCACTCCTGGATCGGGACTCCTTGCTCATGATCACACATGCCTTGGTCACCTCCAGATTTGATTACTGTAGTGCACTCTACATGGGGCTGCCCTTGGTGACCATTCGGAGGCTGCAGCTGGTCCAGAATGCAGCGGCTCGGGTAGTGATGGGGTGCGGGAGTTATGCTCGTGCCTCACCACTGCTTCGGGAGCTGCACTGGTAGCCAGTATGTCTCCGGGTGGGCCAGGATACTGAAGAGACCGCGTCACCCCAAGAACATCTGTCCGTCCCACCAGGGCGGATCGGAGAGGCTCTCTTGTCATTCCATCGGCTAGAGAGGCGCATCTCGCTAGCACCGTGTCCGCCCCGGCCCTTTGGAACCTCCTGCCAACTGAGTTACGTCTACAGACAGAGCTCCTGCCCTTTCGGAAGGGCCTAAAAACCTGGCTGGCAGGGCAGGTGTGGGGCTCCAGGAATGTGGGGTCCCATGTTGGGTGGCTGATCTAATGGGACAGCCACCCCTCTCACTGTTTTAAACTTTTAAAACTTTTTAAATTTTTGAATCTTTTTTAGTATTTTGTAAATTACAGTTTAATTTCTTTTTAAATTAATTTTAAACCAAATTGCTGAATTTGTAGGGGTATAGTGGGATTGTTTAGTTTGTTTTGCACTCATGTGGGATTTTGTATTGTTTAGTTTGTTTTTGCACTTGTGTTGTAAGCCGCCTAGAGTTGGGTTTGCCTGATTGGGGCGGGATAATAAATCTAAATAAATAAAATAAAATAAAAAATAAACCAGGGAAATAATTCCACATACAAACTCAGCAAAACAGAACGTGAGGCTATAAACGACCTCAAAAATAATCCCAACATCGTCATCAAAGAGGCAGACAAGGGTGGTGCTGTAGTTGTCATGGACAAGTTGAGCTAAACACAAGAAGCTGAGAGACAATCATCCAACTCCACATATTACCAGCCCCTACCATCGATGGGATTCATTATTATTATTATTATTATTGCTACCTACTCTGTGGACATGGTATGGTGGACGTGGCCAGGGCAAAGCCCTGTGTTGCACCCGAATTAGGAGTGCTTTATTTCAAAACTTGGATGGGCATGGGAGCCAGCCAGAATTTCTGCTAATGATTCTGACAAACTGGTGCAAACCTGCTGAATCCCACCACTGGACCCAACTGCCAAATATCAAAAGGACTTACAAAATCTTTTAAAAACTGTTCCTGGGAATATACGTGAAAAAAATCTTGACTAATATACCTCAGGAACCTCAACCAGCTACCTTTTACCTGCCACCTAAAATAAACAAACCTGGAAACCCTCAAAGATCCATTGTTTCAAGCATTAACACCATCACTGTTGGGATATCTGAATATATGGACTCCATTCTCAAACCATATGCCACCAATGTACCCAGCTATGTAAGAGATACCACAGACTTCCTAAGAAAACTTTATTTTCATCATCATCATCATCATCATCATCATCATCATCATCATCATCATCATCATCATCATCATCATCATCATTATCATTATTATTATTATTATTATTATTATTATTATTATTATTATTATTATTATTATTATTATTATTATTATTATTATTATTATTATTATTATAATATTTCGATTTTTATGCCGCACCACTCGCAAATGTGACTCTGGGCAGCTAACAAGGAAATAAAGCATTACAAAATTACAATTTCAGAATATAACATCAATACAGCATAAAAACATTTTGAGCTTACATATATCAGAACAATATACATCTCAACGTATATGAACACAGTACACACCCACAAAAATGCATTGCAAAGACTCGGACTTATCCTCTTCCCTTCCAGATGAGCAGCAGAGGGGGGAAAGTCCAGTAATAGCGGCGAGAGCGTCTGTTGTTTTATGGCCGGCTCCACCCCCTTCACAGCTATTTCATCTTCCCCGGGGCTGGGGCCAGCCAGGGAAAGAGTCCGGTGAGGCAGCGAGAGCATCCGTTGTTTTATGGCCGGCTCCAGCCCCTCCGCAGCTGTTTCATCTTCCCCGGGGCTGGGGCCAGCCAGGGAAAGAGTCCGGTGAGGCGGCGAGAGCGTCCGTTGTTTTATGGCCAGCTCCAGCCCCTCCGTAGCTGTTTCATCTTCCCCAGGGCTGGGGCCAGCCAGGGAAAGAATCCGGTGAGGCGGCAAGAGCGTCCATTGTTTTATGGCCAGCTCCAGCCCCTCCGCAGCTGTTTCATCTTCCCCGGGGCTGGGGCCAGCCAGGGAAAGAGTCCGGTGAGGCGGCGAGAGCGTCCGTTGTTTTATGGCCTGCTCCAGCCCCTTTGCAGCTGTTTCATCTTCCCCGGGGCTGGGGCCAGCCAGGGAAAGAGTCCGGTGAGGCGGCGAGAGCGTCCGTTGTTTTATGGCCAGCTCCAGCCCCTCCGCAGCTGTTTCATCTTCCCCAGGGCTGGGGCCAGCCAGGGAAAGAGTCCGGTGAGGCGGCAAGAGCGTCCGTTGTTTTATGGCCAGCTCCAGCCCCTCCGCAGCTGTTTCATCTTCCCCGGGGCTGGGGCCAGCCAGGGAAAGAGTCCGGTGAGGCGGCGAGAGCGTCCGTTGTTTTATGGCCTGCTCCAGCCCCTTTGCAGCTGTTTCATCTTCCCCGGGGCTGGGGCCAGCCAGGGAAAGAGTCCGGAGAGGCGGCGAGAGCGTCCGTTGTTTTATGGCCTGCTCCAGCCCCTTTGCAGCTGTTTTATCTTCCCCGGGGCTGGGGCCAGCCAGGGAAAGAGTCCGGTGAGGCAGCGAGAGCATCCGTTGTTTTATGG
Organism: Furcifer pardalis; assembly: GCA_030440675.1. NCBI lineage: Eukaryota > Metazoa > Chordata > Lepidosauria > Squamata > Chamaeleonidae > Furcifer > Furcifer pardalis. The sequence continues at coordinate 34,861,807 of CP126890.1, read as the reverse complement.
CCGGCTCCAGCCCCTCCGCAGCTGTTTCATCTTCCCCGGGGCTGGGGCCAGCCAGGAAAGACTCCGGTGACCTCCCAGATAACACCATCCAAGCAACAGTTGATGTAGAAACTCTGTACACCAGCATCCCACACAATGATGGACTACAAGCCATTAAGAATAAATTCAAAATAAAAAAGAAGCCCACATGGTCACCACCCTCTGCAACTTTGTACTCACACACAACTACTTCACTTTTGACAATAAAATCTACCTACAAATCAGTGGAACTGCCATGGATGCTCACATGGCTTTCATAATATGCTAACATATTCATGGCTGATGTAAAACAATGTTTTCTCAACTGCTGTGCCCACAAACCACTTCTCTTCTTGAGATACATTGATGACATATTTTTAATGTAGACCCATAGAAAGGAAACCTTAGAGAAATTCCACCAGGATTTCAATAACTTTCATCCAAGTATTAACCTGAGCTTGGACCAGTCTACACAGCAAGTAAATCTCCTAGACACCACTGTGAAACTACAAAATGGACATCTCAGTGCCACACTATATTACAAACCTACAGATCGATACACCTACCTGCATGCCTCCAGCTTCCATCCAGAACACATGACAAAATCCATCGTCTTCAACCAGGCTCTCAGGTACAACCGAATCTGCTCTGACTAACAAGACAGAGATGAAAAACTCAAGGATCTACAAAATACATTTCTCAGACTACAATACAGTACAGTTACAGAACAAATCAACTTGGCAAGACAAATACCCAAAAACAACCTGCTGCAAGACAGGCCCGGAAGGTAAAACAATCAAACACCACTGGTTGTCACTTTCAACCCACAACTCAGGCCTCTCACACTCATAATAAAATATATTCAACCCAGCCTGGACAAGAATACTTCACTTTCCCAAGCTCTTGGTGGCAGACCCCTACTTGCTTACAGACAAACCCCCCAAATCTCAAGCAACTATAGACACACAACAGACAACACAACAGTGAAACAGGGATTGGAACTTCACCTTGCATGACAAAAATGCAGCATGTATCCAACAATAGCAAATGCCGGTGCTTTGAACTCCACAATCCTGTAGTCTATTAAACTAGAGGGAGGAGCCCTTTGGGGCTTCCAAGCTTAGTAAGTTTTTCATTGTTTTAATGTGCTTTCTGAATTAAAGATGTTTCATTTGGTTAAGAAATCTATAACCTGCTTTTGCTAAAATATATTTTTAAAAGACATGAAGGCTGGATTTGTTTATTTTTCTGTCCGCTACCTTTCTAACTGCCTGACTTAGGTCAGGATCTGTAAGAAGGCAAGCAGAATCCTGATTTGCTTAGCCACAGGGCATCAATTCAGGCACACTCCCACTAACTTGTAGGCCAAGGCTCTACTCCGAAGTAATGGGACCATGACAGTCTTTGGAGGAAGAAATCTATTGTTGTGCCCATAGTGATTGGAACCCTTGGAGCAATACCTAAAGGACTCCCTAGATATTTGGAAATGTTAGACTTGACTTTAACATCCTAACTCTCCAAAAAACAACTCTACTAGGAACTGCATATATATACTCTGACATCACCTTAGCAGTTCTTAGGTCCTTGGTTAAGGCTTGAACTGTTACTTTTATTCCAGTCCTCGATTGTGAACCAAATGGTTATTTTTATATAACATTCCTTCTTCTTCCATGTCACACTTCTTGAGTTAGCACAAAACCATGGTCTCTCAAATGTCATTGATCCACTACTATTTAACTATTTTCTTTGGGAGACAACAACTCCTGGATAGAACTGTTTATGCAGAAGCCACAGCTTCATTTGCCCATCAGGTGGCATCTAGACAGAATATCCATGGTAGTTTCCTCCCTTGGCTAACAGGCCAGCCTGCTTCAGAGTAAATTTAGTCCTTGGGGGTTTCCGTTATTTCTTTTGGTTTATCATATTTTATGTCTGAAGGCCAATGTATTTTAACTCCCTTAAAGCTTTTCTTTCTTTTCCTTTTCATAGTTACTGAGAATTGTAACACAGCTTACTAGTACAGGTACTGGCATCCTCTGGAGGTGCCTTAATGCTCATGTGCCAGTGGTATGCACTTAACAAAAAGCCTGTAAAGTTTCTGCCTCAGGAAAATTTAATTGCTTCTGGAAGTCTTTATTATCAGTCATGGCACAACTCCAATCCTAGGGTGATAACCTTCATGCATATTTTATATTTTGCCAAAGCAAGCGTGACTAGGGAAAAAAGTTTCTATGGAGAAGTCTCTTTGGTGCATAAGGAGATATTGTTGTAGCAGAAGTGACATTGCATCTTCCATGGAGATCTGAAAGAGAGCTTGGATGGAGGTCACTCTATGGCTATTGTCCCGTGTTAAGGCATAGTTAACTGGGGAGCCCCAATTTTCTTAAAGATTATCTTTAGCATAAAATCATTTGAGTTTGAAATGTTAAGACAAAGGTTATTTGTATTTTGCTAGCTGCTCATGTGGTTTCTTTTATTTTGGGAGCTGCATATTTTCCCTTAGACTGAATGTTCCTCAAATTAATAGGCTACATTTCTCCCCCAGAGTAGTGGCAATAATAATTAAGTTGTCAGTCTGATGTTATATGGCCCCAAGGGTCATGGAAGTGGCATCTCACTCAGGCACTGTATTTTTTGAAAAAAGTTTATATGACTACTCCTCGTTATGGCATGCTCATGGTCACACATGCTTTGGTCACCTCCAGACTTGATTACTGTAATGCGCTCTACATGGGGCTGCCCTTGGTGACCATTCAGAGACTGCAACTGGTCCAAAATGCGGCGGCCAGGGTAGTGATGGGGCGCAGGCGATATGCTCGTGCCACACCACTACTTCGGGAGCTGCATTGGTTGCCAGTATGTCTCCGGGTACAATTCAAGGTGCTGGTTATTACCTTTAAAGCCCTATATGGTAGTGGGCCAGGATACCTAAGAGACTGCATCACCCTAAGAACGTCTGTCCGTCCCACCAGGGCGGATCGGAGGGGCTCTCTTGTTATTCCATCAGCTAGGGAGGCTCGCCTCACTAGCACTAGGAAGAGGGCCTTCTCTGTGTTCGCCCCGGCCCTGTGGAACCTTCTCCCAACTGAGCTGCGCCTACAGGTAGATCTCCTGTCTTTCCGTCGAGGCCTAAAGACCTGGCTCGCGGAACATGTATGGGGACCCAGTAACGTGGGATCCCATGTAGGCTGGTTGGTTTAGGGGACTGCCACCTCTTCTTGCTCCGGTTTTTAGCGGTGCACTATTTTAATTTTAATTTTTCTTATGAATTTTTTATGGTTTTAAACATAACTATTATACTAGTTTTAACCTGTGATTTTAATTCATGCTGTAAGCCGCCCAGAGTCGGGTTTACCCAATTGGGGCGGGATAATAAATACGATTAATAAATAAAAAATAAATAAATAAAATAAGCCATCTCCAGTATTAAAGGCTCTCTCAATACTATGAAGCACGTAGTTGACCCCTGTAACAACACAGTAATGTACTGGACCAAACCTTGGTATAAGGCAACATGGCTCTTCTTATGTTCTGACGGATATCTGGATGCATAATGGCAGGTTGGTATGTGTGCTGCAGCCCTGTACGACTCAGGCTACTAGAGGAACCATTGCTGGCCTTGTATATATTTGCTAGCTGTGAGATTGCTCTTTCCACTGAGCCCCTTTTCATTTTTTACAAGCTGAGCTGCTTGGAGACCTGTTTGAATTGCTACTCAGATGCCTCATTGCCTCCATCTGCCAAAGCTGACAGCTGTTCATTCTCTCCCCCCCCCCCTCAAATAATTGGTTCCTTTGCTTCTATGGAAACCTACATATTTGAGTACATTTTTGTCCTACTTGTACCGAGATGTTGCTTTTTTAAAATAATTGTTATAAAAGTGTTATAAATTGCAGAGGCTAACATTAACAACCACCTTTCCATTTGTTTGTTTGGCAACATCTAATAATACAATGTATATGGGTATCATTGAAGCTTCATGTTTCTGTACCTTGCAAGTGGCAGCAAGAGAAGTGAGTTGGAGAAGGCAGCTTCTAGTGAAATGAAGCAGCTGAAACAATTTATATTACTAGGTCTCACTGTGGGAAAGGATGAAAGGACGTGAGGCTGCTCTTCAGATGGAAACCAAACCTGCTCTGTAGTAGGTTGTTCAGCCAAAGTTCTCAAGATAGACTGATGTACATTATTGCATAATTAGATTCTCATTATTTAATTATCCTCTGTGTAGATGTAAAAATTATTCACCTCCTTCCTGCACGCAGAGGTGCACTTCTACCCTCAAGCTACATCCCTCCAGATAGCAGACTGAGAAGTTAAAATTGCTCTGCAGTTTGTTCATTTGTTCATTCGTTTCTTCCCTTTTTTCTGATTTGCTGCTAGATTTTACCTTATTACTTTTTTGGCAATCACTTTTTAAATGTGTTTATTTCTTTTAATTGTGCATTGTTGGTTTAAATCAAAAAGTAAACTGCAATAGACACCCAAAACCAATTAAGTAAATAAATATTATAATTAAACTTTCACAAAGAATGCACATGTCTTTTCTGTGTGGAACGTGTTTAAGTTACAGTGACTTTCCCTCCACCTTTCAGCTAATTTACTCCATCATGACAACACCACAGGTCTCCTGTTCCTTCAAGTATGACAGTTGACAGTATTGCCCTTGGGCTCTTAATGGCTTGGGCCCTGTACTGATGAGCGAAATGTGCCACGAGACTCAGAGGAAACTGGCAGTTGTATGACCAATGATGTTCTGTTTATTAGGGACTCTGGGTGCTACACTCTGGGGCTTGTTTGACTTGAAACTGTGTTACTGTGAAGCATGAAGAAGAAAGAGAGTGAAGGGCAATTTTCCTATTTTGTGCTGTGGTACAACTACTGAGTTGATAGTTTCCATAACCCCTGTGTATCAGGAGTCATTTGAGACCCATTTATTATAACAGAAAAACTAAGCATGTGCTTCATTCTCTCCCCTTGAAATCAGTGAGGCATAAATACTTTGTTGCAGACATCTTTGAGTATAACATATACTGTGAGATATTTTACGTATCAAGTAATCTTAACTCTGTTTGACTTTGCGTCTGCATTGGGAATGAAAATGCATATTGAACTACGAATAAACAGGGACCAACTCAGGTAGAACATACAGTAATACCTTGGATAATGTTTGCATCAGATAATGCTAAAAACGCATAACATTAAGCAATCTGGGGAAAAAATTGCATCGCATAATGTTAAAATCCTATGGGATGCATCAGATAATGTTCGCTAAAGCATGTGCCGGTTACATTGTATCTCTATGGAGTTTTAACATCCAATGCATCCCATAGGATTTTAACGTTATCTGATGCATGTATCGGATAACATTAAAAATCGGATAACACTAAGACTTGTGGAACCAAGTTTTAGTGTTATCCGGGGTTTTACTGTACTTGTAATCTAGATGTACAAAACATCTTGTCCCTATGAACTTCTATATAAACATGATTTCTCTCACTGCCAGGATGTAACAACTACTGTATGGTTTAATCTTTATATTTGTTGAGTGTTCCCCACAAGCTCTTAATAAATATGGCAAAAATGCCAAAATACAAGAAACAAAACTTGACAAATATTAAAATCTCACTTCTATATGAAAAACCTAGCCCCAGAAATTCATATTCTAAACATTCCCAGGCTCTGGCTCTCTGGTAAGCAATATCTTAGTACAGAACACGTGTATGCTGACCTAAAGTAACACATAATGTCAATTCAGGGGCCGGCAGAGGATGAGATGGCTAGATGGAATTGTTGACATAATGGGCGTAGAGCTGAACGGGCTGCAGAGGATGGTAGAAGATAGGGATGCCTGGCGTGCAATGGTCCATGGAGTTGCAAAGGGTTGGAGTTGACTATGCAACTAAACAATGTCAATTCAGTCTTATAGGCCATCAAAACCAATTCATGCTTCTGTGTCCATGTATGTATTTTGTTTTAAACATGTGTTTGAGTGACGTAGAGATAATTGGGCTCTTTTCCTGAAGCACAGTACAGACAGAGCCAATTATGTACTGTACTTAAATAATGTGAGGAAATTAGCCAACTAACAAAGATTTTGATTAAGGCATAAGTTTGTTGTCCTGGATACAGAAAAGAAAGCATTGATGAATATCAGAAGAATATAGGGTATACCTTTCATCAAAAATGACAGTTTCCCCCTCTCCTTTGCCCCTCCCCTGCCTCCCCTGCCTCCCTCCCCTGCCCCCTCCTTCCCCCTGCCCCTTCCTTTCCCCTTCCCTGCCCCTCCCTCCCCATTCCCTCTCTTTTAGGGGTGCAGTTCTTAGGCTGTTTTGCACCTGTTTTGGGGGGTGCAGTCTGGGGACCCCAATTTAGGGAGGCACCCCAAAATCTGTTTGTTTGATGGGTTAGGGCATGTAGCAGCAGTTAAGAGTTTTTGTTTTATATATTTTATTTATTAATCTAAAGAAGAAATACAATCAAAAAGAATTAGTCATTTATTTATTTATTTATTTATATTTGTTTATTGCTCTCCTCCCCGAAGGGACCCAGGGTGATTTCCAACAATTTTAAAAACACTTTAAAAGCATTAAAAACCTTAAAAAACTAAAAAAAAACTTAATTAAAAGTTAGGTATTATAACTTGGACATACTGTGGGTCAAACCATCCAACTGGCTGGGGGAATTGAACCATCCACTCCCCAGACCAGACCTGCCAGCCAGGTTTTCACTCCTTTCCTGAAGGACAGCAACTCCGTCTGCAGGTGTAGCTCTGTCGGGAGGAGGTTCCACAGGGCCGGAGCAGACACCGAGAAGGCCCTCCATCTAGTGCCAGAGAGATGCGGCTCTCTGGCTGATGACACAACCAGAGAGCCTCTCCGGTCCGCTCTGGTGGGCAGGGTAGATGTCCTTGGGACGATGCAGTCTCTCAAGTAACCTAGACCACTTCCATAAAGGGCTTTAAAGGTAATAACCAGCACCTTGAATTGCACCCAGAGGCAAACTGGGAGCCAGTGCAGCTCCCTCAGCAGCGGTGAGGCACGGGCATAACACCCACATCCCAATACTACTCGTGCAGCTGCATTCTGGACCAGCTGAAGCCTCCGAATGGTCACCAAGGGCAGCCCCATGCAGAGTGCATTACAGTAATCAAGTCTGGAGGTGACCAAGGCATGTGTGACCATGAGCAAGGAGTCCCGGTCTAGGAACGGCCGTAACTGGCAAATCACACGAAGTTGTGCAAAGGCCCTCCTGGCCACGACTGCCACCTGCTCTTTGAGCAGTAGTCGCGAGTCCAGGAGGACCCCCAAGTTACGTACCGGGTCTGTTTGTTATCCCGAGATAACACAGGACCCCCAACCCACAGCCACTCAGTCTTGCCAGGATTCAGTTGTAGCCCGTTGTCCCCCATCCAGACCTTGACAGCCTCCAGGCACCTGGAAAGGACTTCCACTGCATCGCTAGGGTCCCCACGGGCTGAGATATACAGTTGGGTATCATCTGCATACTGATGATACCTCACCCCATGAGAACGGATGATCTCACCCAGCGGTTTCATGTAGATATTAAATAGGAGAGGTGAGAGCACCGAGCTCTGAGACACCCCGTATTAGACCCGCCTGGGACATCTCACCCTCCAACCACACCGACTGGGTCCGGCCCCTCAGAAATGAGGAAAACCAAGCCAACACTGTGCCTTGGATCCCCAATCCTTGGAGCCTTCCCAGAAGGATACCATGGTCGACGGTATCGAATGCCGCTGAGAGGTCCAGAAGAGCTAGGACAGTTGGATGTCCGGCATACCGCTCCCTCCAGAGATCATCCACCAGCGCGACCAATGCAGTTTCCGTCCCATATCCGAGCCTGAATCCTGACTGAAAAGGATCCAGATAATCCGCTTCATCCAGGAACTCCTGTAACCGCCATGCCACTGCCTTTTCCAATACTTTACCCAAAAAGGGTAGGTTGGATACTGGTCGAAAGTTGGCCATTATGGTTGGGTTGAGGGAAGGCTTTTTCAGGAGGGGGCGCACCAATGCATGTTTGAAAGATGCCGGAAAAGCCCCCTCCCGGTGTGAGGAATTAATAATTGCCTCGACCCAGCCGCCAGTCACCGTCCGGGCAAACTTAACAAGCCAGGCGGGACAAGAATCTAATGTACAGGCAGTAGCACGGACAGCTCCCAGGAGCCTGTCCACTTCCTCAGGGACAACTGGATCGAACCGATCCCAGATAACATGGCAAGACTGTACCTCAGACAACCCCAGCTCTATGTTTTCCACGCCAGGATTCAACTTCAGGCAGATCTGAGCGATTTTCTCAGTCAGATAATCCGCAAAAACCTCAGCTGACCCCTGCCACCCGGGGCCCGCCCCCGCCCCCCTACCGAGGAGGGACCTTGTCACCTGGAACAGTGTAGCTGGGCAAACTGGCATTTCACCCCCTCTATCGCCACTAAGTAGGCCTTAATAGTAGCTCTACCTAGTGTTCAGTCAAACTCACTTCGTGTCTTCACCCAGCGGCGCTCTTGGCGTCTCATAGCCCGTTTGAGCACCCTAAGCTCCTCAGTGAACCACGGAAACGAATGGTGCCCATGAACACGGAGAGGCCGTAGTGGAGCGATTACATCCAAGGCCGCCCGCCACTGCCCTCTTGTTCCAGAGGTCCACCAGCGCCTCAGGTGAATCGCTACACTGGTCCAGAAGAATATCCCCCAGTTCCCTTTGGAATCCATCAGGATCCAGCAGTCGCTGGGGGCAGGCCAATTTAATAGGCTCCACCTCCCCGTGGAGAAGCCTCGCCCCCAGGAAGTCCAGTCACCAGAAAGTGATCTGACCATGGCACGGGTGTTATGTCTAGTTTCTGCAATTTCAGATCACTCTGCCACCGCTCCGACAAGAAAACTAAGTCCGGGGTGTGGCCACTGCTCCTGGTCGGGCCCTGAATTACCTGAGTCAGGCCCACAGCTGCCATGGAAGCTATGAACTCCTGAGCCACCTCGGAGCCAATCCCCAATGATGGCAAATTGAAGTCTCCCAAGACCATTAGTCTGGGGAACTCCAATGCCAGCATCATGATGGCCTCAAGGAGTTCAGGTAGGGAACCTGTTACCCTGAAGGGAGGCAAGTACAGAAGTAGGATTCCCTGCCGACTCTTAGAGCCCACGCTCAGGAGCAGGGCCTCACAACCCGGCTCTTCTGGGAGCAACTGACCTTCTGCTCTGAGTGCTCTGAGTGCTCTGAGTTCTGCAGCTGGCTGAAGGTCGTATAGCTGTGAGAAGCTCTCATAAGGGGCTTTTTAAGGCTCCGTCCACCAACACGTGGCCAACGCTGATTGGTTAGGCTATACTTCTCCCACAGGGGGATGGTGCTTATGGGTGGGGATGCTGGGTGCGGATTGGTCTGCTTGCCTACTACCCATTGGATGTACTAATGAGCATTGTAGAGCTGAGGGAACGCCCCCTCCCCATCGCTATATGAGGTGACCTTGCGGCATTGGTGCACTGTAGCTCTGACTTGCCAAAGGTAGCAGCTATACAGCCATGGCATCTTCAAACATGCAAGCTTATGGAGACAAGACACCCGTGACCAGCAGCCTGGGAAGTGGGGACAACCCTCCTATGATAAGGCGCAAGATTCTGAAAAGACAATATGGCATAGACACTGAAGATGAAACCTTTTACCCTGTGATTAAGAGCAAGACCACCAAACAGTTCCTGATAAAACTTATATAGTTAGAGGAGATGAAGGCAATATGGAATTATGATGAAGACTTAGGGCAATGGATAGGTCATCCTTTGAATGTTTCAGCACAGTTGGATGGCTTTGAATTTCAATGAAGAAGAGTGGGGTGGGGAAGAATGGTGGCATCATGAAAAAGAAAGAAATATCAAACTGCATGTATCTACCTGTTGGGGGACAACGACGACAAAAGGTTTAATTTCCTGGTTGGTCACAATGACTAGAAATTTCCAGTGAGTAGTTGGCTATTCAGGCATCTCAGGGCTTTCAGGTTACAAATCTGAAATGAGATAATCACTATCTCAAAACCAACAATGTGGCCATTGGGTTTTCTTGGTCAAGGGCAAAGACAACCACAGATGTTAACAGGAAACTGACATAAGAGAGTAAACAAAACAAAAAGACAAAAGCGTTGTAGACTAATGTTAGCTTTCATGAATCAAATCCACTTTGTCAGAAACTTCAAAAATTTCAACTATGAAAGGAAACAGACAGGCACTTTTGCTCTTTGCGTTGCATGTTGCTGTTCAAAATAGCAAGTATAATTCATTGGTTACTCCCAGTCAGTAGTGACCTCATTATTTGTTTGAAATGCAGTGAACATTTCCATTATCTAGTGTGTCCATTGCTTCTCTATTCACATGAAAACAAATTCTGCTAAGTTAGTTAAAAGGTGTACACTAAAGCTACAAACTGACTACTGTAAAGGCAGCTAGCAGAATGCTACCAGTAACCTTTTGCTTCATGTTGCTGCAAAACACTTGCTTATACAACTTTCTACAAAATAAAGACATATCAAGATAATGTTCTGGAGTGGTTTAGGCAATTGCATACATTAAAGTCATCATGGCTGAACTTCTCAGTAAGATTCCCTTTTTGTACTGCTGCTTCATAAACAAGCAGATGGCTTTTAAATATGATGGCAGTTATAGAAAAGGTTCAGAGCTGCAATGTGGACGGTCTAGTCGTGAAGTAATCTGTTCTACTGCTTTACCTGCCTGTCCTTTGAGCAAAAGTAGTTCATAGTTCTCACTGTATAGTAGTCCTCATTGCTCAGTGAGAGGAACCTGGCAAGAAAATCTACTTCTCCCCCCAACCAAATGCTTTATTTTGAAGCTCATTTTATGTAATCTCACTCTTATGTCTGAAGAAGTAGACTTGCTCTACAAAAGTTCACATTAAAATATAGCAGTTACTCTTGAAGATTACACAACAGTTTTGTTTGTATGTATGTATGTATGTATGTATGTATGTATGTATGTATGTATGTATGTATGTATGTATGTATGTATGTATGTATGCATGTGTGGATTGTGGTGGCTTAGTGGTTAAGATGCTGAACTTAATGATTGGAAGGTCGGCAGGTCACTAGTTCAAGACCTGAGTGCTACACAGTGGAGTGAGCTCCCATCTCTGTCCTAGCTCCTGGCAACCTAGCAGTTCAAAAGCAAGAAATTGCAAGCAGATAAATAGGTATTGCTTTGGTGGGAAGGTAACAGCGGTCCATGCAGTCCGTTGTCTAGTCATGTCTAAATAAAATTTATGTATTTATTTTTTGCTTTTGCTTTATTTCTTGTCTGACAAAGTTATTGGGACTCTCATAGGTCTTTGCTCTTTCTCTTCAGAGGATGAGCAACACAATCACCACATGTCCTGTATTTACTCCTGGCCCTTATTAAACGTCGTCTTTGGGTGTGGCAACAAAGGAGCTGAAGCTGGACATGTTGAATTACCACAGTATGCCTTTGAGGGCAGCGGATTCTGTATGCACGGCACCCAAGAGCCTCCATACCCAGTCATGCATATGGCAGGATAGGTTACTTCTTTGCTCCCTCTGAGTGGACATGTCTTTGATATTTTTATTTATTTATTTATTTATTTATTTATTTATATCTATATTGCTGCCCACTTGCCATGGCAACACAGGGCGGCTTGCAGACAATGCAATCAATAAAATAATAATAATATAATAACACAATCAATCAATGTTGTGGGGGTTTGTGGTGGTGGCAAAGCCTCATCCTCCCACGTCTTCTTCTTCACCACCACCCCCGGCCATTGATGTGGGCTCGGGGGGAGCCTCAGCCTCCAGCATCTTCTTCATTCATATATAAAAACATGACACTTCTTTAAGCGTTCCTGACTTGTGGCTGTGGTTTAAAGACAATGTGGGAAGAAGGGAGGTAGCCAAATGGTATTTCACAGGCAGCCTCATGGCAAAGGAAGACATCGCTGACACCACATTGTAAAGTAGGTAGGCCTATGAGTTTCTCAGGGGAACATTATCATAAGACATTTTAATGGTACACTGCTGACTGACAGAGCCATGAGAAGAATAAAAAAGAAAATGAAAGGAGTTTTCCATCATGGCCTCTGGAGACATTCTGAAGTACCTGGCTGTCAGCATTTCTGGGTCAAAAAGGGAGTAGTTCTGCTTTCGAAAAGAAAATACACTGTGACAAACTCTTGTTTGCCATATTTAAAGAAGATGGACAGATTATATAACAACCCAGACTATTGTCCTGAATGAAGCTGTTTTGAAGTAGGCCTGTTGGTGGAATCCTTCTACAATATATTTTGTAGCAGCAGCTGACCAATAATCACACGAAGAGGTTTTGTTCCATTTCTTCTTTTAGCTGAATACTTCTCGTACAATGGACAGAACAGGTCTAATTTAGGCCAATCTTCTCACCCACCTATGTCCTGTGACTCATCACTTTGTTTTTCCTGTGTATTCCTTGAGCAAGCTGTGCTATGCGTTTGTTTACATTTGTATCACATCCTTCTTCCAGTCATCTCACATTTAACTGTCCCTTCTCCATCCTCTTAAGAACCCTGGTAAATTCCACTGAAAGAAAGAGCCTGGCCAAAGCTAAATTGCCAAGAACCAAGAGTTTATTGAGTACTCTTTATACCCCTAGACTGCACTTTTTTAACATTCTTATCGAGTCTGTACTTATGTATGCATTGTAATTATAATAATGCATAGATGAAAAAGCAATACCTTCCCTTCCATACCTTCAATACTGCCTTGTATCCAAGCTGAACTTTTCAAAACCCTAAAAGATGATGGAATCAGATTATTGCATTCTATATGCCAGCAGATTTGGAAAACACAACAATGACCACAGGATTGGAAAAGATCAGTATATGTTCCAATCCCCCAAAAGGGTAATACCAAAGAATGTTCAAATTATTGAACAATTGCGCTCATTCCATACGCTAGCAAGGTGATGCTCAAGATAATACAGGATAGACTGCAGCAGCATGTAAAAAGAGTAAGACAAGGCTGCACTTTGTCACCCTGCTTATTCAGTTTATACACAGAGCACATAATGTTCAATGAAGGGATGGAGGAATCACAATTTGGGATCAAAATTGCTGGGAGAAACATCAACAATTTGAGATATGCAGATGATGCCACCCTAATGGCAGAAAGTGAGGAGGACATAAAGAAGCTCCTGATTGGGTTGAAAGAAGAGAGTGCAAAAGCTGGCTTGAGACTCAACATCAAGAAAATCAAGAGAATGGCAACAGGCCCTATCAGTCCCTGGAAAATAGATGGGGAAGAAGTAGAAGCAGTGACAGATTTTACTTTCCTAGGATCAAAGCTCACTGCAGATGGTGATTACAGGCATGAAATAAAAAGGTGACTGATTCTTGGGAGGCAAGCGATGAGAAACCTGGGGAGCATAGTGAAAAGTAGAGACATCACATTGCAAACAAAAATTCGTATAGTCAAAGCAATGGTATTCCCTGTGGCAATGTATGGTTGTGAGAGCTGGACCATTAGGAAAGCTGAGTGCAGAAGAATAGATGCCTTTGAGATGTGGTGTTGGAGGAGAGTTTTGAGAGTCCTCTGGACAGTGAGGAGAACAAATAGGTCAATCTTAGAAGAAATCAACCCTGACTGCTCCTTAGAAGGTCAAATAGTAAAGATGAAGCTAAAGTACTTTGGACAACAAATGAGAAGAGAGGATTCACTTGAGAAAGCCTTGATGCTGGGAAGGGTGGAGGGCAAAAGAAGAAGGGGGCAGCCCAAAATGAGATGGCTAGATGGTATTGTAGAGACAATGGGCACAGAACTGAGCAAGTTGAGGAGGATGGTGGAGGACAGAAGTGCCTGGCGGGCAGTGGTCCATAGGGTTGCAAAGGGTCGGAATCGACTGTGCAACTGAACAACAACAAAAAAATACTTTAAAAATCTGTTCTGTGTATAAAATGCCTGCTTTTTCACTTGAAATCAGTGTACCTTTATACATTCAAATTTAAATTGCAACATAAATAATTTATTTTTGCTTGTCATCATGTGATCATACTATTTTCATTAGTTTATTTTTCTTGCTTCTTTCGTCATTAAAGCAAAGGGTCTCATTATCACCTTCTAGACACATGTCAACACTCTGCTTCTTTTCTCCCACACTGTCTTTGGAATTTGTTTATTTTATTAGCTGTTTAAGCTACCCACCAGAAACACAAGCATATTCTTCTTCATACTTTTCTAACTAGTTTCTACCATATATTCCCTGTTTTCTTGCCCCCTGACCCACTGCATCTTTAGATTAAATGTTTGTTTCTTCTGCAAATTACTCAAAATCTGCTCTTTATCACTTATATAATATTTATGTGGGAAAATGTTAGCACATGGTATGAACCCTACTTATCTACACAACCAGCAGCTTGTATTTGTTCCCTCCCACCAGTACAGACATGGCCTTATTTCCAGCAACACGTGCAAGTAAGAGGTAAGCAGTAGCTGTTTCTAAACAAAATGTAATAAGGATGAAAATAATACACTGATTAATTGTTGGAAGTGATTTTTCCGAACAATCATATACAATCTCATTTTGAATTATGACACATCCAACAACAGCAGTTGTAGCCCATCCATTTAATTTTTTTCCTCTCTTCTAACTGATTAAAAATACATGTCTACAGATCTTTATATCTTTATCATTCAATAAATAAAAGAGATTTTTCTGATAACAGTTCAATTTATCAAGACAAATACAGACCAAATACTAATTTATATCATGCAGCCATTTCTCTTGTGTATCTGTTATCTTGAGAAGAATAATTTTATGGAGTGAGGAAAGCATGGGTTACTTGTTGGCTGAGAAAACTATCTGTCCGCCCAGAGTGGGATACCACCCAAGTGGGATGCATAGGAATGTATTAATAAACAAGCAAAGTCTTATTTATTTATTTTATTAGTCATATTTGTATTGCCGCCCACTCGGCAAGCGACTCTGGGCAGCATACAACAATTACATTAAATCAGTAAAAAAACCCAATTAAAAATACAAAAAAAAAATTAGTCCAACAACTAAAAAGAGTGAGGGAGTGACATTATCATTCCATGGAGAAAGGAAGGGGAGCAGACCTTGTCCTTGGAAATGGACAGTTAGCTGGTCATCTTGTTATAGTGGGTTATATGCATCTAATCATGCTTTTCCCTTCAGACAATGTGCTTCTGCTTGCATTAGTTAGATCATTAGTTGATGTTAGCCAGTCCTGATTATCTGTAGACCCCTTATCTTTTGTTGTACCCTGCCCAGAGTTGTTTGCTGAGTGGGCAGCAATACAAATGTATAGTAGTACAGTGTATTAATCTGGAACATGAGCATTAATGATGGGTTCTAAAATCAGCAGCACCAAGTCTCTACTATTCTTGTAATGGAATGTCTTGTGCCATAAAATTTTAGGCCCTAGCAGGTTTTAGCCAATTCTTCTTCTTCCATGTTTAGGCCAGATGTGAAACCACCAAAATGAAGGCACCCTTTTGGTGAGTTCATTCTGCAGTTCCTTTAGCCTGACCTAGTGTGAGAAAGATTAGCTGGCAACACAAAGTTGCTGTTGCCCAGGGTACGCCCAATTGTAGTTAAAAAACAAACAAACACCATAATCTGTAAAGAGGCTGAAACCGTGAAATGGCAAGAGGAATTATGAATATTTAAGTCCGGATGGAGAAGCAGGGAGAGGCAGATGAAATAAGGCTACTACTGGTATTTTTAGGTGCAAAATCTGCTACATCATGTCTAATTCCAGCATAAGAGGAGAAATCACTGACTGCATCTGTTACAGACTGTTCTTACTATCCTAGCTTTCTCTTGCTAGAAAGTGACAATGTCTATTTTAGAATTCCCTTTAAATTTTCCAAGTCTTGCATCATTCCGCTGAGAATTGACATCAGGCAGGAGGTCTCAGGAGAATGTTAATGTCGTTTACACATACTGGTGATATTCTGGTAGCAGTTCAGGAGCAAAATTGTTTTGGAAATAATCAAATTGAGCTGAGGTCAACCCCTGCCTGCTGAAACACATATCAATTCTGAGCTACAAAGAACAATTTGCTTTGAGCACGTATTGAACAAAGAAAAACACAGAGCACAATTCAAGGCAGATTAACATTATGCCTCCCCCCTGAACCTACCTATGGTTTCCTGTTAGGTATGCTGAAATTGAGGAAAGAGATTGCTGCCGTGCCATAGAGAAAGGAAGACCTTGTCCTTGGAAATGGACAATTAGCTGGTTATCTTGTTATAGCGGGTTATATGCATCTAATCATGCTTTTGACTTCAGAGAATGTGCTTCTGCTTGCATTAGTTAGAGCAGTAGTTGATTTTAGCCAGTTGATTTTACCCCCCCCCCCCTTCTCTTTTCCCAGACACTGTTCCTGAGATTTGATGGATCTCCTGGAACAGAGTCCAATAAAGTGTGTTTTGTCCAAAGCTGTTATATGTAGTCAGGGATGCCAAAAATTGGATCCCAGAACTTGCATGAGCAAGTGGTAGGGACAGTAGTGGGATGTCAAAAATTTTACTACCCCACCGTGATGTCATCATGGTGTGAGCGGAGCTAACATCATGATTTCATGATGTCATGGGTGGCGCCAAATAAATAAATAAATAATACAAAATAATAAAACAATAAGATAAAAATAAGCACACACACATACACACACCCCTCAACCCACCCACCCACCCACAACACAAACCCATAAAATAAATAAATAAATAAATAAATAATACATTAAAATACAGCCACCCACCCAAACACCCCCCACCCCACCCCAAAGACAAATCAACCAGAGCTTTTAAACCAGAGCTTAAAGCTTGTTCTGGCTAATCTTTCTCACACTAGGTCAGATGGAAGGAACTACAGAATGAACTCACCACAAGATGGCTTCATTTTGGCACTATTCAACTTTTCAACAGTTAAATAAGTTAGATACTAAGTCTTTGCCTAACCAGTTCTCTAGGATAATATGTCTTAATGTAAATGTAAAACAGCTGTACCTCCTTAAGGGTTCTCCAATTGGAACAGCAATTGGAACAGCACAGGTGTAGCTTATTGATGAGGTAACTCCAAGACTTTGCTTAAAAACCCCAAGCCAGGCCGCCACGCCTGCCAGCCACCAGGCCTTTTTAGGAACTGTGGTAGTACGTCAATATAGGTAAAGGTATTAAATACACATTAAAATACACACAGACACAGCACATCCAAAGGTGAGTCACTTACCTTGAGGAGCAGGCTTTAGGAAGCTTCAGGCTAGCAGCTTCTCTTCCTCCTCCCTGCTTGGGAGGACAGCAAGGAGGCTGTGCATACGCACCTAGCACTGTAGGCGTGCATGCACACCAAGTGCTTGGCATGCATGCACAGTGGGGGAACCAGTGAAAAGGTAAGCCCCAAAGGTAGTTACCCCCAAAAGCTGCTACCAGTTCTCCGGGACACTGGGAAAAGTTACTACCAGTTCTGGGGAACTGGTGAGAACCTGTTACACCCCATCACTGGGTAGGGAACTAAAACCCAAAGGCCATCCCTCTCCTCCAAGTAACATTCTGGCCTTTTGCATCTCTCCTAGGGGAGCACACCCTATTTCATAGTTTCACAGTTTTAGATAGTTTATAAGATTTTCTGCTTTTCCCTGTTCTAAAAAGGCTGGCATGTTTTTCCCCAGGTTCAGTTATGAGTATTTTATTATTTATTTGCATATATGTATTTTATTCATGCAGTATCTCACTTTCCCCCAGGAAAGAGACATAAAGAAGTATACAAACGCAAAAATACATATTTAATGTGACAATAAATTTTTATATTAATATTCTAATATGAGTAGTTAGACTCCTTGTTTTCTCTGAAATTGAATTTGGCCCTTGGATTGAAAGAGGTTCTCCAATCTGACCTACAAATTCTACTGCCTGGCATTCTAAAAGCACTGTCATTTAAAAACCTATAACCAACTGTGTCTTAATTTTTATAAAAACATTGAGATGTTCCCAGTAGTGGCCTCCAAAAAATTTTACTACCACACTGTGGGTGTGGTGTGACCAGGAGGAATGCCCTGCATTACACCCAAATTAGGACTACTGTATTTCAAATCTTGGATGCGGGGGGGGGGGGGGAGAGCCAGAATTTTTGCTACTGGTTCTGGCGAACTGGTGCGGACCTGCTGATGCCCACTACTGGATGTTTCCTACATTGAATGACAAAAGATTTATACAAAGAAGAGTGGAAAATGCAATATTTTCCTCCTCAAGCACATCTTCGCAATTTTTCGTAACTTTTCCATTAAGTTGTTTTAATTGCTCTTTGTCACTTGTGCATTCCCCCCTCTTTACCACATTCAAAATGTACATCTCCCCTACTCTTAAATTTTATTTTATAACTGGCAAACAAAATGTTCCTCTTCAACATAGCTATCCCCATGCCATCTGTTGCATAAGATTGGATATTATTGGCACCAGGCTGGTTTTCATGTTGAGCATAAAATCCACCTTTCAACATCCTGTGAAATAACCCTTCTGTATCAGAAGATAAGCATCACAGTGTTCATGGTGTGGTGGTGCTTTTCTTTAACTTACCCTTTTCTAACCTTGATTAGTTGGAAGTGAAAGTCTAGATTTGTCTTGCTATGTATATTGCAAGTCAACAGAATCATACAACCTTTCTTTTCTTTTATTTTCTGTTAATCATAATTATTTTTGGAACTTTAATACATTTTGCTGAAGCAGCGATAGAAAAGGAGTGGTAGAAATGTTCTATTTTACAAGTACACCACATTTGCTAAGGTCAACCCCCTGAGTAATTCCTCAGTTTTTTATTTATTACATTTCTATACAGCCCATATGGGTGGTATCCCACTCTGAGTGGTGTGGGATACTACAGGGAAACCTAAAGGCTCAGAAATTGCTGTTGAGTAGTAGTATCCTGCTAATAATACAGAATCATCCGACAGATGCATAGGAAATCCTTTACCCATTGGGCATCTCTAGTGGTCAGTGCTGGATGCAGCTGGGCAAAGAGGAGCTCTCTTCCCTGGTGGATCCTGCTCTCCCTGGCAGCATCGACAGGGAAGAGAAATCCTTTACTCATTGCCCAGAGTCTAGCGAATGCAGGGCCATCACCAGGATTCTAGATGTGGGTGAGCAAATATTATTTCAGGATGGGCAACAATTTCTCTCTCTCTCTCTTTCTTTCTCTCTCTCTCTCTCTCTCACACACACACACACACAGCCAAGAATTTGAGGGTGGCAAACTGGGGGGCCCTGGCTACAGCCCTGTTTCCGTGTGAATCCTGATCTCCCTGGATTGTATTAGCTAATTTGGAAATATGGCTCCAGTTGTTTGTCCCTTCATCTTCCCCATTAGTTCCCTGTTAGATGCTGAATCAAAGAGATGTAACATAGCTGTAATGTGCCTAGTTAGATAATGTGTCTGTGTTTCGATGTATGTGTGTGTGAGAGAAAGGGAGTTATCTACTAGCCGTTTTTTCCCCTTACAAATAACTATACCCTTGTGAATAGAAAGGAAATCAGGAGAAGACATTCAGAACCCTCTTTCATCAAGCTGTTTTTGCTGCGCATGCTTGGTAGGGCAGAACTAAGAATCCAGTGGTGCTGGAGCTACATGCCAGCAGGGGGTGGCTTTAATGAGGATTGTGTGGGCTCATGTAATAATGGGAGTCACAAATCCAAATCCACACCTATTACTATGACATGTTTTTGGTGCACTAGATTGGGGAATTATATTGGGAATTTGCCACTGCATTTGCCACTGAGTGGTTCACAACCAGTGACACTAGTATGACTCAGTGATGGGATGATAAAAAATCTTATACCACTCCCTGACGTCACAGACGTCGTGGGTGTGGCCAACGTCATGACATCATGGGCGGAGACACCGTCATGACGTCATGACGTTGTGGGCGGAGCCTAAAAATAAAAAATTAATTTAAAAAATTAAAATAAAACACACACGTACACACGCACACACCCATCCACCCACCACAACACAAAACCATAAATAAATAAAAGAAAGATATAAAATAAAAATTAAATAAAAATACACCCACTACCCAAACACCCACCAACCCACCCCAAACACAAACCCCTCACTTAAAAGTAAAACAATACAAAACAGTACTTACTTACCCTTGGAAGCGACCGAGCTCCTGCAGGAGGAGGCGGCGCAGCTAGCCGGGCAGCCCAGGGCCTTCCGGCTGGAACCCTTGGCGGGCGGGCCCGGCTCCCGGCGGTGGCCGCAGGAGGAGGAGGTGCAGCTAGCCGGGCAGCCCAGGGCCTTCCGGCTGGAACCCTTGGCGGGCGGGCCCGGCTCCCGGCGGTGGCCGCAGGAGGAGGCGGCGCAGCTAGCCGGGCAGCCCAGGGCCTTCCGGCTGGAACCCTTGGCGGGCGGGCCCGGCTCCCGGCGGTGGCCGCAGGAGGAGGAGGTGCAGCTAGCCGGGCAGCCCAGGGCCTTCCGGCTGGAACCCTTGGCGGGCGGGCCCGGCTCCCGGCGGTGGCCGCAGGAGGAGGAGGTGCAGCCAGTGATGGGATGACACCGGTTCTGACCGGATCCACAGAACCGTTTTAAGGATTTCCAGAGGGCTCTCCGTGGGGGTTTAACCGTTTTTGAGGCGTCCGGATCGGACGCCTCATCGGCAGGAAAATTAAAAAAAAAATTGAAGCAAAAATGGCTCCAATTTAGTGCGCATGCGCAGAAACTCAATCTGACGCATGCGCACTAAATTGGAGCCATTTCTGCTTCAATTTTAAAAAAATTGGACCCGGCTGCCCCTGACTGCAGCCTCCTCTGGAGCCACTTGCCGCCGCTTGCTGCTGCCGTCGCCACCGCCACCCGTCGCCGCTGCTGCCATCGCTGCTGGAACCGGAGGAGGAGGAGGAGGCGCGCTCTGCTGGCCTGGGGCGACGGCTGCAGGAGGAGGAGGAGGTGTGGCTAAGCAGGCAGCCCAGGCCATCCCGGCCGCAACCCTCGGTGGGCGGCCTCGGCGCCCGGCAGCAGCCGGAGGAGGAGGAGTTGTGGCTAGCCGGGCTGCCCAGGGCCTTCCGGCCGGAACCCTCAGCGAGCACCCCTTTGCCTTGGCGCCCAGCAGCAGCCGCAGGAGGAGGAGTTGTGGCTAGCCGGGCAGCCCAGGGCCTCCTGGCTGTCCGGCTAGGCATGCCTCCTCTTCCTGTGGCCGTTGCCGAGCGCCGAGGCCCAGGGCCGCCCGCTGAGGGTTCTGGCCGGAAGGCCCTCGGCAGCCCGGCTAGCTGCACCTCCTCCTCCTGCGGCCACCGCCGGGAGCCGGGCCCGCCCGCCAAGGGTTCCAGCCGGAAGGCCCTGGGCTGCCCGGCTAGCTGCACCTCCTCCTCCTGCGGCCACCGCCGGGAGCCGGGCCCGCCCGCCAAGGGTTCCAGCCGGAAGGCCCTGGGCTGCCCGGCTAGCTGCGCCGCCTCCTCCTGCGGCCACCGCCGGGAGCCGGGCCCGCCCGCCAAGGGTTCCAGCCGGAAGGCCCTGGGCTGCCCGGCTAGCTGCACCTCCTCCTCCTGCGGCCACCGCCGGGAGCCGGGCCCGCCCGCCAAGGGTTCCAGCCGGAAGGCCCTGGGCTGCCCGGCTAGCTGCGCCGCCTCCTCCTGCAGGAGCTCGGTCGCTTCCAAGGGTAAGTAAGTACTGTTTTGTATTGTTTTACTTTTAAGTGAGGGGTTTGTGTTTGGGGTGGGTTGGTGGGTGTTTGGGTAGTGGGTGTATTTTTATTTAATTTTTATTTTATATCTTTCTTTTATTTATTTATGGTTTTGTGTTGTGGTGGGTGGATGGGTGTGTGCGTGTGTACGTGTGTGTTTTATTTTAATTTTTTAAATTAATTTTTTATTTTTAGGCTCCGCCCACAACGTCATGACGTCATGACGGTGTCTCCGCCCATGATGTCATGACGTTGGCCACACCCACGACGTCTGTGACGTCAGGGAGTGGTATAAGATTTTTTATCATCCCATCACTGGGTGCAGCTAGCCGGGCTGCCGAGGGCCTTCCGGCCGGAACCCTCAGCGGGCGGCCCTGGGCCTCGGCGCTCGGCAACGGCCACAGGAAGAGGAGGCATGCCTAGCCGGACAGCCAGGAGGCCCTGGGCTGCCCGGCTAGCCACAACTCCTCCTCCTGCGGCTGCTGCTGGGCGCCAAGGCAAAGGGGTGCTCGCTGAGGGTTCCGGCCGGAAGGCCCTGGGCAGCCCGGCTAGCCACAACTCCTCCTCCTCCGGCTGCTGCCGGGCGCCGAGGCCGCCCACCGAGGGTTGCGGCCGGGATGGCCTGGGCTGCCTGCTTAGCCACACCTCCTCCTCCTCCTGCAGCCGTCGCCCCAGGCCAGCAGAGCGCGCCTCCTCCTCCTCCTCCGGTTCCAGCAGCGATGGCAGCAGCGGCGACGGGTGGCGGTGGCGACGGCAGCAGCAAGCGGCGGCAAGTGGCTCCAGAGGAGGCTGCAGTCAGGGGCGGCCGGGTCCAATTTTTTTAAAATTGAAGCAGAAATGGCTCCAATTTAGTGCGCATGCGTCAGATTGAGTTTCTGCGCATGCGCACTAAATTGGAGCCATTTTTGCTTCAATTTTTTTTTTAATTTTCCTGCCGATGAGGCGTCCGATCCGGACGCCTCAAAAACGGTTAAACCCCCACGGAGAGCCCTCTGG
Organism: Furcifer pardalis; assembly: GCA_030440675.1. Lineage (NCBI taxonomy): Eukaryota > Metazoa > Chordata > Lepidosauria > Squamata > Chamaeleonidae > Furcifer > Furcifer pardalis. Next base: position 34,839,095 of record CP126890.1, on the reverse strand, counting down.
AAATCCTTAAAACGGTTCTGTGGATCCGGTCAGAACCGGTGTCATCCCATCACTGGTATGACTGCTGAATAACGACATAGCAGATATAGCACATTGGGTTTTGTAACGGTTATGAATAATTTTTATCTGTCAGTCCTTTTTTCTTCTTGCCACATGAACAGGCTGTTTCCTACTGACCCTATCTGCCAAAGATTATTTATCCGTGACCTTGTGCAGAAATGCATAAGGAAGCCATTTCAGCCATAGGTGTGTGGCCTAGCAGTAGAAAGAGAGTGGAGTGTTGTCAGCTAGAAAAATACTGATGCTATGAGAAGAGCACCTATGTTAACTAGAAGAGTGCTGGCCAAGGTGAGTCTGACAGTGAGCCAAAGTATGTGGTGTGGTGTAGCTTCAGCTACCTTCTCAGGTAGATAGAAAATTTCAACAGCAGGTTTTGAGGAAATTGTTGGGTTGGATTGGGTGATGGGTGGCATTACTGTTACTAAGGGTCAAGGTATATCAGACAACCAGAGAGTGTAGGTTGGATAGATGGTCCTAACTTCATTCTTCATTCTTGGTTAGCTTCAGAATTGAGAGGCTAATTGTTACCCTTCAGGTCTGATTTTGGCTTTGAGAAATTGTGTGTTAAGATTTCTGACTCCAAGCATGCTACCCCTGTTAAAATGGGATAATTCACAGGTGGAATGCAATAGTCTAGGTACCGTGATGGAGAACCTTAGCATTCCAGGTGTTCTTGGACTTCAATTCCCAGAAGCCCAAGTCAGCACTCCTGCTGATCAGGGCTTCTGGGAACTGAAGTTCAAGAATAGTTGGAGTGCCAAGGTTCACAATTAAGGGTCTAACATTTCAAGAGGCTTTGGGTGTTCTGACCTTTCACAGGCCTAAGCCAGCTAAGAGCTGAATAGATGCCTACATATCTTTTTGCCATACTATTAATAACTTTGAACATTCTACATTTCCTATAACACTCAATGGTAACAGAATGCAATTAAACTTATCAGTGGGTTTCTCAGAAGAGGTGGCTTTTTGGTCCTGTGATGATGGAACATGCAGATTATTTCATAGAGTGATGGACGGGACATATGATATGGAAGGTAGAAACCACAGTTTTAGTTGTAAAATGCTGTGTGTGTAGAAAATAAAGTTATGTTTGTAGGGAAGAAGAATTTTTCTAGTTGCCATTAATAATAATAATTTCATGTCAGAAATTATTCTGGGTTGAAAGGATTTTTGCTGGAGAAACTCCATTCAGGGGACACCCGAATGAGGCTCCGTTCATGTCCCCAAGATCTCCCCCACCCCCAAAGTGATCCTTATTTATCTACTTCCAATTTCTTGCTTTCGATCTGCTAGGTTGGCAGGAGCTGTGACAGAAATGGGTGCTCAATCTGTCATGCAATACCCGGGTCTCAAACTGCCGAATTGCCGGTCTTCCAACCAACAAGGTGAGCTTCTTAACCACTGAGCCACCACAGCATCTTCTAGTTGCCATTGTATTTACACATAAATTATTTGCTTTTGTGTACCTCAGTAATCTCCCATGTAGTTTTCATAAATATTTCCACTGCTCTCTTGTTTAATGGGTCTCATACAGAGTTATTTAATATACATTATGTATATTAGATGCATTATGAGCAATTTGTTTGGTGTAATGAAAACTGAACTACCTAACCATGTAGTTTGATTGCCTCCACACCACACCACCCATAATAATCCTTTGACTAAAATCTGCATTTGAGGGATTTTGCAGCACTGTTAGCGTGAACAAAAAGTGCAACTATTGAAAATAATTTCTGTCAAATTACAGTGTGTGTACTAATTTTCAAGTGTTATCTCATCCTTTTTATATTTGTGTCATGAGTGTTCAGTAGCAAGTTTACTTCCTGTATTGCATTCTGGTGGCAGAAAAGATAGCAGGAGACCAATTTAGAAGAGCTTTTCATTCCAGATTTTGTCAATTTATTTTATTTTATTTTTTAATAATAGTGGCCCACTATGGATAGTCAGGGATCAAAAACCTACTGCCAAAGGACATAACCACCCCATATGATGGAAAGTCCCAAATTCACCATACAAGCTAAAGAGAGGACAAAATATCTTTGTTAAAATAGAACATGGTCATGAACGATCTGATTTTTAAAAGTATTTTCATTCTTCAGTTTTCCTTTAGCACTTTCCCAATCTTTCATTGGCACTCTTTGTCAATTTAATTTGTTCTGATAGAATCTTGCAACTATTTTTAGAATGGAATTTTAACTTTCTACTTGCATTTTTGAATATATTTTTCAAAGACTATCAGTATCTTACTCTAAAATGTCCCAATTGCTCCTCACATGAAAGATCAAACATCTGCATTGGGCAACAACAAAGCGAAGAAAGTGACTTAATTTTGGCAGTCCAGGGTTTGATCAGGACAGGAAAGAAGAATTGATTTGTACATAAAATTCCCACCCCACCCACCGGCCAGTATTTTCTTTTCAAGGGCAAAGAAAGATAAGATGTTTGTCTTGTTGCTTAAAGTGACACAGAAATCATGCTGAAACCTGAGTGGCTTCCCCTGTGGAACTAGGATTCACCCCAGAGAACCTGTTTAGGGATATGTTTCACAAGTTAACACAAATTTTGTGAACTGTTGACAACCTCATGACAGATTTCCCATAATCCATAGTTATTAAATGATAAAACATACAGTTTTCTCAAGGGATTTAGAGAGGTACAGATGAGGAAATATTTTCCTTCTATTGAAATAGTCAGTGCTTGTATTCAATAGAGATAAGATATTATTTTAACAGGTAAAAATATATATTGTCAGGCTTTATTCTAGCCATCAAAATGAAACCCAAGGGAATGCCTAGACTTTGCCAAAGCTGCAGAAAGTGTCAGGTAAAGAAGAGAGGACTCATTTGAGAAGGCCTTGATGCTGGGAAAGATCAAAGGCAAAAGGAGAAGGGGTGGCAGAGAGGTAGCTAGATGGCATTGTTGATGCAATGGGTGTAGAACTGAGTGGGCTGGGGAGGATAGAGGTAACTGGTGTGCAGTGGTCCATTGGATCTCAAAGGTTTGGACTCGATTATGTGACTGAACAACAACAACAAAGTTACCATTCCTGTAAAAAAATGTAACTGTGTTCTGGCATCCTTCTGAATCCTGCTTCAGTCGCTATAACCAATCCCAGTTGGAACTGTACCCAAGGTTGCACCCAAAAACTGAGTCCAAAAGGGCATGAAGAAGGGACATGAAACAGGAAGTAAACTATTGTAATCAATAAGGTAGTCAGGCAACTCAAAAACAAAAAAGGGCAGTGGCGTACAAAATGGGCTTCCATTTAAATTTCTCACTTGATTTTTAATTCTAAATTACTTTCCCTCATTATTGCTGTGCACAAATGTGTTAAAGAAAGATTGGGGCTTCATTCAAACTGTTGCTAATGTGAAATCTGCTGACTTTTAGGCAGTGTCTTCACTATGTCCCAACTATTTTTTTGGTTGTAGATGAAAACACTGACCTGGCTTTAAGTACTGAGACCTGGGTGGGCAAGAGTGGAGTTGCCGTTTAGGTATTCTGTCCAGCATTAGTGTAGATTTGTGAGGCAGGGTGGGGGTTGAAGTCATCTATAGGGATTCCATCTCTGTCAGCAGTGTGTCCACCATGTCGAACCCTGGTTTGGGAGGCCTTGTGTTTTGTCCAAAGATACATGACAGGAGCAGTGCTGGTGTATTACGCTCCGATGACTTAGCATTTGAGACTGATGGATTTTGGCTCTTGACTTCAACATTCATGTGGAGTTGGAGGTTACGTGAGCAACTGGGGAGTCCATGAGTCCATGGCATCCTTGGACCTATTTCAACATGTGTGCGGCCCCACATACATGGTGAGCCATACTCCCAATGGAGTCTTTTCAATGGAGATAATGATCTGAGGGTGATGTCATCACTATAAGAGGGTTCTCCTTCGTGTTGTTTGGGGATGCACACTGATGGGTTCTGCGCCTGCGCTGAATCCGGAGCGGAGCTGGAAAGCTGATTGGATAAAGAGTTTTGAATGTGGGACCGCCCACCATGCCCAACCCCTTTAGGCGCCATTTCGCGCTCTCCCCTCAGTTTGCTTTTTTCCGCTGCGCAAGCAGGAGCCTGGAAAAAAAGCTGTGAGTACTTTGCTGAGATTGTCTCAGAATCTTCCAATTTTTCCTACCTTACAATTTTTCTCGGACTAGGGGACTTGTTCCCTTGGTCCTCGTGTGGCTGGGGCTCGCCCTCAGCCGCCGGTTTTACAAAAAAAAAAAAAAAAAAAAAAAAAGAAAGACCAACATCTCGTGTCGGGGCCTCCCGGCCGGGATAATTTTTTCTCTTCGGCCATCTACTTCGGTGGATGGCCTCAGCGGCAGCGTTCAAGCAGTGTCCGTCCTGCAAGAGAAAGTTCCCTAGCTCGGACGGGCACGTGCGTTGTCTTCGCTGCCTCGGGGAGAGTCACCAGGTCCAGACCTGCGAAGTCTGTCGCGGCTTCTCGAAGGCCGCCATCAAGAACCGCCAGTACCGCCTTCAAGCCTACCTCATGGAGGCCGCACTGGCACCACCGGCTCCCCCAGCTCCAGAGCAGGCCGCTTCCACGTCTGCTCCTTCAACCTCCGCTTCTTCTTCCAGGCCTTCGGCCTCTGAACTGTTCAGGCGGAAGAAGGAGCAGGAGAAGAAGAAGAAGGACAAAAAAGAGAAAAAGAAGCGCCGTAGCTCTTCGTCTTCTCTTCCTCCGACCCCGGCACCGGCTCACCTTTCGCCGCCACGCTCCCTAGCATCCGCCCCGGTCGCAGCTCCACCTACGCCGGGTAGGATGTCGACCGAGGCCCGGGACGCCACGCCGGAGAGGGCCCACAGCCCTCCACCGCCACCGGAGACTCCTCCACCTGTACCACCGCACAGGTCTTCCTCCCTCCGCAGCTCTTCCGTGGTTCCTGGTCCGGCTACCGAACCGCCGCCCCAGTTGAGCCTCATCGCCCCGTACATCGAGGCGATGGTGCGGAAACTGCACGCCGAGCTCCAGGGCCCGCAGACGACACCGTGGGAGCGCCCTCTGCCCTCACCACCAGCCACGGAGGCACCACCGCTCCGTGAGGAGGGCCCCGCACCGAAGCGGCAGAGGGTGGAACAGGCGCGGTCGGAGGCCTCTCTCCCTCCGTACCAGCTGCCTTTGCCGGGGAGCGATCCGAGATCCGCCAGGCCGTACTGGTCGGACTCGGACCCCGAGGTCTACCTGCCACCGCCCAGCGTCTCGGAGCGGTCAGGAGACTCCGATTCGTCGGATCAGGAGGAGGAGCAGCATCAGCCACCGCCGGTTGCGGTCGACAAGTCCCCGGACGACAACATCGGCGCCGTCCACGGGTCCCAGCCGGAGGATCTGAAGACCTACACCGGACTGATCACTCGCCTCGGATCCACCCTTGGGATTCGGGCGGAGGCTCCCCTGGACGACTGTGAGGATGTCGTCTGCGGCTTGGCCGACCGCAAGGAGTTGGTCCCCGTCCGCCTCGGACTGCTCCCTAAGATTGCTAAAGCGGCCAAGGAGGTGTGGAAGAAGCCGGTTTCTTCGCACTCCGTATCCAACAGAGTGGACTCTATGTACAGACTGCTGGACGATTCCAACTTTCTGCACATTCACCCGGCACCGAACTCCCGAGTGGTCAAGGGCTCCCAACACCGGACGCCGATCAGCAGCACTCCCATCCCGTCGACCCAGGAAGGGAAGAAGCTGGACGCACTGGGCAGGAGGTTCTACGCCAATGCCTCCTTGTCCTTCCGTGCGTCCAACTACGCGACGGCCATGGGAGGCTACCAGTGTCGACTCTGGGAGCAAGCGGAGTCGTTCAAGTCCCTGCTGCCACCTGATCGACAAGCGGACTTTGAAAAACTCTGCATGGAGGGCAACCACCTCGCCCTCCAGCAAATCCGCACCGGCCGCCACGTCACCGAGTCGGAGGCAAAAAACTTGGCCTCCGCCATCCAGCTCCGTCGCCACGCCTGGCTCCGTTCGGCTAACCTGCAGGACGATGTCAAGCGGCTCGTGGAGGAGCTTCCCTTCGATGGCGAGGGCCTCTTCGCCAAGGAGACCGACACCTCCTTGGGAGAGCTGAAAGGGGACTACGCCACGATAAAACAGCTCCGCCCTCCACACCGTGGGTCCGGCCGTTACCATCAGGACCAGCCGTCGACGTCTCAGGCGGGCCCATCCTATCAACCTCGCCCGCCACAGAGGCAAGGGGACTACTCCCGGTACCAGCCCTACCGGCAGCGCCAACAACCCAACCGTCCACGCTACCAGCAGCGGCCTCAGACTGGCAAGCGTACGGAACGGAAGGGCAAACAACGTGTTTGACTCTTCCGTGACCGAGACTCTACCCTACCGCCCCCTCTCCGACTACCTATCGGCGTGGTCTGCCATCACCACAGACCGATGGGTTTTAACCATCTTAGACTCTGGCTACGCGATCGAGTTCGAGAGATGCCCTACTGTCGGACGGATCCGCATCACCGATCCATCCCCACCGCTCCAGGAGGAACTAACAGCTCTCCTAGAGAAGGGCGCCATAGAGCCGGTCACAGCGTCGGAGTCTCACGAAGGGTTCTTCTCCCGATACTTCCTTGTGGACAAAAAAGACGGGGGGGCACGTCCCATCCTGGACCTCCGTCTTCTCAACAGGCATATCGACGCGAGGAAGTTCCGGATGGTAACCCTTCACTCCATCCTCCCGCTGATCAACCACGGGGACTGGTTCACCGTCATCGACCTGAAGGACGCCTACTTTCACGTGTCCATCAGGAGGGAACATCGTCGTTTCCTCCGATTCCAGGTGGGCGGCAACATCTACCAGTACACATGCCTACCCTTCGGCCTCTCCACCGCTCCGAGGGTATTCACGAAGTGCATGGCACCGGTGGCTGCTCATCTGCGACTGCAAGGCGTCCAAGTGTTCCCGTACATAGACGACTGGTTGATCTGCTCCCCAACCCAACAAAAAGCCAAGGACGACGTTGCACATTGCCTCGCCCTTATGCAGAGTCTCGGTCTACGGGTCAACTTCAAGAAATCCCAGTTGACCCCCACTCAACGAATAGAATACATCGGAGCCGTTCTAGACTCTCTGGCTCTAAGAGCCTACGCTCCAACCAAACGTCTGCTCGACATCCGCACAGTGGTGGCACGGATCCAGGGCAGACGTCGGGTCCGTGCGAAGGACGCCCTCCGTTTGCTAGGACTCATGGCGTCGACTACGGCGGTGGTCTCGCACGCCAAACTCAAGATGCGCTCGCTCCAGTCGTGGTTCCTCTCCTCCTTCAACGGCACCCACGACAACCTCGGGAAGTGGCTCACACCGACTCCCGAACTCCGAGACCAGTTAAACTGGTGGACAATGGACCAGAATGTGACCGCGGGGAGACTCTTCACCCTTCCCGCACCATCCATCCAAGTCACCACCGACGCGAGCACCCACGGATGGGGTGCGTGCTGCCGCTGACTACGGATTCACGGCATGTGGACGCCCGAGGAAGCCGACCACCATATCAACTTCCTCGAGCTGCTAGCGGTGTGGAAGGCGATGAGGTCCTTCAGACCGTCGATCGCGGGCAGTGTGGTGCAGATCGCCTCGGACAACACCACGACACTAGCCTATCTCAACCGGCAAGGAGGGACCAAGTCTCTCTCCCTCCTCTACCTGACCGTCCAGATGTGGGAGTGGTGCCTGAAGGTACACGTGTTCCCCATAGGTGTCCACATCCAGGGCACCCTGAACTCCGATGCAGACTCCCTGAGCCGCAAAGGGACGGCAATGCACGAGTGGGAACTGGACGAATCGGTGTTCGACCGCCTGTGCCGACGGTGGGGCACACCGACCCTAGACGTCTTCGCGTCACAGGCCAACTCCAAGTGCCGCCGTTACTGCTCCCGAGCAGGGATCGGCCACGGATCGGAGGGCGATGCCTTCATGGTGCCGTGGCACCAGGAACTGCTGTACATGTTTCCACCGATCCCTCTCATCCAACGGGTCCTGATACGGATCCGTGCGGAGAACGCCTGGACGATCCTGGTTGCCCCGTCCTGGCCGCGCCAGCCGTGGTTCCCACTACTCCAAACCCTGGCTTGCGATCGTCTCCGCCTACCCACCGATCCGAATCTCCTCCGCATGGAAGACGGTCGGATCCTTCACTCGGATCTGCCGAGCCTACACCTGACGGCCTGGCTTATCCGCCCAACATAACACGGATCCTTGATCTGTCCAGGAAACCTTCCACACGGAAGTCCTACGATGCCAAGTACCGTCGCTTCACTGACTTCCTAGCATCCAGCGACCGCACCGTGGACTCCGCATCCCTGCAGGATGTCATGTCCTACCTCCTGCACCTAGCCGAGTTGGGATCCGCACATTCATCATTGAAGGTCCACCTAGCTGCTGTGGTCGCCAAGGCCCCACCTTCTTCAGTATTGTCCTCCGCCTTCAGAGACAAAACTGTTAAAAGGTTCCTTCAAGGGCTACGCAACGCCTATCCTCCAGTGAAGATACCACCCCCTCAGTGGTCCCTCACTACAGTGCTCACCGCACTCACGAAGGCACCCTTTGAACCCATGGCTTCGGCGGACATTAAGTTTGTCTCTTACAAGACTGCTTTCCTTGTAGCTATCACTTCTGCCCGACGGGCAGGGGAGCTGGCAGCCCTTCGGTCTGACCCTCCTTTTCTCAAGTTCTACCCCGACAGGGCAGTGTTGCACCCAGATCTGACATTCCTGCCCAAGGTCCTGACTGAATTTCACCTGGCCCAAGCCATCACGCTTCCAGCATTCTTCCTGAATCCCTCGTCTCCACAAGAGAGAGTGTGGCACTCGTTGGATGTCAGGAGGGCCTTGCTGTTTTACACCCAGAGGACTGCGTCCTTCAGGAGAGCAAAACAACTGTTTGTGGCTTATGGTGGCAAGACTAAGGGACAGCCTCTGTCTGCCCAGAGACTATCTAAATGGATCTCAGGTACCATTTACCTGGCCTATCAGATGTCATCCCTGCCACCTCCGCCTCATGTCCGGGCTCACTCCACCAGGACACTGGCTTCCTCCACTGCATTCCTAGAGGGCATCCCGATGGAGGATATCTGCAAGGCTGCCACTTGGTCCAGGTCCTCCACCTTCATCACCCACTACCGGGTTGATACAAGGTCCGCCCCTGATGTCAGACGGGGCAGGTCCATCCTGACGGCTGGTCTCCGATCTTCTTCGTTGATGACCGCCCATCCATGACGACATCGTGCTCTCCTGCATCTCAGGACGCCGGCTGCCCACCATCCAAGTAAGTGAGCTTGTTAGTCACCCATCAGTGTGCATCCCCAAACAACACGAAGGAGAAGGACAGGTTTCACTTACCAGTAACTGTCGTTCTCCGAGTATGTTGTTTGGGGATTCACACAACCCAACCCTGCCTCCCCTCAGGGCTGCCGGCCTGAGATGGCCTTAGGCTTAGCGGGCAGCTTTAATATCAAACTGAGGGGAGAGCGCGAAATGGCGCCTAAAGGGGTTGGGCATGGTGGGCGGTCCCACATTCAAAACTCTTTATCCAATCAGCTTTCCAGCTCCGCTCCGGATTCAGCGCAGGCGCAGAACCCATCAGTGTGAATCCCCAAACAACATACTCGGAGAACGACAGTTACTGGTAAGTGAAACCTGTCCTTATGTTCTGTCTTGTTTAAAAGCTGCTACCAAGCAGCCTAATAAAAAAAGCTGAATCTAGAAAACGATGATGTATACAAGTTATCAATCTACCATTTATGGGCAAAGTGATTGAGATGATAGTAGCCAATCAATTCCCGACATTCTTGGATGAAACTAACTGCTTCAATCTACTGCAGCCAAGGTTCAGGTTATGCTAAATAATGGCCTTATTTGGGAACCAAATAAGGGTTCTTTGTCCTTCCTGGTGCTCCTGGATCTGTCAGCAGCTTATTATGCTGTTGATCATCGTATCCTTTTAGAAAGACAGTTGGGAGTTGGAGGCATTGTCTTACTGTAGCTCTGCTCCTTCCTCAATGGCTGTTCTCAAAGGGCCTAGCCCAGGGAGGCTGTGTCATCCCTAGGGATACTCTACTGTCGAGTTCTTCAGGGGTTGATCATCTCCCCAATGTTATTTATCATCTATGTAAAGCTTCTGGGAATTCACTTTCATTTATATGCTGATGGCATATAGTTCTATCTCTCCTTTATATCTTCTGCAATGGATGCCAAGATTGCTTAGCCTTGAAGAAATGAAGACTAATAAGTTCAAGTTGAATGCCAACAAGAGAAAGGTCCTGCTTTTGTGTGGACCCACTGTCCAATTGATGTGGGGGTCCTGGCTCCCTCCTTAAATAGGGTGGCTCTCCCTTTGAGTGGCCAGGTTCATAGTTTAGAAGCCTTTCTGAATCTGGCATTTAATATGGATTCCTAGATCACTGCGACAACCAGATCTGCTCCCCCTCCCACCTTTGACAGATTGCCCAACTGTACACCCACTTGGATACAGGGTCTTTAGAAACACTATTCCATGCATTGGTAGTTTTAAGAATTAACTACTGTGATATTCTCTACATGAGGCTTCCCTTGTCTCTGATACAGAGATTGCAGTGGGTTCAGAATGCTGTGGTCAGGTTGATTTCGGGAGTGAAAAAAGTTGAGCATATCACTGGCCTGGCTCCACTGGCTCCACATTCCATACTGTATCAGGCACAAGGTATTAACTTTAACATATAAAGTCTTTAATAGGTTGAGACCTTCTTACCTGTCGGAGCACTTCAACCAAAGATCAACTCTCAGTGCCACTAGGCTCAAAACACACAGCTCCAGGTGCCAACATAGAGAATGGCAAGAGAAACCATAACTAGGAAAAGACCCTTCTTGGTGGCAGCACTTACCTTCTGGAACAAGCTACCAATGGAGCTGCAAGCTCCCTCTTTAGATAGATAGATAGATAGATACCCAAAAACCCTGAAAATTAGTTTGCACAACTTCGCGTAATACGCCAGTTACGCCCACTCCTAGACCGGGACGCTTTGCTCATGGTCACACATGCTTTGGTCACCTCCAGACTTGATTACTGTAATGCGTCTACATGGGGCTGCCCTTGGTGACCATTCGGAGACTGCAGCTGGTCCAAAATGGGGCAGCCCGGGTTGTGATGGGGTGCGGGTGTTATACTCGTGCCTCACCACTGCTTCGGGAGCTGCACTGGTTGCCAGTATGTCTCCGGGTACAATTCAAGGTGCTGGTCATTACCTTTAAAGCCCTATATGGTAGTGGGCCAGGATACCTAAGAGACCGTGTCACCCTAAAAACATCTGTCTGTCCCACCAGGGCGGATCAGAGGGGCTCTTTTGTCATTCCATCAGCTAGAGAGGCTCGCCTTACTAGCACTAGGAGGAGGGCCTTCTCTGTGTTCGCCCTGGCCCTTTGGAACCTCCTCCCAATGGAGCTGCACCTACAGACAGAGCTCCTGCCCTTTCGGAGGGGCTTAAAAACCTGGCTAGCAGGGCAAGCGTGGGGACCAAGGAACATGGGATCTCATGTAGGGTGGCTAATCTAAGGGATAGTCACTCTTTTGGTCATTTCTTCTGTGGTGTTTTAATAATTGTTATGAACTTTTAAAGTTTTAAATATCAGCATTATCATAGGCCTAACGTATGATTTTAATCTACTTTTGTAAGCCACCCAGAGTCGGGTTTACCCGATTGGGGCGGGATAGTAAGTACGAGTAAATAAATAAATAAAAATAAATAAATAAATTGTTTGGGGATGCATTTAATAATATCCTTTCACAGGTCACCTAATTAGTTTCAGATCTGAATCCACAATTCTATTTATTATTGCTGTCATCGTTGAAATGGGTTGTTGACTGTTATGTACTACAAGTAAAACCCTGATTTACGTATGCCTCTACTTACGTAAAATGTGACTTATGTAAGTTTTTTTTGTAAATCGCATCCCGATTTTTTTAAAAAATTGAGTTACATAAGGAGTTTCCTGGTGTGTTTAGATTTTACAATGGGGGTGCCACCATTTTAAAAGCTAAAATTCCACCCCACCACCAAAATTCACAAGACATCACTTACCATGGTGTGGTGGAGGCAGCAGTGATGATTTTCTGCAGTTCCAGCTTGCTTCTGCAGGGACTGGGAGAGTGCCGGGGGGTGGGGGAATATCCACTCCCTTCCACTGTTCCTTTGAGGTTTCTCCAGGATGTGTGCTTTAGTTGTGAATGTGCCTTGGAGAAGAGCTTAAAAGGTCTGTGTGTGGAAATTGCCTGTTATTACCATCTTGGCCACTAGGGGTGCAAAGCATAATTTTCCATAGGGATGCATTGAAAAGCAATTTCAAGCCTATTTTTTTATTTTTCAACACATCCCTATGGAGATGCATAAATTTAATTAAACCTCCTATTTACATAAGAAGCTACAGAATTGACTTTTTATGTAAATTGGGGTTTTACTGTATTGCTTTTTAATGTTGTGAACTGCCTAGAATGGGGTACTTTGATTCTTCAAAGGGATAGTATACAAATTATACAGACACACAGACACTGTTGTTATCAGATACTAATGAGTTCCTTAACTTATTAAGCCAGTTATTGCATTACACAGTTATGGAAAGGCAATTACCTTCCCCACCCTACAGCACTGCCTATCTTCTAATTAATGCCTAATTTTATTTATTTATTAGACTTATATCGCCGATCACTCATCACAGTGACTAACTGGATGTGAGATTGGTTGAACAATCATTTGTGTGACCAGTCATATGTCAGGGAGTCTGTTGAGAGTGGAGAAAAGTTCACATTATCTCCTTCATGCTCAAAAGAGAATACTAATGTTGGTGTTCAGAAGGTAGATTTCTGGTTAATATTTTAACCACAGGAAACATTTTTGTATTTTTATTATGAAACAAGTACATCATTCTTCCTATATTGATGTTTTTAGTGGACTAATAATATAATTAGTAATGATGGAACTGGAATAATGATAGAATTGATTGCAGTAATGTCAGAACTGATTTATTATAGAAATAAGTTATAGTTGAATGAAATAGTTCCTTATGTGTCTTAGAGTTGCACAGTTTAAAATTCTGAACATATATGAAATATAGAACTCAAATGTGAAATATAGAACTCAAAAAAATTAAAATGATTAGACTATTTTCTACTGGAGTGGGCTACTTCAATAGTGTTATCTCCATTGTTTCCTAGATCTTCTTTTGTACACACAGTAGGGCATAAATTGTATTTGTATAAATGCTGCATTGACTGGATTACCCCACGTTCACAGAAAATTTGCCCTTTAACTGATTTTTGCAGGTCAAATTTAGGGATAGGGCAATCTTCTAAACTCTTGCCTTCCCAGCTAGCTCAGACCTTCTTTTTTATTCCTCTGTTCCTTAAGTGGAAGGCACAGACCTGTGTGTTTTTTTTTGTTTCATCTGGTTGTTTTTATAATATATGGAAATATCTTCTACAACAGAATTTAGCTGGTGCTCAGGGACTCAAAAATTTCCTACTGGATTGTCAAGGTAAGATAATCAGTATAGATGAAACTCCTGTATATGGTAATGTTGGTTGATCATTTGTATAAATGTTAAAAAGTAGTGGTGCACTGGTGCTACCTTGTGGGAGATGGTTCCTTTGATTGCTCCAACAACTGTTCCCTCCTTGAAATTCAGCAAAGAATCTTCATTTTTGAAGTAGAATTGTGACTATTTCTGTTACTCCATGATTTTTAGTAAGGAGGCAGAGCTTTTTGAACAGCAGTTAACTGTGGACATTGTTGAGTTGAGATCAGATTTATTCCCATTGTCAGAAATGTTATTAAGGCTATTTTATGTTTATCAATTTTTCTTCTATGTAGAGATTACATATTATGGCAGACTATCTGAGCCCCATTCCTCAATGTGGAATGCCACAGCCCAAATTTGAGTTGGACAATCCAGTGATAATGGGGCTGTAGAAACTTGACGTTCTAGCAGGGTCACTAAACTCCCAAATACCATTGATTGAGCAGACATAAGGACTTTTCCCCTTTAGTGCAAAACTTTGCATGAGAAAAAGAACACAATCTTACTTCTGTGTGCTTTCATTTGATCTGGAACAAGAGAATACATAAAATCTTTAAATGGCTGCCAACAATAGTATGTTGCATAAGCTCAGCTACCTCTACACGGCATTGTACTATCTCATTGTACAAGAAGACACAACATTGTCTGCTAGTTCCTGTACAACACATGAAACAGCAGCACTGCCAGAATTTGACATGTGCATCTCTTGATCCCAAATAGTATGTTTAAGCCTTTAAACAAGCATTTTGGGCCAGACAACAATAGATGCTGCTACAGATTCTGCCCTCAGTCCTAGGTGTCACCTTAGTTACAAAGCCAAGACACTTTGAACAGTTACCCAGTGACTTACATCTTTTAGTTGTCAAGTGTTATGATTTGATGTATCTATGTGACAGCCAAAGGATATTATTGATCTGTTAAGACATCTTCTCTGCTTACGTTACAAAACAATAACAGGAGTCAGTGGCAAAGGCAACAGTTGAACAATCAATCAATGCCTACCCCAGAGGCTAACCAACGTTTTTTTTTTCCTGCTGGAAGAAACAGATCAATTTCATAGTTGTGAAACCATAGTAGGAAAAGGTTAAACCACTTACGCCACCTAGCAAGGGAACAGTTTTTCTTCTTCCGGTGTCTAGGCCAGACATGAAACTGCCAAAATGAAGCCAACTTTTGGTGAGTTCATTCTGCAGTTACTTCACCTGACCTAGTGTTGTGTCCCGAATTTGTAATTATTTTTCAAACCCTTATACCCAAATGAGTTTGAATGCAGAAGATTTAGATTCTAGGCACTTATACCCAATTATGCCTAGACAAAGATTTTAGTTTTTAAGAACTTATGCCCAATCCCCTTAGAAAAAAGTTTAGGTTTCTGGTGAGTCGCATTTGTACCCACCTTAAGCCGTCAACAGTGCTTCTCCACTTTTCAAACCCTCATGAACGAATTGAGTTAGAAGCAATCAAAGAGAAAAGTTATTTCAAATCTGAGCTCTTTATTATTGATCAATATGAAGGAAGCCCTTGGTGCCCACTCTACAAAGCCGGGGTATTTGTCAGAATGGCACACATGAACAAAGAAAAGTTACAGGTTTTATACATTTTTCCCTCCTTTCCCTCCTCCCTTTCAAACTCAGAAAGTGTCTTGTTAGTAAGCAATTAATGTTCATTTTGACCTAAAAGGTTACAAAAATTCTGATTGGCTCTTTTAGGTTTCTCGTCTGTCACTAAGTGAGAATCAAAACTTAAGGAGCTAGGAGGGTTTTTTGATTTAAGACTATCCGGCCATCTGGATGATGGGAGATAGTATCCTCTAGTCTTGAAAATGAATGTTGCCTTTGAAATTTTACTCCTTTCTTTTCCCTCTTTCATAAAGCCTTTGACAAAGCTGATGGATAGTTTGTGGATTTGGATAAAGGGATGGGTAACTCCCTTTAGAAAAACACCTTACCAACTTCTTTCATCTCTTAATGACCCAAAAATGCTTACAAAGGGTTCTTTGATTTGTACTCTAAAAATGCTTACAAAAGGTTTTTCTTGGTTCCTACATGTTTAATTAGTTACTTTTTACTATCCTATCTTTATGATACTGAATATATTTCTTATAAAATTCTAAAGCTACTGGTATAAATTTCTACTAAATAGTGAGTGAGTGAATAAACATGGCTACCATTATGATACATAGTATCTCTAAGAATACTGTAAGCTACAATTCTAAAAATATTAGTATAGTGTTTCATAAGGTTAGATATAGTAAGGATGAATACAATCTCTGTGTTAGATGCAGTACATTTCTACGCAATTATAATGGATCTGCATTTAATAAAAATCAGTCCACATCACTAGTGTGAGAAAGATTAGCTGGCAACACAAGGTTGCCATTACCACAGTATGCCAAATTGTGGTTAAAAAATGCCACAATCTTCGAGGAGGCTCTTTCTATAAGAGAACACTGAACAAGCCGTGACAGATATCTTTTTTAAAAGAGAGAGAAATTTAACCTGTTATTGTACTTGAAGTAGAAATACATTGATATTCATCCAGTGGTGGGATTCAATATTTTTACTACCTACTCTTTGGGCATGGTATGCCGGGTGTGGCCAGGGGGAAAGCCCTGCATTGCACCCGAATTAGGACTACTTTATTTCAAAACTTGAATGGGCAGGGCCTGCCGGAATTTCTGCTACCAGTTCTGGTGAACGGGGCGAACCTGCTGAATCCCACCACTGTATTCATCCCCCTCAAAAAGAGAAAATGCTTTAACAGAGTGTGAAATGCAATGATTTATCAGGAAGAATGTAGGCAAACTTCCAGTATTTCTCCTCCCAGATCATAATAACTGATTTGTGGCTTTACATTGTCCAATGCATTATGGCAGTTTTCAAAACTATGCTTTGAACATTTTGGGATGTTAAATAAGCAGAGCTTTCCAACTTCTCTATATTCAAAAAACAAAAGCTCCACTAATATGAAAATTAGTTGGAGCAGTTTACTTGGAGATAAATGTGCTAGTGGAAAATGGAGCACAAAGGATGAAAATGTAAACATTAGTGGCGGTGCAAGAATTTGAAGTGGGGATACTTGAATGGCCATGCTTCTATAGGATTTTTGGAACTGCAATTTCCCCTCAAAAAAGGGGGAATTTCCCCCAACTTTCTCTTGTATTAACAAATAAGATCCAGCACCTGTGCTTCCAAACCCAAATACTGTATGTGACTATGTGAGTAATGCTTTTTGTCACTGTGTCTATAAATATTTATAATATAAATCAGAAAGATGCATTATTGGACCTTATTTGGTGAAATCATTAAAGCAAAACTAGTCTTGACACATTTTTAAACAGTAGTTGAGGACAATGACATTTTCATGTTAATTAGTAATAAATTCTTCTTGTTGTAGATGCTGAACAAATGTGGTAAAAATAGATGAAATAGTGGCTTTTCATTTTTTCACTGGTTCAAATCAAATGCCTGCAAGTAATGGAGTGTGTAATATTGTCTGTTAACAAATTGCCTATTGATGGCAATAAACGATCCATGTATAAAAATCAAGTGTTTTTAAATATTCTTCTCTATGATCTCCAAAATGGTTCTGACTCTAAAGCAAATTTAAAGTTCAGTGCAAATTTGAGATACCATTTAGGATGCCAATTGACTGGATCTGATCTGGAATAGCTTCTGGGAATTTTTGTAGTAATATCACTGTAATTTTCTGTCACAGAATAAGGTGTCAGGGACCAGATCTAGTTCAAGGACCTAGCAAGAATTCTTTTAAAGCTTTTGCCTTTAGAAGGGCCTTGATACAGATCAGGGTCTAGATCTGATATTTGCATGAGGTGAAAAGGCTCATTTTCCTATAATGAAGTTTTTGTATGCAAGTTGACGTCACAAAAGGGCCCTGATTTGAATCAGAACCATGTGTGGGAGAGGAGGAGGATTCCTAATTACCACACTAACCTTTCCATCTCAACCAGCTCCTTGCTTGTGATTAATTTTGAATTTAAAAAAACACCATTGAGGCTACATGTATGCCACATGGTTACATGCAATGTAAGCCTGAGAACCAAACTGTGGAAGGTTAGTATGTGTGCTGGTGATAATTATTCTCTAAAAGCACCTGCAGCAGTGGTATTATAGAGCAGAGGTACATGAAAAGTAAGTAGGTTACTCTTCTCTCTATGCCATGCCCCCAAACTCCTCCACCCTCATAAAAGCTAGTATTTGTCATGCTGGGGAACTTTTATACTTTTATAGTTTCTGACAGTGAGGGGTAAGACTAAAGAAAAAGGGGAAAACAGAAGAGAGAATGGTGCTAGTTCAGAGTGTATTTCGCATGTAAATGATTCCATTTATACTCTCCAATGTTTCCATTTGCAACTGTAGAAATCTCCTGGTTGAAACTGTGGAATATCACTGCTAATCTGTGAGAAACTCTAAATCATAATGAGCTCCTGTCTTTTTGAGTGTTTCTTGCCATGGGAAGAAATAATAATTTCTTAAGCTTATTTAAGTCACCTTTAGGGCAATCAAGAGGATATGTTATACAACCCCTGTTGTTGTTGTTGTTGTTTAGTAGCACAGTCGATTTCCGAGTGAAAGAATATAATTATAAAATGTTATGGAGGTGGTGCCTGACTCCAGTTAGGTTGTATCAGATGGATAATAATAAAAGTTAAATGTGTTGGAGATGTAAGAATACACTGGGTACTTATGAACACGTGGTGGAGTTGCAATGTGTTAAAAGATTTTTGGACAAAAATTGAGAAAGAAACTTCAAGAATAATGGGGATAAGCATTAAGCTGGGATCGAGTACCACTTTGTTAACCCACCCAGCGCTTGCCCATTGCATCTACAAATACCATCTAGCCATCTCATTTTTGGCCACCCCCTTCTTCACTTGCCCTCCACCTTTCCCAGCATCAAGGCCTTCACAAGTGAATCCCCTCTTCTCATTTGATGTACAAAGTACTTTACCACCCCTAGTTTTCAAAACAAAAACCAGAATTTCAAAAGCATTTGTCTAAACACTTCCACAAAATTGGCATACTGTAACCTCATACCATCTACTAGTGCTGTGCCATTAGAAGTGTACCCTGCTTGATTCAGTGTGATTTATTCCAAAATAGGGGTTAATATTTCGGAAGACAGGCCCAGTATTAAAGAATGTTAGAATATAGTACTGTACGGAACTATGGTAAAACAAACAAAATAAGTCTTATCAAGGGAGAAAAATCTAAAGTTCTTTATTTAGTCAGGAAAGAATAAATGCATGAATATGAGATGGATGACATATAGCTGGGTTGAATGATGTATGGAAGAGGATCTATGGGTTTTAAATAGATGGCAAGCCAAACATGAGTCGACAGTGTGATGTAGTTGCAGAAAAGTAAATTCAGTTAAACAGCTGCTTCAGGAAAAGCCTACAATGAGGAAAGTAGCAGGACCACTTGATTCTGCATTAATTATGCCTCATCTGGAATGATGTGTCCATTTTTCAGCACCACAGTTAAAAGTGGGAACATATTCAGAGGAAGGTGAAGTGGCTCCTTTAGCTTAAATGAAATAACCAGACAAACAATCGGTGAAAACAGCTAAGGCCTTTATAACCCCTAGCATGACTTGTAATGCTTGAAGGATTCAGATAGAATTTGCTTCCAAAGATCTGAATGAAAATCATAGCTTTGCGTAGCTCTTCTTATACCATACTTTCTAGAACACAGCCAGGTTAGATCGTTGTTTAATTGTGATTTACAGAAGTGAAAATGTAGGAATTAGTTAATAAAGGAAGCTTCCCTTTACAGGTAATGTACAGATAACTCAATAAAATGCTTTCATAGAATAAGTATTTCCACTGTTTTCAAAGATGAACTTTTACCAACTTCATGACCAAGTTCATAATCTAATTAACTTTACCTATGACTTTATCCTACTTCATTTTATAACCACTCTAGATATTTCCTAGACTATAGTTAGTGGGTATATTTAATGTAACAAATAATACAGTGAGGTAATACAAAGAGTAATCATGAAACATAATGACAATCAGTTGCTTTTAGTTGGCTAGACATCTCAAATTGTCATCTTATTCCTTATGGCTTTTTGGGCACTTGAGAATCCTTTCATAGCTAGTGATATCAGTTCTTTAACTTGTTACAACTTTTAATTATTATGAACCCTTGACCTCTTCAAGAGCAATCAGGATGGTGAAAGATCTGGAAATCAAAGCTATGAAGAACAGCTGAAAGGATCACAATATGTGTAGCATCCAGAAAGAAAGATTTAGAAATAATATGATAGCCATCCAAACCCTGAAAGGCTATCACATGGGAAATGGATCAAACTTGTTTTCTGTAGCTCCAGAGGGCAAAATCCAAACAATGGATTCAAATTATGAGAAATGAGACTTCACATAAACATGAAGAATAACTTATTAACAGTAAGAGATGTTTGACTGAGAGGGTGGAGGACTCTCCTTCATTGGGTATGTTAAAGCAGAGGTTAGATGGCCTCTGTTCCAACAGAGGTTAGATAACCAATGGATTTCCTCCTTTGGCATGGGGTTGGACTTGATAATATTTGGAGTCCCTTCCAGCCCAACAGTTCTATGATTTTGTTATTCTTCTCTCCTAATATCAATACAGTATTAGAAAAATTAGCAGGTATCAACCTGGGTTTGTGTCTCCATAGATATTCACTTGCTGACAACAACACATGGAAATGAGAAATAGCAGCTCAGGCCAGCCCCGTTTTGCAATACTGATTACATTATCTCTAGAACATGTTTTTCCCTCGCAAAATTATTTAGTGTTAGATGTTCCTGGAAATCCAATTAAAATCTCCAACTGCTAATAGCTTCCTTAAGTAGTGTTGATTTCTCCAACAACTCTAGCTATTATTCCTCTGCAACTTTGTGTAGACCAGGAGTTCTCAACTTTTTAAAGCTGGAGGCTGGGTCACACTCCCTCAGGCAGCTTCAGGGGCTAGATGGCCATTTTGCCCTTCCTCTACCACATGACACTTCCTGGCGTGGTGAAAGCAGGTGGGGATATGAAATGGTGCCACAGACTGCATCTGGCCCATGGGCCGCAGCTTGAGAATCCGTGGTGTAGACACTGAATTTCCTTACCTCTGTGAAAGAGCACACTTGACAAGAAACAGGATATGATTTCCCACCTCATAAAAAGAGCAATCCTGATCTCAGTATATGTTTTTCACAATACATATTTCCCATAATTTTTCTGCCTAGTGCACACTTTCAAATAATGGAGATGTCAGTGAATAACAAACTTCTGGAGTGGAATTGATCTGGGAAATACATTTTAAAAAACTGTTTATTAATGTTATAGCAAACAAGCTCACATTTTTACAGTGGCAGGGAGAATCAGGAATGGACAGAGATAATTTTTTTGAGCAAAGATTTATATAACAATTTAAATCTTTTTCACTTAAAATTGAATCAAATCCTCCTTGGTCGAAAGCATTTATTTTGTTCAGAAAACAAAGGTTTACAGCAAGTGTAAAGTTTTCTGTGCAAAATACATGAGCTTTGTGGTGAAAAAATATTTTTACTAGTGTTTCTGATGAAAAACATGGTGATCTTTTTATTCATGCAGAAATTTTAAAAATTACAGCAGTTGACAATTTTTCAACAGGATTTCTCTGCAAATTGAGATAATCTTTATTTGTGAAGGATGAGTAAAACTGCAAGACTTATTGCATCCTTATTACTGCAATAAAAATAAAACCCCAGTTTTCTGGACATGCTCCAATTTGGCTCAACTGTTGTGCCTGGACACTTTAGGAGAAGACTTTACTTCCTGGACATAGCCATCAAATTATCACCCATATTATTAGTGCTCTGTCTCACATCTAAGGTCATAATGATCCAAAGCTGCAAGAGGTCTTTTGCCAACTACACATACTTGGCTGGCTGTTTCTGCTGACATGGATTAAAAAAAACTGTGAGACAATTTAAAACATGCATTGGAAATTATGCATAAACACACAGTCAATGGCGGGGGGAAATAATATAAATTGAACAAGATGTATACATTAGGGGGAAATCATGGACACTGAAAATATACATAGAATATATCAATGTAAAACAGGGATGGGAATAAAATGCAGTTTGATTTCTGAGAAACACAGTGGCTGAAATCCAGCAACATAAAGTAACTGACATCAACCATAGCTGTATTTTGACAGCAGGACAGGAAGTCTGATGTGTCTAAAAATCTCGTCACTGGGACTAGCAGGGATGATTTTCAGCCATTTCAAACTTCCTGCCTTAGGACCAAAGGAATCTTAAAGTAGGAGAGGGTGGGAGAAATAGGAAACTTTTAATTAGCAAAATTTGGCTATGCTGATGATACCATCAGGTTTATCTGGCATAACTTTACATTACTGGATTTCAGCTTGTGAAATTGAAAGAGAGGTCTATTTGCATTTATACACCTTGCAAGGTGTTCCAGTTATTACTGTATACAATAGAACCCCGGACAACGTTATGACATGGTTCCACGAGTCATGACATTGTCCAGTTTTTAACATTGTTCGATACATCGATCGAACAATGCTAAAAAAAAGCCCTGACGTCAGGGACAAACCACGCCGAGGCAAGGCTCAGCTTGTCCGAACCCCCCCCCCCCCGGTAGGCACGCGATCGCGTGTTGTTCGGGGTTAGGGCAAGGTATGGGAAAGACCCCCGTCTCCTGCCCTAACCGCCACCGGCGCACGCAAGCCTCCAAGCCGCCCGAAGTTGCGAAAGGGTAAAGATCCTTACACTTTTGCAAGTTCGAGCATGCACACGCGTGTTGTTCGGGGTTAGGGCAGGAGATGGGAAAGACCCCCATCTCCTGCCCTAACTGCTGCCGGCACGCGCAAGCCTACAAGCCGCCCGAAGTTGCGAAAGTGTAAGGATCTTTACCCTTTCGCAACTCGAAGTTTTGAAAGGGTAAGGATCCCCGTACCCTTTCCAAACATCGTGGGGGAGGGCGCGGGGGGGGGTTGGATTGGGTAGATGTACTACTCAATCCAACTCCCACCCCCCCATGCATACGCTTGTTCCGAATAACATGAAAATCGTGTTATTCGATACAAGATTTTCCCGAAAATCTTGTCACGTTATGCGGTTTTCACGCTATACGGTACTCGCGTTACCCGGGGTATTACTGTATTTCATTTCCTATTTCTGTCATGCTCATGGCGGGCTCTGGAGATGTTTCCACAACTCTAGTTATGTTTCCGCCCCAGTTTTCTCCTTAAAGACTACATTTACAGATGCTCACTGCCAACCCAAGCTAGTATGGCAGCCACTTCAGATAAGGCTTCCAAAGTCAGAGAACGGGGACAACCAGGCCCATGCCTTCCTTTAGGATAAAATTCAATAATTCTCTAAAGCAGATGCAAAGTCTGTCACTTAATGTGGACATGTTTCAGCTACATTGCATATAAATTATTTCATCATTTAGAAAAGAAAACAAGTAAAAAAACCAACAAGATTACAAATGTATGCTGTTTGGTCCTTATTGAGTCTAAAATCTATATGGTATTTTAAAAGTTCATTCCTATTTGTGCTCCTTCCCTTTCATGTTTTCCATTCAGTAAATGGTAAGATTCCAAAGGCCAGAGTTGTTGTCTTTTGTAGAGTTTTTCCAGATTCATTTTATGGCGCAGAGATTTTAGATATGCAGGACATCAGATCTAACCACCCACACAAAAAACAGCTTGCATGTGAATCACTCTGTGTAACAGAAAAGCACAGTACCACACTGTATCGCAAGCCCACTAATCGATATACCTACCTTCCTGCTTCCAGCTTTCATCCAGAACGCACAACAAAATCCATTGTCTTCAGCCAAGCTCTTGGGTACAACTGCATTTGCTCAGATCCACAAGACAGTTTCCAAGCTCAATGAGCTACAAAATGCATTTCTCAGACTACAATACCCATCTAATATGGTCAAAGAACAGATCAACCAGGCAAGATGAATACCCAGAACCAACCTGCTGCAAGAGTGGCACAGAAAGGAAAACAATCGAACACCACTGGTTGTCACTTTCAGCCCAAAACTGAGACCTCTCACACTTATAATAAAAGATCTCCAACCCATCTTGGGACAAGAATACAGTGGTACCTTGCTTAAAGAGCATAATGCGTTCCACGGGATTGCTCTTTAAGCAAGTTGGCTCTTTAAGCTAAACACCATTGTAAGTGACCAATTGTGACTTCTGGTGGGGGGATTGCGAACCCCGATTTAGTTGTTAAGTGAGTTTTGGTTTGTTTTAGTTGTTAAGCGAGATGACCATTCAGAGAAAATTTTGCTCTTTAAGCAAGTTAGTCTCTAAGCGAGGCGCTCTTTATGCAAGGTTTTACTGTATTTCACTTTCCCAAGCTCTTGGTATCAGACCTCTGCTTGCCTACAGACAACCCCCCAATCTAAGCAACTATTGACACTCAACAGACTACACAACAGTGAAACAGAGATGGGAACTAAACACTGCTACAAATCTAGCTGCCAGCTATGCCTTCAGATTTACTCTCATAACACAATTACTGGACCCAACAATGTCACACACAACATTAAGCGCAATTTTACTTTTCCTTTGCTAATGTGATTTATGCCATCTTTTGTGAAAAATGCCCTTCTGTGGTTTACATAAGACAAACAGGACGATCTCTGTGCAAAACCATTAATGGACATAAATCGGGTACCAAGAATGGCAACACACAGAAACCCATTTCAAACCACTTTAATCTACCTGGACACTGTGCAAAGGTCTTAAAAGTTGCCGTTCTGGAATTATAAGACACCCATCTCAAGGATTTGAATATTAGTCAAGGTTTTTTGGGACGTTAGCAAATTTGATGCACCACAACTAGCCGGTTGTTATATGCTGCAATTTTGCATGGGTCACAAAAAAAGTATATCAACAGATACTAACTCATTGACAAGTGAGTAATGACACAATGTTTGTTTTGCATCCATCCTTTGGATGTGATGCATCAGTTTACAAGAGAAGTTTGTTTTGCAACCATTTGCAAATCAATAGGGGCAGGTGTCATAAGTTATGACTCATAACACATTTGAATGACAACCAGGGATTGTTCATTATTGTCAGCTGTAAAAAGCTACGATGTTGCTTTTCTGTTGGGCTGGCCAGCTGTTGTGTGTCTCTGTACCTGATATGTATAAATTGATGCCATGAGGTCTTATTCTTATGTCTGATTATGTGAACTTGATCCACAAAAGCTCACATTAAAATACAGTAAAACCTTGCATAAAGAGCACCTCGCTTAGAGACTAACTCGCTTAAAGAGCAGAATTTTCTCTGAATGGTCGCCTCGCTTAACAACAAAAACCAACCCAAAACTCGCTTAAAAACTAAATCAGGGTTTGTAATCCCCCACACCAGAAGTCACAATTTGTCACTTACAATGGTGTTTCACTTAAAGAGCAAACTCACTTAAAGAGCAATCCTGTGGAACACATTATGCTCTTTAAAGGAGGTACCACTGTACAGCAGTCAGTCTTTAATGTGGCACAACTTTTTTGTCTTGTTTTGTTTACTCTCTGATAAATTTCCAAAAGAGAGGGATGGTTTTTGATTGCTTTGGCTTTGCGTTAAGTATAACTATGCATTCGTTTAAAAAATTTCAGTGCAACACACCATTCCATAACCATTTATAGCTTAATTTTGCTGCTGTAAATGGAACAGGCTGATTTGAAACAAGCAAACAAGCAAATAAAAACATAGGCTTTAGTAATTTTTGATGCAAATGTAAACCACTGGCGATGGGTTTTTTTTAACAACAGCTGTAGAATTAAAATCTGGATTTTGACAGAAGAAATTTCTCATTTTCTGTGTTCTGGTACCACAGCATCATAGTGTGCTGTAATTAGATGCTTCATCAATAGAACATTTGAGTTCCTAGCACAGCACCCACTTTGCCTCAAGGATAATGTGTTGTTTTTTTGCAGCTGCTTTCAAGAATGCATTGCTTCTACTCATCCCCACTGAAATTACAAAACTTAATTTGTTATTTTGTCTGCTAGCTTAAGAAATGTGACATAAACACTGTAAGGAAGAGCAAATGAAATGTAAGCTCCATGAAAGTGACTTGGGTTCTTTCTACAGGGTTGTGCATGGTGTCTACTTTGCACCCGTACGGGCACATTTTACTTCCGCTTCCAGGAGCGACGAGGGCTTCACGGGCCGGATGAATTGGTGTTGGGGGCCGCACCCAGCCCCCGGGCCTTAGTGATTGGCTCCCTGAACCACATGATCGGTCCCCGACCAAAAAAGTTTGGGCACTCCTGCTTTAAAGCCAGTCATATCCGACTCTAGGGTTCAGTGCTCATCTCTGTTTCATAGCCAAAGAGCCAGCACTGTCTGCTTCTGCAGATGTTTCTGTGGTCATGTGACAGGCATGGAATGCTATTTACCTTCCCACCAAAGTGGTCCCCATTTATCTACTTGAATTTCTTGCTTTCAAACTGCTACGTTGGCAGGAACTGGGACAAAGACAGGAGCTCATTCTGTCCTGCAGTAGTCGGTTAGAACTCTCATTTTAATCATCCCATCAAGTCAATTCTGGCTGATGGCTACACTTTTCAAGGTTTTCTAGGTAGAGAGTACTCAGCAGTAGTTTACAATTCCTTTCTTCTAGAGTTTCCTGAGACTGTGCAGTTTGGCCAGGGACACACAGACTGGCTTTCCCTGCTGGAGGCACAGTGGGGAATTGAATTCCCAGCCTCTGGTTCTGCAGCCAGAATCCAACTGGAGCTCCCTTTAATCCATTATTTTTTTAAAAAAAATGCAATGCATTTTACAAATGCATTGATTTTTATGTACCTCAATGTGAATTTCTCTAGAATAGAAAAGCTTGTGTTTCAAAATGAGGACATGGATGGACTGACATCAGTTGTCCTTCAGCTATATCTTCTAAAAGGCTTTAATTTTTAAATGATATGGGCAACTGGGAGGAAGAAGTGTCCCACTAATGGTCACATCCACCAAGGAGAACAGGACATTACAGAGATCAATTAAATAAGGGCATGGTTTTGAGTGAGAAAGGCTGCAACAATATACAGTATGTACAATTTCCATTGAGTTTGGGATGATCTACACACTAATTACTCAATGGAACTTTTGCCACTATGGGCTAGATTAGGGGTTCTCAACCTTTTCAAGCCAGGGGCCGGGTCATGCTCCCTCAGGCAGATGAGGAGGCTGGATGGCCATTTTGTCCTATATGCATTTTGGGGTGGCCATTTTGTCACAACAACTTCAAAGGGGTAGCCATTTTGTTTTTCCCTGAAAGGTGGGAGGGAGATGCCAACCATCAATGGAGGATTCAGACACCCCCTTCCCTCTTGACACCCGCTCTGAGATTAATTGCTTGCTCAGGGAAAGGGTGAGTGGGGCTTTTTAACTAGGCGGGCTGGAGGTTATCCTTAGGGCTGTCCAGTACCCCAGTACCATTCCATGTGGTCCACCGCACTCACTCCTGCTGCTGCTGCTGCTGGAAGCTGTGTCATGCGTGGTTCCTTTTTAATGTAAAAACCACACATGGCACAGTTTGCAAGGCAGTGGTGGGAGCAAGGGTGGCAGGCCACATGAAATTGTACTGGGGGGCATATCTGGCCCATGGGCCATAGGTTGAGAACCCCTTGACTAAAGCATCTGAAAAGAGAATTGAAGCTTTAGAAATGTGGATCTTCAGACGGCTGCTAAGGATATCATGGTTGACCATGTGACTAACATAGAAGTGTTGCACTAAATAGATATAGAACAAGAATTCTTTAAGACCATCAAGCAAAGAAATTTCCAATACCTTGGCCATACCATGAGGAATGACATAAAATATAGACTACTTCAACTCACTCTGCAAAGAAAGATCCCTGGGAAGGGAGGCCCTGGATGTAGCTGAACTTCATGGCAGAAGAACCTGAGAGACTGGTGCAGCATGTCTTCGGAAGAACTGTTCTGAGGATTTAAGAACAGGAAGACTATCACCATGATGATAGCCAATATCCGGAATGGTTACAGCACTTGAAGAAGAATTAGATAGTGCTGGCTTTAGTGGTGGGCAGTCAAAAATTTAACTACCACACTGTGGGCAGAGCCAACATCATGAGCGGAGCCAACATCGTAATGTCATGGGCAGAGCCAACATCTTGATGTCATGGGCGGAGCCAATGATGTGGGCAGAGTCAACGTAAAAAACCCATAAGTACACATAAAAATACAAATTAAATAGACATAAAATAATAAAAATACACATAAAACACAAAATACACATTAAAATAAATACACATTAAATAGACATAAAAACACATAAAAATACACATTAAAAATAAATACACATTAAATACACATTAAAATACACACCCACACCCCACACCCAAAGGTGAGTCACTTACCCTGGGGAGCAGGCTATAGGGAGCTTCAGCCTAGCAGCTTCTCTTCCTCCTCCCCGCTTTGGGAGGACAGCAAGGAGGCCACGCATGTGTGCCAAGCACTGTAGGCATGTGGGCACACCAAGTGCTTGGCACGCATGCACGGGGGGGGGACCGGCGAAAAGGTAAGCCCCCAAGGTGGTACCTTCCAAAAGCCACTACCAGTTTTCCGGGACACTGGGAAAAGTTATTACTGGTTCTGGCGAACTGGTGCGGACCTGTTGCTGCCCATCGCTGGCTGACTTGTATGGTTATACATCAAGGGTCCTCAACCTTTTAAAGCCGGGGCTGGATCATGCCCCCTAGACTGTTGGTGGGTCGGATAGGTGATGCCGCCAGTGCTGCCAGTGGGGGGAGTGGGGGGGCTCAGGGTAGCCCTGCTGCCCTGAGCCCCCCACTTTCCCTGTCGCTGGTGGCATCAGCGGAACCACCCCAAAGCCCCCCCCCCACTGCCACTTCCCTGCTTACCAACTTGGAGGAGCTGCATGGCACCAAATCATCCAGCCCACGACCTCACTCCAGCCGCCGCTTCTGCCTCAATCTTTTCTCCTCTGCTTGGTTTGAAGTGTCCCTAATGGCACTCCTTAGCAGGGCGGGTGCTGAAAGCCTTACAAAGTCTGCCCTGCTATGGAGTGCCATTAGGGACACACCAAGTCAAGCAGAGGACACAAGGATTGAGGTGGTGGCAGCGGCTAGAGCAAGGTCACGGGCTAGATGATTTGGTACTGAGGGCTGGATCCAGCCATTAGGCCGTAGGTTGTGAACCCCTGGGCTAGATATTAACTCTCAGATAAAGGCCTTGTTAATAAATAAAGGTACCCCACATATTGAGAAAGGTCTTCAGAATTATTTACCTCTCTGGGCTACCAAGAAATGAATTTAGCCTCAACTCCACAAGTCTATTCCAATTCTAGGTGTTGCACAATCTGAGTCCTCTATTTCATCATATCTCTTCCCCCCCCCCCACCCTTGTATTACATCTCACCAGTTGTGAGGCACTGATTGCTCCAGCTAATTTACTGAAATGTCTCTATCCCAGATACATTAATTTATCTTATATAACCACTACGTGTGAAATGCATTAATAGATAAGCAGAATCAACACTAAGGCTGCAAAAGACAATCAGGAAACCTACCAGAGAAACAGTATACAGTATAGTAGTTGTAGTCGTCATCATCGTAATCAGGAGAACTCCCTCAAAATGTGCTGCAGGAGATGGCTCCGTGATCATACTGTGTTGGTCACCTCATGGCAAGCTGGGATCCACCTTAAACAAATTCACACCAATGGCATTTTCCCAGCTACAGGAAAAAATGCATTCTTGGATATTAGTTGCAGCCAACAACAATGACGTATTTCAAGCAGCATTACCAGAACTGGCCACTAGAGGTCACTTAATACAATTTAGTGTTGAGTAGGACAGAAGTTCTAATGATCTAGGTTGGCAGGAGCTGGGACACAGATTGGAGCTCACTCCGTCATGCAGTATTCTGGAATCAAACTCCGACCTTCCAGTCTTTAAGTTCTGCATCTTAACCAATTGAGCCACCATACAATTCCACTAAGTATGTTCACAATCAGCATTCACAGACCCCATCTGCAGAGTGTCCCTTGCTCAAAAGTCAGTCATGCCCAGCTCTGTGTGTGTGTGTGCTCATCTCCATTTACAGCCAAAGAGGCAGTGCTTGTCTGCATCTGTAGATGTTTCTGTGGTTATTTGGCAGGCAGAACATTGTTCACTTTTGTGCCAAAGTGGTACCTATTTATCTACTTACAATTTATTGCTTTCAAACTGCTAGTTTGGCAGGAGCTGGGACAGAGACAGGAGTTCACTCTGTCATGCAGCACTCGGGCCTCAAACTGCTGACCTGCTGACCTTCCCCTTGTCGAGTTCAGCATCTTAACCACTAAGCCACTGCAGTCCCTTTTAATTATCTTTTACATTAACCAAATTAACATGTACAACTCTTTCCCATACCTTACATATAAAATTGGGTTTCCCAAGAGTGCTTCCTGCTTGCATTCCAACCAAGTTCTTCTCCAGCTCTGAATATAAAATATGTTTTGCACATGACTAATCTCTGTTTTCAACTGCCCCTCAAAGCCTCATCTGTTTTTGGCCCATGTCCCAGAAACTAATCATAATTGACAGTGTGGGCTGGTTAAAGCTCAGCTTGATGATAGAAAGAAATATATTAAAATCCTGGTGGGACTTCTCAAGTGTCAACCATATTAACTATCAAGGCTAGACTGGTAACCAATAATAATTTATCTAACAGTATTTTGAAAGCCATCTGAATAATAAGACATTGGCTTGTTATATAATGTTTCCACAAAGTTAACAAGTATCATCCCTGACAGATGTTTTTCCTATAGCTTTGAGAGTAGGGAACTGCTATTAAAAAACAACACTAATCTAAACATTTGATTTTGTAGAATTCCCTCCCCGTATTGTTCTTTGTATCTTAGACAATATCATTATTAATCTAACTTAATTCACATTGGTTTGATTAACATGAAGACTGGAACAAAGTTATCCTTTTGACTGTGTATTACTCTGAATTTTATGATACAATCTTCCAGTCAATTGTCAGATAAAAAATGTGTCTATTTGGGAAA
The DNA here is from genome assembly GCA_030440675.1 of Furcifer pardalis. Taxonomy (NCBI): domain Eukaryota; kingdom Metazoa; phylum Chordata; class Lepidosauria; order Squamata; family Chamaeleonidae; genus Furcifer; species Furcifer pardalis. The sequence goes on along the minus strand of CP126890.1, from coordinate 34,808,414 downwards.
GTGGCACAGGAAGACCTGTGTACATGTATGTTTACATCACAGACAGATGTAGACATTGGACAAACATCTGTGTAACTGAAGACATATGAAATGAACACAGACTACAAACAGGTTCATAAAGTCCGCTAGATGACTTCTCCCTGTTTGTTCCGACTCTGAGGAACTGCCTGCCTTTGGAGTTGTGCCTCCAGCAGAGGTATTGGCTTTCAGGAAGGGCCTGAAAACTTGGCTGGCGGGAATGGTGTGGGGTAATGATGGTTCATTGACCCCTCCCTGGTGTCTTTATTTAACATCTTACAAATACTCTCTTATCCCTCTTACTCCGCTTTTTCCTTTAGTTAAAGGAATGAGAGGTTGTTTTAAATGGTTGTGATCTGCCCTGAGTTGCCTGTATGAGTAGGGCGGAATATACATTTAAATAAATAAATAAATAAATGACTTTTGATAAGTCAACAATCCTCTGTCTAGCCTCCATCACAGGGTTAAATTTGAGAGGATAAAATTTAAGAGGGGGCATCTATGCCACCCTGAAGCTCTTTGAAAGAAAAGTGGGCTAATTAATTAATTAATTAATTAATGTATTACTGACTGCTCCTTGAGCATAAATATAACATTTAGGGTTTTTTTTGCTAGACAGGACCACATGTATGCCATAAACTTGCTAAGTTTGTTCCATTTTATTGACGCCATTAGTGTAAATTCATGAGAAATTATGCAGAACTAATGTAAACATTTATGCACAAAATCAGTACTTGTTTGCCTGATCTAAACTGCTTTGTTAATTTTGCTAAACTTGGACTATCAGATGAATCCGTTTGGATTTTTGTTAACAGAAAGAGTAGAGGCAGTCAGTAAACTATAAAATTAATTGAATGTATTAATTTAAGATTGCAATGTGTTACATTTATTTAATATGCTTTGCTATCTGTACTGAAAAAAACGCAATTGGGGGTAAAGAGATCACTCACTTATGCAAAAGAGATGCAGTTTGAGCAATCTTTTGAATTTCAGATAAGGCAAGCAATTTATAGAGCTGCCTTTCACCTGTCCTTAAGTAACATTTCATATTGGTCACACTCTCTTAGATCCATTGTGATTAGAGCAGTTCTGAAAATATTGCCTCTGTTTCCCAGAACTTGGTAAAAGTAAAAGTAAAGGTCACCTTTGCTTTAAAGCCAGTCATATCCAACTCTAGGGTTCAGTGCTCATCTCTGTTTATAGCCAAAGAGCCAGCACTGTCTGCATCTCCAGATGTTTTCGTGGTCATGTGGCAGGCAGGACTAGACACAGGAGTGTACAGAACACTTCTACATGAATACAAATTCAAATAGATTAAAGAGCAACGTCAGTGTAAATTAATTATTTGTTGTTATGTGCCATCAAGCAAGCTGAATAGGGCTTTAAGGTTAAGTGAAATATTTTAAGGAATGGCTTAACCAATTCCATCCAACCCCAAGTGTGTTCCCATGGCTGAGTGGGCATTTGAACCCAGGCCTCATGAGTCCAAGTTCATCACTAGACCAATAGAACAACTTTTGAAGTTTCTTTCTCCCTCTAATTTTTTTACTTGGTTAAGTTATCCTATTTCCAGAGGCACACCTATTTATGCAGAACTTAAGAAGTCACTTTAAAAATAGTTCCTTATACGTCAAAAATAATGAAGATGAGGCTTGAGCTGGGTTCAGGTACGGCCTTACTGACAGATGTGGACAGTATAAATGTGGATGATGATAAAAGAGAATTGTTATCTATAATGTTAACATCAGCAAGACAATGTATAGCAAGGAACTGGAAAATGATGTAATATTAAAGATTGAGGATTTGTATAAAGAGATGTGGGGGCTTGCCCTAAATGATAAATTAACGTGGGAGTTGAATGTGGCAAAAGGATTAGTTCAAGAAAACAAATTTTCAAAAATTTGGAATTTATTCGTGAATGCAACATTGAATGGGGAGGAAGGGAGGCCGATACCGGAACAAATGAGTTTCTGGAACTAAAAGAAGTTGATTCCCCATCATCTCCTTAGCAATGTAAATAGCACAAAGGTGGTAGTTACAATTTAAGTAATAACTGTGTTTCTACAAGACTTTATTGTACTATGTCATAATAGGCTGTTAGTTATGTAATGTAATGTATGTGATTTTTTGTCTTTTTTATTTTGTTACCACAAAATACAGATGAGACAATGTAAACTCAAACAGTTATTGCTTTAAAGATATATTGTAGTGTGGTTTTGTTTGAAAAATTCAATTAAAAAATTTTAAAAAAAGTTCCTTATGCTCTAGTTGTAATTTCCATATAACCACAGTTAGAGTGTTAAAAGGGCAGTTTTTATTTATTTCAAAAGTAGGTAAAATAATTGCTTTGTTACTTTTGCAAAAATACCAGAATGCTACAAATGTACTACAAAACACACTTAAGTAGTGAAGCCACTATGTAGAAAAGTCACCTGAACAGTTGCAGTTAAATAAAAGGATTAAAGACGTAACTGGTTTGACACCCAGTGCCTCCTAGCTATAATACCTAGCTATAATGCCTGGTTTTAATGCTAAGTTTTTAAGCTTCTTTTAAAACTTTTAAAACTTTTAATTTCTAAATTGGTTTTAATTTGTTATCATGCTGATTGTTGGGAATCGCCCTGGGTCCCTTCGGGGAGGAGGCCGATAAACAAATTTAAATAAATAAAATAAATAAAACTCCACCTAGTTATTCTTCAGTTATTTCAAAAATGCATAAACTACAAGTGATGTATCATTTTTAATGAGCTGTTTCCAAGTTCTTTGCTTAACTGCTTTTATGATGTTTTGTACAGTATCATACTGGCTTTGAAAGGCTTTGGTGCATCAGCATTATACATTGGATAATACTGAATAACACGTTTACTGTCCTTCTATCTCTTTCATTTCCATGTGGTGATTGAATGATCATCATCAGGGAATAAAGAAGAGAAAAATTAGCTCCCTTTATGCACACTTGTGTTATCTCCCCTCCCTCCACCGCTCCTTATTAGCTACAGATTTAACGTTTAATAGATCAGTGAGTTAGAGTAGATGGAGCCAAAGGCTGAGAGCTCAATTCCTCACTTATGTCTCCTTGGTTCCACAGGAGAATATATAGTCTGTGTAGTTTTGGCCAAGCTGCATAATCCAATCCTAGAATGCTGCCAGAAGAAGGAACTGGTTGTTATAAATCAGAATTGATTAGAAGGCACTGTTATTGTAATTGAGCCTGATAGGTAGTAGAAATTACTGAGAAGAAGTTAGCAAAAGAAAGAAATGTTATCATAGCACTAAAGGCCCATGAAGAATGCTTTGAGTGAAATACCTTTCGTATGATTCCGTTCGGAAAGATTTTTGTTTATCATTGTGCTTACACTTGTATTTGTAAGTACAATTGACAAACACCTTCTGAATTCCTATTTAAGGCATTATTTATTTATTTTTGGCTGAGGTGCAATGCCTTCTGAACTGCCAGTTTATGTCTGAGGTATCCAAATATCAGGCAGAAAATATCATACTGCAGTTATTGATTGAAATACACTGGTATGTGTGATTTGTTCTATGATGGTAATTAAGCATAGGCCAATTAGACTATATAAAAGTAAGTTGTACACATTTATTTCCTTTTATTTATTTCCCTTTTAAATAGGAACTAGCATCCAAACAGAACATTGTAAAAGTGCAGGGCACTGATGGGAACAGCACTGCCGTGACTTAGTGGTTAAGACGCTGAGCTTGGAAAATGGAAGGTCGGGTTTCAATATCCTAGTGCTGCACAGCGGATCTTGGGGACATGAAAGGAACCTAATTTGGGCATCCCCTGAGTGGAGTTTCTCCAGAAAAAATCCTTTCAACCCAGAGTTATTTCTGACATGAACTTTATTTTTATAGTGTGTTTCCAGTATTCTATCATCCCTTATTTGCTGTTCCTGAGTCAAAATATCACAAAATATCACAGCACTATTTCTACGTAAAGAAGCTGTGAACTTGCTTTGCTGTTACAGGCCCAGTCGCTGCCAAAGATTTTTCCAGCTGAGTAAGCTAATAAACCTATTTACTCTTTCTGGACGCTCAAGTACAGGGCCATTAGTTTCAGATGCCTTCAGCAATTTACTCTGACACACAGAAGGTCATCCATTCCCTGTCCTGGTATCTCTGCACTTTAAAGATTAGCAAAAATAATAGATGCATTAGAGCAGGTTGCAACAAGGAGCTAATGAGTAACACAAGAGCACATTTTCAGCTGCCATATGTACTACCTTCCCCTTGCCTTTGTTCTGCTGGATTAGAATTTCCTCTTCACTCAAGTTTGAAAATCATTAAATTAAAATATAACTAGCTCCAGTAATGTAAATGGCATGATAAAACATTGCAGCAAGACTGCCTACACATAACGAAACCCCCCCCCTCTCTCAAATGACTCCTTTTCTGTTTACTGCTAACTTGCAAAAACTATGCCACGTAATTCATTAGACATGTAACATTCAACAATTCATTAAGCATGCCACAATGGGGAGAGAGAGGTGGGGTTATTTACAGGAGCCAGCCAACCGAACTCACCGCCATCACTGCATTAGGACCAAAACATTCCTTCAAAAACATTTTGTCACAGAAGAATTACAGCCATATCCCAGCTGTCCTGTCCTGTCACAGCAACCATAGTACATAGAGCATTTGTTCATCTTCTGGGATCCTCAGAAACTGGGTAATACTCCATGAGAGAAGTTTTTGTTGAAATATGTGTGTAGTATACGTACTTTATACTTAAATTTCAATTTTACAGAAGCAAGGAAATTCAATTCTTAAAAAAACCTCCAATTTATGAATGTGGAATTATGTGCTTCTGTATTTATGATTCAAAATGCCAATAAATGGCCTGATATTGCTGCATAATGTTGTGCTTGCATTGCCAGCAAGAAAAAAGATGCCAGGCTTTACATAATAAAGGGCAGCCTGAATGTTGACACAATCAGTGGCAACAGTAAAGACGGTCTACGTTCACACACAGAACAGTACCATTGAGACATCAAACAAGGTAAAATCGCAGTACTGTAGCTGATTTTTCTTTTTTTCTTTATCAGTTAACTGATCCTGACTCAAACATACAGTAATTGTCATGGCTGCTTTTTGACATGTTTGAATGACAGTGAGCACAAGAGGGTATCCTGTAGAATAGGGGTGGCCAAACCAGCTCTGGCCCACAGCTCAATTTTATGTACCCCGCCACTCCCCTCACTGCTACAGGAAGCAGAAGCAGACAGGTTTACAACAGCCATAAAATGTGGCCAAGCATGCTTAAACGCATTTGCGCCTGCCATAAATGCTGATGTAAATGTACCTGTGGCTATCGTAAATGTGTTTACAACAGCCACAAATGCATTTTATGGTGGGAGGAACCACGTGACTGGACCACTCAAATGTCCAGGGAATGTGGTCAGGCCCATGGCATGAAAAGTTTGGCCACCCCTGCTGTAGAGGGACCATCCTGACTGCTGCTGTTCTTCTTTCATGTCCTGATTAAATCTTGGACTGCCAAAATGGAGTCCCTTTCTCCGCTTTGTTCTCACCCAAACTTAACTCCTCATTGGTGCATGTTTCTGGCAGTAATTGGCAGACCAGTAAATGAGCTGCATTCTGTATCTCTCTACATTCACACAGTGTGTTGTTGTCCACCAGCAGCCCCACTTGAGCACGTTGTTCTTGCATTTGGGGGCTCCAACCCTCAGACTATTTAGGGTCCTCCATGTGACATAGGGGAGATTGAGTTCCTCAGCTATATCCTCCTTTAATAATGTTCCTTGTCCAATGAGCTCCTTCCTCTAGCTTCTAATTTGGTTTTGCTCTTGTGTACCCTCAATAATGTTTGTTCTTGACATAAAGATCTTCCTGGATTTGATCCACCAGGCTTGAGGCTCATTCTCTTCCTGCTGTTGTCTTGCCAACATTCAGGCTGCCCTTTGCTTTGTAAAGCTTGGCATCCTTTTTCTTGCTGGCAGTGTGGCATGATATTGTACAACATTATATTGTTCAAAATGAAATGTTTCTTTAATGTTGTCTTTCATGTTTACCTTTCACATTATAAACACTGATGCTTGCAGGAGCATCAGCTTTATTTTTATGGATGCTTCAACTTTTTCAAAACACAAACAAACAAAATAGAATCAACCAGTGAGTTTTGTTTATTTGTTTCAGAATTCTGGGGAAATAAATTTGCCCCTGAGACCTCTGAGTTTACCATCAATATTGTGCTTGCTCAAGATTGGGTTAAAGCACAATTAAAAAGTTGCCAGATTTCTTCTTCTTTAGTATTTCAATCTAAATACTATGAAATCTAGAAAATATAGCTAAATTGGGTTGTGTGTATGTATGTGTGTTGTGGTTTGCTGAGATTGGCACTGTCCACTTTAGCTTCCTAAAATATAGAAGAAAAATTTTATAGGCCAAAATCCTGTTGTGTGGCAGCACCCGCACAATAAGAATGACATCATTGCTAGTGCCAGATTGCTGCTAAATAAATTAATCAATTTTGGCACAGGCATAACCTGAACACAATGAGATGAAGTAGTGTGCACCCAAACATTGAAAAGGAAGTCTTTAATCAGCAGCAATCTGCCTCTGAAGATAATGTCATTCCTGTTATGCAGGCAGAATGTGCTCCACCAGCTTTCAGTGATAAAATGAAAGCAGGGAGAGTGAAAATAATTTTGTTCTTAATTAAATTTAGAGCAGTGAGAAAGAAAATATCCTACCTGTCTTTGTATCCTACGTTGTGGTTCCCCATGCACATTCATTCCTGCTAGCTGATATAGAGGAGATAAGTTTGAATATGTGATATTTAAGATGTCACTTGACCAAGTAATATGTAATTAAACTTTTTGTTGATTAAGACACTCATTAAACGAATTAAAGACTGTTACATTTTTAATTTTAAAATCATGTAATTATTTTTCTGAGAACACAGGAGAACTAGTCATTTCTCTCACACACAAATCTTAAATTCCAGAAGTGTAAAGTGATTTAAAATAGAGGTCAAATGTGATACTTGAAATAAAAGAGTAAAAATAACATGAGAAGGTATAAGAATACAGTTGTACCTCACTTAAAGAGCATAATGCATTCCACAGGATTGCTCTTTAAGCGAAACACCATTGTAAGTGAGCAATTATGACTTCTGGGGGGAAATTGTGAACTCCGATTTATTTGTTCAGCCGGTTTTTGGTTGGTTTTAGTTGTTAAGCAAAGCGACCATTCAGAGAAAATTCTGCTCTTTAAGCAAGTTACTTTCTAAGCAAGATGCTCTTTATGGGAGGTTTTACTGTATTTTTCTATAATTTTTATATAAAGTTGGTAACTGTACTGAACTTGAGTGAGATAATCCGTTCTACCTGAATGGACTGGATTTGCATTGAATATGGCAACTTTTAGTGTATGCTGAGTTTACATGTGGAATTCAGAGAATGTTTGCTTGGATATAATTAACAAAGAGTTCAGCAGGATTTACTCCTAAATATTTTTAGTATTGTAGGCTGAGATGTTCCTCATAAGAAAGCATATTTAGGATCATAGCCTTTAATTATTTAACTAGAACTCTACTTTGCATTTAAAGAGTCTTATTTGTATACCATACAGTTCCCATGGGCTAAGAACAGCAATAAAAACATATTTTGCATTTTATTTTTATAACTGTGATAAAAACCTGATAGTTATAGAAATGTTTAGCTTCATGAGTATGACCATTTCCCTCTAATCTGGAGCTGCTTGTAAATGATCCTTAGTGTTTCAATAATTCACTTTAAATGTCTCCCTAGTTAACATTAGCATTTGAGATTCCTGACATGTTCACAGTAGAAAGGAAATGAAATGTAATGAATTAAGGAAAGGAGTGGGGAGTACTTCAGGCAAATTCTAACTGAACTTTGTTAGCTAAAATTGACATTTATAATTGCCTATGTTCATCCTCTCCCCCCCTTGCCAATTACGGAAACTGTTTTGTTTGTTTGCGGAAACAGCAATGTTTTGTAATTTCATTAAAACCAATCATGAAGACTTAATTTTAATAGAGTAACACCTCAAATATAATTTTTTAAAGTAAATTGTTTCAAACTTAATGAAGAAAATGTCCATTTTTGCAGAGCAAACTAGGGGCAGAATCCTGGTCATTCTTTCTGCTTTTAGACAGTTTGCACCATATGCTTCACTGAACAGTTTCTGAGCTTGCACAAGGAGAACTCTAGTAATCCTAGTTTGTGCAAGCTTGGATATTGTCCAGGTGGTCATTGGATATTGTCCAGTTGCACCCATTCTATAACTGTGAGGAATGAACAGAATTATGTCCCGATACAATAAAAGGATTTGACACATCTTTTTTGAATGGCAATCTTGAATTTTTCCTTTTTTAACTTTCATGTGGGAGCAAAACAGGTTGCAACAGTTCACCATGTTTGTCTCATGTGGCACTACATCTCACTGAGCATAAGAGAACTTGTATGTATTCATTACCTCTTTAATGCAGATCACCAATGTGGCTTAATTTAAGCCAAGACTCAATATTGTTTACTTCCACCTTCTTCTCAGTTCCCGTCTTTAACTCTATAAATATAAATAGAGAGTTAATATACAGCTAGTCCTCAGCTTCTGAATAAGCACAATGATACATTAATTCATCTAAAAGGGGGTGGGGTGGAAGGAAAGAAGGAAAGGGAGGCTTGGCTATTCTAATTTTAGAAATTAAGTCTCCACTATCACTGACAGGGAGCTTTCTCAAACTATTGTCTCCACAAAATTAAGGAAATAACTCTACTTATTTCTGACCCAGTCCAGATTAATTTCTAAGCAGCCCCCAGACTATCCTCTTTTCTGCCAACTGATCACTGATGTCCAGAGAAGTATGCATATTTCTATATTGACTTTACAGTACTGGTATTTGCTTTTCTGTTTCCTACTCTAAAAAACAGGAACAGATTTAACAGCTAGGGAATCTAGCCGTCTTTTCCTTCATGGTTGCTGTCATTCTTAAAGATTCCAGCATGGTCAGCATGGTCTCCACGGTCTCAAATTCAGGTTAGGAGGCCATCCATGTGTATGTGTGTGGGGGGGAGGGCTCTAGAGAAAGGCTGGGGATTGGGCTAGTGCAGTGGTTCCCAACAAGGGGTACACAGCCCACTAGTGGACTTCAATTCCCAGAAGCCTAAGTCAGTACATTGGCTGATCAGTGCTTTGGGGAAATGACTTAGGGAATTAAAGTCCAAAAACCAGCATTTGGGAAACACTGGGCTAGTGTACTGAGCTCTCCATGACCTGGAGAAAGGCTGGGAATTGGGCTAGTGTACTGAGTTCCTCATGACCAGGCCCAATCCGTGGTAGGGATGACCAACTTCATCTCTGTGATGGTTCTGATGTCCCCTGAACTGGTTGTGTTGGGGGACTTCAACATCTACACAGAGGGAAGTCTGGTTGGGGTGGCCCCAGAATTCATGGATTCCATGATATCTATGTCTCAGCATATCATCAGACCCATGCATGTTGCTGGCCATACTCTTGGCCTGATAGAGCAGGGGTTTCCAACATTTTCCTTCCAAGGGCCAGTTCATGCCACCACACTCAGCTGGGGGGGGAGGGCGGAGGCGTGACTGCACCCACAACTTATGTTCTTTTACTCATCAGCAGTGGTGGCAGCAGTAACAGCAGTGAATCACGTTGTTTTTGCCACTTTGTGCACACCTCCACCACTTCCCAGGGTGGTGGGAGGCTTTTTAGAGCATGTTTGCTACAGTTTGGTAATTTTCTGATGCTGCTCTGCTGCAGTTTGCCACCTAGAGTAGGATGGTGAATGACTTCCTGATTCCATGTTAGGATCCCAGGCACCTATGTAAGCTCTGCCCAGCACCAGAAGTCGCTCACTGTCCTGCTCTAGCGGCCGAAGTGCAGTGTAGGAATATCAGAAAATTACCATACTGGAGCGACCATGCTCCAAAAAGCTTCCCGCTGCCCTGGGAAGTGGTGGAGGCTGTGCATGAAGCAGCAAAAATCACATGATTCCTGCCACCACCAAGGTAAGTGATGTATTGTGACTTCTGGTGGTGGTTGGCAGGTATAGAGGTGTCCATGTGGCCACCAAAAGCCAGATTAATGACATGCATGGGTGGGTCGGATTAGGCCTGTGGTTTGGGGGTTGGGGACCCATGCTCTAGAGGTTGTGGAGACAATGATCTGTACGTGGTAGACATTCCTACCATCTTATCTTGGTTAGATCATGCCCTGCTGAAATTTAAATTATGACATCAACCCTCCCCATGGGGAGTCTGGACCAATTAGAATGGTGGAGATAAACTCCCTCAGATGAGAACTTGAGATTAGGTAAAACAAGCGAACTCGATATATCTGCATCATACAAAGAGGGCAAGAAAGACCTATAATGCCCAACAGATTCAAGAGGTCTCAAACCAACAGACGGAGCGTTATACGATAGTCAACAGCCTCATTGCAGGAGGTCACTCAAGTGGACCTCACCATAGTCTTCAATGATGTGAAGATTTTGCCAAACATTTTAGATCCAAAGTTGAGGCCATCCGATGGGCCTAGACTCCACTTTTAATACAGTAGATCAGGTTGGGATGTCCAATGAGCCGTCTAGTATTGATTCTTGGGATCAGTTTCAGCCTGTGTTATCTGAGGAGGTGGACAGGGCACTTGCACACTGTAAACCCACAACCTCTCATTTTGATCCTTGCCTATCATGGCTAGTAAAATCTATGAGGGTTGCTAGGGAGTGGGTGCAGAACATCATTAATTGTTCACTTGAGGAGGGCAAGTTGCCTTCCTGTTTGAAAGAGTTACTCACCCACTTCTCAAGAAGCCAAATCTAGTTACAGAGATATTAGATAACTATAGACCTGTAGCACCTATTCCCTTTTGTGGCAAGGTCATTGAGAGGATTGTGGTGAATCAGCAGGCTTGGATTTATTCCAGTTGGGTTTTAGGCCTTGTTATGGCACCGAAACTGCATTAGTCACACTGTAGGACAGTGGTGCCCAAACTTTTTTTCTTGCGGGCCAGTCCCGCCCCCGACACACAGCTACGGGGGCCGGAGGCAGGCTGCTCCCACTGCTGACAGTTTTGACATCAGCAGTGGTGGCGACGGAGGCAGTGACTGTGCTTTTTCCAGGCTGCTCCGAGCAGCCTCTTACTTGGTCCTTTCCCCTCAGCAGCCTGTGCTGAAGCCGATCGCTGCCTCGGGGTGGGTGGGGGTGGGGGGTGGATTGGAGCCTCCTGCAAGTCAAAATTCACTGCGCTAAGAGAGCCCCCTGGTGCGCTCAGGTGGTGTGGGTGGGGGAGGGAGGTCCGCAGTGAAGCCAGGGTGCTCACCATGGGCCGCATTAATTATATGCAGGGGGCCAGTTAGGCCCACAGGCTGGAGTTTTGGCACCCTTGATGTTGGATGACCTTTTCTGGGAAGCAGACATGTGTGTGTGTTCATCTCTTCTGGTGCTCCTGTACCTCTCAGCAGTTTTTGATACCATTGACCATGGTAGCCTCCTGGTATGCTTGTCATGGCTATGAATCCAGGACACTATACTACAATGGTTATGTTCCTTCAACTCAGCGAGTTTGTTTCAGTCCCATGGACCATCTAATGAGGTGTTCCACAGGGGTTGATCATCTCCCCATTGTTGTTTAATATCTACACGAAGCCTCTGGGAGAGGTCATTAGGAGATTCGGGGTTTGGTGTTTCCAATATGCAGATGACACCCCACTCTATCTCTCCTTTTCATCGTCTGCAGTTGATGCAGTCTGACGTCTTGACAAGTGTTTGAACCTAATAGCGGAATAGGCAAAAGATAATAGATTGAAACTGAACCCTGAAAAGATGGAGATTTTAGTGTTTGAAGGGCCATCTGCCCAACTCAGAGGCCTGGTCCCTACCCTGGGTGGAACTACTCTTACCCCTAGGGACCAGGTTTGCAACCTGGGGGTCATTATGGACCCATTACTCTCCTGTGAACAACAAATAGCGACAGTGCCCAAAGCTGCTTTTCTCCAGCTCCAGAAGACTGGACAGTTATTTGGACAAATGCTCTCTCAAAGCCCTGACCCACTCATTGGTAACCTCACAGATTAACTACTGTAATGCTCTCTACGTGGGGCTGCCCTTGTGTCTGATACGGAGATTGCAACGGGTCCAGAGTGCAGTGGCCAGGCTGGTGACAGGCATTGCACTAGTTCCCTGTTCCCTATCATGTCAAATATAAGGTGTTAGTCTTATCATATAAGGCCCTATGTGATTTGGGACCTTGTTATCTGTTGGAGCATCTCTCCCTCAGAACAACTCTCGCATCACCCATTTATCACAATCTACTCGGCTCCAGGTGAGTAGTGGAGATGTGCAAGGCCCCATCCCTGGATAAATTTAAAAGACAACTTTAAACTTTCCTATTTGTGGAACCTTTTAAGAATATTACACCCTTAACAATGAATAAGCTGATTACCGTAGTTGACCCTGTGTGCCTACAGACGCCAGGTATTTTATTTTATTTTGATTTTCTGATGTACTCATTCTGTTGTTTTATTTTATTTGTTGTTTCTTTTATTATGTTATTTTGTTATTTGTATGTGCACCACCCAGAGTGGGAAGTATCCATGACAGGCTGTTTAAAAATTAAATACAGCAATACCCCGGATAATGCAAGTACCGTATAGCGTGAAAACCGCATAACGTTACAAGATTTTCGGAAAAATCTTGTATCGAATAACGCGATTTTTAACGTTATCTGATACAGTCGTTCTTAGCAGCAGGGTGGCTGGAAAGCTGAACGGGATTCTCCATTCAGCTTCCCAGCCACCCCACAGCTGCGGAGGCATGGGCCGGTGGCTAGGGAAGCCGACAGGGAGTCCCCGTCAGCTTCCCCAGCCACCCTGCAGCTGTAGATCGGATCCTCTGATCTCTCTGGAGCAGGCAGGGGAAACGATCCAAGCTGTTTCTGGGCTTCCCTGATGTCCTCAGCCAGTGCAGCAAGCCAAAACGTCAGGGTTCGAATCCCGATATTCTGGCTTGCTGCACTGGCTGGGGACGTCAGGGAAGCCCAGAAACAGCTTGGATTGGGTCTCCCCACCTCCCTGGACCCAGCAGGTGGGGGGGTTAGAGCCCCCAAAATTGGTAAAAAAACTGACATTTTTTTTTACCAATTTTGGGGTCTCTGACCCCCCCCCCACCCGGCCTGGTCCAGGGAGGTGGGGAGACCAGATCCAAGCTGTTTCCAAAGTTCCCTCACCTCCCTGGAGGCTGCAGCAAGCCAAAATGTCAGGATTCAAATCCCGATGTTCTGGCTTGCTGCAGCCTCCAGGGAAACAGGGTTTTTTTTTAACATTGTGTGATGAATGTATCGCACAACGTTAAAAACCGAATAATGACGAGACTTGTGGAACCAAGTCATAACATTATCCGGGGTACTAGTGTAAATAAATAAATAAATAGATTGATCCACTGTTAAACAAAAGAACTATAAAAACAGGTCAGAGGTTCTATTACACTCTATGCCTCCAGGAAGAAGAACTTGTGTGGCCTTGGACAAACTGCTCAGTCCCTGGATGCCCCCAGAAGGAGGGCAGAGGAAACCATTTCTGAATATTCTCTATCTTGAAAACATTGGAAAGGTTTGCCATATATCAACTTGACAGCATATCATTGATGATGATGATGGTGATGATTTGGAAATCATTGCTAAGCAAAATAACTAGAGCCAAAATATGACAACAAATTTTGTGTGCTGGCACCAGTGTGAGCTCTTTCCTACAACTTGCAGAAATGCCTGTGCATTATTCATTAAAAGAGCAATTCCTAGAGAAGCAGCAACAGCACTTCTTATTATCAAGGCAATTCTCATACAAAGTTCTCATTAGCACTACAGCTATTCCTATTCATCACAATTTCACTTTGTGCTGCCCGGAGGATTTTGCCAAATCTAGTCCTTTGGAAAGGTTTATCAGGTTAACCCATTCATTGGTTCCTCTCCTCTCCACTGCAAATTTAGAAATTCAGCTCATAAAATAAAAATATTTAATAAATTTAGAGAGTACAGAATTGTGAGTTTCCATTAGATGGACGAATTAAATGGACAAAACCACAAAGGATGGCCATTATAAAATTTCAAAAATGGCTTGAAAATGTTCCTCCCTCCTCTAAGGGAAACAGCAGAGGAGGGGAAAACACCCAGAAATACGGTGCAAATGTATGTGCTGCTGCCAAGAAGAACCATGTAACCGGCTGGCTGAGGGGGTGTGGTCAGGTCCCTGGCAGGAAAAAGTTGGGAATCCCTGCTCTAGAAAGATATGAGCTTATGAGCGCTACCTGAATTACAGCTCTAGTTTACTTGAGAAGTCAAGTGTCACCCCATGCCTTATGTAACTCAATTGAAATTGTATCTTCTGTACCATGGACTACCTCTCTCAGTTCAGTGTATTTAGAGACCTTTGAGGAGATATCAAGCTTTCTACCTATTACTTGTATGCCAGCTCTATCCATGTACACAGAGCTTCATACAATGTAAAAGGGACTGATTCTGCTCTGGGAGGCCAAAACAGAAAGAGGGAAGAAATATAAAAGGCAGTTAAACAAGGGAAAATATATGATAAAGGATTTATATCTAGCATACTGATGGTGGACACTCTTGGACATGTAATTAACTTCTGTCCCATATGTGGATTTTGTGATTTCTGTTGTTGTTTTTACTCCCTCAGAAACTCATATCCCAAGCATTAGGTTATATTGAATTAAGCCAATTCTGTTAGCAAAAATTCTATTGAATTATACCTGCTATATAAGCTTGCCTTGCAGGGCTTCCATTAAAACAAATAGGACTTAGGATCCATTTAGTTCTTCTGTGTACTTTTGTCTACTTCCTTTCGGTCATTGATCCATTCCTAATCTTAAAAATAAGAGTGAGACAGAGATTTTTCTGATTATTGTGACCAAGATGGCGGATTAATAGTCTTTAACTGAACCTTCAGTGTGAAAAGTGTTTGGAGTTAGTGTGTCCCTCTTTCCTTCCACCTTCCTAGAAGGGCACTTTATAAAGAATGTGTTCTCATCATCAATAGTAGTAACCTTGTGTCAAACATGCTCTAGCCTCCCCATTTGTAACACCTAATAAAAGGTATTCATGTATCTTGAAATGGGGAGTTTCCCTCTCTCTACTCCAGCTCTAGAAATGTAAATCTTTAGTGTCATTGTCTTTGCATTCAAAGACAAGGAACTGCAAAATTAGTTCCCTCATTCCTCAGGAGATCAGGTATTTTGTGGTGCCCTCACACCCTCAACAAGAGAATGGGACTGCAGTGACTTAGTGGTTGAGAGGTTGAACTTGAGGCAGGGCCAGATTTTCCTATAGGCTAACTAGGCTTCAGCCTAGGGCCTCAAGATCAAGAGGGGCCTATATATTGATATATGTCACAGTAATGATGTATTTTATTATATCTCATGTAATTTACAAACTTAAAAATGGGAGGTGAGAGGGCCATATAAGCCTAGTGCCTCTTTTCATGTAAATCCAGCCCTGACTTGAGGGTTGGAAGGTTGGCAGATCAGCAGTTCAAGATCCAAGTGCTGCATGACGGAGTGAGCTCCCAGCTCTGTCCCAGCTCCTCCCAACCTAGCAGTTCAAAAGCAAGAAACTGCAAGTACTGTAGATAAATAGGTACCATGGAAACATCTGCAGATGCATATAGCGCTGGCTCTTTGGCTGTAAATGGACACAAGCCTTTCCCCCTAGAGTCAGATATGACTTGTTATCGAGCAAGGGAGATCTTTACTTTTTACAACAAGAGAAGAGAACTTTGATTGTTTGTTTATTTCAACTAGTGCTTTAATGTAGCTTCTCCAAAATGATCAACAACTGTTGCTTTGTTTCGTGGACCTGTAAGGATTACAAGCATTGAAAGGAGCTGTTTGTCTCTGTTTGAATGATCAGCTATGGAGAATGAATTTATCATCTGTTCTTTACATCCCCATCTAGATCATTGTTGAGAAGAAATGGGGAAATTCATGTTCTGACAATGTGATAACTAAGGAAAAGTTTGAATATAACCTCCTGAAAGCGAAGTTGAGAGGGCTTGATTTGGCGCTGAATTTTTTTGGGGGGTGACAGATTTTTGTTTAACTCCCCTCCTCCCGAGGATATCATAGAACTAAATTAATGGTGATGAAGTGTAGAAGTAGAAAGGCAAAAGATAGACTAAGTCTCAGTGTTTTATCAGTTGAGAAACCAATTTTATTAGAAAACACCTCACAGAACCTTCTTCCTATGGAACAAGAGAGGACCAGACCAGACCTCACCAAGACATATTCCTGCAGCTCACAGTTGTTGTTTTTTAATATCACAGAACACAGCTCAGAAAAAGTGGTCTTGGTGGTTGGGGGATTCTGAGCAATTTAGTCCCAACTAATATGTTCAAGCTCCATAACAGACTTGATAGAGAGAATCATTTTTAGGTTTACCTATTAATAGCTGTGAATGTCTTTATTTGAGGCTGCAGGAAGAGGGGGAATTGTAGCCACATGGAATGTAGAAAAATAGAGGCCTCAAAAGGTGGCTTTTCACTGAAAAGACTAAATACCAAATACTGTATGCCACTTGACCTGTGTTTCCTGAGCTCTAAATTTAAATTTAAATTTAATCTGCCCAAATAATGATAGGGCAGATGAAATTTGTTTTGCTTCAGCTACTGTGTAGCAAGAAACATTTTTAAAAGCAGCTTTGTTAAATTTACCTTGATATAATATGGACTTTTGCAGCATTTGAATTAACAGGTGTATTTTATTAATATTTTTTCTCATTTTCCAGAGCATTAAACATTTCACAGAACCATTTTTCTGACCCTGTGGCACTGGAGTGGAAAGGCAAGATTGTTTAAAGCCTCATCTTTCACAGGTGCCAGGAGAAGTCACAGAGCTGAATTGCCAGTTGCTTCCCTCATACATTAGAATGAAATAGAGAAATCATAACCCAAGCTGGAATCCACTGCATGAAAATTGGGGCTGACTGCTTTTGGATGATCTATACATTTCACGGTGTATTTCAAGCTGGATGGCTAGTAAGGGAAGAAGTACATCTGAAGTCAGGGGTATTGGTTAAAATAGCAGTAATTGTGCCAAGGATAAGATGGATGTGGTCATTGAAAGTGTGCTAAAATTGTGGCATACATTATAAAGAGTCCTCTATAAGAAATGGCAAGTAAGGCTATCCTGGAAGTCAGCAACCTTATTGGAGAAACAACACCCTATATATTCGAGTATAAGTTGGGGGTTTTACCACCCAAAATGAGGTCCAAAAATGGGACTCGACTTATACTGGGGTTAATGTAAACACTCAAAAACATACTCAAACAAATGTCTGAATTAATTAATATTTTCATGTATTTTAATTATTGAAACTCACTGCATTTTCCACCCTCGACTTATACTCTGGTCAATCTATTTTCTTAGTTTTAGAGGTCCAAATTAAGTACCTCGACTTATGTTTGGGATGACTTATAGTTGAGTATATATGGTAGCAGAGCATAACACATATGTAAAGAAACACCCACCTCTCTCTTTTCTCTCTGCCTGTGTAATTCTACCTCAATTGACAGCAGAGTCCACAGCATGTCTTCTCAGAAGTTAGTTGCTTTGGGTTCAGTAGGACTGACTCCCAGTGAATAAGCTTGTACAGAATTTTGGCCAAGAAGTTGGTAATGATGAAGACTGTATGACTCCAAGTGCTGTGAGCTACTACTGTTGAAAATTCAGTTTATTGGTGACATTTATGTGCCTCTCTTTTCCCCCTCTATCCCTGAAAATCTTCCAAGCTGGCTTAAGTCATTAAAATATTCAACTAACTAAATACTGTATGAGCAAGAGAGAGAGAGATGAGAGAGAGATTTACAACATTTTTGAATAAATGAAAGTGTCCACAGCCATTTTCCTAAGATCATATTAAAAACATGGAAAATAATGAATATAAAATAACCGATTATAGATGATGATCATGTGCCATCAAATTAATTGAGACTTATGGCTACCCTTTTCAGAGTTTTTAAGGTAGAGAATACTTAGAAGTGGTTGACCTTTGGTAAGTTTTTTATACACATCAGTAGGCAGAGCAAATTTAAACAAAATACTGTAGTTATAGTTAGCAAGTTCTTTAAATATTACACTCCCACTGTAGCCCAATGAATTAAACACTCCACATGTTTTAAAGTATAACAAAAATGTTCTTTACTTACAATTACTTTGCTTTAGATAGAATGGTAAACAGTTGCCTTGGTTTGATAAACAGTTCTTTACAATAAGTTTCATTCAAACTAATACTTTGCTTGTAAGGCAAAATTAGAGAATGTAGTGGAAGGAGAGTACAGTATTAACACGATGATGAAAAACTCACAAAGCATTGACTAAAATCTGAACAGCAAGCAGTCCAATAAAGATCAGGTGACCCTAGAGGTGGGAAAACTAGAAAGTTTTTTTAATTGGTTGATTATATACATAATTTACATTAACAACCCATTACATCATGGGGTTGCTTTAATATACTCAACAACCATTCCCTTCTTATGGAGGAATCCTGGGATGGGGCAGCTTTGCCCATGACTAGACAGGCTGGGTTTTCTCTTGGGAAGACACAGTGGGGGAATTAAACGTCCAATCTCAGGCTCCACAGCCAGATGCCTAAATCATTGAGCTTTTGCAATAACTGAAACATGACTAAGGCATGCTACAAATGCAAAATTATGAAGGATAGTATCACATATACTGTGGTTTCAGTTTCTTTTATAGTAACAGGGTTGTGGCCTCATTAATAGAAAGAAAAAAGAATGTCACATGAATCTAGTGCCACTATGTGCTCTATTTGCTATTGTTGCATCTGAAACAAGATGAACTGTCTTGTATCATAACCCAGTGGCTTGTAGCATACAAATGTTTTTATGTAACTACAAAGGACCTAGTTTAGTTCCATATGAGGGAGAGGAAATAATTGTTTCTGTTCAAGATGAACTATGAGAATAACTAACTTGGCATGGGTGGGTGGCATTATAATTGTAATTATCATTACTTTGGAAATTAACTTTCCAAACACTACTGTATTCCTTAAACTGGTCAGAAGTATGTTGTACTCATATTTTCCCCATTTGTTAAAATTGACCTTGGTGAATTTTGCTGTACCTGCAAAATTAAAAAGTGTAATGGAGTATAATAATAGACAGATGGGAGGTACTCAGGCAGCACACAGGAAAACAGAGTTTAGTGGTACTTGCTCTCACGGGAAGGTGTATCGAATTAGAAGCATCACATTTAACATCTGTCAGTGGAAGACAGCATACTTGCTCTAGAATTATGAAAAAGAAATTTATTCTGGAAATACATGAGTAGACAGGTGGATTATACAACATTGTGTTTGATCTGGAGAAAGGCATATCATTAAAAATGGAAATCATAATTTCAGTTTACATATTATCTTTGCATATAGAAAACAATCAGCTATTATTATTATTTTGAATAGTAGCCATGTTAGTCTGTGGTTCAAGCATATCAGAGAATAAACAAAAAAAATGCTGTAGCACATTGAAGACTGTTATATTTTAATATTAGCTTTCGTGGATTAAGTCTTAACGAATCAACTAAATGTTATATTAGTATAGAGGCTGCAGTGGCTCAAGTGGTTAAGACTCTGACTGGGAGGCAGAAAGTCAGCAGTACAAACCCCGAGTACTGCATGACAGAATGAGCGCCTGTCTCTGTCCCATCTCCTGCCAACCTAGCCGTTCAAAAGCAAGAAATTGCAAATAGATAAATAGGTACCACTTCAGTGGGAAGGTAAACAGTGTTTCATGCACTTCTAGGCATGTTTGCCACATGTCCATAGAAATGTGTGCAAATGCAGACAGCGCCGGCTCTTCGGCTACAAAGAGAGATGAGCACTGAATCCTAGAGTCGGATACGATTGGCTTTCAAACAAGGGTGACCTTTACCTTTATTATGTTTTTTCCTTGTGTCAGATATATCTGGATCTCAAACTTCAAAAGGTTCCAGAATTTCAAAAATCTGCTATTTACCAGTGAAATAACAAAAAGTATGTTATTCCTCCACAATAAATACATTTATTTACCATCATGATCTCACAATTATAAACAGTAGCTCTCAAACATCAGAAACTATCTCATATCTTTTATTTTTATGTATGGTGTACATATTTGCAGAACTGCGTACATCTGTTCAGGTTTAAACAGGCTCTGCAAAACTTAAGACTTTTCCTATAGAAATTCAGTTAAGGTTGCTAGGTAACCAGTGGAGCCATCATCACATAACACAGCTGATGAAATCAGTTAGGAAATTAGTACTTGAAAGAGTCACAAGTTATACAGTACTTTACTCATATGTTAAAAGTTATTTTAGTCAAATCAGAATGGAGCCACCTACGTTAAAAGACACACCAAGACACTTACCAAAATTGTTGGGAGCAAAACAAACCAATGGTTGCTTGTGGCCCAGAGGGCTATTTTAACCTATTTTTATATTGAAAAATTACCTGTCTTTTGGGAAATAATTATTGGTTCATCACAGAGTTCAGGTGGACTTCAAAGAAAATCTCTCCCATCTTCTTGCATTAATGAGTGATCTTCTATGTATGTATTTATCCACCACAGATAGAGAACAGAGTGACCAAGTTAGTCTGAGGATTGGAAAATATGCAGTAATTTAATTCATTCAACTACTGTATGAGTGGGCAGGCATTACTATCCTTAGATTTGCTGGCAAATTTCCTTCCCAAACATAGAAGTCAGGCAACAGGAATTACAGAATGAATTCACCAAGACATGCAAGAAGAAGAAATTGATAAATAAAAAATGTTTACAGCAAGAAATGTAGTTTTTCCCCACTTATTTGTGTAAAGATGTTCTGAGGTCTTCAAGATTTCACTCCTTCTACCCAAAACTAGAAATGCTGTTTGAGTCAAGTGGGTTAAGGTTGCCCTTTTCTCTCCTCCTATCCTTTTGCTATCTCAAAAGCTTTCTTCCTGTTAAAACACATTTCCTCAATTCCATTTTTTCTTTGCTTTATTCTTCATAACACTGTTGGCCAGGAAGGGGGGGGGCTGTTAAAAGCACCCAGCACGGTAAATTCAGGAAAGGCAAATTGTTCAAAGTCTCTTCCTGTCATGATCTGTTTTCTGAAGGCTTGGAACTGAAATAAGAATTGGGCTCAACTCAACTCCAAAACTCACCTTATTTGAACCACATTATGGACCACATTATTTAAGTTATCTTCTACCTCAAGGGTTCTCAATGTTTCTGTGCCATTGGCTGGACCATGCTGCTCAGACAGCTAAGTGGACTGGACACGTGTATTCTCCCTGCCATAGATGTGGCCATAAACCGTGGCAGGTGTGTTTGCGTATGCACAGGTGCATTTGTCCATGTGCAGGTGCATTTACAGCTGTTGTAAATGTGTCCCTTCCACTTCTGGAGGTTGTTGCCAGGTGGCCGGTACAGTACCGTTGGGGGCCAGGGCCAGGCCACGGCCCGTAGGTTGCAAATCCCTGTTCTACCTTATTGATCATACAATCGTAGAATTGTAGAACTTATCAAAGAGCTTTTACTGCCAAGAAAAGGCATTCCTGATGTTTGGCCAAATCTTTTTTCCTGTTATTTGAATCCATTACCTTAGGTGTTACCTTCTGGAGCTACAGAAAAAAGCTTGCTTGTATTGTTGATTTCTTGAACTGTGGTGTCCAGAATTGCACACAATATTCCAGGCAACCAAAGCAGAATAAAGTAGTATCATTTACTCTCTTTAATCTGGACAATATAATTCTGTTGATGGAAACAAATATAGCATTTGTCTTTTTTGCTGTTGTATCACTTTGTCGAGTCACATTTAGTTTGTGGTCTACAAAGATACCTGTCACCCATCTTGTACCTGTGTTTGTTGGGATTGGCTACGTATATATAGAACTTTGTTGCTGTTTTCTTTTCCTCAGTTCTCCCATGATAATAATTTTGGTGAAATTTGAGAATGTGTTAATATTAGATGCTAAATCAATATAATGTTTGGTGCCTGTATTTTGGTGTGATGTTGATTAAAAAAAAGAAAATAATGTCCAAGAGGAATCCAAGAGGAATTTTGTGTGAAATTTCCCAAAGTTTTCTAATTTAGTCTTTACATGTCAACACCCACAATCCATAAATATTTGATTTAGCAATTATTTGTTTGCATCATAAATTACTACAGCACTTTTTAATCTGGTTATTTGATAGAGACTAGTGATTCTTCTTCTTCTTCTTCTTCTTCTTCTTCTTCTTCTTCTTCTTCTTCTTCTTCTTCTTCTTCTTCTTCTTCTTCTTCTTCTTCTTCTTCTTCTTCTTCTTCTTCTTCTTCTTCTTCTTCTTCTTCTTCTTCTTCTTCTTCTTCTTCTTCTTCTTCTTCTTCTTCTTCTTCTTCTTCTTCGTCTTGGACAGACATAAAACTGTCAAAATGAACCCACCTTTTGGTGAGTTCATTCTGCAGTTGCCTTCACCTGACCTATTGAGAGAAAGATTAGGCGGCAACACAAATTTGCCATTATCAGGGTATGCTCGATTGTGGTTCAAGAATACCACAATGTTTGAGGAGGCTCTTTCTGTGTACCCCCATGACCAAGCTTAGCTGAGGCCATCTTAGACACAGTGTTGCACTCCTCAGAATGTACTATAGAGTCATACAAAGTCACCTGCAGTGGGGTAGGAAGGCTGCTGTGGCAGCCAGGACCACCTCCTCACCTGCGTCCGGGACTCTGTGCTTGGCCAGAAGCTTTAAAATCTGCCACAGTGATGGGCGGTAGGACTTCCCCGTAGTCAGCCCTGGACTTGTTGGTGGCTGCAGTTGAGAGGCCATTAAATGTTATTGTAACATGAATATTGTTATATTGAATATTGTTGTTTATTGAATATTATAAGGTTAATTGTGTTTTATAATGTATATTGTGTAGACGTAATGCTTTTATATTGTGTAAGCCACCCAGAGTCGCACTGCGCGAGTGGAGCGGCATATAACTTTGAAATAACAACAACAACAACAAACTATTTAAAAATTTATAATACAATAGTGCAGATTATGCAAAATTGAAACATTAAAACCACTGTATTGAAACACTGAACTGCCCAAGATCCTCAACTCTCAAAGTCACTAGTAAATAAATATGTGTTGACTTAGCACTGAATTTATGCCCGTGTTAGTGTCAGTTTTGCCTCCAATGTGGCAAGCCTGGCCTTGCCAATAGACAGAGTGAGGAACTTCAGCAGAACATCTTTAGTGACCTAAGCTGGTTGTTGAAGGGGAAAACTGAGCCAACAGTGGTTTGTTGTGCCTCTCCTGTGCTAAGAGATCTAATGAATCATTAGTGTAGGGGCGTAGCTACCGCCGTATCTGCCGTATAAATTATACGGGGGGCCCAGGCCACGGAGACCCCCAACGTGCGTAAGCAAAAATTAATAAAAACTTCCCAATTTTTTTTTATTTCACAAATGACAAAAGTCAAAAAAAAGCAATTTCTTTTTTTCCTGCGTAAAGCGTGCGTTCAAAAGTTGGCAACACCCTACATCGGTTATCGCGGGCTGCGGGATTTCCCTGTTTAAGTCATTTACTTCAATGGGGGAATCCCACAATAATCGATGTACATACGATACAATGATATGATGATAAACCACGGACGGAGAGCAGTGTTTATTGATGCATTTGTAAAATTTTTGGAAAAAGTGACAGATAGGTAATTATGATGAATAAATATTCTTTTAATTTTATGCAATTTTTTTTCTTTTGTGAGAAATCTTTACCCTTCCTAAGGGCCCCCAAACAAATTTTTATACGGGACCCCACCAAAGCACGCTACGCTTCTGCATTAGTGATTAGAAAATGCTAGAATTTTAATTGTGAAAATCCAGCAGCACCAATGTTTTAATTCCTCAAAAGATGTTACATGATTTGGAGCAAATAAGCTCTTTGTGATGCTTGAACAAGTCAAGTGTTATCTTGTTAGCCTCATTAATAACTGTAGCCAAACATTTTACTGACACTGATATGTCCATTCTTGGCTGGGATCAAAGAAGAAAGGATGTAGGTAATTTATAAAACAGATATTTCCAATAATAGTCAGGTACTGGAGCAAATGATAAAAGGAGCTGTAGGCTCCCTATCATTAGAAGATTTAAAAATAGGTTAGACTGACTGAAATCAGGTACAGAACAAATTTAATTGTCTGTGCTTAAATAAAACAAGAGTTCATTATCTAACTGTTAAAGGTAGAACATTACTTTAATAAGATCACTAAACAGTTGCCAACAAGCAAAAATTCAAGTTATACAGAACTCTTCATCAGGCAAAAATGGCATAAAATTTGGAGGTGGGGGAAAGGTATATACTGTAATTATAAAAATTGAGCCAGATGTCATGGCCATTGTTCCAGAAGCAGAGTGCTAGGCAAGATTAAGTCTGTGGAATCAAGTGCCAAAGTATTAATTCATTTAGTCTAAGTTCAGTGTTTTAAATCTTGTTTTGATTTTAGATCTTTATTCTTTCATTCACATTTTATCAAATTCTTGCTGTTTAGACTCATTCACTGAACTTACATTTCACCTTAAAAGGATTGGCAGTGTTTTTTAATTTATTTTTAAAATACATAACCTTTTATACATACAGTACTGCAAAATTTTATTTGTTCAAATGGTTCAATATTTTCACAGGAGAGCTTTTATTTTTACCAAAAACCTGTTTAATCCTCCAGTGATAAAATTCCAGGCATTGCTGGTGTCAATTGGGGCATCATTGGGGTAAATTGCTAGGTTGTTATCTATCTATCTATCTATCTATCTATCTATCTACTATTCATGTATTGTATTTCTATACCGCCCATTTGGGTGGTATCCTACTCTGGGTAGTGAACAAACAGTTAATAAATAACAACAACACACAGCAGATCAAAACAAACAACTGAAAAATAAGTCACAAACTGGACTAAAATAAAATAAAATAAAGAATTGGCCTCTGAGGGAATAGGAATCTAGACATCAGTGTGCAATCCAGAACTCTGCCTAGAAAGTATCATTACATTTTTCACTAAGTAGAGATGGAGATGTCATGATTTCTAAGGATCTCTTCTTCCCCCTTAATATATCCTGTTGTGTACTTCCATCAGGAAGAAATGTGGCTCTAGAAGTGAATTGTGACAGTGGTGGGATTTTTTTTTTAATACTACTTACTCTGTGGGTGTGGTATGGTGGGTGTGGCTAGGGGGAAAGCCCTGGGATGCACCCAAATTAGGACTACTTTATTTCAAAACTTGGGTGGGTCGGGCTATCCAGAATTTCTGCTACTGGTTCTGGCAAACTGGGGCGAATTTGCTGAATCCCAACACTGGATTGTGATCTACAAAAGCGCACAGTGAAATAAATTTGTGCCACATTACAATTGGTGTTTAGGGTTTGTGTTTGCTTTTTGCTGAAAGAGACTAACATGGCTATCTCCTTGAAAAATTGTAATTGTTGTGATTTTTTAAATTGATACATAACTTATGATGAATTTAGAATAAGGTCATTGATTAAAACAGAAGAATAAAGAAAACCTATGTTCACGATTTGCTTAGTGTACTGATTCAACATGGGAAAAGGGAAGCATTCTAGCAACTCCGAATAATCCTATCTACTTTTTAATATAGTACAGTAAAACCTCATATAACACTAAAACCTGGTTCCACAAGTCTTGGTGTTATATGATTTTTAGTGTTATCTGATGCATGTTAAAATCCTATGGGATCCATAGAGATACATTGTAACCACACAGGCTTTAGCGGTTGTTATCTGAAGCATCCCATAGGATCTTAATGTTATCTGATGCAATTCTTCCCCCCAGATTCCTTAATGTTATGCGATTTTAGTGTTATTCGATACTAATGTTATATGAGGTATTACTTGTAGATCACTTTGTCTAGACTGAAGCCATTGGCAGCAAATGTTTCCTTCACCTAATCTTTAAGGCACAAATTAGAACTCACACCAAGTTATGGGAGTTTCTTCCACTAATGTATAGTCTTTCAAATAAGTTCAGATCGTATAAATCTTTCACCCTTTCAAATAAGTTCCTTAGATTCTTCCTCTATTCTGAATGTAGATTATGGTAAAGAGATCCAGCTAGCAATAATAATTGTTAACTGAATCAGTTCTGTTAACATTTTTTAAATGGTGCATCAATTATACTTGGAACCAGAAAGCAGAAGCAAATCCAGTATCTTGTAGATGTAAGGTAAAAAAGACTCTGAAATGATTTTGCATTGTTCCTTCAATTTAGGTGACCTGAAGAACCTAAGTACAGGCCTGCTAGATCAGGAGAATATAAATCTGTTGAGTTGAGGGTGATTACTGTCCCCATGGAAATTATATAGGGAATCAGTAACTTACTGGTAGAGTTAACCGGTACATTAAAATGTGGAGGATCCCCACATCTGGTTTTGTCCAGTACTGTACTTCACTTGTGAAAATGGCCAGCAAGACATGGGGATTAACTCACAGTCATGGAAATGATGGCCATCTTCATAGTTTGTCCGTTTAATTTGTCCATCTAATGGAAACTCACAATTCTGTACTCTCTAAATTTAGCAAATATTTTTATTTTATGAGCTGAATTTCTAAATTTGCAGTGGAGGGGAGAGGAACCAATGAACGGGTTAACCTGATAAACCTTTCCAAAGTACAGTACTAGATTTGGCAAAACCCTCCAGGCAGCACAAAGTAAAATTGTGATAAATAGGAATAGCTGTAGTGCTAATGAGAACTTTGTATGGGAATTGCCTTGATAATAAGAAGTGCTGTTGCTGCTTCTCTAGGAATGGCCCTTTTAATGAATAATGCACAGGTATTTCTGCAAGTTGTAGGAAAGAGCTCACACTGGTGCCAGCACGCAAAACCTGTTGTCATATTTTGGCTCTAGTTATTTTGCTTAGCAATGATTTCCAAATCATCATCATCATCATCATCATCATCATCATCATCATCATCATCATCATCATCATCATCATCATCATCATCATCATCATAAATGATATGCTGGCAAGTTAATTTCGACAAGCGGCCAGCCGTCCCAGTGTTTTCTAGATAGAGAATATTCAGAAATGGTTTCCTTTGCCCTTCTTCTGGGGGCATCCAGGAACTGTGCAGTTTGCCCAAGGTCACACAAGCTGGCACTTCTCCTTCAAGACACAGTGGGGAATTGAACTCCCAACCTCTGGTTCTGCAGCCAAATGCTCAAACCACTGACTTATCCAGCCATGACTACAAATACTTGTTGTATGTTTCAGAACTGACAGGCAGACATTACACAGCTGTCTCCTTCTCTTTCTCTCCCTTTAAATCTTCATATTTATCCCCAAATCACCACCCCGTTTAACACTTATTATACAGTTTCTTTTCTAACATATGTTGAACAGTGAGTTTCATGCCTTTAGTAATAGGTGCCCAGTTCAATTTCAATTGGCCCTGAGAGCATCCACATTTAAATCATAGATGAAAATTGGGAAAAGATACCTGTCTTTCAAGAAAGATTTCCTTAGCATTACAAGCAGCTCATGAAACCTTTATCTGTGTGCACTGATTTTCCCCATCTGCCCATATAGTTTTGTCACATGATAAATGTAGAAGATAAGCTCAAAGTTTTATATCTGAAGGTTTTCAAGTTCCCTCTCTTCAGTAAAATTAATGGTGCACACAAAAACATTTAGCAATCCTTGGTGGAGAGGAATTTACTATAGTATATTCAAGTGTGTTACTGGTTACAAATCTGTCACACGATATCAACCCCATCACACAGGAAAAAATACTGGCAGCCATGACCCCTTATCTAACAGATTTGGAAAACACAGCAGTGACCACAGGACTGGAAAAAGCCAGGCTACCTTCCAATTCCAAAGAAGGGCAATGTCAAAGAATTTTCAAATTATCGTACAATTGTACTCATCTCACACTCTAGCAAGGTCATGTTCAAGATCTTACATGCTAGGCTTGAGCAGTATGTGGATTAACTTCCAGAAGTACAAGCTGGATTCTGAAGAGGCAGGGGAACTAGAGGCCAAATTGCCAACATTCGCTGGATCATGGAGAAAACAAGGGAGTACCAGAAAATCATCTACTTCTGTGTCACCAAAGCCTTTGATTGTGTAGATCATAATAAACTGTGACAAGTCCTTATAGAGATGGGAGTACCAGACCACCTCATCTGTCTTCTGAGGAATCTGTATATGGATCAAGAAGCAACAGATATGACAGGATACAGAACAACTGATTGGTTTAGAATAGGAAAAGGAGTACAACAAGGCTGCATATTGTCACCCTGCTTATTTAACTTATATGCAGAGTACATCATGCATAATGCAGGACTGGATAAAATGCAAGCAGGAATTAAGATTGGTGGGAGAAATATCTACAACCTGAGAGATGCAGATGACACTACCTTAATGGCAGAAAGCGAAGAAGACCTAAAGAGCTCTTGATGAGGGTGAAAGAGGGGAGTGCAAAAGCTGGCCTGAAACTCAACATTTGAAAAAACCAAGATCATGGTATCCAGCCCCTTTACTCCCTGGCAAATAGAAGGGGGGGATTGGAAGCAGTGATAGATCTTGGGATCTAAGATCATTTCAGATGGTAACTGCAGCTATGAAATAAAAAGACACTTACTTCTTGGGAAACAAGCTATGACAAACCTAGGCAGCATAATAAAAAGTAGAGACATCACTTTGCCAACAAAAGTCTGCCTAGTTAAATCAATAGTCCAGTTGTAATGTATGGTTGTGAGAAGTGGACCATAAGAAAGGCTGAGCACAGAAGAATAGATGCCTTTGATCTGTGGTGCTGGAGAAGACTCTTGAGAGTCCCCTGGACTGCAAGGAGATCAAATCAGTCCATCCTAAAGGAAATCAACCCTGACTGCTACTTGGAAGGACAAATACTGAAACTGAACCTCAGGTACTTTGACCACCAAATGAGAAGAGAGGACTCACTGGAGAAGGCCCTGATGCTGGCAAAGATTGAAGGCAATAAGTGAAGGGGGCAGCAGACAATGAAGTGGTGAGATGGCAACATTGATGCAGTGGGTGTAGATCTAGACAGACTGTGGAGGATGGCAGATGACAGGAGCCTGGCATGCTATGGTCCATGAGGTCACAAAGGGTCGGACTTGACTGTGCAACTGGATGGCGGTGGCGGAGCTGCCGCCGCCAATGACAACGCCGACGACGACGACAACGCCAACGACGACGACAACAACAACAACAACAACAACACTCCTCCAACCTTTGGCTTGTTTCCTCAACAATTCAAGTTCTCCTCCAAATATTTTCCATTTTGGTTTACCAACATCATTGTTTAAATTGTCAGGTAGTATTAAATAGAATCTTTTTCATGGGA
Organism: Furcifer pardalis; assembly: GCA_030440675.1. Classification (NCBI taxonomy): domain Eukaryota; kingdom Metazoa; phylum Chordata; class Lepidosauria; order Squamata; family Chamaeleonidae; genus Furcifer; species Furcifer pardalis. The sequence continues at coordinate 34,778,962 of CP126890.1, read as the reverse complement.
CCACTAATTTCAGAGTACTGTTTCCCAGGTATTGGACATGGTACTTCCATTCTTACGGCCACAAAAAACATTGCATTCTGCTGTCTGATTTGCAAAGGGGTGCTATAGTGTTTCCACACTCAGTTTGCTTGCTTATCTATCTATCTATCTGTCTATCTATCTATCTATCTATCTATCTATCTATCTATCTATCTATCTATCTATCAGGAATAGAAATGGTAGCTTGTGGGTTTTAAAAAAAATAGTAACATATTTCTGAAGTGTTGTTCACTGTAGGGAGGAGGTATGTAGCCTTCAAGTTGTTGCTGGGGAAGGATTGTGTGGTAGAAATAATAATCCTGTGTTCTGGGGAAACAAAACTTAAGTTATGATGGACATTTAATACTGTGTAGTGATTGGCTGGAATCCTTCGGAGGAAGGGCCAAAGGTGAGAAATTGTCTGAGGAGATAAAAGGAAGGGAGAGAGAAAGGAGGGGTCTTTTTTCACCATCCTGTTAGGATTGCTTTACATCAGAGGAAATGTGAGTTGAAAGAAACCGCCAAAATGTAGTTCTCTAAATAGATAAAACCAGGCCAAAGCCTGTAAACTAGAAATGGTTTTTATTTTCATGTGTGAAATGGTAGACTGCAAATTATGTTTCTATGCTATAATCTTTTGAAACTTATCAGTAAAGTATGTTTGGAACCCAGAACCCTTGTGTCTGGTGATTGGAGATCAGAGCTAAGCTGGGAATGATCTGGTGCCTTGGCCAAAGCTACCACTGATGCATTTTTAAATATGTTCTAACTGGTCTGCTTATCAGACAGTAACCCTTCGCATTCATGCTAGCCCATAAGCCAGGCAGGGAGTGCCAGGGCCGCACAAGGGGCATTGGGCCCACAGTGAGGGTACAGGCTACTGGCTAAGTGGGGAAGATGACCCTGCATGTTACCATGTCAGTCTTTTCTGACATCTAACTGGTCTTTGGAGGGATTAAAAGTAAATTTTGGTGCATTATATTAATAATCAAATGATAATAGTTGCACTTTGTTTAATTTAATTTCATATTCCTCCTTTAAACAACATCTCTAATATTCTTTAAAGATTTGGACAACAAAACTGTAAACATTTGCAAGAGAATAAGTCCCATAAATGTCAGAGTAGACAAAGGATTAATTAGTTAGTGTCTAGTTTGGCCTGAAAAAAGGGTCCCCTGCTTTTTCATGTTCAACACTTTGCAAAGTCTCACAAACACTCTAGCCAAAGGAAACTTATATAAAGAAAAGCACAGCCATTGATCTATTAGATCTATTTGGAGTAGTCTGTTCACATGCTAAGTATGTGTGGAACAGGTTCGTGTGTCTTGGCTCAATCACTGAAATCCTTGTCTGAATGAATGAATTCTACTTCCAGACCTTTGAAGTGAGAGTGCTGCAGGATGAATGTATGGTCATTTGTATGATCCAGTATCAGATCCTCCTAGGACAGAAGTACCCTGGTGGAGCCCTGGTGGCAAAGTAGCTAAACTGCTGTATTGCAACCAAAAGGTTTTGTGAGTTCAATCCTGACCAGGGTTCAAGGTTGATTCAGCCTTCCATCCTTCTCAGGTCAGTAAAATGAGGACCCAGCATGAGGGGGAAATTCTAATTAACTTGTGAACTGCCCAGAGATTGCACTAAGTGCTATGGGGCAGTATATAAGCATGATTGCTTTGCTTTTATCCAGTCACAAGGAGGAGCCAAAACACATTCACACATGTGTGCATCTGAATGTCTGTATTTCTGTTCATATGTATGTCAGAGTAATTGTATATCTCACTGTTCCATCAGGAAGCTTAAGATAGCATACTCTCTTCCTTCCCACTTTGTTCTCACAACCTTTGAAAGAAGTCAAGCTAAGGGAGTATGACTCACTCCTAGCCAATCCCAAAGTTTCATGGTTCCAGAGGATTTTAAAAAAGCACACACACAAAGGAATTTTTCAAGTCTCAGTCCAACATCTTTACTGTTCCACATGTCAGGGGAAGTTCAGGCTTTTGGTTTTCACTTTTCCCCCCTCTCCTTTTCGTAGACATAACAGTTCCAGAATGTAATGTACACCTTGGAGTAAGCTATCTGTGATTGGCTGGATTCCCACACATGGGAAGTCTGGTGTAGGAAAATTGGATGGGGACAAAAGAGAGTGTGAGGGGAGGTGCTTTCTCTTTTCACCACATGGATGCTGTGGGAAAGCATCCATGGTTGTGAGTATCTATCAAAGGCCACAGGCCAAAGAAAGTCAGGGTTATTATTTTTACCTTGCAATGACTAGTTTGGAAAGTCTGATTACCCTTCCTATAACTATTTTCTTAATGAAGCTTTAATAAAACTTATAAACTATAGACATTTTGTGTCTATTGATTTGGGAGCAAGGAGCTGAGCTTGACCATATGCCAGAGGCCTTAGCTGCCACAGGTAAACCTTGCATTTCTACACTAGCCTGAGAGCCATTGGAGTATAGGGGAATTCAAAGGGGAATTGCCCCACTCAGAAGGTACAGGCCACTGCTGTCTAAGGAGTGTGGTGTGGACAGGAAGGTGATGAAAGATCAGGCTGCCAGAGGGCAGATAAAGAGCTCCTATACATCACACCTTACACTGGCTGCCATTGTGTAGGTAGCCTTTTGTGACAAGAATGGTGGAAGGTCTCTTACTGAAGCACTACCAGCATGTTGTACATAGCCAGGAGGTACCATTTTATGCCAGCATGTGTAGAGTCAGAGACTGCAATGCGTTTAGGGTAGCGGCTGCCATTTGCTGCCAAAAGAGAAAGAGGGGTGACAATAACAGCTGCTGCCTCCTCCATCTCTCTCTCTCTCACACACACACACTCCTAAGGAAAGGAAGGCAGTTGAGGGAGTAACTGCACTTCATGTTCTGAAGGGCTGTGGAAGAGAACCACAGTGTGAGGCTTCTAAATGGTGTGTTTTTCATTTATGATACATGGGTTCACTATTCATAATGATTGTTTTAAACATATGGGATCTTGACACTAGAGTTAGGCATGCTAAATTCAGATTGCGACTCTTTGTATTTTAGCAGCAGTTGGATATAGTATGACTCTACCATTTAATTGGGTAGTATCGTAAAAACATATGTTGGAATAGCTTATATCAATGATGGCTAACCTTAACACTCCAGGTGTTCTTGGAGTTCAATTACCAGAAGTCCATGTCAACTCTCCTGCTGATCAGGGCTTCTGGGAATTGAAATTCAAGAACATCTGGAGTGCCAAAGTTAGCCATCATTGATATAAGCTATTCCAACTTATGTTTTTACGACACTACCCAATTAAATGGTAGAGTCATACTTATATCCGAGTGTTGGTAAAATACAAAGAGTCACAAATTGAATTTAAATACAGGAAGATTGATTAACTAGTTAAGTCATGTTCTAATCTAAACCATATTGGAACAGTTTACCCTGCAGCAGCAGGAGCTCAGGAAGAATAGAGCTCTCATATGCTCAACATTATGCTGAAATTGTATTGCTTGTTTGCTGCAGAGTACATCCCGGATGGTCTCTGTTGGAGAGCTATGTGAAAAGACTTTTTAAACCCTCTGTGTACGTTTGATAAAAACATGTAGCACATTTTACTTTGTTTCTGTTTCGTTCTGTTTTATTAGTTATTAGTTAATGGACTGGGTAAATACTAACAAGTTGAAGCTGAATCCTGACAAGACAGAGAGCCTGTTACTGGAAGGGATGACCAACCAGTTGGGTGGTATTTTGTCTGGCCTGCAGGGATTATCTTTCCCTTGAAGGTATGTGACTTGGGTGTGATTCTGGCTCTGGTTCTGGCTCTGTCTACTGAGAAGCAAATATTGGTCTGTCTGATTTCATCTTAGGCAAATTGCCCAGTTGCACCCCTATCTGGATAGGAAATCCTGACAACACTAGTTCATGGACTGATAAATTCAAGGTTTGATTATTGTAATACTCTATGTGGGGCTGCCCTTTTAAGATGATACAGAAACTTCAGCAGGTTTAAAACACTGCAGCATGGCTGGTTTCTGTGGCACAGAAATGGAATCATATCTCTCTGCTATTAGCCAACTTGCATTGGCTTCCTGTAAGCTTCTGTGCCAAATTCAAGATGCTGGTGATGATGTTTAGAGCCCTCAACAGTTTGGGACCTCATTACCTGTTGGAGTGTCTCTTTTAGGAAGTGCTATCCATATCACCTGATGGATGTCCACGCTTAATGAAGTTCATAAAGTCTTAACAAGATGCTGCATCTGTCCTTATGGAGCAGGCTTCTGTTACATGTGGACCAAGCTTCCCTCTCTTCAGTCTTTTCAGCAATCATTCAAAGCTGAACCCTATGAACAAGGCTTTTGGCAACATCTTATCCCTGCCATAGTTTTGTCAACATTTAGTTTTGATCACATGATTGTTGCCATGAGGATTTCTTGCAAGTCTTTATCAATAGTATTTTGTCTCATTATTGTTGGTTTATTTATTACCAGTGAATTGGGCTGGATGGGAGATTTTTGTAAACCTCCCTGATGATGATGTTTTCTTAATCAAGAAAAAATTGAGAATCAACTCATTGAATGCAAACCTTTTGGTTAATAATTAAGAGTACTGCTCTCCTAGTCTTCTGTTCTCAGGGGAAGGTTGCTAGAATCTCTAAAGCAATCACATAATGTGTTGTCACAGCAGAGATTTCATTTTGTTGTTAACTGAGGTAATTGCATATATTGAAGTCTAGCTGAGAATGACATCAGGCTGTATTTATCTTTGTTTAAGGGATGTTTTTCCATTGCCCTCCTCATGTGGTATGTCATAAACTTTCTTTTTGTGCATGTAAAAGTAATAAAGGGAACTAGTGTAATTTGTGGATTCATTGCCAATTCTGCTGCACTGAACCAGCTGAGAAGGCCAATGAATTCTTCATGTGAGAAAAAACCGGGAAGAATAGAGTTTATAGCACACAGAGAGAACCTCCATGCTTGTTGCTTATTTGGAGGTCAGAAAAAGTTAAAAAGTGAATATCATCAAACCAATGGGATAAAAAAAAACAGGAAAAAGTAGTAGGGGCTTGCCTCAAATGCCAGATATGAGGAAAACCTTTACTAATCAAAATACAGTAGTGGTAAATGGAAATCACATTAGATGAGGGATCCTCAATCTATGTCCGGTGGACCAGAGCTGGTCTATGGCACCATTTCATCCAGCCCTCACCCTCGCTCCAGCAACCACCTTTTCCTCCACTGTCTTAGCCATCACCTCAATCCTTGTCACCTCCGCTTGACTTGCTGTGTCCCTAACTGCTCCATAACGGGGGATGTTGTAAGAAGGCTTACATCTGCCCTGTTACAGAGGCACTGGCATTTGAAGTGGAAGCAGTGGCTGCTTGCTGCTGCCCAAGTTATGAAATTAATTCATTTCTCAGGGATTTTCATATCATGAAGTGTGGTTTCCCATAGGAATGCATTTTGTTGTTCAGTCGCACAGTCGATTCCGACCCTCTGCGACCCCATGGACCACTGCCCTCCAGGCACTCCTGTCCTCCACCATCCCCCTCAACTCGCTCAGCTCTGTGCCCATTATCTCCATAATACCATCTAGCCATCTCATCTTGGGCCGTCCCCTTCTTCTTTTGCCCTCTACCCTTCCAAGCGTCAAGGCTTTCTCAAGTGAATCCTCTCTTCTCATTTGATGTCCAAAGTACTTTAGCTTCATCTTTATTATTTGACCTTCTAAGGAGCAGTCAGGCTTGATTTCTTCTAAGATTGACCCATTTGTTCTCCTTGCTGTCCAGGGTACTCTCAAAACTCTCCTCCAACACCACATCTCAAAGGCATCTATTTTTCTGCGCTCCGCTTTCCTAATGGTCCAGCTCTCACAACCATACATTGCCACAGGGAATACCATTGCCTTGACTATGCGAATCTTTGTTTGCAATTTAATGTCTCTACTTTTCACTATGCTCCCCAGGTTTCTCATCGCTTGCCTCCCGAGAATCAGTCGCCTTTTTATTTCATGGCTGCAATCACCATCTGCAGTGAGCTTTGATCCTAGGAAAGTAAAATCTGTAACTGCCTCTACTTCTTCCCCATCTATTTTCCAGGGACTGATAGGGCCTGTTGCCATGATCTTGGTTTTCTTGATATTTAGTCTCAAGCCAGCTTTTTCACTCTCTTCTTTTAACCTAATCAAGAGCTTCTTTAGGTCCTCCTCACTTTCCGCCATTAGGGTGGTATCATCTGCATATCTCAAGTTGTTGATGTTTCTCCCACATAATCCATTCCAGAGGTCAGAAAAAAGTTTTTTTTAATTTTTTTTTTGTTCTAAACTCTTTATAAAATGCACTTTGGACTTTTTTTGCCACGTTTTTGCCACTTTATAAAGAGATTTGAACAGATAAAAGAAATTTTAACCCCCTTTTTCTGACCTCCAGAAGGGATTAATCAGTTTTCAATGCATTTTCAACACTTCTGACAGCTGCCTCTAGTGGCCAGCTCTGGTAATGTGCCAGACTCATCCCTGAAAATCAGCTGTTTGCTTCTCCAACCACCCAGAAGTGCCAAAAACTCCACATTTTAGCTGCCAAAATGTACCAAAAACATGATGAAAAATGCCAGAAATTGAGTCGAAATGCTTTCCATACCCTCCCACCACCGTGGGAAGCAGCAGAGGCTCCCCAAAATGACACCATGCAAAAAAAAAAAATCCCCAACCCATTTGTATGGCTAAAAAAAGTAAGTCGAAGCATCATTTTCTCAGGATTTCATTTCATATCAAGTTTTTCATTAATTGAGGCATTTGTAACATGGGTTCCACTGTATTTCATTAATCTAATCAAATCTGAGGAACTTTGTATATCAACCAAATGTTGCCACTAAGGGGCAGGTCACAAATATTCATACGTGTTGATTATTATACAGTAGAGCCCCGTATAATGAAAATAATTTGTTCTATGAGGCACTTCGTTATACGATTATTTCATTATATGATGCATGCATCATACAATGAAAATCCCTATGTGAAAAATCGTACAACAAAAATATCTATGGGAAAAATTGAACAACAACAAAAATTTATGTTGTACTGTACTATTTTTCCCATAGAGATTTTCATTGTACGATTTTCCCCATAAAGATACATTGCATTGTATAATGAAAATTTTCGTTGTACGGGACACAATGACTTTTTTAAATTTTCTTCGTTGTATGATATATATATATATATATATATATATATATATATATATATATATATATATATATATATATATATATATATATATATATTCTACGATTGCATTCATTATATGGGGTTTCACTGTATCCTGAATCATCAGCAGTGATGGGATGTCCCCGGTTCCAGACGGTTCCCTGGAACCGGTAGGACCAATCCCGGAGGGTTCTCCGGGAGGGGAGTCCACTTTTGAGGCGTCCGGTTCCGGACGCCTCACCGAAAGAATTTTTTTTTTAATCGGAGCTAAAATGGCTCCAATTGACTGTGCATGCGCAGAAACTCAATCTGACACATTGTGCATGCGTCAAATTGAGTTTCTGGTCATGCGCACTAAATTGGAGCCAAATGGCTCCAATTTAAAAAAAATTCTTCCGAAGCTGGAGCCGCCCCTTTTTAGAGTGGCTCCAGCAGCAGCGGCGGCAGCCCTCAGAGAAGGGCACCTCCCCTAGCCGGCCACCGAGCTCCCACGGGTACATTGGTGCCTGCCCGGGCCGGCCGTCCGCCCGCGCCGTGCCCTCCTAGGGACTTGGGCCCGACAAACCCCCATGCCCAGGGTAAGCCCGGTGGGGCTCGCCACCGCCGCATCCTCCTCCACCGGGCGCCTGCAGCTTCCTCGGGGCGGTGCCTTTTCGGCCCTGCTCTGGCTGAGGCCACAGGCGGCCAGGGCCTGGGGGCAGCAGTGGCTCCAGCCCCTGGCCGTGGCTGGAGCCACCACCATACCCACTACTGCCCCCAGGCCCCAGCTCTGGCGGCGGCCACAGGCGGCCACGGGCGGCCAGTGGGTATGGTGGCGGCTCCAGCTGCGGCCAGGGGCTGGAGCCACTGCTCCCCGCAGGCCCTGGCCGCCCGTGGCCGCCACCAGAGCCGGGCATGTTTACAGAACTTCAAGAACATCTGTAGGCAAGCTGGCAACATCACATGGGTGTGTTGGTACTCATGGTGCCTGCCCACGTGTCGCCTCCTCTTCCTCCTTGGGCACTTGGTCTCTAAAAGGTTTGCCATCACTGGCATAGGTTATATTGAAGGATGAGAGATATGCATTAATATTAAGCTAATAATGTATATTTTGCTCCTTTCTAATACTGTACTGAAATTATGGATTCCTTAACACATTGGCTAGTGTTCTATCACTAGTCTTAACTGCAGTAGATCCACTAAATCTATTGTTGAATGGTTGGTCAACACTAGTCAATTGGTCGGGACTATCAACAGAATACTGGCCATTTATTAACTCCTTTTCTGGATCATGGCTTTAAAGAGTGTTTATGCTGCTTGCTATTAGAGACTATGTTTCAGTATGTGAATTGTAGGCATTCATATTAATACAGTATTCCCAAGTGATTTTTACCAATCACTATTATATACTGCAAGGCTTGGAATAAATATTGAATCCAAAATACCTCCCTTACTTATCATGGATTAGGCTTCTTTCTTATGTAATTAAAATACAATATTAAACTATACATTGTATTTTAAAGTAGCATTTTATTACATGTTTAAAACAAAAAAGTTTTGATCTTTCAGTTTGTGTACTGAATTGGAAAGATAATAACGCCAGGAAAATTTGAAGACACCAAGAAAACAGGAAGATCAATTAGACTAGAGCAGTGATGGCCAACCTTGGCATTCCAGGTGCTCTTGGACTTCAGTTCCCAGAAGCCCAAGTCAACACACCTGACAGAATTGGAGAAAATTCCAGAAAACCTAAAAGGCTTCACTTGAAAGTATTAATCTAGACCAGTGTTTCCCAAATTCTGGTTCTTGGACTTCAATTCCCAGAAGGCTAAATCAGTCCACTGACTGATCAGTGCTTTGGGGAATTGACTTAGGCTCCTGGGAATTGAAGTCCAAGAACCAGAATTTGGGAAACACTGATCTAGATACAAGTTATTAGAATAAAAGATTGATTAGGAAAAAAAGACCAAGTAAAAAGGTTAAATAGCTAGATAAAAAACAAACATCTATGTATAGTGGTATTCAATTATAACAGTGGACAAAGAACTGGGTTAAAAGAAATGGTAAATATTTTTTAGGATGCCCCCGTGCTTGTTTGTGCCGCTGTCTCTGGTCTGCCCGCTGGAGACTCCCGAAGGGTTGGGAGTGTCAAGGATTTTTGGCCGTATGTGTGTTAACATAGCAGACTAGTGGTTAGCTATAGCGACAGTGGAAGGTTTGGGTGCAAAGCCACACATACAGTCTCAGTGAATAGTGCAGTTTACTTCTGGGTGAGGGAAACACAATAGACACAGAACTATATACATAGGTACCAGTCTGTCTTCAAGCCCCACAGTAGAGTCAGGGCTTGGGATCCTGAAGGCCCAAGTCCACTGAGCCTACACAGAGTCCTGCCAGCAAACACTGACTGCAGATTGCCCAAGGCCTTAGTCAGTGTGCTCTTCTCAGCAGTGTAGAGTACCTGATAGTTCTTAGTAGTAGTAGAGCTTCCTGCAGCACTTCTTCTTCCTTCATAAGTCAGTTGTCATCTCAGTCAAAATCTCCACAGAATATCCTCCTCAGAATATCCCATCTCAGGTGGGCTATAGTTATGGTATACTGTAATGCTGTTGACTCACCCTCAAAGTGGCCACAGCTGTGCTAAGCCCTGTATCATGTACCCAAGCAGTTACAGCTGTGTAATCAGTCTATGCCTTAACAGGTAACAGCTATGTCTTAAAGGTACATTTACACAGTGGGCAGGAATCTTGCTACAATACCCATAAAAATGCCCTAACAGGGAGGACAGATCTTATTGGTCCCTGTCATTCTGCGAAGCCCACAGACTTCGCTACAATCGAAAAAGTCCTCCGGACTTTTTTGATTGCAGTGAAGTCTATGGACTTCGCAGAATGACAGGGACTGATATGATGAATCTCCTTCCCAAACACGCCGGCGCTGTGCACTTTGCACCGGTGGCATGTTTGGAGAGGAGAATGGGGAGCTCCCGGTCCCCTTCCCAACCATGCCACTGCTGCGAAGCGCAAAGTGCCGGTTTGGTTGGGGGAAGAATGGGCATGCCCAGCCGTAAGATGTTCAGAGTGCAGTTTTGGTTGGGGTGACAGTGCGTGCACCCGGTCCCCCCCCCCAACCAAACCGGCAGTCTGAGTCTCGGTAGATCTCTGACCCAAAGCCCGCAGGGCAAAAGTTTGCCTCAAATTCCCTGGTGTTATCAGATTCTAGCGTTATCCGATACCATCATTATCCACTATATTTGAATCTGTACAGGACACTTGCTAACGTCTAGAGACATTGGAAAAAATCAAAGCTCTGCTTCTAATTAGGGGCAGAACATGGAGGCTCTGTCAAGTAAATACCTTGAATCTATTTTTAATAGAAAGAGGGTCTGGGTTTTTGTAGGGGGGGGGGGTTGGCGGCACCTGATCTGCTTTTTAAAAAATCTTTTTATGATATGTGGTGAATGCCACTTTTGGAAGAAAGTAGGAACATAAATTACATTAAAAAAAAATAAAGGCCAAGGTCTCTCTTGCTTGAAAGTCAGTTGTGTCTGACTCTAGGGAGTGGTGCTCATTTCTGTTTATAGCCAAAGAGATGATGCATCTGCAGACAATTCTGTGGTCATGTGGCAGACATGACTAGTGCACAGAACATTGTTACCTTTCCCACCATCACACAGGTTTCGAAATGGTGACCTGCCCACCTTCCTGTCATCAAGCTCAGCAGCGTAACTATTAAGACACCAGAGCAGTGACATTAAATTCTAATAGGTTTTCAGATGCAGTGAGTTTTTATGATAAAGGTTGCTGTCCCTTTTACTTTTTTATAATGTAACATTGTTTTAATCTTTTTATTTAACAGTTTCAATATGCAAGATAGCTTTTTAAAAATTGTTTTTTCCCCTGTCTTAACGTGTCTTTTAAATATTTTGTAAATATTTTGTACTTTTGATCAATTTATTGGTGGGGGGGAGACATAAATAAAATGAAAGAATATATGCCCTGTTAATGAATACAAACCTAAAACTCTCTCTCTCTCTCTCTGTGAAAATAAAAAATAAAATAAAAAATACATTTAGTTTTAGGTTTCTATTCATTAACAGGGCATGTAGTTTCAGGTAAAGTTGCAGCTAGACCAGAATTATGTTGTACAGTACTTACATGGTATATAGTGTTTCTCAGTTTGAGTGTTCACTTATACATGTCCATTTCAGTTGAGGGCATCTAGAAAATACAGTATACAGTAATACCTCGGATAACGCTAAGACTTGGTTCCACAAGTCTTGGTGTTATCCGATTTTTAGTGTTATCCGATGCATGTTAAAATCCTATGGGATGGATCGGATAGCATTAAAGCTCCATAGAGATACATTGTAACCGCACAGGCTTTAGCGGTTGTTATCCGATCCATCCCATAGGACCTTAACGTTATTCAATCCAATTCTCCTCCCAGATTACTTAACGTTATGCGATTTTAGCGTTATCCAAGGTAAACGTTATCTGAGGTATTACTGTACCTGAAAGCAGGTTTTATTCAAGTAGAGTTGTTTGTTTGCTTTTTAAAGAAATTCTGTATATTGAATAAAAATGTAAACATTTATGCCACAGTAGTCAAATTCCACCCTGAGTTACTGAATATAAGAATATCTGCTCCCTAGGTAGTGAAATACTTTCTTATGTAATTATACACATTTGTTCACATATGTATATTTATATTCACATATTCAAGAGCAATAACTTAGAAACATAACTATTTCATAAGAAACAAAATTAGTAGCTGTGACACTCCTTTGGAGTAAAATTACAAAGAATCACATGGCATCTGAAAGACAAATTTGTTTTATTTGGCAAACTCTGTATTTTGATCTGTGAGTTAGCTATTCCTACACCTCCCTCCTAATGTATTTATTTATTTGAGACACACCATTTTGTGTGTGGTGTAAGCAAACAATTGATGTTTTTGTCACACAAAATATAAGCAGTAACAATTCTCACGACATGCTGAGGAGGAGGTCAGTGTAATTGTCTCGGCATTTGCCGGATTCTTTTCCCAGGATAAGGGCTATTTTGACTCTCACAGATCCAAACTGCTGCCCCGTGACTAATGAGTTACTCCTGGTTGGCCTTTCCTCTCCTCTGGTCATGCTCTCCAAACTTCGAGCCATGGAAGATTTAAATTGTTGGTAGCCCGTTGGCAATTTGGCAATTTGTTATGTTATATTGTATTATATTGTTTTGTTTAGTATGGAAGCCGCCTAGAGTCAGGTTCGCCTGAGCGAGGCGGGGTATAAATTTGAAGAATAAATAAATAAATATAAATAAATAAATAAAGCAAAGTCCAAACTCCTTGGAAATAAGACCTAGGATGGTCTTAGGCTTTTATTGAATAAAAAGTAAAGCATAGTCCATAAGGCAAAACACTGCTCCAAAAAGCAAAGCATATCTCTGGCTAATAGTAATATCTGCTTCAGCAAATATGAAATAAATAGTCCCATTTCAGGGTCTTACTTCTAACTAAGAAGCACATCAGTTGCTCGCTCTCTAGCAAACTAATCTCCTAACACAGTACTCTAAATACTTAGTCACTAGAAAATAACAAAGCGTGATTATTCTCTAAGTATAGCTAGGTCTTCAAAGTCTGAAGAAGCCAGAAAAATGACAAAGTATCAAGGCTGGAATTTCATCTAAGTGTAGCCTCTGGGATTCAGACTAAATCCGTATCTTGCTTTAGAAGTCCATTCTCGCTCCCTTTGGAATGTGTTCTTTCTTCAAAGGCTTCAGTGGAGTCCCCTCTCTGACTGGAAAGTCTCTCTAGTGAGCTCTGACAACCCTTTTTAAAGGGTGCTTTATGAGGTATAATACACCTGCTTTATACCTTGTGATTAGATCGTTATCAGGGAGTGCCCATCCCCCAATGTCAAGGTTACTTCAAGGTCATTTGAAGGTCAATTGAAAGTTGCCCTTCCCCACTCTTGGATGTTTGAACACTAGGGTCAAAGTGTGTGAACCTGAGAATGTGCTTATGAGTAAATTCTTCTCTTAATAATTAAATGCTCCACTAGAGCCGCCCTGAGTCTTCGGAGGAGGGCAGGGTACAAATGAAATGAAATAAAATAAATAAATAGAGGCTCTCTTTAAACTTGACATAAAGCCCTGCTGTTAAGTAATTCAAAACAATAACAAGGAGAAATGGTTTCGTTTCTACACAGGGTAAGTGATTCACCAGACTAAGTGAATCAATCAGGTATACTCATGTACCAATTCAAATGGCAAAAACATTCAGATTCCTTTACAACAGTGGTCTTAATACTAGTGAAATGTAGGCACTTGTGTAAGATGGAAGAACTCAGAAGAAAATTAAAGCCAGAAGAACATCCCATTTAGGTGTTCAGATCCTCTATATAATTAGAATTGTTTTACAGACAATGGGGTATCTTTGCTAGCTCCAGGATTGATTGATTGATTGATTGATTGATTGGACTTATATCCTGACCAATTAGTGTAAGCACGATTCTGGGTAGCTCACAACATTAAATAAACATTAAATAAACATAGATAAAAACAAATTACATACATCAATAAATTACTGTACCAACTAACTAAAATTGTATAACATGAATAAAATACCAACCTATGTGACATCCAAAAATAAATTAATAAACAGTGGTTCAGTGGTTAGGAAGCTTGTCTTGTTAACTAGAAGGCTGACAAGTTGACAGTTCAAGACCCAGATACTGCATGATTGATTGAGTGCCCGTCTCTGGCCCAGCTCTTGGGGACATGAAAGGAGTTCATTTGGGCATTTCCTGAGCAGAGTTTCTCCCAAAAAATCCTTTCAACCCAGAATAATTTCTGACATGAAATTATTATTACCAGTATATCATAGGCCAATATTCCAGGATTCACAGCTCATTAAATCTAATGAGGATTTCTGCAGTTGTATAATCAGCTTACTAATGAGGTAAATGCTTGTTGGAGTAGGACCATTTTTAGTTCCTTTGAGTTTAGAACAAACGTGAACTCTGCCTATCTACTATGTCCTTGTCATGTTCAATGACAAGGTTTTATGAGTTGTTGTCTTTGTGATTCAGACATGCAGATTATCAGAGTGCTAAATCATTACCTTCATAAATGGAGTACATTTTCTGGATCCTGTGCTTGCCTTCCAACTGGTGGAGGACAACAGATTGGCAACAAAGGATGCCAAGCTATAGCATGCTTATTACCCCTGCTTACCTTCACCTGATTGCAGTTGTACATAGAGTATCTCAAAAGGGCAAGAAAGAAAAGTGATATTTCTGGGAGGAAGCCTCAAATGTCAAGACTTAGATATTTAAGTTGTCATGGAATGCAAAGAACCAACAGAAATATTAAAGGAAAGGGACTGTGCAATTAGAGTGAAGATTTTAGGAACCATGACGAGATGTACCGCCCAAAGGAAGTTATGGTAAACAGGCGTGAGATCAGTGATGGGCAGCAACAGGTTCTCACCAGTTCGTCAGAACCGGTAGTAACTTTTCCCAGTGTCCCGGAGAACTGGTAGTGGCTTTTGGGGGGAACCACTTCGGGGGCTTACCTTTTCACCGGTTCCCCCACTGCACATGCACACCAAGTTCTTGGTGTGCATATGTGCCTACAGCACTTGGCGTGGATGAGCGGCCTCCTTGCTATCCTCCCAAGTGGAGAGGAGGAAGAGAAGCTGCTAGCCTGAAGCTCCCTATAGCCTGCTCCCCAGGGTAAGTGATTCACCTTTGGGTGTGGGGTGTGGGTGTGTATTTTAATGTGTATTTAATGTGTATTTATTTTTAATGCATATTTTAATGTGTTTTATGTGTATTTAATTAGTATTTTTGTGTTTTTATGTCTATTTAATGTGTATTTATTTCACTGGGGAATAGTGATTTTGGTGCCTCATAATTTTCACCTATTTCTGGCTATATTTGGGTCACTGATTCCAAAAATGCTTCTAGTTATGCCCCATCAGCTCTATTTTTTTAGATATGGCTTATTCACATTATGCCAATCTACCATACTGGTTGCATATAAAACCAGAGGCGTAGCAAGAGTATAAGCCACCCGGGGTGGAGTGAAATTTTGCCCCCACCCACCCACAAATTTCCACCCACCCAAACTTTTTTTGGCCCACCCAAATATTTTCCCACCCCCAAAATAAGTATTATTAAAACAATCAATTTATGAATGGTGAGACAAATACAAGTGTAGTCATAAGAGCAATGTATAATGACATCATCGAACTATGTCATGAACTAGAGCTGCTAGAACAAAATGGATGGCATTTTCGGAATCAGACGCACAAAAATGCCCAAAATCAGTTGAAAAATTTTAAGCACCAAGAAAAAAATTTTTTTTTGTTCCCCAGTGTTCTTAATGTGTGTTTTTATGTTTTTTATGTATATTTAATGTGTATTTTATGTGTTTTATGTCTATTTAATGTGTATTTTATGTGTTTTATGTCTATTTAATGTGTATTTATTTTAATGTTTATTTTATGTGTTTTATGAGTATTTTTATGTATTTTTATGCCTATTTAATTTGTATTTTTATGTGTACTTATTTTTATGGGTTTTTTACATTGGCTCCACCCATATAATTGGCTCCACTCATGATGTTGGCTCTGCCCATGATGTTGGTTCCACCCACAGCGTGGTAGTAAAATTTTTGGCTGCCCACCACTGCGTGAGATGGTATCCTGTCAATACTGATGATTTAAACAAGAGCAGTACGAAAAATTGTGGATATGCTAAAAAGGAATAGAGAGGAAGGAGCTTTGGTCTGTGTGGAAGAAGCAAGTGAAGAATTCAAACTGACGCCATACATTCAAGGCTCTGTGCAAACCTTTTACTATGTTTGACATGGAGAAGAAGATTTGAGCAGAAAGCCTTGGAATTTTGTCCTTATTCTGATCAATGTTGGATGCATAGGGGAAAATATCTGCACAACTAAACTTTGTAAGATCAGGTGTAGTACTGGGAGGACGAGTACATATGATGACAATAACCAAAACTGTGATTGCAGATCAAAGCAGCATGAGGGTACGGTGGAAAGAGAGGTGGAGGTAGAGAAAGGCAGGACAGTTCAACATCTCAAATGAAAGGAGAGGGGAAGCAGTCAAGTTCTCCACACTAGTGAGATGCATTGTAATTCTCTTTAATTTATAAATACAATTTGCAATTGTACATGCATGCATCTAAATTAATATTTTTAGTTTCACCTAAATCTCGATCTCCTTTTTAAAAAACATTTTTAGCAAATGCCCTCTCTTCTGTTCCTGTGCAACATGAATTTTGTTAAGGCATGTTCAATAAAAGCCAAGGTGGTTTTTGTGTGTTTGTTTTGCTGTTTTGCATCCTGGCTGAGGCTGACAGAAAATTTCCTCTAGACCAGGGCTTTCACTTGAAGGCCCCCAAAAGCAACAGCAATAGCAATTACACTGATATGCCACCCAATAGCACTTAGAGCACTCTATCAGCAATTCATAAAGTGATTAGCTCCCAACATACTTGGTACTCATTTGACTGACTTTGGGAGAATGGAAGGCTGAGTCAACATTGATCCCTGTTAAGACTGAATTCAGCTGTTTTGGCCGCAGTACTAAAGTTAAACCACTGTACCACAAGGGTTCCTTAAAAGGCAAGAGATTTATATTCAGGATTCTTCCCAAGTTACAAACAGGGCTTAAATGGGGATATATTTTAAACATGGATGTTATGGCAGTAAGCAGCCATGTCAAGACCTGTATTTTGTAGCTGGCTGGCTGGGTTTTGTTCTACATTTACAAGGCTTAGCCAAGATGAACCTTGGGATGGGAAACCGGTGTTTGTATCGATGTGCATCTGGGCTTCCTCCATACTAAGATTTTAGAAACCAAAAGACAGACACATGGCCTGAAGGCATCAAAGAGCATGGACACCAGTGCATATGCAATGTTTTGTACACCATGAACAAAACTGGGGGGATGGGACTAAAGGAACAGTAAAGGTTTCAAAATACTTCTCCTTGGGAAACAAGAGGAGGTAATTCAATATTCAAAATCAAGGCAGAAATATCTCTGCCAACAGGCTGGCAGGGCTGGCTGGCTAGTTTAGTTTTTATGGAGAAGCTGCTCAGCTGCCCACATTTTGTCTGTGCATGGAGCATTTGTAGTACTGGCTTCTGGACATTGCTAGTACATAATCCTAAACTGTAAAATGTGAGGATTTGCTAATGCAGGATGGTAACAAATTGATATCGTACAGGCTGTGATTGTTAGAGTGCTCGTTAGGAAGATTTAAGACCATATGCTGTCATTTCACTTTTATTATAATAAGGCACATTTAAACTACAAATGTATTCCATTTGTTAAGCTGTCACAAGATTAGTTTGACAGATTGAGAGATTGGAGTGTGGTTTTTGAATGCCTGCCTTTGTCATTTCCCCTGTAGTTAGCACAGTAAAACATGGGTAATTGTTCACTACCCAGTCTGTCCTGAACATAGTTAATAGTGGGCCTCGTTCTTCATGAGGGAAACACCTCAACTGGTTGCCGTTGTATGGCCTTTGCCCAGCACCCTAGATCTAGCGATGCTGTTTTCTGACAGCAATCCCCATCTCACTTTTTTACATATGATGGGACTCACATTGCAACAGCTCATTATGGCACAGCTGTTGTTAGGTAAGGCCACTTGCAGGAGGAGGCTTAACCATATAGCACCACTGTTCTTCCTTTTTTTCTTTGTTAGGCTAGGAGGTAAAAATCAGAGTTCAGTCAACAAATTTTTTTGCTGCCCACCACCGGTGGTGTGTCTCTATGGAACAATGATGCAATTAAAAAAGTAATGTACTGTGTTGTAAATCTTTCAGAGAGCACTTGCACTATGAGATTGTATAGAAGCTGAAATAATAAACAAACAAACAAAAGGGGCAAATGGGTCGTTGAAAACTAATTATCTGAAATGTGACATTGTTATTAATAATTGCTTGCATTCAAGTCAATTCTGTCTAATGGCAATCCTTGCTAGAGCTTTCCAGTTAGAGAATACACAGAGGTGGTTTACCATTCCCTTCTTTGTACAGAAATTTTTGTTTCGTTAAGTTAGAGTTTTACCAAATTGTGCTCATTTGGACAGTACTACTTTAGGTATGTGGTACAGTGGTACCTTGCTTAAAGAGCATAATGCTGTCACTTGCTCAGCTGGCCCCCTCTGCTCTGGCCCTCCTATACCAAAGCCCCCAGAGGGCGGGCTGGCCGGCAAAGCAGATTTACAGCCCTTAGCTGCTTCTCATCCACAAGGAGGTTTAAACAGGTAGTGTGTTCAGAGGCTTTGTGTGTGAATGCAATGCTTCCCTTACCCTTTTAGTCCAATGAAGACACGTTGCTCAAGCAAACGAAGGTTTATTGATCAGGTATATTGATCAGGTTCATAAAGCATAAAAGTCAGTAGCATAAGTAAGTCCAGCAAACAGAGTTACAGTCCACAGGTTCATTAGGTAACCATTGTGAAAAGAAAGGAAAATCCCACAAGCCAAACTGAGGTCTTAAGCCATTGATATCCAAGATCGAACTAACTAACCTCTCTGCAAAATGGAGAATTTGCAGTCAGGTGGGTTATTCATAGCCAATCAGGTAACAGAGAAAAATATTCTCAAAACAATGGATTGTTTTTCTACACATGTGCAATCAGTGTTCTGGCATGTAGACATAACATGAATCTCAGCTAGCTAGAAAGATAAGGAATACTGGAAAATAGGCAGTCTTGTGACATGATTCTATGAGACAGAGAGGGACAAAGGATTTCTGAGGCCTATTTATGAGGCCTAGCTAAAGACTACAATTTCAAGCCTTGGGAAACATGAGGAAATACGTCATTTCCTGACAAATGCATTCCACGGGATTGCTCTTTAAACGAGTTTGTTCTTCAAGCAAAACACCATTGTAAATGACCAGTTGTGACTTCGGGGGAGGGGGGAGGAATTGTGAACCCCAATTTAGTTGTTACGTGAGGTTTTGGTTGGTTTTAGTTGTTAATCGAGGCCACCATTCAGATAAAATTCTGCTCTTTAAGCGAGTTAGTCTCTAAGCGAGGTGCTCTTTATGAGACGTTTTACTGTAATTCATTTTTTTACTATAGCTTTGTATGGGGAGGAGGTGTTTAATTGACTCAAATGCAGAAGAAGAAGAAGAAGAAGAAGAAGAAGAAGAAGAAGAAGAAGAAGAAGAAGAAGAAGAAGAAGAAGAAGAAGAAGAAGAAGAAGAAGAAGAAGAAGAAGAAGAAGAAAATTTTAGAAGGAATTTTTTATTGATAAAATTCTTACTGCAGAACCATCTGTCGAGGTGAACTACATAAACTTGTCATCACTTTCAAAAACTTAGCTCAGTAAACATAGTTACATATATAGTGATTTGGAAGGAAATATACAGTATATACAATACCAAAAGAACAATAATATTTACAATTATACTATCATTTACATGAAACTTAACTTTCAATATTCTAAGTTATTCCCAAATTTCTTTCTGTCAACCACTGCCACCATTTGTATCTGTCGGGTTTCTTCTGTCTTACCATCATTCTTTTAGCATATACTCTGAGCCTTGCCATCACACTGCCCACCGCTTGTTTGGGATCTGCCAGCTTTCCCGTCTTCCCTTCCTGTCCTCTTTGGAACATCAGAGCGCTTAAGCCAAACAGATTGATTAATCGAACCAAGGACCAGGGCACTTTCCATTTCTCCAGCTTCCCTTTGTTTCTCGGCCCCTTCCACCCCTTTCCTGGCTCTGTCCCCGATAGAATCGTCTCTGCTCTCTGTTCCTTTAAAAAAAAGAAGAAGAAGAAGAAGAAGAACAAGAACAAGAACAAGTGGTGGGAATCTAGTATGGCATTTGTAAAATGTTATTGACAATTCTTGGTTATGACATAGATAGGAAGTATTTACAGAGTACTGTATGTTGAACTAGAGCTTCCAAATATTTGTGCTTTTTTAACTACAACTCTGGCCATGCATACTGTGGGATTCTGCAAAACTCAAAAATTTCTCATCTCTGAATCTGACACATTTTGAGAAAATACTGTTCTTCAGAGGAATGCCATGAATAAATCCAGATCAGTGTATTTCAGGCCAATGCATAAAAATACACAGTGGGAGCAAATCTTTAAATTCTCATTTACTGCATTGCGGCATGTGATGCATGTTTTGATATCCACTTGATACCAAAACATTTTTAAAACCTCTACAGAAGGCTAGTAATTTCCCTAGTAATGTATATAAATATATATGATAAGAAAAAATTATTTCTCCACCCCATCTTCTTTCCAGTGAATCAATTATACTGATACAGCCTGAGTCTAAGAATGTAAAATGACATTCACTTTAATGTAGTGGCTGAACACAGCATATAAAACTTTGAAATGTTTATAAATGGAAGAACAGTCTGTACATTTTTTTTATAATAATTTTTTATTAGGCATTTAAAGAGAAATACAAAAATACAAAACAAGACAATTATAAAGATATATATAACCATGAAGATCATGTAACATTTTTCTCTAAACAATTCAATGTTACATTTGCCACATTTCTTTGAACATAATCTTCTTCATGTTGTTATCATTCACAACATTGACCTCACCCTTGTGTTATTTACAATGTCCGGGGAATTCTGTATTTTCACAGTTTCCAAAAGTCATTCTGATCTTGTACAGGGGGTATGCCCTTTTTTCCCCCCAGAGTATAACTTATAAAAGGTTCCCAGATCCTCCAGAAATTATTACTTTGCACTTTTCCTCTCCTACAATTTAACTTCCAAGTAAGTTTTTCATTTAATGCCAAGTCCCACATTTGCTTATACCAATCTTGTATACTTGTTTTTTCTTTACTTTTCCAACTTTTAGCTATACATTATCTCGCAACAGTCAACATTATGGCCAGCAGTTCTTTATTGTCCTTATTCATGTCAAAATTATCAACGTCGGTTAGCAAAATTGTATCTGACCCCAGCCTAACTTGCACCTTTAGTATATTCTCCAATTCTTTTTCGATTCTTTCCCAATAAGCTTTTAATGCATCACAACTACACCACATATGTTCGTATGTTCCCTTTGTTTTGTTACACCTCCAGCATATATCGCTTAGATTATTATACATTCGATGCAAGACGACTGGGGTCCTATACCATCTCCATATTAATTTATGATTATGCTCTTTAACTCTAACCGACATTGTTCTCATTATCTTTCTTTTCCAAATCCTCTGCCATTTTGTTTCTGTTATCCTTGTATCTAATTCTTGTTCCCAGCTTTGTCTCAACACCTCTTGTATTTCTTGACTCTTATTCAAAATTTTATAAATTTTGCTTACTATTCCTTTAATTCCCATTTCCCCATTTCTAATTCTAGTCAAAAGTGTCTCAAATTCCGTACAGTCTCTATTTAAACCATCTTCCCATAAAAATATCTTATTCCAATTATTAATCTGAAGAATCTTGAACCAATCCAGTTGCAATTGCAAATACAGCTCGTGCCTTTTCTCCTGGTCTCTGCAAGTATTGACCCAATCTTTCAATAATATTACTTTCTTTTCTACCAATATATCCCTGATCTTTTTATCAATTTTAATTGGAAAATTCTGAAAATCCTCCACCTCTAAAATCAGTGAAATTCCTAAAGTAAGTTCTTTTCTCACTCTGCTCCATGTCTGTATTATCGAATTTACCATCAATCCCTGAGCCTTCTTTTTTCCTTTTTCCTTCCCTTCCCATAAAAACTGTGCTTTACCAAACTTCGAAAAGTCTTTCCTTTCAATTTTTCCCCACACTGTTTCTTCTCTAATTAATATTTTTATAATATTTCTTATTTGGAAGGCTCTATAGTATTTAGTGATGTTTGGAATCCCCAATCCTCCCTCTTTTTTGTGCCACATACCACAACGATTTAGTTATTCTAGCTCCTCGATTTCCATTGCAGAATCTATTGATCATATTTTGATACTCATTCAACTCCCTATCTGTGTGTTTTAACGGCAAAACATCGAACAAAAAATTCAATTTGGGTAGCAACATCATCTTACACAAAGCTATTCTACCGAACCATGACAGACTTAATTTATTGTACTGTGATATTTTCTTTTCCATCTCTTTCTTTTGTCCGCCATAGTTCAAACCTTTAAGTTCCCCAGTTTTATCTGATAACATTACCCCTAAATATCTCATTTTTTGTGTAATCTGTACATTATAGGTCCGTTTTATTAATTCTTCATCCCCTTTATTTCCATTAATTAAAATCATTTCTGTTTTATCCCAATTAACTTTTAACCCCGTAACTTCCTCAAAGTCTTTCAAATGCTTATTAACCTTAGAAATAATTTTTGTTGGATGCTTCACCGTTATTAACGTGTCATCAGCGTAAAGACTTACTTTAGTCCCTTCAATTCCTATTATTTCTTCGTCTTGACGAATTGTATTTGCCAAAAATTCCATAGCCATGATGAACAACGAAGGCGACAACGGACAGCCCTGTCTCGTACCCGCTTCTAATTTTATATCACTTGTGTAACTCTCATTAAATTTAACTCTTGCCGATCCTTGTTTATACAACTTTTTAATGACGCCTTGAAATTTTTCTCCAAATCCATACAGTTTGATCATCTCATGAATCGTCCTCCATTGCAAGGAGTCAAAAGCTTTGAAGATGTCTAATGCTAAAAAACCTACTTTTTCCTTCCTTTTTTCGGCTAAGTCCAATATGTCCACCACTCTTCTTATAAGATCTGACATATGTCTATCTTTCACAAACCCAGCTTGGTCTTCTTTAATATAATTGGCTATGAAACAATTTAATCTGTTTGCTAGGATCGTTGTAAAGATTTTTGCATCTTGATTGATTAGGGATATTGACCTATAGGATTCAATTTTTTCTAAATTTTTACCCGGTTTGGGAATCAAGGCAATCACCGATCTATTCCAGGAATCTGGAGTTGCATCTCCCTCCAATATCCCATTATATAATTTATATAACCTCGGGGCAATCCAGGGCGTAAAATCTTTATAAAATTCCGCTGGTAACCCAGCCTCACCTGGTGCTTTCTCTTTTTTTAATTTTTTTATTACTTCCTCAATTTCCTTGATAGATATTTCCTCCTCCATTTTATTCCTATGTTCCTCTGTTATCATTTTAATTTGTTGCTTTTCAAAATACTCTCGCATTTTACTCAAATTTACCTCCTATTTTGAGTACAGGTTTTTATAAAAATTTTCGATTAACAATGCTTTTTCTTTTCTTTTATTGCATCTTTTCCCATTTTTATCTATCAATATACCTACCTGTCCTTTATTTTTTTTATCCCTTGCGGCTTTTGCCAATAATTTAGAATTTTTATTACCATATTCAAAATATTCCCTTTTAAGAAAGATCAAGTCTTTCTTTACTTTTTCCAAATCTTTACCATCCAACTCTTTCTTAATTTTTTGTATCTCTTGAAAAATTTTCTGTTCTTTCTTTTTAGCATACTCAAGGTGAAGATGTTTCAACTGCTTTTCCAATTCCTGATTTCTGTTTCTAATTTGTCTATTTCTAATACTATTCAATTTTATTGATTCACCCCTAAAGATTGCCTTCATTGTATCCCAAACTCCTCCCCGGCTGACCTCATTATTCTCGTTCAGTTTCCAACTTTCTTCCCATTTCTCCATAATTTGTTTTCTCATAGCTTCCTCCTTATA
Source organism: Furcifer pardalis (assembly GCA_030440675.1). Taxonomy (NCBI): domain Eukaryota; kingdom Metazoa; phylum Chordata; class Lepidosauria; order Squamata; family Chamaeleonidae; genus Furcifer; species Furcifer pardalis. The sequence continues at coordinate 34,755,074 of CP126890.1, read as the reverse complement.
TAGCTTTACATTATATCTCCAAATGTACCCTCCTCTTTCCACCTCTTTAAGGTTTATATCTACTGTTATCTTTGCATGGTCAGATTCCCTAAATGTCCCAATCTTTATATCTTCTATTGTTTTAACCAGCTCTTCTGTGACAAAGATATAGTCTATTCTTGAGTACATATCATGCACATGGGAATAATAGGTATATTCTCTCTCCTGAGCCTTAAGCTCTCTCCAAACATCCTTTATCCCCAGTGTTTTCCTCCACTCATCTAATATGTATTTTCTGCTTCTCTTTTTTACACTTGTACTATCAATGTCTGAACTCAGCATATTAAAGTCTCCACTGATGACCATGCTCTAACACAAATTGGCCTGATCAAGGAAGCGGATGTAGATTGGATTGCTCTGAGAACAGATCTGTTTGGGGTGGGCACGATGAGACCGGTATTGGGACAGGAGGAGGAGGGAGCAGTGGGAGGAGTGGACATTTCAGGGGCTAGTGCGGAATTGGTGGAATGAATATACTTAAAATATTTAATCGCTGGCAGTGGGAGGGGGTAAATGGAAGAACAACATGTCATCTTGCTTCGGTCCCCCCCCTCCCCTCTTTGAATAACAGAGGTGACATCAAAAGGAATGATGTGGGGAGGGATGTAGAGGAGAAAGAATTAGGTAAGTTTTTTCTTCATTATTTTTTATTTAGTTTATTTAGTGTTTTTGTTTTATCATATTTTGCTTTAATTAATTTTTTAATTAGTGGGAAATGGTGGGGGGTTTTAGGGAGCACGTCCGGGGATGAAAGTGGAGAATGGGAGGTGTTTTAGATACAGATGGTTAAGTCACTAAAACTAATAACGTGGAATGTGAAGGGAACAGGGAATGCCTTGAAGAGAAAGCGCTTGCAAATTGCGCTCAATAAAGCCAGGGCTGATGTTATTTTTTTGCAAGAGACCCATCAAAAATCAGCGGACGCAAATAATTTGGCGGTGAGGGGAATGGAAATATATGAAAAGGCATATGGGACATCTAAAGCCAGGGGAGTTGCAACTCTGATCTCGGAGAGATTGGGCTTTACTGTGAGTAAAACCATTGCTGACCCAGAAGGAAGATATTTGATAATTAAAGGGAAAATTGAGGAAGAAGAAATAACGTTGGCTAACATTTATGCTCCAAATGATAAACAGGAAGATTTTTTTGATAAAATGGGAAAAATTTTGAACAAGGAGGCAGTCTGTACATTTTAACGTCTAGAGCCACCAAAATCTAAGCCAGCCGTTCCAAATCTCGGGTTCTCTGAATGTGCAGAAGTGTAGCTCCAGCTACATGGGCAAGTGGATGATGAAAAATGTCTTCTAGGGGAGAAGGTTGAGGAGGGCTAGTCTAACCTCATTGAACCTGACTCAGTGCTTTGCAAAGTCCCAAAGGGGAACCATCCTCAAAGGTGTTTTTTTCTTCTTCTTAAAATAGGTAGGGAAACTTATGGAAAATAATGACCAGTAGTACCAACTGCCAGGGGAAGAAGAAGCCAGGGCAGGATGAGGACCTTGCCACCCTTCCCCCTGTGCCTAGACCAACTGCCAGGGGAGGAAGAATCCGGGGCAGGATGAGGACCTTGCCGCCCCTCCCCCTGTGCCTATACCAACTGCCAGGGGAGGAAGAAGCCTGGGCAGGTTGAGGACTTTGCCACCCCTCCCCCTGTGCCTATACCAACTGCCAGGGGAGGAAGAAGGCGGGGCAGGATGAGGACCTTGCCACTCCTACCCCTGTGCCCACAGCGAGTGGGGGGCAATATAAATTTGAACTAATAAATAAATACTAACTGCCAGGGGAGGAAGAAGCCAGGGCAGGATGAGGACCTTGCCGCCCCTCCCCCTGTGCCTATACCAACTGCCAGGGGAGAAAGAAGGCGGGGCAGGATGAGGACCTTGCCGCCCCTACCCCTGTGCCCACCCCAACATATTGTAATGTAATGTATTGTCTGTAAGCCGCCCTGAGTCGCCACGGCGAGTGGGCGGCAATATAAATTTGAACTAATAAATAAATAAATAAATAATAATAATTGTCTTTTTTTTTCTTCCTCTTTAATTAATGCTGTCATCTACATGCATCTAACTGACTCCAATGCCATTGCAATGAAAACCTCTGTTTTCGCAAAAACAAAGCCATTTCTGGAGTTATCCTTCAATGTCAGGGGGGAAACCATGGTTGGAAGGGAATATTTTTAAAAAAATACAAATCCCTTTGGGAGCACTTAAATGTAGGAGGGTTACATGAAAATGTACATTTCTTGTATTTACTGTGACAGAGAAGTTGTCAAAGATAAGACTGCAATGCCTTCCCTATGTAAATTCTCCAAATACAGTGAAAGCAGTTGAATGTGACCACCGTTGACAGGAGCTCAATTTCAGACAAGCGCTATCTTCTGCAAAGCTATTCTGTGAGGATAAAGAAAGCAAGAAAGGCAAATTACAAGCTCTTTATGCTGTGAGAAAGTGTGATAAAAATGTAGGTTCCAGACTCCTTAACTTTAAGGAAAATAAAATGGGGAAATGAAAATCTCATATATTAGACCTTATGTATGTTGGAATTGATGTTTTGGAGAAAATAAAGCAAGATATGCAATGCAGAATTGAATATATACAACTAGAGGTGTTCTACCGATCCCTGGTTTTTAGATTGGGAGTGGTACATATCCCTTCCGATTTAGCTGCATGGTCACGTCTCTTGACTGCAGTACTTTGGCCTATTATAATGGTGGGCATTGATTGTAAATTATTATCATAGGTTTTATGGGGTGCAGGTTATATGGGCTGTAACTGTTTTTTGATAAGTTTTGTTTATTGTATGAGGGATTTTATGATGTGAGCCACCATGAGTAGGGCTGTTTTGTTCCCTAGAGGGGAGGGATACAAGAGTAAAATTCAATTTTTCAGCTGCCAATGCTATTCTTGAGCCCCTGCCCACCCTCTATGAAAAAATAGGTATAACACACACTAACACATTTTTCTATTGGCTTTTAAAATGGCTGTTTCTGGGCATTTTCCAAACCTGCCGTAGCCCTCAGGTATAGAAACAGGAGTATGGCCTATAAGCCTTTACTTGCCCAGGTAATAGTTAGTGCTCAGGATTGAACTGAGAAATGAAAAATCCAGGTTTAAGTCCCAACCAATCTTGTGTTAGATGGTCCATGGGGTCGCAAAGGGTCGGAATCGACTGTGCAACTGAACAACTACTACTACTACTACTATTTATTATTATTATTGTTATTATTATTGTTGTTGTTGTTGTTGTTGTTGTTGTTGTTGTTATTATTATTATTATTATTATTATTATTATTATTATTATTATTATTATTATTATTATTATTATTATTATTATTATTATTATTATTATTATTATTATTATTAGTCTTTAGACTTGTATACCACCCCACTCGCAGACTGACAATATGATCTTCTTGTTCAAGATGGTATGTGTGTGCATGTGTGAGAGAGAAGTAAGTTCTGTAGATGTGGAGTGTAGGCTAATAGGTATTACAATGGAGTACCTAGAATGGAAACCAGCAATGTTAGCTAAATTTCATTTCCCGTTTCTATGGGAACAATAGTGCATAGTTATTTTATGCAAGAGCTTTAGCTAAAATTTATACATATATACATATATGTATGTATAACTGGCATCCTTTTAAAATAATAGTTTGTCTTGCCATTTTGAAAGATTATTTAACATTTAAACATTTAAAACTAAAGCATGCAAAGATAACAATAAATCCTATTTAACATGGGCATTTAGTAGGACAATACTCACTTTAATATCCAGTGTTCTCTATGTGTATGCAAAAGTCTAAGGGTGATAGCCAGTTCACTCTTAAAGTTACTTTGGTTTATGTTGGCAATGTGAAAATCTCTCAGCCATAATTTGTCGGAAATGGTTTCTGTTTGGATATCACATACATTTTCTTTGTTTGGTTTGTGTTGAGAAACAACACTTTGCTGCTGGTTCCTTTTCTGCATGGAAATTATACATCTTTCCTAATTTCTGCATTTATTTACACTTTTTGTTCATGAATTTTCCTAATTAACAAAACCATATTTGTGCTATATCTTCTCATTTGCATACATTCTTTCTGGTAGCCTGGGGAATTCTGGGAGTTGTAGTCCCATCCACCCACCTACCCCAAAAATCCCAGCAGTTTTTCTAAATTCAGGCAGATGTAAGGATGAATGGATCATCCTATTTTAGCTTGTTTCCCTTTCTCATGTATCCAGATAGTCATTCTAGTTCCATCTCCTAAAGTTTGCACTTCACATATAAGTATGCATTTTCGAACATATTTACTTTCAAAAAGTGCATTATCAGACACATTCTGATATACATTTTGCACTGCTTAATGCATTGCAGTATGGAGAAAAATGTGAACTTTGAAGTATAGCAACCATCTGATCCACTGATTTAGAAAGTAGAGGTTAGCCAATGTAGAATTTGTACCTTGTGAGTCCTCCAGGCATCCATTACCTCAGCTTCTATCCCAGGTCTTAGACATAGTACTTCAATTCCTTCATTTTTTATTAAGTTTTATTGATTACAGAGCATAATTAACAAAGAAAGCAAAGATAAGATGATAATTGCAGGTGATTTAAATCTTACTAAATCGAAAATAGATAACTAACAAGGAGCCCACAAAAGGCAACAGGTCATCAGTATTGGTTAATTGGTTAAAAATATGTCTATAAAAGATGTATGATGAGAAATGAAGGGTGCAGAAAGGGCATACACGTATTACTCACAGGTACATGATAGTTACTCCAGAATTGATTTTATATTTGTTACAAACAATCTTTTAGCAAACGTTCAAGAAATAGAAGTGGGAGTGTTTAAGGAATCTGATCACACAAATGCAAAGATGGCCATGATGGTTAAATCAGATTTTTTTTTATTTTTTTTTTATTTTTTTTGGGGGGGGGGTTTAGTAGTTTATTTATTTATTTATTTATTTATTTATTTATTTATTTATTTATTTATTTATTACTCGTATTTGCTACCCCGCTCCAATCGGGCAAGCCTGACTCTGAGCGGCTTACAGATCAAAATATAGTCATCTTAAAACTTAATGTTAAAACTTTAAAAAATTCATAAAAGCATTAAAATCACACCAAAAATTGAACCGAAGGGTGGCTGTCACTAGATCAGCCACCCTGTATGAGATCCCACGATCTCATACAGAGTAGTTGGAAGTTTGACTATTTTGTTAAGAAAGGAACAGTGTGTGAAGAGATTGAGAAAACAATGGGGAAAATGTGGACAATGAATGACACAGGAGATGTCAACTTTCACACTGTATGGGATCCTTCATCAAGATGGAACACTTCATCCCTTGCACCAGACTCCCTTCGGTCCCTGACACTGCATGCCTCTACCTGGACAACATCTTTCAGGTTCATGGGATCCCCAAGCACATTGTCATGGACCATGGGTCTCAGTTCGCCTCTCATTTTTGGAGCATGTTGCATGCACACCTTGACACATGCCTCTGTCTGTCCTTGGTCTACCATCTGCAGACCAATGAGCAGATGCAGAGGGTCAATTGAGTCCTTGAGAAGTACCTGCATTCCTACATTAATGAGCAGCAGGACGACTGTGTCCACTTCTTGCCCCTGGCGGAATTTGTGTATAATAACTTGGAACATTTGTCGATTGGGCAGTTGCCGTTCTTTGCCAGCTACAGCTTCCACCTCCGCATCTGGCACACAGCCTCCATGTCTGATTCTGTGCCTGTGATGGCGGAGTTCATGCAAGAACTGGAAGTGCAGGATGCCCTGTTCCAGGAACACCTGGACCAGGTGAAGGCGGCCTACAAGGCTCAAGCTGACCAGCACCATCGACCAAGTCCTCCATTCTCTCCTGGGGACTGGGGGTGGCTCTCAACTCGGCATCTGCATGGCTCTTGGCCACATCAGAAACTCAACATTCACTTTGCCAGGCCTTATTGTGTGCTGCAGCGGGTCAGCCCTGTGGCATTTGAGCTGGAACTGCCCTGTGGTCTCCGGTTCCACCACGTATTTCACTGGTATCTCTTGGTGCCAGCTTCTGTTCCTCCTGGTGATGGGCCCCCACCTCCACCTGCCTCAGTTGCAGAGGGGGCCCTTGAGGGGTAGGCTAGTGTTGTGGCCCTGGAGTCCAATGATGTGGATGAAGGCTGGCATACGGCACTTCATCTCACTGTCAGATTGGATCTGTCTCTCCCTGATCAACTTGATCTGGAAATTAAAGAAGTACAGCCAGCAAACTCCGATGACAGCGATGGAGCTGAGCCACATACATCAGAACATTGTAGGCTACACCTGCAGAATCAGCTTCAACTATGGAGAAGGGAGGTGAGGACTCATTTACAGAGAACACTCCCACCTGCAGAGCCTTGAGCTGAAGTGCTCTTAAGAAAATGTGTGTGTCTGCTCTAGCTTTCTTGGAACAACATTTATACTTCTTGGCTCTGCAACACTTTGAACTGTATACCTGTCTGCTTGAATACCCTTGGAACTTGGACTTTTTGCCTGGAACTCAACTATACTCTTGGATCTCCCTCTGGACTCTCTTTACCAATGACCAGCTACTGAACTGGGCTTGCCTTGACAATGCTTCTGTCTTATCCTCAGGACTATTGTAAGACTTTGCCTCTTTCTCTCTCTCCTTGTGCAGCAGCCTGCTCCGCTTTGTAGGGAAAGGGCATGCATACATACACATATGGAGATTGGTGAGGGGAGGGGATTGCCATAGTCAGCAATTATAATAGCAAGGATGTGTAGAAAAAACAAGTCAGTAGCATTTTTTGTTGTTCAGTCGCACAGTCGATTCCAACCCTCTGCGACCCCATGGACCATTGTCCGCCAGGCACTTCTGTCCTCCACCATCCTCCTCAACTCGCTCAGTTCTGTGCCCATTGTCTCTACAATACCATCTAACCAACTCATTTTTGGCCGCCCCCTTCTTCTTTTGCCCTCCACCTTTCCCAGCATCAAGGCCTTCTCAAGCGAATCCTCTCTTCTCATTTGATGTCCAAAGTACCTTAGCTTCATCTTTACAATTTGACTTTCCAAGGAGCATTCTGGGTTGATTTCTTCTAAGATTGACCTATTTGTTCTCCTTGCTGTCCAGGGGGCCTTCAAAACTCTCCTCCAACACCACATCTCAAAGGCATCTATTCTTCTGCGCTCAGCTTTCCTAAAGGTCCAGCTCTCACACCCATACATTGCCACAGGAAATACCATTGCTTTGACAATACGAATTTTTGTTTTCAATATGATGTCTCTACTTTTCATTATGCTCCCCAGGTTTCTCATCGCTTGCCTCCCAAAAATCAGTCGCCTTTTTTATTTCATGGCTGCAATCACCGTCTGCAGTGAGTTTTGATCCCAAGAAAGTGAAATCTGTCACTGCTTCTACTTCTTCCCCATCTATTTTCCAGTGACTGATAGGGCCTGTTGCCATGATTTTGGTTTTCTTTATATTGAGTCTCAAGCCAGCTTTTTCACTCTCTTCTTTCAACCTAATCAGAAGCTTCTTTAGGTCCTCCTCGCTTTCTGCCATTAGGGTGGTATAATCTGCATACACTAGTACCCCGGATAACGTTATGACTTGGTTCCACAAGTCTCGTCGTTATCCGGTTTTTAACGTTGTGCAATACATTGATCACACAATGTTAAAAAAAACCCTGTTTCCCTGGAGGCTGCAGCAAGCCAGAACGTCAGGATTTGAATCCTGACATTTTGGCTTGCTGCAGCCTCCAGGGAGGTGGGGGAACTTTGGAAACAGCTTGGATCGGGTCTCCCCACCTCCCTGGACCTGGCCGGGGGGGGGGGGCAGAGACCCCAAAAAAATTTTACCAATTTTTTTACCAATTTTGGGGTCTCTGACCCCCCTGCTGGGTCCAGGGAGGTGGGGAGACCTGATCCAAGCTGATTCTGGGCTTCCCCGACATCCTCAGCAAGTGCAGCAAGCCAAAACGTCAGGGTTCGAATCCCCCCGTCAGCTTTCCAGCCTCCCCACCCCTGCCTCCGTAGCTGCAGGATGGCTGGGAAGCTGAACGGAGAACCCCGCTCAGCTTTCCAGCCACCCTGCTGCTAAGAACGACTGTATCGGATACTCGCGTTATCCGGGGTATTACTGTATCTCAAATTGTTGATGTTTCTCCCAGCAATTTTGATCCCAAATTGTGATTCCTCCATCCCTGCATTGCGCATTATGTGCTCTGTGTATAAGTTGAATAAGCAGGGTGACAAAATGCAGTAGCATATGAGTATATTAATTCTTGTATTTTGTTTATTTTCCTTTTTTCTTTATTTTTAAGAAAAATAACATTATATCAACATTTTTTGTTTATATTATCAGTACTTCCCTGCCTACTTTCTTCTGTCTGTTTCAAGGAGGGGTAGATCAGTGGTGGGCTCCCAAAAAAAATTACTACCACACTGTGGGCATGGTATGGTGGACGTGGCCAGGGGTAAAGCCCTGCATTGCACCCAAATTAGGACTACTTTATTTCAAAATTTGGATGGGCGGAGCCAGTCAGAATTTCTGCTACCGGTTCTGGCACAAACTGGTGCGAACCTGCTGATGCCCACCACTGGGTAGTATAGTGCTTCCACTCAGTTTGTATCCTTCACTGTGTGTCATACACCTACACCACCCTATTGTAGACACTCTTGCGGAGTTCAACAATGCAATACAATAAATACCATATGAAATCAACCTCATTTAAGCAATTCATAATCTTACAATTAAAACAATATGTTTAAACCAAGTAAAACACAAGCAGAGGAAAAACAACAAAACAAATGTGGTACTATAAAAATAAAATAAAACCAACCAGGGAGCAGAATGTCAGCAAATGCCCTTTTAAACAGTCCCACCTTGGTTAATTTACAGAAAACAGAGATTATTAAGTGATAATGACAAGAGTTTAGTGGTATAGTTCCAGGTAATAAAATGTATTCAAATTACAGCAAAGGGATCATTACCAGTGATGGAATGGTGCTTTGAACAGAGAAGAGCTTTTCATTCAGGAACAGGTCTTGAAGCCACAATCTAACCCAATGCACTTGTACAGCTATATTTCGGAGAGAAACTCTGTTTGTATAGCAGCAAGGAATACATGTGAGGGTAGAACAGAAATGCTTTTTTCCCCCTTTAAATTTTCTCATGCCATTTTGAATGATCAAAAAATGCATCACCCCTTTGATAAATATGAAGGGAGACCAAGTGAAACCTATGTAGCCAAATGAAACAATGCATTAGCATGTGCAGTATAAATCAGAGTACACCATGCAGGCCATGTTGAGAAATGGGGGACCAAGGACTGCATGTGTGTATGTGATACAAGTACAGTATCCACATATACACACCTTCCCCAATACAGTACATATATTTCAGGATGCAAACATACTGGTCTCTACAGAGACAGGGAGAAGTCAATGACCTTATTCTGTGTGAGGCAAAGGACAAGTTAGCATTTTGGCCAGGTGGGAATTTCATCTCAGTTCATTTTTTTTATCTGAATGTACCAAAAGTTGCAAGCTCCAATGGTGGAGGTGAAAGTGAATCTCAGATTTGCTGATTGCTTAACAACACCTTTTTCATTTCATTTATGGAAACTATATGGGGCTGACAGCTGCATCTTATATCCACCCAGGTGTTAGGACAGTGTCTTTCACCCCAACTGAGAGCAGTAAGTGAAGTTAACAGGTGGACAGGCTGTGCGACACACACATTTGTTTCCTCAAAGACAGGTGTTCTCAACCTATGGCCCACAGGCTGGATGCAACCCACGACACCATTTTATGATGCTGGCGATGAAAGAGCCTGGTGCCAGCTGCTGCCATGGCCTCTCTACTCCAGCCGCAAATAAACATGGAACACTGTTTACCTTCCCACCAAAGTGGTACCTATTTATCTACTAGCAATTTCTTGCTTTTGAACTGCTAGGTTGGCAGAAGCTGGGACAGAGATAGAAACTCACTCCATCACACAGCACTCGGGTCTTGAACTGCTGACCTGCCGTCCTTCCAGACATCACATTCAGCATCTTAACCACTAAGCCACCACAGTCCTGTGTTGCTACTAGCAGCAGATGAAAAGAAATACTGAGATTTCCTCTCTTGCAAAGTGAAAACAAAAAGTCAGGCAAGCAGAGTCCTGTTGGCTTAATAGAATGGAACCCCAGTCGTAAATGAGCAAGTGTGTTTATTTATTATAAAACCAGGTCCCCAAAATCTGGTTTGGAAATTCCTTAAAAGTGCACTCTCCATAGATATCTACCCCAAAATAAATCCCACTAAGTTCAGTAAGATTTACTCTCAGGTCTAAGGCTACCGTTCTTCATGTATAGGATTAAATGTAAATCTTTTTAAAGTTTACTGTGCATACATGAATGTTATGTGAGTGGAAGAATTTCCCTCATTGGACTTACTTTTTACTGACCAAATGTGGCTCCATCAGCATTTCAGTATGGCTTCCTTCACATACATTTGGTGTGATAAAGGACTTGGACTTTTTTCAGACTTGTTCTCATGGTTCTTATGTTGGACAGGATTAATTTCTTATATACTAATTAGTCTTCTTCTTCCATGTCTAGGCCAGATGTTACACTGTCAAAATGAAGCCACTTTTTTGTGAGCTCATTCTGCAGTTCCTTTTGCCTGACCTAGTGTGAGAAAGATTATCTGGCAATACAAGATTGCTATTACTCGGGTGTGCACAGTTGTGGTTCAAAAATACCACAATCTTTGAGGAGGCTTTCTGTATATCCAATACAGTAAAACCTCAGATAACGCTAAAATTTGGTTCCACAAGTCTTGGTGTTATCCGATTTTTAGTGTTATCCGATGCATGTTAAAATCCTATGGGATGGATCAGATAACGTTAAAGCTCCATAGAGATACATTGTAACCACACAGGCTTTAGCTGTTGTTATCCGATCCATCCCATAGGACCTTAACGTTATTCGATCCAATTTTCCACTCCAGATTACTTAACGTTGTGCGATTTTAGCGTTATCCGAGGTAAACGTTATCTGAGGTATTACTGTACTTTGAAAGCAATGACCTTTTGTTGAAAAGCATATTTGTCAGGAAACGACATATTTCCTCATGTTTCCCAAGGCTTGAAATTGCAGTTTCTAGCTAGGCCTCATAAATAGGCCTCAGAAATCCTTTGTCCCTCTCTGTCTCATGGACTCATGTCACAAGACTGCCTGTTTTCCAGTATTTCTTATCTTTCTAGCTAGCTGAGATTCATGTTATGTCTACATGCCAGAACACTGATTGCACACGTGTAAAAAACAATCCATTGTTTTGAGAATATACCTGATTGGCTATGAATAACCCACCTGACTGCAAATTCTCCATTTTGCAGAGAAGTTAGTTAGTTCGATCTTGGATCTCAATGGCTTAAGACCCTGGCTATTGTGTGGGATGTTCTTTTCCTTTCTTTTCAAAATGGTTACCTAGATTAGCTGTGGACTGTTTGCTGGACTGATTTATGCTACTGACCTATGCTTTATGAACCTGATCAATATACCTGATCAATAAACCTTCGTTTGCTTGAGCAATGTGTCTTCATTGGACTAAAAGGGTAAGAGAAGCATTGCATTCACACACAAAGCCTCTGAACACGCTACCTGTTTAAACCTCCTTGTGGATGAGAAGCAGCTAAGGGCTGTAAATCTGCTTTGCCGGCCAGCCCGCCCTCTGGGGGCTTTGGTATAGGAGGGCCAGAGCAGGGAGGGGGCTGGCTGGTACATGACAATATTAACTTAAAACAAAACCAGTTTTTCTTTCCTATTCTTCTTTCTTCCAGAAAGCTGTATTGGTCTAATTTCAATACTATTCTTCCTGAAGGATTTTCCCACTACTTTTAGCTAAAAAGGACACAGTTCCTGTAGCATTTATTACTTCCTGCTTACAAGACTTACATCATGTCTATTCCATTCTTAACTGAAGTACTGTACTGAGTTTTGAGAAATGACTTCCAAAGATTTAGGAGTCATGACTGTCTTTTCTTTTCTTTTTCTTTCTCTCATATTTGATCACTGGGATCAAATGCCCCTGCTTTTCTCTGCTCCAAAAATAAAAATGACGGCTTTCAAGATAGCATGTGATTGGTATAAAACAATAGGAATTGTCTGTCACTCACTCTTATGTAACCAGAGTGGCAATCCTAGGCATAGCAGACTTTATTAGGATGTAAGTTCCACTGAAGTTTCCAGAAGCTGTGTCTTAAAGAAGTGGGTTTAGAGGGAGTGCCTTGCTGTAGAAAACAACCACTTGCCTATATTAAAGATGCTCTTTTAAAAATTCCCTAAGCCTATAAGAAGTGCTCCTAATAATTTCAAAGATATCGGGTTAATTTAAAAAAAAACACACACAATAGACTGTTCACTTTTATTTCAGTCTCCATAGAAACTGACTGTTCAGATTTATTTTATTTTATTTGCCTTTTGAATTTTTATGTATTTCAGAATTTGGACATGAGTCCCAAGAAGGAAAATCTGTTAAAATACCAATTAACTGATGTTGCTATATATATGGCTGGCAGTAAATGAGGATGTTTTGAAATGGCAAAAATGAATTTGAAAAGGAATGAATGTTTCCCTGTATTCTCTCTGTCTCTCGCTCTCTCACACACAGCATGGCCATCTATCACCCCATAGTTAAGTGAACACAGCTGTTATATTCCTTCATGTATATTGTTACATGGATGTATATAGTGCATGTTATGTTTTCATGTCATAACATATAGAGTCCTCTGCTCAATAGCTAGAATGGTGCAGTGGATATATAATGGCATTTATTGTGATTGTTGTTGAAGTGATCTCATTCTGGAAGAATCCATTCCCCAACTGTTTATTTAGAATATTTCCCCCTCATTTTACAGAGAACATGTTTTGCCCATCAGGAGTATATGCATCAATGCTTCCTTCTGGTGCATCTGGGTTGACAGGCTGTGTGAACATGGAGAAGTACAAACTATCTCCCATATGATACAATGCACACGATGCCCCTCAATGTGCACTGAGGAGAGCCTTATGTTGGCAAGAAGAAACAGTGTTGAAGTGGAAGATGTCATCTAGCCTGTTTTAGTTCTATTTTGTTTTTAGATGTTTTAATTTCAGCTTTGTATGTCATTATATGCTGATGGTGCATCTGACACGAATAAGGAAAAGAACTGATTCCTTCTTATGGGTGGAGCAGAGCGTAGCAACCAATTCTTCTGATCTCATAGAGCAGTGCCTAAGATTAAAGTGTTCTAATCATTTGTATCTGTAGCCCATCTTGTTTCTGCATCTTAGGATAGGTGCCCATTTTTACACAAGGTGTACATTTCTTGTACAGTGATTGATTGGTATGAATATCAGAATTTTCAACCCATAATTCAGGCAGTTATTAACTTCTCTTCTTTGAAAAAATAATAAAGGTTCTAAGCTTCATAGGAACCATATCTTGTGGCTTGAAGTCTCTGTTCCCTAAATGCAGGCCATTGCAATTGATTGTGGCAATGCCAATTAGTGGGCTGAAGCTAAGCTTAGAGGGGAAATAGTACCATAGTATGTCACATCAGGTAGGATCAGATGAAAGCAGGCACAGCAAGGCTTAAAAATCACAGAATTAATCAGCACCTTGGAGAGAGTATTGTGCAAAATGGTGTAGAATAGTTCCATCCCTAGAATGGTGTACTGCAGGGTTTCTCAACCTTGGGTCCCCAGATATTCTTGGACTTCAATTCCCAGCAGCCCAAAGGTTGAGAAACTCTGATGAACTGAAATGCAAAGCCCTCTAAGGCATCATTTGCAAAACTTGCCCTGCTGAATGTCCCATATTTCTGATGAACTCCTTAAAGGGACACCACGTTGTTTTGTAGGCATTAGCTAATACAGTGTAGGGGTGACATGGGTTGCCATGGGAGGGCATTTTTCAAAGCAGTGAAGTCTGGTAAAACAATATACTCTGGGTTGAATGGATTCAGAGTGAGGAGTGGAGCTTTCTCCTATTTGCTAGAGTCTTATTCAAATTTGACCTGGGTCTTCCTTAAGAAACTAAAATTCCTCCTCCTCCTCCTCCTCCTCCTCCTCCTCCTTCACCACCACCACCACCACCACCACCACCACCACCACCACCACCACCTTTGTGTGCAGTCAAGTTCATTCTGCTTTATTGCAACCATTTCTATGGTTTTCTAGAATACACTGAAATGGTTTACCATTCCCTTCTTCTGGGGGCACCCTGGAGCTGTGTAGCTTGCTCAAGGCACAAACAGGCTGGCTTTTCACTCAAGAGGCACAATGGGGAGTTGAACTTTCAACTTATGGCTCCACAGCCAGATTCCTAAACCACTGAAGTATCAAGCCAGCAGAAAGATCTGTAGAATTCTTTAAAAGTATCAAGAAAAATATGTTAAATAAGGGTTAATTGCATGGGGAAATGGCATTAAAATGAGTTGTGCTTCTTTTTAGAAAGGACATTAATGCTTCAGTGGTATGTTTGGTGCTTGATTTAACATTCTTCTTTTAATGTGTGCTAAATTAGTAGGGAAAAGACCAAGGTATGCTCCCTGATAATGAGGATGCTTTGCATTAAGGACATTTTCTATCTTTGAAGAAATGTAATAGAATCAGGAGTATTTGTATGATTCTGAGATTACTCCAAGGTGGAGCAGAGCAGCAATAAAATTGAACCTTTATATTTCATTCCCAATTTGTAGAGCTAAAGAGATGGTTAGCAATTTAAATTGAGGAAATGGGAAATAAAAATTAATAACAGGAGATTTTGCTGAGAAATAAGATTAACACTGGACACCCTAGGCCAGTGATGACGAACCTTAGCACTCCAATTGTTCTGGAACTTCAATTCCCAGAAGCCCTGATCAGGAGTGCCGACTTGGGCTTCTGGTAATTGAAGTCCAAAAACATCTGGAGTGCCAAGGTTTGCCATCACAGCCCTAGGCACTAGCGAAGGCTCTGAGTGCATTTACCATAAAGTATATATTTAAATCCCATTGCAGCCATTTTGTGGAAGAATGATTGTTATATGGACTTTGTGTGGATAGACTGCACAATCGATGTGCTTCCTAGCCTATCTCCAGTTTTTTCCTCTGCTGGATTTTAAAAAAATAGAAATGCAAAGAAAATGTTACATAACCAGGGATGTGGGAGGTGGAGATGTCTCCTAAAGCCATGCTCTGTATGCCTTTGGTTTCAGGACAGAGCATGGCTGCACACTTCTGCACACCTGTGTCAGGAAGCGATGGTTCTTTGCATCCACTGGTGTATAAATGGAGTCCTGAGAATGTACAACAAAGAATACATAGCATTTATTTTCATAATTTTGGGAGTTGTAAAGTTCAAAAATGTAATTTCCCCAAGCTCTGTTAAGGATAAGAAATATATCATTTCCCACCCGAAACAGGGTCACAATTATGTTTTAAGGACAGAAGCAGTTCTGGAATCAATCCAAAGCCCTCCTGCTTTGTAGTAAGATGCAGGTTTCTCCAGTCATGCACAGAGGTCTTTTTGGTTTGAAACACCCCTCCCTTACAAGCTGTCTTCCAAGTTACCACCTGCTTCACCACACTCACTGTTAGCAACGTGAGCTACAAACTGTGGGAGGAATATATATTTTTGGTAGAAATGTTACACAAGGTAACAAGGTCTCTAACCATATATGGCTTTATGGTTTAGAGTTAACACTTTTTGCCTCATACATTACACAATGGGGCGCCAGCGTAACTGGCCCAGGGTCATTGTAATATAAACAAATTTCTTAATTTAGGAAATCAGCCTGGCCACAGGATCTGTTGCAATCTCTGGTTCAAGGACAAAGGCAGCCCCACATAGAGAGCATTAGAGTAGCTGATTTTTGAGATCAGAGTTGCCAAGGACACACAGGGAACAAGCCATTTGAGAGTGACCACTGAGATTTTAAAAAGAGCCTCCAATTCTTAACACTGACAGCCTCTCTAAAAGAGAGGTCAAAAATATTAAAAGCTGCTGAAAGATCCAGGAGCACCAAAAAGTTCAAACCCCCCCCCCCCTCAGCTTCCTGGACAAGGCCATTATGCAGCTCAACCAGTGCTCTCTCCGTGCCATGATGGGGACTTGACCCTGACTGGAATAGAGTTGTTTTCATCCAAGAGCACCTGCAGTTGCTCTGCCATCACCCTCTCAATCACCCTTCCCATAAATGGTAGATTGATGACTGGTCTGAAGTTGTTTGCATTGTTGGTCACCATATTTGATTTTTTTAATGGGCAGGATGCTTGCCTCTTTTATCTGCTTTTGTGGCAGATTTTTACCAGCCAAGGTCTAGAGATGGATTTGTAATGTGTAGGTGTCTTGTCGACCTCTTCTGATATTACAAGTTGAAATTGATCCCACAACAAAGGACCAGATGGTCCATTGGACATCTCAACCTGGACCACTCCTTCAACTACGGAGTCAAGGTCCCAAGATAAGGAAAATTAGGTTAGAAATGGATTGACATGTATTTTAAAATGAACAATTAGACCTGAGTTTCCACATCTTCTTCAAAATAGGTTTTTGTGCACTCGCCTCAGGTAGAAGTGTCTGTTTCAATTTACATTTCACTTAACCTGATTAGAAACATGGGAAAATGAGTTTGCTGATCATCAACTGAAAGGAGTCCCAGAATTCTAGCTCAGTGAAAAGGTTTGGTAGTGGGTTATCTCTTTAAGAAACAGCAGCCACTCAGCCATGCCTGTAGGAAAAAGCTGCCTCACAGCTGTTGCTGATTGAATAGGAAATTCTGGCCAAGTAAGAATCATGGCAATTTGGCTGAGGCAGCAGCTTGCTTGAGTGCTGAAGAAGGCAAGCAGCATATCAGTTGACAGTGGAAAGGGTGTAGAGAGGCTGGGTGAACATGAGAGGCTGCTCCAGGATCTGTAACTCTGAGAGAATGCCACCCTCCTGGCAAGAAACAGAGACGACAGATTGCTCAGCATGGCACCAGCAGCAGTAGTAATAGTAGCAACAAGAACAAAATAAGGATTGTTGTACAAAAGTGTAGAAATGATCTTGTGCTGGCAGAGCACATCAACCTCCTACAAGGTAATAGGGGCAAATGAAAAGTTAGAAATTTTAAGATCAGCACCAAATCTGCTGAGGTGAGGATTAACTGATGAATGGAGTCAGCTTATCGGATCTTCCCCCTACTTGTTCCCTCTTCAAAAAATAAGCCCCAAAAAGGGAAACAGCTTATACTCAGGCCAGCGACCACAAGGATCCCAGGACCACATTGGATTGAGACGTGCCAACAATTTAATTACTTTTACCATGAGTATAAGCCGACCCGAATATAAGCCAAGGTACCTAATTTTTACCTGAAAACCCAGGAAAATAGATAGACCCGAGTATAAGCCAAAGGTGGGAAATGCAGCAACTGCTAGTGAGTTTCAATAATCAAAATACATGAAAATATGGTAAAAGTAATTAAATAAATATAAAAGTATATATGGTAGGTTTTATAAAATAAGTTTTATACCTACATAAATTGACTATCATTTCCAGTAGAGAATATTTCACTGTACCATCTCTGTATTGCCTGCTTGGAAATGATCGGCTGACTGCAGCACATTTTATATCATATCTTTGCTACCATCTCTGTTTTCAATGGGACTTTTTCCAAGGCTGAAACAGTGTCATCAGAAACATACTACACCTGTCAGTCATAGGTGGGGTAGCTTTTTTTAAAATCTACATATCTTCCCACTCTTAGAAAAAGTATATCTAAGCAAAGATTGTAGTTAAGTGCTATTTATTAACTAATATATTTATTCCTTTGCTGTAATCTGGGACCCAGTCCTACAGTCACAGTGTTTGCTGTAAAAGGAGAACAGTCTCTGCCTCAGAGTCCTTTTCATACAAACAAGAGATATAGCAGCTACTTTGAAGGGGGGAAATAAAAAAAACCACATAGCAATAGTAGAGAGTTCATTAAAAAGCATTAGCTAAGTGTGTGTGTGATAGTTCTGTGGAAATGCATCTCTCTAAAAAAGTATATCCAGTTCTGCTATATTTTATTTCGTTTGTTCACCTTATCAGTATTTTCAGATTCTAGAAATATGCTGTGTACATGGTAGCTATCCCTCTGTGCTGCTGCAAAGCGGAAAGAAGCTGCTCAATAATAATGCGGCAAACTGATGATAGTTCTGAAGATATGGGCCAGTATCCTATTCAGCAATCATAAAGCAGAAATATAGTTGCAGAAATAGTGCTCTTGCTCCAGTAGGGTGCCTATTGTGCCCATTGCTGCCCTGGTTGGGAGGTTGTTGTGTAACTTGGCACGTAACAGGGAGCTGACCACAGCAGGGAGATACGCTTATGTGATTGCCCTTCCACTCAACAGTCTCTGAACAGAATAGTGGCCACGGCATCTAAGGTAACATATTCATCTTTACTTGAAGTATAAACTCTATGATCAGAGATTCTGAATTGAGTCAAGAACTCCCATGAATACTTTTCAAGAAACGTTCTTAGTGGAGAGCAGGATGGAGGTCTCCAGACCTGAAAGCCTCTGTTAGAGAAAGAGAGAGAGAAAAGAAATTATTGGAAAGTTCAGAAACTACAACAAAGTGGTGTTATGGGGGAGGCAGCCACAATGAGGTGTGTGTATGTATTGAGGTTAAATCCATGGGCCTTGGATGGATTCTTTTCTATGTTTCCTCTTCTATGTTTCCTCTGGTGGAATGACTACATAGAGATTGATTGCTCTCTGTTCGCCCTTATTTTATGACTGCTATTCAGTGGCACCTTTTTGGCTGGGGTGGACCTCATCCTGTATCTAGCATTTTCACCCACACATTGAACTCACACTTCATCTTTAAACTAGCAAATAGGTGTGGGATTGGCTGCTCTTATTCCCCTGGCCTGATTTTGGAGTTTTGGAAGCCTTTCTTTGGTCAGCATTGGGTATGAAAAAAAGGTAGCCCGGGGGGGGGGGTCATCTAAACAGGAAGTTTAGTTTGGAAGTTGTGTAACGGTGAGTCCTCATCTCAGGAAGCTTCTACCCAAGAGACTGGCCAGTTCACAATTGGTCACCCTTCCCTCAGTCTCTTTGCGACTCTAGAGAAAGAGGCCAATAGGAGGCTGCATTGTTGTTTCTGCTCCTCAGTGCTGCAAGTTACCCCCTCCCCCATCTTCTATGAATCAGTGGTCTCCCAAATGTTCTGGTCTCAACTGCCTTGCTCAGCTCTTGCAAATTCAAGGCTGTGGCTTCCTTTACAGAAGCAATCCATCTCATATTTGTCCTACCTCTAACTGCTTCCTTCAACATTTCCCAGTGCTATTGTCTTCTCAAGAGAATCTTCTCTTCTCATGATGTGCCCAAAGCAGAACAGCCTCAGCTTCATCATTTTTGTCTCCTGAGACAGTTCGGGCTTGATCTGTTCTAAGACCCACTTGTTTGTCTTTCTGGCAAAGCTTTCCTCAAGCACCATATTTTAAATGAATCACTTTGTTTCCTGTCAGCTTTCTGTACTGTCCAGCTTTCATACCTGCACATAATGATTGACAATACACGAGTGTCGATTGTCTTGGTCTCCAGTGACACATTCTTACATTTGATTATCTTTTCTAATTCTTTTATTGCTACCCTTCCCAGACCCAGTCTGATTTCTTGGCTACAATCTCCATTTGGATTGGTTATTGAACCAAGGTATACAGATCCTTTCACTATTTCAATTTCTTTATTGTCAACACCAAAGTCGTGTAGTTCTTTTATAGTCATATTTTGGTCTTCTTAATGTCCAGTAGTACTGCTTTAGTACTTTTTTCTTTCACTTTCATTAAAACTTATTTCAAATCATGGCTGCTTTCTGCCACTAAGATGGCATCATTGACACATCTTAATGTGGTGAAGGAGTTTGTGTATGTCAGTGAAGCTGAGAGCAATGCCGTCAGTAGGCTGGATTCCATTATGAGCCTGAACTCCTAGCCTAAAGAGGAATGGTCAAAACTGAGATACCAAAGCTAAGATATATCTACCCTTTTTAAGGGTAAGAGTCACTTCAACAGAAGAGAATGGGATAGTTCCAATGGTGATGGGGTGTCATTTACTGGCTGGCAGTGGTAACTAAAGGTGACAATGGCAGAAAATGCAGTGGCGGTGACACACAAGCTAACTTTTGTTAGTACTGCACAGAAGGTGGCAATGGTAAACCTCCTTTGAAAGTTTTTTTTTACCTTGAATACCCTATGAAAGACAGTAGTGCTTTACTAAGCAATAATTGCAACTTTCAGAAGATAAAGAATGATGACAAGAATCCCTTGCATGAGTACATAGCCTGGATATATATCACATTTGATAGATAGTCTATGGAATTGTAGTGCTGATCTGTAATTAAAGTAATACAGTGTAGCAATTTTTAAGATGCAGTGATTGATTTCACTTTTTAACATTAGATGCTATATGTCTACCCTCTTTAAATCTTACCTTTGCCATACAGTACTCAAATTACTGTAATTTGTCAAGTGATTAGCAGTGAATTAAGTCTTATTGCTTTCCATATATGTGACTTTTTATTTTGCTCTCTAACCCTTACCAACCTGATAATGGTTTGCTTATTGGGATATTAAGAGCACACCATGCCTCTTCTTTGTCACTCCCTAAATGGAGAGAAAATATAGCTCATTTAACTTTTGTCAGCATATGGAGATTTTAAATAGGCAACTTCAGTTAATCACATACCTTACTGGACTTCTTTAGGCACCTCCCCAACACCCTGAAGCTTCCATTTTATACTTCTTAATTAACCCCCTCCCCAATAGCCAGTAAAGGTCTTATTTATTTGAAAGCCAGTCATATCTGACTCTAGGGTTTGTGGGTACAAGGAGTCTTTTTCCATTCTTATGTGTGACCCTCAGATTTAGATGGATGAAGCATGATAGCTTCTTTAAAAAAATAAGAGATATGTGCTGAGGAATTAAACTTGCATACACACTGAGACGGATAACCACAAGCTCCTTACCCAGACTGTGTTTTATCAATGGGTCATAGAGCCCATCAATATAAGGGCCATTTTCAGATGGCCTTCATACTGTGTGAGTATGGTTGAGTAACTTTAGTGTTGGCAAGTCTTGAATCATGCTCCAGTGGGTATTTTAGTCATCTCTTTCCAGGCTGCTTCTTACTGAAAAACCAATGGAAAAGAGTAGAGTTGAAAAAATGTGAGAGTTTTTCCCCCTCCCTGCTTTTTTTTAAGCCCCTAATTATCATACTCGCAGATTGGCAGTCGCTTATTTCCTAGCAAGTTGTGCAGCTGCTGTGTTTTGCGATTCTCTGCCATTCGACTGAAAATAAAGAAAACTTCACAGTTTCTCCATGGCAACCATTACATCGCTTGATGCATGTTCTATTTCCAAGGTGCCTGAAAGGCTCCATGCAGTGGGGAAGGGAGGAAAAAATCCCTCTAAGCAGGTCCTGAGGAGCTGACAGGGGTAAAGGGTATGGTGGAATTTGTAAAATATTTTCTGTTTCCCACTTTAAGTGATGTTAACCTTTCCCCTTCTTAGGAAGCAGTTCCAGAAAGAACACAATTATCCCCCCCTGGGGGGGGGGGACTGCCATTCACAGTGGGATGATTAAGTCCTTCCACCCAGTTGCACATATAGATCTGACTGTGCAGAGTCCTTACACAAGGCAGGGATGAAGGCGCTTCCAAACATCTTTTCCTGACATAGGACTATACCTGATATTTGGCAAGGAGTCTTCTACTAAAACCCACTAGGCACTTCTCTTCCCTTCCTGATCCTATACCTCTCCCTTCAAACAGTTCATCCTCTGGGGCAGATTTGGACATATAATCTGGGCAAATTGCAAGAAGCCACCTAAGGATTTTATTTATTTATTTATTTTATTTGCAGCTCCCTAAGTCTCTAGGCAGGGAAATTAATTTTAGGATGAGGTATGCTGGAGAAAAGGAAGATTTGCTTTTGAAATCTTAAAACCTGGACACCTATCTCCAGGTTGTACCAGAGTAACTAGCTGTGAGCAAAGATTGCTGTATATGTAGCATGCTTGCTTAGTGTTGGTGAGCCTTCCAGAAGCTACAGCAGCAGTGTAATCCCTGGAAAAATATTTTACATACCATCTGCTAAAGCAGTTCTTAACCTTTTTAAGCTGGGGGCCGGGTCATGCTCCCTCAGACAGCTTTAGGGGCTGGACAGCTATTTTGCCCTTCCTCAATCATATGGCACTTCCTCATGTGGTAGAGGTGGTGGGCGACATGAAATGGTGCTGTGGGCTATATCCGGCCCATGGGCCATATGTTGAGAATCCCAGTGCTAAAGGTAAGGTTTTTCCAGATAGAAATCTTATAGGAAATATAAGTCCAGCTACCTGCTCAACTTCCAAATAACACAGATTTCTCTTCAGCTCTAGATTACCACATTACTGTTTTGAATATGTTTTATCAGATTCTCCTTTTGCAAATTCCCACAGTCAGATGACCAGAAACAGTTTCAGTTTCTCCCAATCCTTGTCTGCCCTGTCTGTTTGACACCAGAAGTATCCACATAAACTTATAACACCATAAAAGGCCATTCTTTTTCTTTCTGGTTTTGGACCTGAAATCTCAGGGAATCAGATCCAGTTGATCTGGTCACCTTCCTTCTGGCTACTGCAGGGAAGAAGAGGAATTTGATATACAATGTATCTGTGGGAGACCTTCCGTGGATACCCAAAACTACAGATAACAGCAAACAAAATATTAAATGCGAATAATAAATAAATAAATAAATAAATAAATAAATAAACCCTGTATTTAACATTGCAGGCAATGGCCTCTACTGGCCTCTGGTAATGGACCATAGAAATACATACTATATATTGCAGTATTTTTATTGAATATTTTTAGATCCACATGTGATTGAAACCAAGGATACCAAGCCTGCAGAAGAGGTGGGGCTGTACTGACAATCTCTGTTCTGCTACATCTTCCTTTTTAGCTGTATAAACAATGCTTGATACAGAAGTTACTGCACAGGACAATATCAAAAGTGGATGTCTTTTCTCCTTTAATTACACAGAACCTGGGGTGTCTAAGAGAGTGCACTTTCCCCCTTATCACCCAGAACACAACCAATCATGTTTCATTTCAGAAGCTAAGGTGTGTCAGTATCCGGTCAAGGAAATGTTTAAGTATTATTAGGGAATACTTGGTAGGGCTATGAAAGAGCTGTACCTGAAACTTTAGAGAGCTGCTTCCCCTCAAAGTTGACCAATATAAGGCAATGAAAAGACATAAGTTTCACATTAAAAAAAATTAGGCATTTTTCTATGCTCCTATGTTCATTCTGTTGTTTTTTCAGCTGAGCTGGCAAAGTGCCTTTGGTTAATGTTTAGCATTTTGCACAAAGTCTTGTTGGAGGGATGTGTGAATAAGAAAAAGCCTAAATAAGAATTCATACATTTGAACAAAAATTATGTTGCATAAGTAATATCTGAGGGAGAATGATGATGTCACCAGGAGATTTTAAGTAATTAAAGACTTCCCTATTTGTCCCATAGCATGTCTGACTTGTATATTTGATTGTGTGGAAAGGAAAGAGGAATTTTAATTATGGAAGAATCTTTGTTGCTTAATGACATTATTGGCAAGGAGAGATTTTGGATAATGAAGGATTTACTCTTTCCATGCCATAGCTTCCAAAGCTGCTATGGAACATCTAGTCTTTTTTAAGTACAGAAATCTAGTCTTCAAGGAGGTGTGATCACAGCATAGCAGGAGGGCAGCTCTCTTTCTAAATAGAAAGTTAGGCAGAGCTATCCTTAATGAGGCCAGAGAGCATTCAAGCTTAGGCGTTTCTCTCAGGTATGTCACAATTAGGTAGCAGCATGTGGAACTCTCAGAATGGAGCATTAGGGGATTTGTAGATAGGTATTTTGCATTCTTTCTTAGAGCAGTGGTTCCCAATGGGGGGTACACGCCCCACAGGGAGACTTCAATTCCCAGAAGCCTAAGTCAGTACATTGGCTGATTAGTGCTTTGGGGAATTAACTTAGGCTTCTGGGAATTGAAGTCCAAAAACCAAAGGTTGGGAAACACTGGTTTAGATTATGTTCCCTTTATGTATTTTGCCTTAGATTCTTCCATTCACGCCAATACATATTCTCCATTCTCTTTTTATTGATCTGCTGTGAATAGGGTTGCCATAATTCTTTCCCAACAAACCAGGACAACCATGTGACATCATTGCATTCTTTAAACTGTGCATGCGTCGGATGGGGCTGTCAAGGAGACCTACTGGAGCGCTTTTGTCCTCCTCCCCCTCCTTTTCTTTATTTTCCTTTCAGACCTTCTATTTATCCCATTGCCTGTCAGGTAGGAGGTGGGTTCAGTGAATCTCTCCCCCCACCCCCACTGCCACTGGGGACCTTTGCTTACTGGTGATCAGGCCATGCTGATCAACCTGATCTCCTTCTTCTTCAGTCACCAAGCTGCTGTGGCTGCTGCTACAGATGCTGGCTGGTCTTTAAGTAGAGGCACCACTCTAAGTCAGCAAGAAAAGGGCGAGATTTTTTTTTCATATTAAGAGCATGCCCCTTGGTTTGAAACCTTGCAAATCCGTGACTTTTCAATGATTTTTACAGATCCAGCTAGGACAATCGAAATCCAGGAAATTCTTGGTTTTCCAGGACATATGGCAAACCTAGCTGTGAATTGTATTTGTGTTTGGACTTAACATGTCAGCATGCTGATTATGTTCTGTAGTGGATTAGGCTGAAGCAAAGCAATTGAACATGACTGGATAAAACCTGAAAGTTTTAAAATATGGTGGGATGGTAGAAGACGATATTCTTCTCAAATCCATCTAATATGTGCCACAAAGGTATTTTATCTAGGAAGAAATCCTATGTACACTTACCTGATTGATGCTAGCTTCATTTATCACAGCAAGGTGTATTTCTCAGTGGATATGCATAGAGTTGGTTCATTCGTTTATTTATTTGTTGATTTATTCAGAGTTTTATTCAGGATCAAAAAACTTCATAGACATATATTGTTTCTGGACCTTTAAGGAAAAAGTAAATATTCTGATGTACTGAAATAATGATGTTCTTAATTCTAATGTTATTACTTCATTTTAGATGTTCTATGCATATTGTGAAACAATTATTAAAGTGGAGAAACACATCTGTCTTTCTTTTATATATACAATATGCAAGACTAATTTCCTGTTGAACAACCGCAATATTCAAATTAGGTGGGTGTATAAGGAATGTTCTGTATTGAGTTCAGTTCAGTTCTGCACATCTAATGGACACTTAAAGTAGGAAATAACTGCTACACCTGCTAATTGTTGTTTATTTAAGTATTCTTAAATATATTCAATCTGCAGTTAGTGGTTCTAGCATGCACCATCTTGCCTTTTACTGCAGTTTCAGCTTCTGAGTATGCCTACTGTTTTCAGCCCAGGGCTGAAAATATATTGCTACCACATGTTACTAGGCGAAGATGGGAAAAAATGTTTTAAAGACCTTTGCCAGTGTTCTTCAAATAGTTGGCATTAATATGACAATGGAAATTCATTGAAAGGTCTCCTTGCCTATTCATTTTCCAGAGTTAGAGGAAAACAGTATTATTATGCTGCATTTTTCACCAAGAATAAATCACTACGTGCAAAAGTTATAGTTATTCTTCTTTCATAGCAGGGATCACACTAAATATTGTAGAATACTGGATTTTTGCTTATGGCATCCTGTGGCTCGGGCTACAATGAACTCAGCAGCAAAGGATTTTCATCCGTTTGTAGATACACAAACAGGAAGGAGAATTACTATCATGCCACTGAAAGTAATGTGTACCTGTAGACCTGTACTGAGAGCATCCAGACTGGTAGTGCAGCATCCTGCAATATACTTTGGGCATATCATTAGAAGGGAGAATCCGCTGGGAAAGAGAATAATGTTGAAAAAAGGCTGAAAGCAGCAGGAAAAGAGGAAACCCAAACATGAGATGGACTGACTCTTTAAGGAAACCCACAACTCTAAAAGCTGAACAGGGCTGTTGAGGACAAAATACTTTGGAGATCAGTTTCACAAGGTCACCATAATTCCGGGGGGTGACTTGACAATATGACAATATGCCACTCAAGAATTTGTTTCATAACTTTCATTTGGATAATGTGTTGTTTAAAATGTTTTTTTTTTTAAACTATATTTGCCAGTTTTCTTTCAGTCTCCACAATGTCTGGTAATAACAGAAGGTTCCCCCACCCAGCATGCAAATACAGTACTTTCCTCCTGCCCATGGCATGACAAGAGAGATATGCAACTGAGTCATTTTTGGTCTGTCAGGACAATGGCAGTGATTAGCTCTAAATGTCTGACTTCCAGTTCCGTTTGGAACACAGCTGAACATCGAATGCTTCACTCAACTCCCACTCTAGACTATAAATGGGAATTACTCGGCAATAGAAATGATGCATAGTCCCCCTAATTTTTGAATAAAATGGGGGGGGGGGGGAGGATACAAACCGTGGATATGTATTACCTTTCCTAAATAATAATTATATAAGCTTAAGAGGAGATTCCAGAATTATACATTAATGCATATGAAGAACATGACTATAAAATAAGAGAATAGCTAATTTTAACAGTAGGGATAAAATACTGTTTTGAGGTGTATTTTTTAAAGGCACATTGAACCAAGTCCAGAATCATCTTTCTCCATCCTCAACAACTGTCCATTTAAAAGAAGTTTACAACTGCTGGGTTATTTTAACATGGAAACTGCAAAAAAAAATCAGTTTAGAAAGAAACTAGCCATGTATATAAGCTAAACTAAGCTTAAATTCCCAGCTAGTGGGTGCCGAAAGTACAAAAGAGTACAGATGAAAATCATTCATTCATATGGATTATTTCTCAAACAGTGTAAAAGGTTCTAGGACTTCATTTTAAAATAAGATACATGCAGTGAAGGATGGTCTCCCTGAACAATAAGAAACTGAAGAGCCACCCTGCTGCTACTGATGATGACGATGACGACAACAACGATGATGAAGAAAGCAATATTCACTATAATTAATTGAATTCAAGACAGAAAACTTTGTGAATGTGAAGCTCAAGTCTGAATTGCATTATTCTATTCGTGAACTCTCTGCCAGGTACGACACTTGTCTCAGCAGACCCACACAGAGGCCAAGTGACAATGTGATGGCTTTTGTGAATGACAAAAAATGAATAGGAGTCTGGCTCATTCAACCTTGGAGAAAAACCAGGCCAAGCCATGTGTGTAGCAGCTGATTTCAGAACTGAAGTCTGAAAACAGCATGCCTACACACTTCATGGAGAAAAGCATGGGGTGAGAATGAGAGTTTTGTTTATGCAGAGGTTACACTGCAATAAAGTTTAGAACTCACCACACTGAAAACAGCAAATGAATGGATTAAAACAGGAATTCTCAACCTGTGGCCCGCAAGCCAGATGTGGTCCCCCAGCACCATTTCATGTGGCCTCCCACCACATCCACCATACCAGGAAGTGCCATGTGGTGGATGAAGGGCAAAATGGCCATCTGGCCACCAAAGCTGTCTGAGGGAGCATGACCCGGCCCCCAGCTTAAAAAGGTTGAGAACTCTTGGATTAAAACAAGGCAGATCTGGCTTTTGTTATGCTTTGCTATATGTGCACATATTCAGTCACTTGAGGAAACATTCTGCTATGATTGTAATGATGACATGGCACAGCTTTCCATATTGCTAAATAAACTAGTTTTGAAGTTCTGGGCTATGTGGTACACAAGGAGGGAGGTATGTCAAGTTTCTACTCTCTGGTTGGGAATCAATCTTACAGCCACAGGCTCCATTCTTCTTCAAGTGCCGTATCTGATTCTGAATATTGGCTATCATCATGACAATCAGCCATGAAAAATTTCCTATAAACAATATAATGCAGTGGTCTCCCATTTGCCTTCTGAAACACAGTGTGACACCCATACCACTGCTTCAGTTCCCTGAGTTGCTTTCTGGTCCAGAGCCCTTTTAACACACAAAGTCCTCCTCAGCCCCAGGCCACTATTGATGAAGCTGCTGCCCTCCATCAAGATGGAGTCAAGTGGGATTTAATCACTCTTCCCTGTAGAGGCCTGCCGTGATGTGCCAAAATATTGTATTACCATAGCAGGATAACCGGCCGGACTGGTACAGCTTCCATAGGTTATAGAGTTTGTGCAAGCAGAGTGGTAGCGAACCTTTTAGAAGCTGAGTGCCCCAAAAGGGGGAGGATGGGGGGAGACATCATGTGTGCCAATGACGTGACATCAATGTATGGCCCTGCCCCACACCACACCCCTTTCAGCACAAATGCAGGCAAGCCTGCCAAACCACAGGCAAGACCTCCCACCCCTACCAGTGCAGACAAGCCCTTCAAAACCCTTCCTGCATGCTGGCCCAAAGCCCAGGAGGGCTTTGCACTGCCCCTACTAGCCAGGTGATGGATAAAACCCCACTCCCAAGCACGGAAGGGTTTTGCAAAGCCCCTGCTAGCCAGGCTGCCCAGGCTCGGGAGGGTGGGGTGGGGCTTGTCGACATGGTTGTGCATGCTTACAGAGAGGCCTCTGCATGCTGTCTCTGGCATGCATGGCATAGGTTCACCTTCACTGTGCTAGCATACTGATCTCCTTTCAACCCAGTGCTCTTCCTGACAGACATCCTCTCTACAGCAATGTTGAGATCCCCCATGCTTATGCTTCTGGGAGACCTCAACATCCACGTGGAGGTGGTAATATCCAGGCCAGCCTCTGAGTTTTTGGATACCATGTTTTCCTTGTGATTGTCCAATAGTACCAACACTCCTACACCCATGGCTGGAAACACACTAGAGCTGGTATTCATCACAGATTCAGTGGATAGTGGGCTCGTGGTGACAGATTTGGAAGCTGTCCCTGTGTTATGCTCAGACCACTGCCTGGTTGAATTTGGCCTCTTGGTGCCACACCTCTTCCACAAGAAGGTGGAACTTATTGAAACGATCTAATCTCATGAGCTACTGGGTCTTGTAGGTTTCCAGGATGCCTTGAGAGGGTTTCCAGCCAACCTGGTTGGCACCTCCAATGAAGCCTAGGTGTCCAGGTGGCATTCTCTGGTCACCCAGCAGTTGACACAGTTGCTCCCAAACAGCCTCTCTGTTGCAGAGCCCACTCTTCCCTGTGGTTTATAGGTGAACTGAGTGTAATGATGCTAGAAAGGAGGAGCCTAGAGAGCATTTGGAGGTGAGCTCTGATGGACTTTAATAAGGTGAAGGTAACAGAGCTGTTCAAATGCTATGTGTCTGCCATCAGATCAGCAATGTGGGGATATTATTTGAATCAATCTAGAGAGGTCTCAAACTATCATGTGGAATTATATTGGGTAGCCTGCAACTTCACCATGGTTGGGCAGCCAACTGGGCCCTATTCTGCTAACACTCTTTCTTGTAATCTATGGCCCATTTCAAGAATAAGATGGGAGCCATTCATTGAGACCTGGACTCCTTTATTATAGCAGTAGATGGTTTCAGTGCAGCCATTGACTTAAAAAATCCAAATGAAAGGAAGATGGCCTACTGGTGTAACATGTTAACATTCATCATATGTGCTAGCATACTGATCTCCTTGCAACCCAGTGCATGTTACCTAAATTTAAATCTGTTACCTACATTTAAACTGCATGTTCTTCATGGTAGAGACCCATGTCCTCTTTATGTTCCTTTAGAAATGACAGTGTTTTATGTGTTTTATACTCAGACACATTTTAATATGGCAGTAAAAAGATAATCAGGAAATTTTCCCTTACTTTTCCCTTCTGCTATCGCTTGACTCTGTATAATGTCTGAACATTATTGTGATCTGAAGAATATTTAATTCTCAAGTAGTTTCTAAGGCCTGGTAGCTCTCTTATCTTACCATCTGTGCCTATGGATTCATTGAAAAGAATTGCGTGCTACAGGAAAATGATAATTCAAGCTAGCACTGTAATGGCTTTGCTGTGATGTCACAAATAAACATGAACATCTGGAATAGAAGTGAATAGAACAGATGTAGAGCCTCAATACCTTCATCAAACCCTCCTGCGGCAAATGTTTAAACTCAGGATTTAATACAGAGCATTAAGTATGAATGAAAAGAGAATTAAGCTTCAGAACCTGGAGCAGTTTCATAAAGGGAGCGATACAGAATATAATAATCTAATAGTGAGTAAATAGGTTGGTTAAAGCATGTGATAGATTTTTGTCCATTGAAATTGAGCCATTTGGCTGCCATTTATCATGCTTCTTATTATGCTGAGTTATATTACTGTGCTGGAAACAGTTGTAGTCTAATGGATTAATTCAGAACAGGGAGGAAGTGGTATTAAAAAAACATAACTTGGCTGTATAAGTCACAAGATACCTAGAGAATGATTTATAACTGAATGAAGAGTTTAATCCCTTCCTTAAAAAGATAGTGTATTTGAGATTTGGAGACAAAGACAGGCTTATTTTCTCAAAGGTTGTTTCCTCTTTTCTTGTGAAGAGGCAACTTACATGAATCTGTACAGCTGGATAGGAGCTGTTTTTCTTTTTGTGAAACTGAAGCATTGTAATTTATACTCTGCTTGACAGTCTGTTCCTGCAGTTGGCCAAAGAACAGGTGATTGAGCACCTAATGCAGAGCAGAAAAAAGTGTAGATTTGCACCTCTTTTCTCATGCAGCCCATAACCAATGGCTAGAGAGTGATGAGAGCTTTACTCCAGGTCTCTTTGACATGCCATAATACAGGGATTCTCAACCTGCGGCCCATGGGCTGGATGCGGCCCACTGCACCATTTCATGTCCCCCCCCCCCCATTGCCTTCACCACACCAGGAAGTGCTGTGTGGTACAGGAAGGGCAAAATGGCCGCCTGGTCCCCAAAGCTGTCTGAGGGAGCGTGACCCAGCCCCTTGCTTCTAGACAACAATTAAAGAGTCACTACTGTGACCCTTAGGGGCACATTCACCTACTGGTTTGGTGTGGGGTCAAGAATCCATTTAGGAATTCTTTAATTCCCAGCTGGAAACATGGAGATGTTATGCCTCTTAGAACATCTTCCCACATCACTCAATCTTCCCAGACAGGTCAGCTCTTGGTGCCAACACTGAACTTGGCAAGAAAGGTGATGACCAGCAGAAGACCCTTTTTGATGGAGGCGCCATCCCTATGGAAATTCTTTCCAGCGGAATTGTGCCAGATGACTTCTTTGCTGGCATTCAGAAAACAACTTAGAGCGCTTCTGTTCAGGGAGGCATTTGAGTAGGGGCACTCACCTAGTGTTAGGCTTTTATTCAGTCCCCAGGTTTTAATTAGGTTTGATATTTGTATTTTATTAGGTGATTTATTTATTTTTTGTGATTTTATTATGTGTTTTTGATGTGTTGTTGTTAGCCACCCATATAAATGGAAGTAGTAGTAGTTGTTGTTGTTGTTGATGATGATGATGATGTTTGTCTTCCACCTGAATAACAAAGCAATAGGATTAATTGCATTGTTTCTATCTAATGCTAGCTGCTTTATATGCATCAAAATCAATTCAATTGATTGCTCTCCATGCATTGCCTGTGGAGAGCTCTCAGAGCACCACACAGTGCCACAATATTTATCTACAGTCTTTGATTTGTGAGTTTGCAAAACCTGTAGAACTGTGGATGACATCACTCTTTGGCTAACCAAATATAAAGTCTAGTTTCTCACAAAACAATTTGCTAAAACAGTATATGTTGCCATATATATCTCCAATTGTATAACTTACCTTCCTATATGAAGACTGAACGAACGGGCTGAGTTGCATGTTTAAGATCCTGGTAAATCCAGCCAAATTATTAATATGGCATCCTTATGCCTACTTTCCTCAAACTCTGCCACTTCAGTTTAAAATTCTGTTCACTAAGACATATTCACCTAGGTCACTTGCACAGGGATCCAGGCCAAGACGGCCCTTGAAGCTGCGATGCTAGCATTTCACAAGAGAAGGCCTTTGTTTTTCTCAACAAGGATCATTCTTCATTATTTCCATTTAAAGTTATTTTGCTCTACTCAGACAAAGAGGAAACATGCAAAGAAACCTCCAAACCCTAATATATCTCTTATTGGGAATTCTTTAGTTTGTCTTCTTTTTTTCAGGCAGTAGAAATCTGTGAAAACTGCAAGCAGCTGTCGTACAAGAAGACTTACTTTTACTAGAGGAAAACTGTAAAATCCTTTTGGTTTACTGTAGATAAGCAGTGGAAATATTTGGTATAATGAGCGGTTGTGAATAAAAGGGTGGAATGGTCTGTAAAATAAAACCCCACAATGCAAAATACAAAAACCCACCATTACAGAACCTTTTAATCCAAATCTGATTTCATGAAAGCAAACAAAAAACAATAAATTTTCTTTAAGCAATGCCACTCTCCCCATTTATTTGTAGGAAAAAACAATACAAAACACAGCAACAAATCAATAGTTTAAGCAAGAGCCTGGGGGTGTATTTTCAATCTTGCCTTATACTAATTTGTTAAATGCGAAGCTGTGAGGTTATATTTCTACACATTCTTGACGGGAAAAATGCTTTCCTCATGATCTATATGTGCATTATTCCAATTAAAGGATTTCAAATTAAGTTCAAACATTCCTTTTTGGCATGATTATTACTTGTCATTTGGATCTGACGCTCAGTCCAAACCTTCTATCCTTTGCTGCCAGAGTTAGTCTTCAGTTCACATCCATAAACCTCTTCCCAGTTACAGAAGGGAAGGTAGTGAATCACAGCGGATAAGTGTAAGGAGGCACATTTTTAATACACATCAGAGAAGCACTCTAGATAATAACTGTACTAGAGACATAGCCAATCTTGAGTCCATCCTGGCTGCGAAATACGAAAGGTAGTGAATAACTCCTAACACTAAATTGACAACTTTTTATTTTGTCTGATTAGTAGGGAAAATGACTCTTGACACAATCAAAAAGTGAAGCTTAACAACAAGTAAAAGGCACACATGACGAGTGCTAAAGGAATACAGTCATCCTCTTCTAGTGCTGCTCAATTCCCATTGAAACGATTGGCTGCAGGAAGTAACAAGGTGGCCCCATATCAGTGGTGTGCTTGTCCACAGGGATACAGGGACTCATCCCGGTGCACCCCAGTGACTGGCGCAACACCACCACTACCCCAAGGCAGGCAGAATTATATCACTGGGTGACATAATTCACGTGGGCGCAAGAATTTTTCCTAATTAAATGTGAGATATAATGCTTGCCTAACTTGTACTTAAATTCTTGCCTACTGCCTCTATTTGGTGAGTCACCACATCAGTCTGGGAGGGGGGAGGGACTGCCAGAGGTAACAGGAATATATGGAATTTCTCCCCCTCACCCCCCATTCCCTGTCCACCGCCCTCCCATGGTACCCAGCACACCTCAGTCCCATATTTAACCTGTATAAAAGCAAAATAATTCTCTTCAGGTCTTTGCTGAACTGGGTGTAGCAGGATTGGCCAAAAATCTTTTACTGCCTGAGGCAAAGGGCCAAATGGTGATCTTCTGAAAAATCATGCTTTTTTAAAACCCCTCTTAACCCTTTTTTAAAGGTATCACAGCTAGCATTCGAGGGAGAGGGAATTCTACTCCACACACACCTCACAGAAAGCACATGATTGTGCATTGCCTTGTTGGAAGTATAATTCATTGCTACAGCTGAGAGGACACTGAAGCTGCAGGGATAGGAACAACATGTGTTGGCTATTGCTACACTGTGCAATACACTTCCGCTCTGATGCACCCTAGTAAATAGTCCTCATCTTTCTCAGACAATATACAGAACTTCAGAATCTTGGTTATTGTTGTTCAGTCGCACAGTCGATTCCAACCCTTTGCGACCCCATTGACCATTGCCCTCCAGGCACCCTGTCTTCCATCCTCCTCTTCAACCTGCCCAGCTCTGTGTCCATTGTGTCTAAAATACCACCTAGCCATCTCATCTTTGGCCGCCCCCTTCTCTTTTTGCCCTCCACCTTTCCCAGCATCAAGGCTTTCTCAAGTGAATCCTCTCTTCTCGTTTGCTGTCCAAAGTACTTTAGCTTCATCTTTACTATTTTACCTTCTAATGAGCAGTCAGGGTTGATTTCTTCCAGGATTGACCTATTTGTTCTCCTCGCTGTCTTGGTTATATTTTGGTTATATTTGCACATAAATCCCATCAGTGAGGTAGATCCCTTTTAAATCTCATTTTAGAGGTGGAAAATTGAGACTAAAAATAATTATTTATCTTCTGCAGTGGATTTCACTCTGTCTCTTTGTTATGTGCTATCAAGTGATATCCAACATATAGCAACCATAATATGGTTTTCAAGGTATGAAAAAAATGCAAAGGATAGTTTTATCAGTGCCACTATTAGTGAGTTTCCATGGCAAAGGAGAGAATTTGAACCCAGGTCTCTTGAGTCTTGTGCCACTCTGTCTGGTACAGCACACTTGAACCACTGCAGCCCCTGTCTTAAATTTACTAGTGTTAAATTCTTGAAAGTATTTTCTGATTTGCTCTGGCTTAGTTTTGTTTCAGGATTTTAGGCCAGCCAAACTGTTTCTTCCTCTTGTTGTAATTTGTTTCATGTTGTTAATGTGGTGAGGAGCGGCTTCTGTATTGTAACCGGTAGACAGATCACATTCACCATCACCATGGAAACAGCCTGATGTATGTTTATATTTAATAAGAGTTGTCCATTGCCTTTCTAAATAGAATTTAATTTGGCTACATGTGCCTGTCATATTATACTCATTGGACTAAATCTGAAAGTTGAGTGACTGGATTTCCATCCAGAGTGAGAAGCTTTGAACTTCCAAGGGAGATAACCTTGTCTGAGAAGTGTAGAGTGCTTGACTGATCTCTTACCAGGAAAAGCCCTACTCTGAGTAAGAGGTGCCTCTGGCCAATTTAAAATATTTTAGGATAATGAGGCAAAGGACAAAGTGCTGCAGTCTTTAGAAATCAGCTGCCTTTTTCAGAAGGAGTCCAGGCTTCCTAATAGAACCTGCAAGATTTTGTCCAGTGCAGGCTGCAAGCTATATGGACTATAATTGACTACAGGATATTTAAAAAATGTGGGCTTCTTTTTCTCTTCCACCTTTCTCTCCATTGGTCCAAAAGGTGGCTCAAAACAATTAAATCTTGAAAATAGCAGCAATTTGATTTTTAAGGGAGGCAATTTGAGCTTGTTTAGACCACGTTAATGGCCTTCTAAATTCCCTCCATGTGAATAGGAGTTTACTTTTTGAATAATAAGAATTATATGCCACAGGGTGGGGGGGGGTCATCGTTTTAGAGATGCTTAGGTGGGGCATGGCCAAAAAAGGTTTGGGAACCACTGGTCTAGTATTATTAGTTCAAGGTATCCCAAATACTGTATTTTCCACAGTGATGGGATGTCCCCGGTTTCAGACGGTTCCCTGGAACCGGTAGGACCAATCCCGGAGGGTTCTCCGGGAGGGGAGTCGACTTTTGAGGCGTCTGGTTCCGGACGCCTCACCGAAAGAAAGAAAAAAAAATTAAAATTGGATCAAAAATGGCTCCAATTGACTGTGCATGCGCAGAAACTCAATCTGACGCATTGCACATGCGTCAAATTGAGTTTCTGGTCATGCGCACTAAATTGGAGCAAAATGGCTCCAATTTTTTTAAAAAAATTCTTCCGAAGCTGGAGCCGCCCCTTTTTAGAGTGGCTCCAGCAGCAGCGGCGGCAGCCCTAAGAGAAGGGCACCTCCCCTAGCCGGCCACCGAGCTCCCACGGGCACGTTGGTGCCTGCCCGGGCCGTCCGCCCGCGCCGCGGCCTCCTAGGGACTTGGGCCCGACAAACCCCCATGCCCTGGGTAAGCCCGGTGGGGCTCGCCACCACCGCATCCTCCTCCGCCGGGCGCCTGCAGCTTCCTCAGGATGGTGCCTTTTTGGCCCGGCTCTGGCTGCGGCCACGGGCGGCCAGGGCCTGAAGCTGCAGGCGCCCGGCGGAGGAGGATGCGGGGGTGGCGAGCCCCGCCGGGCTTACCCAGGGCATGGGGGTTTGTCGGGCCCAAGTCCCTAGGAGGGCGCGGCGTGGGCGGACGGCCCGGGCAGGCACCAACGTGCCCGTGGGAGCTCGGTGGCCAGCCAGGGGCTGCAGGCGGCTGTGGCGGCCGTGGCCGGCGGCTGCAGGGCCGGCCGCGGCCTTCGTAGGAGGAAGCGGCTGCAGTCGGGTGCAGCGTGTCTTGCCGGGTGGCCCCGGGCCACATGGAGGTTCGTCGGCGCCAAGGAAGGTAAGTGAGGCTTTTATATTTAGGGTGGGTGGGTGATTTATTTGTGTTTTGGGTGGGTGGTTGTACTTTTATTTAATTTTTATTTTATTTATTTCTTTATTTTATTTCTTTAAGTTATTTACGGGTCTGTGTGCTTGTTTATTTTTTTTATTTTTATTTTATTTTTGGCCTTGCCCACAACGTCATGATGTCATGACGTTGGCTCCGCCCATGACGTCATGACGTCATGACATTGGCCATGCCCATGACGTCCATGACGTCATGGCGTGGTAGTAGAATTTTTGACATCCCATCACTGATTTTCCAGCATATAAGATGCACTTCCCCCTTAAAATGCACACAAAAAAAAGAGTGTGTCTTATACAGCGCTCCCTGCTGGTGCAGTTCAGTGGTGGCGGCTGATTGCTAGGAGCCTGGCCAATTCCACTCACCTTGGCTCCTAGAGTTAATTTTGGAAATTCACAAAAAAATGTAGAAAATTATTTTTTCCCTTAAAATGTATATAAAAACTGGCATGTGTCTTATACTCTGATATGTCATATATGCCAGCTATTATGATATCTTGTTTCCTGGTTTGTTTTTAGATCTCTAAAGAATTTAAAAATGTCATTTTTAACAGATATTTATCCAACATTCACTCTTACGTTGACAGTAACAGCATAAACATGAGCAGACATCAAGATTTTTGCTTATTGATATTCAGCCCATAAGCTGCTTTGATTAAGAGTACAGTATTTAAAAAAACTAGAAAGTACTGTATATTGAGTGCATTAAAGAGTCAGTTTACTACAAAACAGTAAATGCTTGATAAAAAACATTAAGTGTTACAACCCAGTCTATCTGGTTTATATCTATTTAGAACTGACATCTAAAGAGGTCAGTAGGACATAATCTCAAATAGGTGTATATAAGACTTCAACCTTAATTACACTGCAATAAGCAGGCTAAACAAAACATTAAATAAAAGCACCAATTAGACATACTCTGAAGCAGGTAGGTTGTCCCACATTTATTGTGTAAGAGGCTACTATCTCTTGAGCAAGCAGACACCAGACAAGGAAGCTCTAATTTGGCTGCTGGAATTCCCAGAACAATGGTAATTCTGGATTAAAGGGACTGCTTAGTGGTTAAGATGCTGAACTTGATGACTGGAAGGTCATCAGGTAAGCAGTTCGAGACCCAAGTACTGCATGATGGAGTGAGCTCCCATCTTTGTCCCAGCTCCTGCCAACCTAGCAGTTTCAAAGCAAGAAATTGCAAGTAGATAAATAGGTACCACTTCGGTGGAAAGTTAACCAGTGTTCCGTGTTCTAGTCATACTTGCCACATGTCCACAAAAATGTCTGCAAATGCAGATGTTTGGCTCTTTGGCTATAAACAGAGATGAGCACCGAACCCTAGAGTCAGATACAATTGGATTTTGAGTAGGGGCAACCTTTTCCTTTGCCTTATTAAAATATTTGGCTGGAGTGACATAGTTATATGCCTTGTTGCCTGGGGGTATGCCCATTTGTGATTTGAAAATGCCACAATCCAAGGAGGCAATTTCTGTGTACCCCAGCAAGAAGGGAGAACATTCTGTTGCTTTATGTGATAATTTTCACTAGAGTAGGCCCTGTGAATCTACAGGGATTTAGTGAGTCAATTTGTCCATAAGTTCTGTTCATTCAAACGGGCCTACTTTAACTACAACTTATTTGGGTGTAGTAAATAACAGTTAGCATGGACCTACAGTATTTGAACTCATACAGATGAGTTGACTCACTAATCCCTGATTGATTCAATGGGCTGGCTTAATGCAGTTTTTATTACACTCAGCATCAGGATTTAGGCCTGTGGCTAATTTCTTCCACCACAACCCTTGCCCTACTGCAGGGTGAGGAAAGTCAGTGGCAGACATAAACAGATACAGTAAAACACCGGGTTACAACAGAGGTCCGTTCCAACAGCCTCCATTGTAACCCGAAAAAAATTGTAAACCAAAATATCCATAGGGATGCATTGAATTTTTTTAAAATGGTCTTGAATTGATCGTTGTAAACTGAAAAAAGTACATTAAAATTTGTAAACCGGGACAGCATTTCCATAGGATTTGCCATCGTTTTTAAGATTATCACAATGATGTTGAAGTTTTTCATATGGTACTATTATATGAGTCAGGTTTCCTGAGGCAGTTGTAACCTGGGGTTTTACTGTACTACATTCTTAGTTTGATAAAAACTAATTATTCAGCAGCAACAACAAGTTTATTTCAGACATTGAGCAGCATATGAAGAAGAAGACAGCAACCACTCTGGGGTAACAATAAAGTAGAAATCATATTAATATTAATATACCAGTCGACGTAAGAATGAAATAATTATTAGCTTACAGTTACAAACATGAGAATTTAATGCAAGGGAATAATGATAATGAAAATAAAAACATTTAAAATTCTGAAATCTAAAGAGGATTAAGGATAGTATTATGATGCACTGTAAAAATTATAAAACAATATTTAGTGAAGATCAGGGATATAGAGTCAGAGTGCTCTCATAAAAACAGTTGGAGAGAAAAGGAATCTGAATGACCAGGATAGTTAATAAAAAGTTTGGATAAAATTTCCTGACAACCATCTGCATTGAGAGAACAATGTAAAATAGCATGTTCCATCGTTTCAACTATTCCTCTGCCACAAGGACACAGTCTTTGGGAACGGGATATTTTGATATCTTCCTTCAGTAAAAGCTGCTGGAAGGGCATTAAATCTGGCCAAAGATAAGGCCCTTCTAAATTCTGGGATCATTATGCAGCTCAGATATCTATCTGGTTGAAGAAGATGTGCAGAGTGGTCCCAAAAAGTCTTTTTCGGTAAAACTGATTCATTTGATTGTACCTCAACATCCATGGCCCATTGTTTGAGATTGGCTAGTGCATGTTCATAAACAAGTAGGGTGATGGCTGCCTCTGAAAAGCCATAGAATTGCAATTTTACATGTATTACCTGGGATCATGAAGATTGAAAGCTATCAGTTATGATCAAGGGGGCCAGACCACGTGGGAAGAAGGAGAGCTTGAGTCAGTAGGAAAAAATATAAATCCAGGTTGAAGTTTCTATTTTTACTAGGCCAGCTTCACGGTGTAGCACCATATTTGATACACAGCGAGGAGCTTGAAAAATAGATCTTTAAAACTTAGATTAAATTCTTTCCAAGGAAAGGAATGACTTATTGGGGCCCAGCTGTGCACCAAAAAGGAGTTGAGCTTGGATTTTAGTTGAAAAAAACGTTGATAGCTGCTGTTATATATTGGGCCCCTTGGAAAAATAAAAAGATTGTAGTGCTGATGCTGTGGTCCAGGTGTGACCATTCATCTCGAGAGTACTCAGCAAACCTATGTAGTGTCTCACGTTGGGAGCCACAGTATTAGACAGACATGAGCAAAGTTTCAGGTCAGTGTTTGGAAAAAGTTATGAACAGTAAGTTATCGTCACTAATTCTCTTTTTTCACTAACTGTGTCACAAAATGTTATAGTATATTTGTATTATAATATGAGAAAGCCTTATTCATTTTCCAGGTGTGACTAATTGTTCTAGCTACAGTCAAACCTCACATAAAGAGTGCCTCGCTTAAAGAGTAACTGGCTTAAAGAGCAGAATTTTCTCTGAATATTCACTTGGCTTAACAAATAAAACTAACCAAAAACTCACTTAACAACTAAATCGGGGTTCACAATCCTCCCCACCAGAAATCACAATTGGTCACTTCCGATGGTGTTTCACTTAAGGAGCAAACTTGCTTAAAGAGCAATCCTGTGGAATACATTATGCTCTTTAAGTGAGGTACAACTGTACTTTTATAATTGTGGGGATTTCTTTGTGGATGGTTGTTTTTAACCACAGGATACTGGCTCAAGCATTCTGATATTTTTCAAAAATAATCAAATGATATAATTAAGGTTACTTTATAATGATAGACTTATTTTCTTTAAAAAAATTATAATTATGATGGCAGCTAGCAACCTGAACCGCAGAACAATAATTACTTTTAAATGTAGATTTCTAAGGTCTGTTTAATGAGTTGTGCAACATTTTAAAAAGAAAGTTGCAATTGAAGAAGTACTGGGAAAATCTGTTAGGGGAAGATTGTTGTTAGATGCTTACATTGTTGACTTATAGTAACCCTATGAAAGAGTGTTCTTCAGAATGTACTGTCCTTAGTAGCACTGTTCAGCTCTTGTAAAAAGGCTGTAGCTTCCTTGATGGAGGAATTCATCATTTCATATCTGGCACAACTCTTTTCCTGCTGCCCTCAACCTTTCCCGGCATTATTGTCATTTCTAGTAGATCTTGTCTTCTCAAGATGTTCCCAAAATAGGACAGTCTTAGTTACATCATTTTGCCTCCAGAGATAGTTTGAATTTGATTTGTCCTCTTTCCTGTAAGCCAGGCTATCTACAAAGCTCTCCTTCAGCACAATATTTCAAATGAGTCACTTTTTTTCCTTATCAGAAAACAAAATAAAAACCACTGTAACACTTTAAAGACTAACTGCTATATTTTTATTGTTGGCTTTCGTGGATCAAGTCCACTTCTTCAGACAAGGAGTAAAACTTACAGGCATGGTTTATATACACCAAATGCAGGGGTTAAAGGGAGAAGGGTTTACTCAAGCAGAATGACAGACAAGCAAGCATAATAATATAGCTTCCTACAACTATCAGTAACAATAGATTATTTGTGCGTCCGTTCAACCCGCCCAGAGTCGGGTCTAGCCGCCCAGAGTCGGGTCTTCCCGAGTGGGGCGGGGTATTAAATGCGAACAAATAAATAAATAAAATAAATAAATAAATAAACCCCCCAACCCAAGCGCTGATCACACACTGCGATTGCAGTGCCCAGGGCTCCCCGCCACCCCTGCTGCCTCTGGGGAGGTTGGAGGACCCAATCCACACTGTTTCTGAAGTCCTGTGACCTACCCGGCCAGTGCTGTAAGGCAAAACACCGGGATTCGAATCCCGGCATTTGCCTTATAGTAGTAGCCGGATAGGTTGGGGGACTTTGGTAACAGCATGGATCGGGTTCCTCGACCTCCCTAGAGGCAGCAGGGGCTCCAAAGAGCCCAAAATGGGTGAAAAAATGGGTTTTTTTCCTGCCCATTTTGGGTTCTCTGGTACCCCTGCCACCTCTGGGGAGGTCAGGGGAACCGATCCGTGCTGTTACCAAAGTCCCCCAACCTATCCGGCTGGTGCTGTAAGGCAAAATGCCGGGATTCGAATCCTGGTGTTTTGCCTTACAGCACCAGCCAGGTAGGTCACAGGACTTCAGAAACAGTGTGGATTGGGTCCTCCAACCTCCCCAGAGGCAGCAGGTGTGGCGGGGAGCCCAAAATGAATGGGGAAAAAAAAAAACATTTTTTCACCCATTTTGGGAATGGTTGGGAAGCCAAACGGGGAGCCCTGTTCAGCCTCCCAGCCACCCTGCTGCTACGAATGATTGCATCAGATAACACTAACAGATTGTTATGCGATGTAATTTTTTTTTAAAAAAATTGCATCATTATCTGATTTTAGCATTATCTGATGCAATCGTTATCCAAGGTATTACTGTACTGTGATATTTGAAGGAGGCCATATTGGTAGCATTGCCATAATTCTCTCCTGCCAAACCAAGGCAGCTACGTGACATCATTGCATTCTTCAGACTGTGCATGTGACAGACAAGGTTGTCAGGGAGACCATGGATCTAAGACCCCCACGGAATCCCCATCCAGAGCAGACAACCTTCATCAGTTTAAAATAAACTGTACTCAAGAGGTTTTTCCCATGTGATTCTGCTTGCAAAAGACTATTCTTGATTTTGGTGGTGGTTATTTTTTTAAAAATAAAATTTCTTGGGTCACCCTTCCTCCCCCTGAGGTCACCCCACCCTCCCCTTCACACACACACCACTGAAATAGACTCACCTTCAAACCCTGAGGATCCCTTGGAAGAAAGTTCTAAAGAGGGGCCCAGAATGGTAATGTAGTCTATGGCACCTCCGTTTCCTTTCGGAAGGAGAAAAGCAGAAGACAGGAAGGGACTTATTTTGGAGGAAGACCTTTGCGATGGAGGACTCTTCACTTTCTGTGCACCCTGTTCCCTCCTCTCTAGGAATACCAACCCGATGCAATTAACCCTTTGCGGTCATGTGAAAAAGGAATCCTCCATCCCAGTGTATGGTGGAGGGTTGGCTTCTTAGATGTGGGTATTTCTTGCTCCCTCCTGGCTTTTGAGGAAGAGAGGTGAGGATGACTCCTTGTCTCCCAAACTTCAAGGTGAGCTAAAGGATTTTTGCAAAGAGTTATTTCACTGCCTCTGTGCCTTTCTTTCAATTATCTCATTTGCAAGTGTCTCCCCCTCCCTGGTGGGCTTCTCAGGGTACTGTTTTGCCTTTGCTGCTTTCAAACAGGATTGAAAGAAAGGCAGGGGGCAGTGAATTAACTCTTTGCAAAAATCCCTTCATGAGGGGCGATCTTGCTTCCTTTGTTCAAATTTAAAAATCCAGGACTTTTACATGTTTTTTCTTGAACCGGCCAGGAAAGCTTGAATCCAGGAAAATCCTGGAAAACTGGAACATATGACAACCCTACATATTGGGACTCTACAGAGCTGCTGAGAAAACAATTTATCCTTATACAGTTGTATTAAAGACTCCACCATTTTTCTACCTGGTCCACAAGAGAAGAAATAAATCTGCATTGGTTGATAACTCAGTTGACAGAAATTCATAGTCTAAGTGATCTAACCATCTATATTTCCCCTCCTTTCAACCAAAATTAACTTTTTGAATTTGGTATCATTTACCTGGAGATGTTCTTTAGTACAATAGTTGCTTACGGTCTTTTATAGTCTTTGCATTTCTGCCTGAGCATAGGACAGGAGGATAGCACTTTTGTGTACAAAAATCATGAAATATTCCTTTCCTTTAGATGGGGTGGGAAAAACTTGGGTCTGAATAAAGATGAGACTATATCATTTAAACATGTAAGCAATTGAAAGCAAGCTGGTAAACATTGCTGATGCACTCCCTTATTTTTAGGGTTTGGCTATGAACAATTGCCATCAGAGGTGACTCTTAATTAATCAGGAATACAGTAATGTGGGTGAACCATTTCTTGCTTTACAGTTTCCAGTTTACCTTGATTCAT
Source organism: Furcifer pardalis (assembly GCA_030440675.1). Taxonomy (NCBI): domain Eukaryota; kingdom Metazoa; phylum Chordata; class Lepidosauria; order Squamata; family Chamaeleonidae; genus Furcifer; species Furcifer pardalis. The sequence goes on along the minus strand of CP126890.1, from coordinate 34,711,592 downwards.
ACTTCTCACATTCTACTTCCAATTGCGCATTGTGCAGCATTCAAGTTTCCTTTCACTTATGTGCACATCAGCCACTTAACATCCTTTTGGCTTTAATTTAGTTGTGCCATTAGTCGCAGAGTTAGCCATAACTGTCCTTTTGCTCTTCCAAACAGCTATTTGAGTGCTTTCTGACATGGAAGTCAGACTGTAGTTTAAGTGTCACTGCTGTTGCCTCCTCCTCCAGTGTCGCCTTCAGCTATTGCAGCTGTCCAGTATCTACCTTGAAAAGAGTGGACACACCTTAGTCTAATGTCTAAGCTATGACTGTTCCACTTAGGATGACCCTTGTAAGAGTCCAGGCGCATAATGGAGTCTGGTCTTCTTACGGCTTTGCTTTTAGCTTCATTGGCACGTTCAAATATGTTCTTGAAGAGTCCTGGTGGCTCAGTGTACTTCTGTACTGCAGCCAAAACTGCTGACGTTGTGAGTTCGATCCTAATGGATCACAAGGTTGACTCAGCCTTCCATCCTTCCAAGCTTGTTAAAATGAGTACCGAGCACGTTTGGAGCAAAATGCTAATTATTTCGTGTACCGTCCAGTGAGTGCACTAAGCACTATGGGGCAGTATATAAGTGTAATTGCTGTTGCTATTCATTACATTAAGATGTGCATCTAATAACGGGTAGGGAAATAATCACAGGTTACTAAACTAGAAAGAAAAATAGGAAGAAAATGGGTGCTAAAATGAAAAAAAAATATGTTTGCATTATGTTCATTCTGAATAGTACAGTAAGTTGAATTCCTGATAATATCTATGCCGTTTACTTTGTTTCTGGTTTTTTTCCCCCAGAGGAAGACGGTGGTGACCTCCTCAAGACTGGGGTCAGTTTTCCAGGGACACCAGAAGAAGAGCTAGATACAGGTATTGTTTCTTATCTAAATTGATCTAAGCAAGGACTTTAAAACAACAGCTGAAATCCAATTGCAAGTCACAACTAGAGGAGGCCCATGAATCAACAGGGAATTGCATGAATCAACTCATTTTGTCAGATCCATTGATTCAAAGGACTTACTCTAGTTGTGATTTTTTACAGGGTTTCTGTCAATGTGCAATCTTATAAATTTCTTTCAGTTTTAACTTAGTTCAGTGATCTAATCCCATACTTACCAGTTAACTTATGTAGCATGTGAATAGTCACATATGTTATTTGACTTATTTTCTCACTGTGTGTTTTAGTACACACAAAAATGATGAACCATAAATGTCAGGTCTCCCCTGGCTGCAAACTAGAGAATGGGAAAGAGATACTCCATCTGTACATATCGGTTCTGTACATAGGTTTAGACCTATGATCTAACCAAGAAACCAGTGTTTGCCAACCTTTGAGCCCCAGATCTTCTTGTACTAAATCACCCAGAAGCCTTCACCATTGGCTGTGCTGGCCAAGATTTCTGGCAGCTGTAGTCCAAGAATTCTGGGGGACTTAAGATTGGAAGCCATTGGTCTAAACGGAGGGCAATTTGAATTTTAACGGAGGCGATTTGAGAATGAGTTATTAACAGTGAGTGGCCTTTTAGGCCTCCTCCACGTGAATAGAAGTTCACTTTTTGAATAATAAGAATTATATATCACAGGGTGTATGTGAGGATTTTAGAGATGCTTAGGTTGAGTATGGCCAAAAAAAGGTTGGGAACCACTGGCCTAAAGAGATGAAATGTCTTTGCCAACAGTGTAAAAATTGATCCAATGGAAATTCACTATAGTGAACATCAACATAGCCACACACATTTGAGATGTTTTATGTCAGAGGTTCCCAACGTTTTCTTGCCAGGGGCTAGTTCTTGCCACAAACACTCAACTCTGCAGGCCAGAGGCATGCCTGTACCCACTGTTTACATTTTTGGTGACAGCAGCAGCAGCACAAATCACACCATTTTGCGGCTTCTTGCACAGCCTCTGCCGCTTCCCATTTTCGCTCTATTTTGGGATTTTTTTCACTGCTTCTCCACAGCATCTTGGCAGTCAAACCACGGCAGTTGGGAACTTCCTGGTTCTGCACTGGGAACCCAGACATTGATGTAAGCTCTGCCCAGCACCAGAAGTCCCCAACCACCATAGTTTAGGTGGCAAAATACAGCAGAGAAGCAGTGAGGGAAAATCCCAAAATGGAGCAAAAATGTGCCAAAAAGCCTCCCGCTGCCCTGGGAAGTGGCAGAGGCTGTGCAAGATACTGCAAAAATGGTGCAGTTGCCACCACGGTAAGTGATGTATTGCAACTTCTGGTGGTGGTGGGAGCCTGTGGAGGTCCCTGGGTGGCAATTGTCGGTCATACTAATGAGCTCTATGGGCCAGATTAGGCCCATGGGCCATAGGTTGGGAACTCCTGCTTTATGTAACTGCCCATTTTCTCATGTAATGGGTTTCTCAGATGTCTGCTTTCCCACATTTGTATGATATGAGTCTGCCAACCTATCAGAGGCTGCTCTGGATGGTGGTTTATGCATAAGGTATGGTATGCATATTTTTTCCTTCACAGAAACTTCCTAAATTTGAAGTATCCCTTAGTTTACCAAGTTCTCTTCACTTAGTTTGCACAACTCCAGGCACAGTGGGACACTTTTTGAACTTCAAAAAGAGCCATTCAATGCATGTAGCATTGAAATATTGCAAGGCATACGTTGTTTGTCAATCACTTGTATGTACATGTTGTTGCGTAGTATTTATGTGTGATAATAATAACAATTTCATGTCAGAAATTATTTTGGGTTGAAAGGATTTTTGCTGGAGAAACTCCGCTCAGGGGACGCCCAAATGAGGCTCCTTTCATGTCCCCAAGATATTTCCCACTGAAGTGGTCCCTATTTATCTACTTGCAATTTCTTGCTTTTGAACTGCTAGGTTGGCAGGAACTGGGACAGAGATGGGTGCTCAATCTCCCATGAAGTACCCAGGTCTTGAACTGCCGAGTTGCTGGCCTTCCAGATAACAAGGCAAGCTTCTTAACCACTGAGCCACCACAGCCCATATGTGATATGCTATTGTCACTTAAAATACAGTGAAGGCGATCATGGTTGGTGAATATCTGTAGGCTTCTTTGACATAGCAGCCTTCACCCAAGGAGTGAATCTTTTCTCATTAAAAATGTACAAATATTTTAAGTTGTATTTTTGCAAAGTTGGCAAATATACAAAATCATGTTCTTTTCTAGACTACTGGCCATAGGGTAGTTAAATTGTGATTGTTGGCTGTCTGCAGTTAGAGCAAACTATAGAAAGGCATTTCAGGCACATGAAGGAAAGCAACAAGAACAACCAAATCCTTATAGTGAATATGCCAGGGATGCTGTGTTGGTAGTTGTGCTGAGCATGATAAAACCTATGGCAGCTGTTGTCTGTTGTCACAGAGGGGCACAGACTCTGGCTGCTGTTAAGTACCTTGCTTTAATTCTAGGAATTGCTAGTTCTGGTTTTAAAAGCCTCCAGTTGCTACCAGCTGAACTGCTATGTTTCTTCGGGGGTGGGAGAGACAGCAGGTCCTGAAAAAGGAGCTGAAAAAGTAAACGCTTAACTGATGGAAGAGTGGAAAGTTGTGGCACAAGAGAAGGACAGAGGGAGAAGCCTGAGGAGATAAAGAAAAGCAAGAGGAAGCTGATGCAGCAGTGAGAGACCACATATCAGTTTAAAATAACCAGTTAAGTCTTCTTCCACAGACATCTATTTAGGTTAATCAGAAAATAAACAAAACAAAACAACAGAAAAGAGAAAAAAGTTGTGGCATCTTAAAGACTAACTGCTGTATTTTAAGATGTTATAACTTATTTGTATTTTTGTTGTTGTTTTGTTTACTCTGATATGCTTTCACAGACCAACACGGCTACCAGTTCAAAAATTTCAACTAGTCAAGTTTGGTAGCCATGGGTGAAACACTAGCTTCACATTTGAACTGGAATTAATGAAGTGTAATAAATGCTTAACATTGGGCAAATAATTCCCATACTGATTGGTAATATGAGTGTGGCCTATAGATTTTTTTAAACCTGATGTACCACTTGAAAGAAACATCTGTAATACTAGGTGATTAGAGAACATTCCTATCTATTTCATGGTAACATTTAGAAGATGACTAACTACCTCTCCTTCCCCAGGTCTCATTTTGCTTCCCCAGGTCCCATCTGAACTTGGCCTAAGCTTTGTCCAGGTATTCTGTAGGCGTAGAGCAGGGATGCCCAAACTTTTCAGGCCATGTGCCGGTCACATGGTTCAGGGAGCTGGTCACTATGGACCGGGGGTCGGATCTGTATGTGTGTGTTTTACTTCCACTTCCAGAAGCAATGAGGGCTTCATGGGCCAGATGAATTGGCATCAGGGGCTAGATCCAGCCCCTGGGCTGTAGTTTGAGCACCCCTAGTGTAGATAATAAACATGCACTTGGGCTAGTGGTCCTCAGTTCTGGTTGGATTGGTTGGGTGGGTTTTTCTATGGTTTGTGGTGTCTGTTTTGCTCTTTTTAACATTGTGAGCTGCCCAGAGTGGAAGTGTATCCCAGATGGGCAGGGTATAGATCAAATAAATAATATAATAAAGTAGGGTGAGACATGCTGACACTTTGAAGAAAACAGCTACTAAGCTTAAAGATTCTTCACTGAAAGCTAGAAAACCAGGGTACTGAATCTCATGGTGAGCCTCAAAAGATAAAGCAGACTTTCCTCTTCAGGATGTCAATGTCCAGATAAGAAGAGCAACAGAAACCTGGACAGAAGAAGACTAATGTGGTCTATCTTCCCTCATGTTTTATTGCCCACACTTACAGAATGACTGCAATGAACTCTAATTAACAGAAAACAATTTATTTTTTTACTGGCAAATAAAGATGCAAATGGTAGTGGGGAAATAGCATCTTTTACATTAGTACCAGAAAAATCAAGACAGTACTACCCTATATAATATATAATATCTACACTCTATAGTTGATACTGCCTACTAGATACATTAGATACTATTCAAATAAGGTAGATTGTTTCAAGAATATTGAGGCTGCAGTTCTAATGTCTAGTAGTATGTACTAGAGGTCTCAGATGGGAAGAGCCAATTGTTTTTTCTCCAAACCCTTGGTGGCTTCCTTCCGTGGCTGAAAACCTTGACCTAGGAAAGGGATATGCTGAGGGCCTTGTGGTAATGATAGCAGTGTGTGAGTGAGAAGGCTCAGGTCTATAAGATCCACAGCCTGCTGCCTCTTCTGATACTTATTTTCCGTGAGGCATAGGCACAGTAGCAGTGGGTGGTGGTGAGATCTGAAAAAATGTTTCACCATCCCAGAAAGAATGTGGTTTTAGTTGGAGCAGTATCCTTAACTTTGGTGTTGTGACTTTCTAATGTTTTAAAATAGAGACAGTATCTATTTCTACTGCTATTTTGTTCTATATTCCTAATTTTTGGATCCTTTATTTATTATTATGACTCATGGCTGAAATGATAGACATTGAACAGAAGTGGCTAAGGCAAGTCAGAGCATATCTGAAAAGCTGATAGCACTCAACTGTCTGTACTTAAGTGTTCTTCTTCTGCCCTTCTGTGTTTAATAACTTTTTAAACAAAACAAATTGTTCTTTTGAAAATAATGTGAGTAATAGATTAGTATCTTATAATATCAAAAAAAAAAAAACCCTTGTGGAATAATCACCAAAAAGCAATTCCGCTACCAATTTATGAATGTATTCAATTTTAACACAAGAGTGTTAAAACAGTTAAAACACAGTGACAAACAGTTGTTTGAACACTTTTTTGGATGATTCAATATGCATTTCTGTAACTTTGAAAAGTCTTGTAGAATTGTTATACAGTGGTACCTCACTTAAAGAGCACAATGCATTCCATGGGATTGCTCTTTAAGCAAGTTTGCTCTTTAAGCAAAACAACATTGTAAGTGGCCAGTTGTGACTTGGGGGGGGGGGAGAATTGCGAACCCCGATTTATTTGTTAAGCAAGTTTTTGGTTGGTTTTAGTTGTTAAGTGAGGCAACCATTCAGAGAAAATTCTGCTCTTTAAGTGAGTGAGTCTCTAAGCGAGGCACTCTGTATACAAGGTTTTACTGTACAGTATAAAGAATTTGGAGGTGGTTACCAATATTTGGTTCACAACCAAAAAAAGACAACAGTTCGGAACAAAAACTTCTGAAGTTGGATAGCTCAGGGTTTTGGCTATCCTGTTGTAAAGTCAGAGGTTGAGAGTTTGATTCCCCCACTGTACTTTCTTACAGGGGCTGGACTGAGTGATCCATAGGGTCCCTTTCAGCTTTGCAGTTCTAAGATGGTGGTGGTGAAGTACTACGATATTTAATCCTTGCAGCTGTGTGATAAATCATACCTCTTCTATGTGGTCACTCCTTATCACATGAGGAGCACAAGGATACTGGCTAAAAGGATTTTCATTTTCATGGATCCCAACTCATAATAATTATTATGTGCCTTCAAGTCATTTCCAAGCAGTGGCAAATTTTATAGGGTTACTTTAGGTATAAAGTACTCTGAAGTGGTTTATAGGTTCCTCCTAGTGATCTTTAAGACTATGCAGCTTGCCAAAGATCACAAAGGTGACAGGGCTGATAACCTGTTCTGCAGTGTGGCAATGTGCAACTACACAGCCAAACTAGTACAAAATAAATAAACAAATGCTTGTACAGTATAGTGCTATTTTGGGATACCCAATGTGGCATAGTGGATGAAGTGATGGACTTGAATTCAGGAGACCTTGGTTCAGATCACTGCTTGGCTTTAAACTCACAGGGGTGTGGAATTGATTTTATTTATTTATTTATTTATTTATTTATTCGTTCAAATTTATATTGCCGCCCACTCGCCGTGGCTTGATAAAGCCATTCCTGAAATATCTTACCTTGTAAGCCCAATTAGGGATACTGTAAGTCAGTTCCCACATGAACCGCACATAACAACAAGAACAATAGTGTCTCAGTCTCAAAACAGAGGAAAGTTAATCAACACATGCTTTCTTTTACCTTACAGTTATTTTAATTGACTGTTTTTTGCTAAAAATCTCTTTTTTCAATAGAAGCACTTTAGGTCAGAGATCTGGATCAAGCACTCAAAATTCTGCAAAAAAAGAGGAAGATTTTAGGGCGTGGGGGTTATTTTTAAATGGTTGTTTTGTGATTAGGCTTGACACCTGTTCTTGGTTTATTATTAAAATATAGCATTACTAAATAGGAAACTGTTGAACTGAAAAGCAGGTGGAAAGGATAGAGCTTGGAACCACATTTTAAAAAATTAGTGCTAGTTGTTATTTTTGAAGAAGGTAATGTTAGTCATGACTCACTAACGTCACATTATTTTTGTCAGTTCTGACTACAAAAATATTCTTTAAAAATAACAAAAATTACCAAACAGCCACACACTACTTGCCTGCTCCTTTTTTCAGAGCACAACTCTGTCCCAACCCTGGGAATCTCTAGTGCAGTGATGGCAAACCTTTTAAAGACCGAGTGCCCAAGGAGGAGGTGGCATGTGGGTAGGCACCATGCATCTGCGCACACTCATTAGACATTGTTGGCATGCCTACAATGTCACGTGGGTTCATGCACATGTGTGCTGTTCAAGGCTTGCCAGTGACATGTGTGTGTGCCACATGCATGTGCACTGCTCAAGATGCACCAGGAACATCATGTAGGTGCATGCACACCCACCCTGCACACACACGTGTCCACATGACATCGCTGGCACACTTCAAGCAGTGCACACATGCACATATACCTGCTACTTCCCAGGCAGGATTTCAGACTCTCCTCTCACCTCCCCATTGATGGAGGGAGATGGGTGGGTGGGGAAGCGGTGCTGCCATTGGCTCCAGCGGTGTGGGATGGGGCTTGCCCACAAGAGCACATATGCTGACAAAAGGTTCTGTGTGCCACCTCTGGCATACATGCCATAGGTTTGCCAACACTGCTCTAGCCCATTGATGTCCAGTTTTCTGTATTTTAGTTCTAGTTTCCTACCTCGTCTCCTGTACGTGATTGCAATTGGAATGTGGTTCATATCCTATACAACTTCTAATGCAGGCATGACACAGAAATAGAGATACATGTCATCAGCCTATTGAAGGCACTGTGCTCCATTTAAAATAATAGCTTCATATAAATGTTAAACAGCAATAAGGACAAAATGATGCTTCTGATACTCTTTGTCACAACAGAAAAACTGTACTTGCACGTAGGAGCCACACCACAGTAAAATGTCTCAGAGAGACAATCTAATACAAATATGTGGTCACTGAAGGGTTACCACTAGAGGTTAAACAGGCATTACTGTCTTGCCCTCAGAGTGACTAGGCTGGTTTGCTCCCCAGAGCATAAACTCAGACAAACAGAAGTCTACAAAACCAGGGTCTTTGAAGAGCATCTGAAACTGAGCTGATGCTGTTGCCTTAAGAATTTTCTGTCAAAGGGGAATATTCGACAATAGTTGCTCAATATTGTTCACGGATTGAGTGACTAAGTGGATAAACATGGATGTAGGAACAGCATGTGAAATTCACCAGGTTGCAACAGCTTAAAACAATTCTAGAATTCTTGTACCTGGCTTGTAGATTTGTTACCTTACTGTAGTTTGTCTAAACTCTGCCATCTGAGTTGATGTGAGTTGACATAAAAACTAACTACCGTGTATACTTGAGTATAAGCTGATCCGAATATAAGCCAAGTTACCTAATTTTACCTGAGAAATCAGGAAAACTGATTGATTTGAGTATAAGCCTAGGGTGGGAAATGCAGCACCTACTAGTGAGTTTCAATAATCAAAATAAACCAGCCTCATATGACCGGCGTTTTCATTTCAGTCCAAGATTACCCATTTCTAACAGGAGAGGCACAGGAGAGCCCGGTAAGTGCCACAGATGCCAGGGCAGGGGGGGAAGGGCATTTCGCTGCATCCATGATCCAGAAGATCCACTTCCTGACCAGGACAATCCACATTCAACAGTCAGGAAATAGTTAACATTCCAAGGGATACTCACATTCTGCTAGTGCTCATCAGCTCTATACAGCATAAGATGAACTCAAATGTGCAGATCTCCTGCACATTGAAGAAAATAGAGCAAATGACTCAAGTATATTCCGAGTCTGCTTTTTTCAGCACATTTTGGTGCTGAAAAATATCAGCTTAAACTTGAGTATGTATGGTAGTTTGTCCTCAGAGTTCTAAAAACCAAAACACTCAGTCCAGTCCTATATACAGTGCAGTCACTACAGCAGATATAAACAACCCCTCACCAACTGGACTGTATGGTCCTGCTAGGCAACTACCTGAGGAAGCTTTTTATTATAATAATTTCTGCTCTTTCCTTCATGCAGTAGAGATAATCATAGAATTTAACATGGGGTAGCTTTCTTCACCAGATAGACTCCAGCCATTTTGCAGTCTGTTTCAACAGCAGCAAGCCCAGAATACCACAGAGCTCTCCACAAGGTGACTGGACACACTGGAAGTGAGTGTATCGCTGGACTCTCTCATCTCACCATTCCTGAAAGGGAGCAGTGTCTTGACAGAATCATCATTTTGTATCCACTGGAAAGTCAGCCAGAGCACTTAATAATCTACAAAAGCCCATGAATTCCCAAGGCAAGAGGGTCGAATCCCATCCCCGTATGATGCTTTAACACCAAGTCTCACCAAATCATGGTCTAGCCATGACAGCTGAGTTACTTGAACACATTTTCATGCCATCCCTCAGTGAAAGGTCACTGCTTTGTGGAAGCTCCTGCCCAAAGATACTCAGAGATGAAAACAAGATGGATAGGGAGGGGAACACCTGGTCCAAGTGGGGAGGAAACTAACACCAAGGAGAAACATTCAGAGGAGGAAAAAGGAAGGAACTTTCCTATAGATAGGACTGTAAAGGAAGCCTGTTGGTGGAAGGGAAGACAAGGGATGTGTGCGAAAAGTAGTCCAATCTGGAAAAGGATGGGCAGAGGGGCTAACAGGAGCAGAAACCAGATCATAGGTTCTCACCTATGAGTATGATGAGTGACAAATTTAGCTATTTACTTGTTTGCCTAGGAGACCATGAAGTCCTGAGGTGTAAATGCTCAAATTTCTCAGGCTGCAACACCATATCTAAGATGGCCTCAGTTAAAGCTTGGTCATAGAGGCTGCAGTGCAGCAGCAGGCTAGGTAGGACATCCCCCAGTCTGGTCTCTGACCCAGCATGAGCTGTACAACCTTATGAGGGCTACATTTGTGGTAGAAATAAAATAAAAAATACTTTAAAAAAAGAAAATCTACTTACATAGTTCCATGGAATATTTTGGACCCTATCTGTGATCACATTTAGATTTTCTTTAACTTTGTGTATTGGGATGGAACATATTAGTTATGCACAGACATGGATTGTGAAATATACAAGGGATATGAAAAACTCATTAAATCATTTGTTCTCAATAAAATAGCCCGTCTTAACAAAACAAAATGCTCTTGTACCTTGCTTGTAGATTTTTTACCTTACTGAAGTCTGCCTAAAATCTGACATCTGAGTTGACATGAAAGGAATTCTCACAGAAAATACAAAACAACATAATGATGTTTTTAAAAAATCTTGGTGAATGAGAGTGGATGAAGACAACTCATTCATCTCAGTACACAGTTTTTGGAATATTTTAGAATGTGAATTGAAAATTATTCTAAGTAATGCCATTCTTTCTGTGTCAGATCAGCTTGGGACAATAAAAGTATTCTTTTGATCAGCTGTAAATGGCTCCTTTTTAAACAAAAGAGACAAACTGGATGTATGAATTTGGTTCTCAGAAGGAGAAAAGTACTACCAGAAGAATAATCTACATACTGGTATAAAAGACAAAATTTCTATTGCCATTATCCTGATGCTCAATTATTATGCAACTTAAAGTATTTTTAAAGGCAACTCATGATAATTACCCACTTAACATTTGCTTGCTCATCTTCAAAACAATGAGGATGTTGTTGGCTGTGGTGATATACATTCATGCAACAGAGTTTATAAAAATTCTGGTTTTGCAGTATTTTGAAAAGAATAACATTTTCAGTGCTGTTTGTTTAGGTTCCTATCCAATGCTCTTTTCATAAGCCTTGAATAATGCAGTATCTGGTCAGAATGCTTCAAGCAGTATTGAGAGATTAAACACTGCACAACAACAATTTTGCTACTGGGAATAACATGTGATTTACATGATATCAAGTGTGCTGATTCCAAATCTGACCTCAGAATTTGCCTATCATGTACAGATTTTAAGTTATAGGTGTGTTATAGTTGTTTAAATGGTCAGCAATTAGGTAATGTATTTTTACATGGGAACATTATAACAGTTGCAGCTACCACTATGCCTGCTGTTGCCTCAGCTGAATCACATTCCCATGGTAGCATGCATGTTACAACATGAAATAGCAGAAGTATGTCACATTTGTATTTCCTGCACATGTCTGCAAAGGGGACACTCTTATTACTTGAAAGTTCCTCAATATTGATTGAGGTCATTGTATAGTTGGTCTTGACAAAGATCTTTCTGGTGGATTCATTCTTCAGTTCCGTTGGTCTAATCTGGTGTTAGAAGGATTAGCCGACAAGGTTGCTGCCCAGAGTATGCCCGACTATATACACAATCTCTGCAAAGGCTCCTTCTGTGTAGCCCACCAAATAATGCTGATGAATGTAAATATACCCTGTTGGTGAATTACACTCACATCATTCTAATCTGTGTACAAAATGTTCCTGTGGGCTAAATCACATTTGGAACTCAAGTGTGCAAACTCTGCTTTTGCTCTGAAGAGTACATGACTTCCTATGAAAGTGATGGCAAACCTTTTAGAGACCGAGTGCCCAAACAGAGGGGCAGGTTGAACTCTCTGCTGGGGAAGGGAGGAAACGCTCCCATTGGGTTGCTGGGCAGAAGGGGAGGGTGAACTCTGTGCTGGGGGAGAGAGAGGAAGTACTCTCATTGGCTGCTGAGTAGAGAGGTGGGCAAACTGTGCTGGGGCAATGCCACATGTGCTGATAGAGAGGCGTCTGAGTACCCATTCTAGCACACATGCCATAGGTTCACCACCACTGCCCTATAATAAGATAAAACATTCTTAATTGTAGAGATAGATCTGGCATATGCAGAAAATACTGAGTGAAATTAGTCTGCTATTTGACTTTGTCACTTTCTTTACTAGCCATTTCAGGTGGTAAGTGCCAATAGACACCCAAATGGCCATAGTAATTAGACGTGGAGAAGGAAAACAGAAAAATGGGAATGAGAATGAGACGACCTTTTTTCAGTTTGCAGTATTCTGGAAGAAGATGTGGTGGACTGGTAGGAATCTAGAAAGCAACCTCTGGCTTGAACCACTAATGTTACTAATTGAGCAAAGTCTCTCTCCTCCCGATTCAAGGTGCATCTCCAGCTGCTCGAATCAAGCATATTTTGTCTGGCTGGTGCCTAAATGAATGAATGTTTGGGAATACCATCCAATACATTGATCTGAGTCCCAAGATAGAAGGCAAAGATGTATTTTAAACAAACTGATTCAGTAAATTCAGTCATGAAAGCTGGTAAACTGCCAGCATAGCAGCAGCGGCTGCACATAGCATGGAATGTGAAAGCAAATGTGCCTGACCATTAAAATCCAAACTGTGCCTTAAGGAGATAAGTTGATTAAAAACACAGGATGGGGAGAAACACAATTGTTTTCTTTTTGGGGTCACAAGAACCATTGGTTCTTTAGGCATGATGTTAACAAAAACAAGTGAAGATGGCAGAATAAAATAATAAAATTGGAAAACATACTCACTTTTTATGCGTCCCTCTCCCTTCAGGATGGCTGGAGAGGGGAAGTGGAGCATATATTCAAATATTGATCTCTGAGGTAACCTACTGCTACTGTAGAACTTCAAGGGGAAATAATAGAGAAGAGTTTTGTCCTTTCATTATTGTCAGCATAAAGTCCAGCTGTGATTTTTACCATATTTATTTATTTATTTATTTATTTATTTATTTATTAGTTCAAATTTATATTGCCGCCTACTCACCGTGGCGACTCAGGGGGGCTTACAAACAATACATTACATTATAATACAATATGTTGGTGTGGGCACAGGGGGAGGGAAGGCAAGGTCCTGAATCTGCCCTGGCTTCCTCATCTCTCGGCAGTTGGTGTAGGCACAGGGGAAGGGGCGGCAAGGTCCTCAACCTGCCCTGTATAATGCTCATGGCTCCTTATTAAGTAATAATCAGGCATTTACTGATTCTATATTAACACTTCTGAAGATAATTCAATGCATTTGTTCCCAGCTGTGGTTCCACAGCGAAGTCAATGGTTAAGCCTTCTGATAGTTGTAGTCCTAGACCTAGACCAAAGGTTAGTTGGGAACTATGGAGTTAAGGTGTTGCACTAAGTATTTTAAACTATTCTGTTAAGGATGTTACTTCAAAACCACACTGTTCACTTTTCAGAAGACATACGGAGGATGCATATACACCCACATGCATTGAATAATAATATATAATAATACTCACCATGGAAACTAAATTATCCCAGAACTTAGAAATATAAATGATATAGAAATTGAACAAATTGCAATTGACAAGTTGCAGATAACTAATTACTAATCAAGATATAAATACAGTATATATTTCAGTCTTAACTTAGCAAGTGATAATGTCCTACTTTCTGTAGTGAACAACACTGTGGCTAAAATCCTGTTGCATAATGTAAACAAATCTGTATGTTTTGGCCCAATCCTTGCCAGTAAATAAAGAACTCCTGTTGTGATTCTCAGGAATCCATACGCAGACACTGAGCCAGCAGCTGTGTATGAAACCAAGAACCATGGTGGAGTGGGGGAAGGCTCTTTAATTACCAATGAGAAATAAGCTGGAATTTTAAAATTTGCTTAATTTTTCAGCAGGATTTTGGCCATTGTAACAATAACTTTTTAGTTATTTTTGTAGTTACAAGGTGTCATCTTACTAAATATTGGAGGAGGAATACCCCATTCTTCAAGGACTGGCTTGTGCTGTGACACTGATGTGGGCATTGAGGTAACAGTAGACCTCAGGAGAGACTGAGGTTAAAGTTGATGCTACTTGGATGGCAGGATTACCCTTGGCAAATTAAGAACCAGTGGAAATACTGCCTGATGTGTATTAAACCACAGTTCCATTTAATTGGCTTAGCTAGAGTTCCTTTTCCACTTTCCCTGCTCTCTGCAATCTCTTTCTGAAGGAGCAAAAAAGCCTACTGGCTGTATAATTCATCTTTTTTGTTAAATTCACAAATTGAATAGTAACAACATGAGAACAGCCACATGGGCTTTACTGTTGATCACTCAGTATCTTTTGCTCGAGAGAAACATACTCAAGGTGACTTCTACTTAAATACATGTATAAAAGCCTCATAAAATTCTGAACAGCCGGCTAGGGTATATTATGACCAGCAGTATAATCTTTTTAAATAATATGCTATGAAGTCTATCATTAAATGGCACTGCAGGCTTTTAAGATCATCTCAGGCTTGGATATCATTCATTCATTCATTTTATTTATATTTTAACTTTCTCCTGTTAAAGGATTCAAGAAGAAATATGAAATATTAAAAAAACTAATGCAGGTAAAAATACAATGTTTTACCATATGAAAACCCACTCGAATATTATCATATTGAAATAACTGTTGAATTGAAATAAAATAAAAATGTAAAAATACATTAAAATGCCATTTTTAAATTGCAACATCTTCCATTAAAGCTCCTTCCTTGGCCACTAGTCAGATTTATTGCAGACATTTTGAAGAGATTACACTGACATATAATGCTTGTCTGAATACATTTGTAGACTCCATGTTTCAGAGTAACCTTTAAAATCTTTTCTAAATGCATGCAGGTTTTAAAGAGTGAAGCATTTGCATTTCATTAACATTCTCTTTTGAGAGACTTCTGATGAACTCATTTTAAGAAGACATGGTTACATGGCCTTCTGGCCTTGAAAATGGCTGATAAAATAGCAAGAGAGGATCTCCTCCTCACCGATGAGTGCCAAATATTCTCGGTGCTCAAGTTTCAAGTATTTTTGACACACAGCCACAAGTGCTATACTGTTTCTTCTTTCAAAACTGAAATATTGACATTAAAAAAACAATAACTTGTAGAACCAAACCAGGTATGCATGTGAGGTAGACTGCAAAGTGCCTGGCTTTTATTTGAGAAATAACAGCTGCAACAACAACCTTGCACTTTTGTGAGCCTGGGAAGGGAAGTTAGACATGTTCTCGCATTCACTTGTATGATGGTCTCACCACAAGTGGCCTCCTTGAATCTACCCTTTACATTTCAAGAGAAATCTCTATTGGAGGAGAGTTTTCTTTGAAATGAAAATCACTGTTTGGAAGAGATGGCCAGGACTGTAATACAAAGAATGTGAAAGAGAGAATTTATACTTTGTCTTCCACAAGCCCCTGGTACGCCCCTGAGTCTCTTCTGTTTCCCTTCTCCTCCCATTTGCCTCACTGAAATGCATGCATTTTGACCAGAGTTTCCTTATCCACAGTATTGCATTCTGTGAGGGTTTTAGGACTAAAACCTGAGAATAAGGAAGAGATGTTTGTGACATCACAGGGGGTTTCCTTGTGATGCCAAAGGGTGGTTTGTTATAGAGGAAGGATAAGCTAGGTGTGAGAGAAAGCAATAATAAGAATAAGAATAAGAATAAGAATAAGAATAAGAATAAGAATAAGAATAAGAATAAGAATAAGAATAAGAATAAGAATAAGAATAAGAATAAGAATAAGAATAAGAATAAGAAGAATAAAGATGACAGAAAGTATTCTGGGTTGAAAGGATTTTTGCAGGAGAAACTCTGCTCAGGGAACACCCAAATGATGCTCCTTTCATGTCCCCAAGAGCTGGGACAGAGACGGGTGCTCAATCCGTCATGCAGTACCCAGGTTTCAAATTGCTGACTTGCCAGCCTTCCAGCTAATGAGTCAATCTTCTTAACCACTGAGCCACCACACATATGTTTACACATAGGCACTGAGCCAGTGAGCTCTGATACTATCTATAAAATCTAGGAATGATCAGAGATAGGTGTCTAGGCTTCATATTTTTTTTAAAAAAAATCAAATCTTGTCTACTTCTAGTACCACTTACCCTGAGATATGTCTCCATGGCTTGAGACCAAAGGAAAATGTAGCAGACTAAAACCTGTTGCTCAGTCCTCTCAGCCAACTCTCCCAGTCACGTACATAGAAGTCTCCAGAGCATCTAATAGTAAATGTCTATGTTCTATGCCCCATTTCCCCATTTCTAATTTTTTTCAGAGATGCCCTGTTGTTTCCATACCTCTTTATCCCCTCTCCATTATGCCCTGCAAATTTTCTCTTGAAGATTAGAGAGCTCTGTGGAATCAGTTGAGATTGGATCAAGAAGTACTTTGGTTAGCCTAAGGCCCTAAGCTAATGAATTTTACCCACTCCATTCCAGTGGAGCCTGAGTTCTATGAATAAGTCTTCAGACATGCTATTTTGTATATTTCGTGTCATGTCAGATTTGTTCCACTATCCATTGCTGCTAATAATTTGAATGTGAAAATGTGTTTGTCTCTTTGAGGTACCAGTTGTTACATGCTGTTTTTCCTGAATGAGCTTAGGCATTCAGTTAATAAAATATTATATCCCCCCCTCCATTTTTCTTCCTTACTTCTATATACTTGCCATACATTTTTGTCATCTTGTTTCCTAATCACCTGTTGTGTTGTCCAGAATTGAATTCATTACTTCTTTACAGCAAACCAACAAATGTTCTTTGGCTATGTGTCACACATAGCTAAATTTATATCATCCTTTTTCTGTAGAATCCTGTTAACCTGGAAATTGTGATAGATTGTGGCCATTATTTGCACAAGCAAAACTCGCGAATCAATGGCTTTTCTGACAATATACTCTTTCTAAATGTGGTAGAAAGATTTTATTTTGGGTTGTTTTGTTTTGCTTTTTACATAAGGAAGTGTTCAGCTATGAAATACTCCAACTGCTATTTAAAGTGGTATAATACAGGAATTGACAAACATCACTGCTGATTATGGATGAAATCCTATTGCAGAAAATTACACATGCTAAGGACAATCATGCAAGTATTTTCCCCCTGTCTGCAGGCTGGTCATCAGACAATCAATTGTGCAATAAAGGGATAAGCTAAGTAGACAAGGAATAGTTTGCCAAATAGTACACTCCTTTTTATGCAACACAATTCTAGCCAGTGTTTTTCAGCTGAGAAAATCCAACACTCAATACTATTCATTTTACATGATAAGGATGTTGAAGGGAGCATGGCTTTCCTATATGGATGTTTTAAAACTAAATATTTCTCACCAGAATATTCTGGAATTAAGTTGAGGGACTAGATCGCCTTAAACAAATTCCACTGAACCAGCCCTTAATTACTTAATGTAATTGTCTGCTATGTTGGGTTATATATTTTGATGTTCATATGATGTGCCTTGCCTGGCATTATATTCCTTTTTATCAAGAGTACAGCTGTACAGTAGTATATTTACTGTCAAGCCTTATCAAGAGACAATTGCTGATGTGATAAATTGGTTAGATGAGTAAGGCAATTGAAATTTTCCTTGATAAACACTTATGTGGAGAGGTTCAGTAGAGTTCTACAGTTAGTTATAGTTCTTTTGTCCCTATCTTTTTCTTCTTTCCACATACAGGCAGTGATGGGATGACAAAAATTCTACTACCACGCCATGACGTCACGGACGTCATGGGCGTGGCCAATGTCATGACGTCATGACGTCATGGGCTGAGCCAACGTCATGACGTCATGACGTTGTGGGCGGGGCCAAAATAAAAATAAATAAAATAAAAATAAACACACACACACACCCCTCAGCCCACCCACCCAGCCAGACAGCTACACACACAAAGCCGTAAATAACTTAAATAGATAAATAAAAATTAAATAAAAATACAACCAACCACCCAAAACACAAATAAATTACCCACCCACCCCAAATAAAAAACCCTCTGCCGGGCGCCTGTCGCCTCCTCCTCCTCGGGCCGGTGCCTTGCACCCAAGGGGTGGGGGTGGGGGCGTCCGCTCAACTCAGGCAGCAAAACAAGCCAGGCAGGGCAGGGCTGGTGACGGAGGGCGGGAGAAGCCCAGGTCCCCCCCCCTTTGAGAGGGTGGGTGTCGAGCAAGCAAGATGGGCCCGGGAAAGGTGACCTCCCTCCTCCTGGGGCAGCTTGAGCCACAAAGAGAGCAGGGGCGGGGGGTTGGGGGGGTTGCCGGCAGGCCGAGGCGTCCCAGGGCATCCTCCTGCCCAAGGGACTCCCAATCCCCACGACGGGTGTCCGGTTGGGGGGGGTTGGTGCCACCCCCACTACCTGCCTGCCTCCTTTACCCCACCCCCACCCCCGGGGCGAGGCGAGGTGAGGCTCACCTGGACGGAGGCATCGAGGGCAGCAAAGAGGACCTTGCAGGTCGGGCAGCTCAGGTTCCTCCAGCCGAAGCGGACGCCGGACACGGACAGCAGGCGCTCCGGCCCCTCCGTCGCCTCAGACCTGACCCCGACCCGCGACGGCGGCAGGAGTAGGAGCAGCGGCGGCAATAGGAGGAGCAGAGGCAGGAGGAGCCCCCCGCGCCCAGCCTGGGCCCCATGGCTCCCCCGCTCCGTCTCTCTCCGCTTCCTCCCGACAGACTGACAGGCCGCCGCCGCCGCCGCCACCGCCCTGAAAGGTGCGCGGCTCCAACTCTAAAAGAATTTTTTTTTAAATCGGAGCCAAAATGGCTCCAATTGACTATGCATGCGCAGAAACTCAATCTGACGCATGCGCAATGCGTCAGATTGAGTTTCTGCGCATGCGCAGTCAATTGGAGCCATTTTAGCTCCGATTTAAAAAAAAAATTCTTTCGGTGAGGCGTCCGGAACCGGACGCCTCAAAAGTGGACTCCCCTCCCGGAGATCCCTCCGGAATTGGTCCTACCGGTTCCAGGGAACCGTCTGGAACCGGGGACATCCCATCACTGCATACAGGTATTTAACTTATTTAGAAGATGCATAGTGATATTAATGAGCCAGATTAACACTTAGCACTTGTAAAGGGTTCCAATTGGCCATGTAATACAACAGCAAATAAATTTTGGATATGTTCTTCTGTACATTTGGACAGTAGTTGGTTGTGTTGCATGTGGCTTGCAGAAATCAAATGCACTGATTATCTCCAGGAAGATTCTCAACTTTCCAGTTCTATACAGTGTTAGGAAAAGTTGTTTTTTAGACACAGAAACCCTCCACCTGCGTAGCCATTGGCATTCTGAGACTTGCAGTCTATAAAAAAGTCAACATTTTACACTTCTCATTCTTAGACTCTATGTTTTAAAGCTATTGTGGTTCTTGTAGAATCCAAAACTGTATCAGGAGAAGTTATCATCTATTTGACAGAACAGCCAAGCCTTTTAAAGATGGTCCACATCTCTGAACTATTCCTCTTAAAATCTTGTGCAAACTTCTTCTGAAGAAAATATGACAATGTGATTATTACATTTGGAAATATCACGTGTCAGAATCATACGTCAGAAAAGCTAGTGTTTAGATAACATAATGAAGACTTCTTCACTGAGGAACCTAAGACTACATCATGTTCCCATAAAGTATTGTAACTAAAAATACCAAATGAAAATTACAGAGATGGTCCTAAGCATTATGTAATGATGCCACTGAAGCCAATAAACTGTGGTTTTGTTTGTTTGTTTGCTTGCTTGCTTAATATTCTGTGCTGGTTTAGATATAATGTTAAGCCATAATTCAGCATTACATGTGTATGCCTTGGTCTCTTCCTCTCTCTATTTTCATCCCTAGCATGTGCTGGATAATAACATGGAACACCTAATTTTAAATTCTTCAGGGAATCAGAATTCAGGCAAGTCTATTTAATTTAAACCAAGATTGGGTGGAATGCTGTACTACAGGTGTAGCTGGGCTGCTGATCCCAACATTCTTCACCGCTGACAATGCAGGCTCTGATGAATAGGAGTTGTAAACCAAAATAATCTTGAGGGCAATACACTGCCACACTGGAATCGATTTATGTTCATATTGGTGGACAAGCCAGGACTGTAAAACAGTCTTTTCTTTTAGCTTATTTAAACTAACCATAGCTTGAACTAATCAGGTTTCTCTTGATTGTGTCTAATGGCTAAATCCTGTTGGTGTTTGTCCAAGGTTTTGCTGTTGCTAATTATGATTAGATGCCAGAGTTCATCTTTTGGAATAGTAGCCATGTTAGTCTGTGGTTCAGGCATATCAGAAAACAAAACAAAACAAAAAACACTGTAGCATTTTAAAGACTAACTGCTATATTGTTAGCTTTCATGGATCAAGTCTGAAGAAGTGGACTTGATTCACGAAAGCTAACAGTGTTTTTAATTTTATTTTTATTTTGTTTTGTTATTTTATTTTGTTTTCTGATATGCCAGAGTTCATCTTATTTGAGCAATGAGATGCATGGTAAAGCATATGGCTGAAACATATCCAGAAATTCTATCAGTTGACTGCAAATAGCCACAGCCAGTTCTGCAAATCTTATGTAAACACTGACAAGATTCTACCCAATGAGAAACTCTGGTTTCTACATGACGACTTTGGAAATTTGCTCTGGTATACATCATAGGACATAAGGAAAATCCTTGTCATCTCAGGCATTTTACGGTATCTTGATTGTTCTGGTTTGTCTTTTCTTTTCTTTTTTTGCTTTGCCTGCAGTATTGGAATACAAACAGATAAACTGCTTAGATTTAGTGTTTTGAAAACTGTAAGTCGCTATCCAAAGTTCTAAGCATTAAGTATTATTATTACTTTCACAGATTTTGTTGTATTCTATGGAATCCAATTTTTCATATAAAAAATGGAGTTTGGGGGCCTCCTGTTTGAAAAGGTAACACTTCTTCTGTAGTTACATGTACTGTAGTTTTAAGTGCAGTTAGTGTTGCTGACAAATGTCTTTTAAACTTTGCAAATTGTAGGTATTATTTCGTATTTGTCCATGCGTCCGTAAGTGTCCTGTGGTTAACAGTCCTAGTTCACAAGCTTACATAAGATGCTCGGAGGGTGTTTTGACTGTTTTGCACTATTAGTACAGGCAACAACACATCTTGCCATTTTGGAGTAAGGTGCTCCCATGCTCAGATCATGATCCATCCTAGATTGTTGATAGCGAAATTTGGGATTGGTGGTAATGGACTGTTGTAGCAGCTTTCCCCATGGTAGCCCCTCTGAATCCTTGAAATTATTACACAAAGTCTGGTGACCCTGCGGAACAGACTGGACACTGGTGTAGAGGATGATAAAAAGAAGGGGTACTCCAAAATCAGGGAACAGAAATGACTGTTACTTGTGCTCCATTCCAGAGAAGGAGCTTCTGTCTAATTTGGATGAATTCCCCACCACCATCTCCTTTTCTTCCCTTTATCACACATTGTCCCCTAAAACAGGTTTCCCTAACCATTTATGTAGCGGGAATAGGGCAGGTATTCTTCAGTCTGGATCCAACCTATTGTAACCAGAATGTACAGAAATAAGGGAAACATTTAGGGCTTTTCACTGAAGCCCAGAATCAGTAAGGCCTTGCAAGACCCAAGAAAGCAATCATCCCACTTTCCTGTTGTAGTGCATCTTATAATCTTTGAGGACTGAGTCATCTGTTCCCTGAAAAACAGATCTGAAGCTCCCTGATGTCTGTTTCTGGCATCATCATAGCAACAAGTAGGGTGGTATAGAAATCCAAAAATAAAATAAATAAATAAAAATAAAACATGCATAAAATGAAGGCCACTTGGGGCTAAGGAATTTGTCATATTTACACTCAACAACGATGTCACTAATCCTTGGCGAACAGAATGGGAGTATGGGAAATATATGTACACAGCCATTCCGCTGGTGGGTGTTGGGAGCAAATACTGCATATACACGTGTATAAACTGAGTTTTTTAGCCCCAAAAATGAGCCCCAAAAAGGGGGACTTGGTTTATACTCAGGTCAATGACCACGAGGGTCCCAGGACCATGCCAGATTGAGATGTGCCAACAATTTAATTAATTATACCATATTTTCATGTATTTTGATTATAGAAACTCACTAGCAGCTGCTACATTTCCCACCCTCAGCTTATACTTGGGTCAATCTATTTTATTTCTTTGTTTGTTTGTTTGTTCAGATTTATATTGCCACCCACTCGCTCAGGTGACTCAGGGCAGCTTACATTCAAAACAGCAACAGTACAGTAACAATCATAAAATACAACCTCACAAAACAACCAAAGCAGAACACAGACTAACTCCCCTCTGGCCATTGATGGGGGCCTGGAGGTGGGTTTTCCTGGGTTTTCAGGTCAAAATTAGGTACCTCAGCTTATAGTTGGGTCAGTTTATACTCAAGTATATATAGTATGTGAAAATGGCAATCTTAGATGACTTAAGAATCTCCATTAAGTATGCTACCTTCTCAGATGCCTTAACTGCCATATATTTGTGAGGAAGCTATCAGATTGATTAGAGATCCAAAGCCACACTTTTACATCTTATCCTGCCAGTGATGACAAGGCAATTAGTTACACAAGTTTTTGCAAGCATGGTAAATTTTCAAAAATGCTAACTCTGCAAAAGTCAATTGTGAAATATTTAGTATCTACATAAATTGAAGGTAAACAGCATCAATAAAATGTTTAGTGAAAGTTATATCTGTAACAAATGTGAGGATGTTTATTTGCATTTGCAGAAATTTCCATTTTCTTCTGTAATTCCTTTGTCAGCAACAGGGGAAAAAAGTGTTGAAAAACTAACCAACCTTTAACCTATCTGCAGGAAAGCAAGGGCTGTTGCTTCCCCTAAAGCATAATTAGATTTTATATTGCCTCATTCTCAAATTAAAAGACCAGTGGATGCACTGTTGTGCAAGCCCAAACATTTCTGGAACAGGAGGTTTTCCATTATTTTTTGCACAGGCTACAGGTATAGAAAATATGCTCTGAAATTACATTTCAGTGAATATGAGGTGAGGAGGCTTGGAAATGAGGGTCCTGTACTTACACTGAAATAGAATGAGGCACATTGGAGAAACTGTGTAATTAAAATAGAATTGAGGCCTGAAAGGTATAATGTTTCAAAGGCAAAGTTGTTCCTAGTCTGATGTCATTGCATGTAATTTAAAGTGGAGTGATTATTCAGTGATAGAGTATGGACTTTGCATACAGAAGGTTGTATCTTCAATCCTGACCATGTTCAGGAAGACATTTGGAGGACTTCCGCCAATCACAGCAGGATTGGCTGGACTGAACCAAGATTCAGCATGAGATTACGTGTGTGATATCTTATGAGATCATACATTTCAGAATCGGTACCACAGCATTTAGGATAAGCCAGCACTCCCTTGCTAGTTGGTAGATTCTAGATGCTGTGGTCCAAGAAAGTAACTTTTCCAAGATTTGCATTACAGATCAGGTTTTTTTTTTGACAAACATCTTTATTTCCATGCATGCCACTTTCAATTTACAGTAGCTGATGTTCAAAGTC
Source organism: Furcifer pardalis (assembly GCA_030440675.1). NCBI lineage: Eukaryota > Metazoa > Chordata > Lepidosauria > Squamata > Chamaeleonidae > Furcifer > Furcifer pardalis. The sequence goes on along the minus strand of CP126890.1, from coordinate 34,688,019 downwards.
ATGAGTGAGGAAACTAGGGTTCCTTAATGTTGATGAGCTATCACACCAACCTTGACCAGATTCATTAGTGATTATGGTACTTAGACACCATCAATATGCAGAGGACCACAAGTTGCCCAGTCATCTTCTAAGTCATTTTGCTATAACTACACTGACTATCAACTGAAGTAGGCTGTGAGGAACTGAGTGGAATTCCATATAGGATTTTGTAGACATATTTAGCAAGAACCTCAGCAGAGGCAAAGAGAGCCTGTATCTCCAAGGAAGTATAGCTCTGAATCAGGAGTTCTCAGCCTTTTAAAGTGCGGGGGTGTCATGCTCCCTCAAACAGCTTTGGAGGCCCAATGGCCATTTTGCCGTTCCTCCACCATATGGCACTTCCTGGTGTGGTGGAGGCAGTGGGGGCCACATTAAATAGTGCCATGGGCCACATCCGGCCCATGGACTGGAGGTTGAGAATCTCTGCTCTAAATACTATTTGTTGAGGACATGCACCATGCCTTACTTGAAGCAAAAATGAGAAGTAAATTATCATTGTTGTTTTTGTTATATCTAGCTACTTTTTAAAATATTTTATTAGATTTTACAACAAAACGAAAAGTATTAAAAATAACGAAACAACAAACAGTTACAACAAAAAACAATTGCAAACTACATCTTATGATATTAAAAATCGGAAAAGAAAAAAAATACAAGTCAATATAACATAATGTAATAACATATTAATTCACATATTTTCAATGCATTCAATGTCTTAACCATACTATTTATATTCATATATACTGTATATTTTCACATTTATATCAAATATCCTCTTCAGCATGGTGTTACAACTTTGTTATGTTTTTCTTTATTTATTATTATTATTTTTAAAAAACATAATACATAAATCACCCAGTGCACTAAAGTCCTTGAGTCTGCCAGTCATCCCTTTTACAACTCAATCATTTTGCCAAAAGTACACTGTATTCGGTGCAGGTTTTTCACCTTTATCTTCCCTCATTGTATATGTAAGGTTTCCAAATGTCCCAAAATCTATTTTGTTTTATTAACCCCCTTTTTATATTTAATTCCCATGTAAGTTTTTCATTTAGCGCCATGTCCCAAACATCGGTATACCATTTACTGATTTCTAAATTTATATCACCTTTCCAATTTCTGACCGCTTGTTGTCTTGCCAACGTTAAGAAAATAGATAATAACTCTTTTATATATATCTAGCTACTTTTGAGGGTAATCTGTCTGTCTGTCTGTCTGTCTGTCTGTCTGTCTATCCTGCCTGTTCTTTTCTCCACTAAAGATCCAAGACAGCTCACATAATTAAAAAAATAACTAAAGCCAAAATACAGTCAAACCTTGCATAAAGAGCACCTTGCTTAAAGAGTAACTTGCTTAACAAGCAGAATTTTCTCTGAATGTTTGCTTTGCTTAACAAATAAAGCCAATCAAAATCTTACTTAACAAATAAATTGGGGTTTACAATCCCCACACACACACACACACTCACACCAGAAATCACATTGTGTCACTTACAATGGTGTTCCGCTTAAAGAGCAATCCTGTGGAACACATTATGCTCTTTAAGTGAGGTACCACTGTATAGTTGAAATATTTAAAAGAAATAGCTATAGATTATTCAAAATGACCAAACAAAAACAGGTTAAAAACAAGAAAATATGAATCATCCTGATGTTTAAAACTGTAGTTAGCCAATCACAAAGGCAAAGCCTGCCTGAAGAGAAGGATCTTTACCTGCTTGTGGAAGGATAACAAATAAGAGTTCACCCTGGCCTCTGATGGGAGGGAGTTGTAGAGACTAGGAGCTGTGACAGAGAAGGTCCTCTTCTATATGCCCATGAAATGCAATTGTGAGTGTGGTGGAACTGAGAAAAAGGGCATCTTTTGATGACCATAGGACCTGCACAGGCTCACAAAGGGAGTTACGGTCTTTTAGACAGCTTGGATCCAAGTCTTTTAGTGTTTTCTAGGTTAAAATCAGCATTTTTGAATTGTGCTCAGAAATAGATTGGCAGCCAGTGGAGCTGCTGTAACGGGTTGGTGGTGGTTATGTGATCCTTGTAACAAGTCCAATGTTAACAATTTGGCTGCAATGCTTTAGACTGCTGGACATTCAAAACACCTTCCAAAAGCAGTCCCATGTACAGCATATCACAATAATTCAGCCAGGATGTAACCAAGGCATGTGTTGCCATGGTCAACTCAGACCTCTCTGGATTGGATGCAGCTGGCACATAAACTATGCAAATGCTCTCCTCCTAGCCACTGCCAAAAGCTGGGCATTCAGGCTCAGAGATACATCACAGGAGCACACCCAAGCTGCACACTTGTGTTTTCAGAGTAAGAGTGAGCCCACCTAGCACAGGCTGAATCCCTATTACTTGATCTACCTTTCAACTGATCCACAGTACCTATATCTTGTCTGGATTAAGTTTCAGTTTATTGCACCTCCTCCCATCCATTTCAGGCACTGACAACAGGTACTGATCTAGAACCAAAACATCTTCCGTGAATTTAGATGGAAATGAGAGATAGAGTTGGCTGTGACACCAAACCACAAAACTCCAGACAACCTCTCCCAATGATTTCATGTAAATATTAAATAGCATATGGGAGAAAACAAAGCCCTGGGAGGTATCACAGGCCAGTGGCCAAGTTGACAAACAGGAGTCTTCCAGCACCACTGGAATGTAAATCTCCCAATTAAAACAGTGTCTCCAAGTCCCATCCCAGAGAGGTTGCCCCAAAGGATACCATATTTGTTGGTACTGAAAGCTTCTGAGAGGTGCAACAGAACCAAGAGGGACATACTCCCCCTGTCCACCTCTCTCTGTCCCATAACCAGGACTGAAATCAGATTAACATTTTAGTTAGCCAGTCACTAAGGGAAAGCCTGTCTAAAATTTATCTTGATCAGTCATCTCCAACCTTTTGGGACAGGACTGCATTAGTGTCCAATGCCTAAATAAGACCATATCTTAAATCAATATGTTTTTGTAAGAAAGGGACAGAAAGGGACTCCTGATCTAGATACAGTAAAACACTGGATAATGATTAGATCAGATAACACTAAAATCACATAACATTAAGTAATCTGGGGAGGAGAATTGGATCGAATAACGTTAAGGTCCTATGAGATGGATCGGATAACAACCATAAAGCCTGTGTGGTTACAATGTATCTCTATGGAGCTTTAACGTTATCCAATCCATCCCATAGGACCTTAACGGATCCCATAGGATTTCATAGGATCCCAAAGGATTTTAACATGCATTGGATAACACTAAAAATCGGATAACACCAAGACTTGTGGAACCAAGTTTTAGCGTTATCTGAGGTTTTACTGTAAATCCATCTCATCCAGAAACCCCTGAAGCTAAGAAGCCATGACTATTCTAGGATCTTGCCCGAGAATGGAACATTAGAAATTCACTGATAATTGTCCAGTGTAGTTGGATGCAAGAAGGGCTTTTTCAGCAATGATTACTACTGCCTCCTTTAAGCATCCTTTTTTTAAAAAAAAAAATATTCAAACATAGTACTAAAAAACCCCAGTAAACAATAACAATTCACAAATTACAATAAAATACTGTACAATTAAAATGTGCACCCATCACCTGGGGACATTCCAAATAGCTGAAAAAATCCACATCTGTTTCTCTTTTTTAACAACTCACCTCCCATTTCCAAAAACTATATGATTCTCAAGCTGGTTTAGTACCCTTTCCCTTAAAAATACATAATTGATAAACTCCCCAACAAAACAAATATTTAAACGCATTAATTTCCACCAGACCTTTTTTTAATTTTTAGCTCACATGTCAAATTTTCATTTATGGTCATATCCCATAATACTTTGTACACATTTTCACACCTAAAATTCATATATCTTTTCCAGTTTCTGGCTATCAAAGCCTTACTGCTGTTACCATAATATTAATTAGACTCCTTTTATTTTTATGTATTATTGTGTTTTCAAAATCCATTAGTAAAGTAATCCTAGGACTAGGCTGCAGTATTAAATCTAGTACTGTATTTGGTTATTTTCTTTAAAAATTTGTATCCAAATTCTATTGACTTCTTTACATTCCCACCACATGTGGAAGTACAGTAATACCTCGGATAACGCTAAGACTTGGTTCCACAAGTCTTGGTGTTATCTGATTTTTAGTGTTATCCGATGCATGTTAAAATCCTATGGGATGGATCGGATAACATTAAAGCTCCATAGAGATACATTGTAACCGCACAGGCTTTAGCGGTTGTAATCCGATCCATCCAATAGGACCTTAACGTTATTCGATCCAATTCTCCTCCCCAGATTACTTAACGTTATGTGATTTTAGCGTTATCCGAGGTAAACGTTATCTGAGGTATTACTGTATGTCCAATTATATTATTTACATCTCCAAATATTCTTTATTATTATTTTTATCATATTGGTTTAGTTGAACTGGTGTCATATATCATCTGCACAGTATTTTATAGCAATATTCCTTTATTCTCTCCAACAAAACATTCATAATTCTTTGTTTCAATATTTTATCTCAGTCTGCCTTGCCAATATTTTCTTTTATATCTTTTTCCCACATCTCCCTTAGTATTCTTGGTGTTTCTTCTCTATCAGTTAAAAATTGTATAAACTTTACTAACTATTCTCTTTGTTGTTATTTTTCCCCCTTCTAAATATCCTAATATTTTTTCAAATGTCAGTTATCTGCCAAGATCATACTTTTCTAAACAATTTTTATTCCATTTTTCCAGTCATAATCTATTGAACCAATTCACCTTTAGAGTTGTACAGTATATATTGTTTCCCTGTCTTCCTTGGTTTTGACCCTCTCTAACCAAGCTTTTATGGTCCTCAGACCTTTTTATTCTAACTCATTTGATTCCTTTGTCAGTTTTATCAGGAAGTCAGTTTTATCAGGGTGTGGGCGTTATGCTCATGCCTCACCACTGCTCCGGGAGCTGCATTGGCTGCCAGTATGTCTCCGGGTGCAATTCAAGGTGCTGGTTATTACCTTTAAAGCCCTATATGGTAGTGGGCCAGGATACCTAAGAGACCGCGTGACCCCAAGAACATCTGCCCGTCCCACCAGGGCGGATCGGAGAGGCTCCCTCGTTGTTCCTTCAGCGAGAATGGCGCATCTCACCTGTACCAGGAGAAGAGCCTTCTCCGTGTCCGCCCCGGCCCTCTGGAACCTCCTGCCCACTGAACTGCACCTTCAGACAGAGCTCCTGCCCTTCCGGAAGGGTTTGAAAACCTGGCTGGCTGGACAAGTTTGGGGACCTGGGAATACGAGTTCCCTTACCAGGTGGCTTATTTAAAGGACTGCCAACCTGGGTCTGGAAGTGGGACTGTGTACTGTTTTTAATTTTTGTGGTAATATTTTGATGACCTTTTAACTGATGTTTTATTGGAGTAAACTGTTTCTTATGCTTTTACTTTTATTTTTAGTGTTTTGTAAGCCGCTCAGAGTCGGGTTCTCCCGATTGGGGCGGGGTATCAAGTGTAATAAATAAATAAATAAATAAATAAATAAATAAAATTCCAATTTCTTAAATGTAGCATCCTGGGCTAAAAAATTTTTTACTTGTTGCCTTGTGCCATGGTTCCAAAGCATTTTTAACAAAAGGGTTCTGGAGTTCTTTTACCTTTTTAAAATTGATTTCTTGTAGAAACCAATTCCTATGCCCTTCAATCCTTTGAATTCAATATTTCTCAATATCACTTCTTTTTCTATCATTATCTTAATTACCCCATTGATTTGTATAGCTAAATAGTAATTCCTCAAATTTGGGGTTCCCAATCCCTAGTAACGTCGGGAGGATTTCAGCCACCCGGGGCTTAAGCCTAATTTGCCGCCCCTTGGTGGACCCCAGCACCCACTCCTGCTAGGGCTTCTGGGAATTCTAGTCCAAGAACACCCATAGCCCAAAAAGTACCACCTGGGGCGGGGTGCCGCCCTGAGGCCCAATACACGATGGCATTGCCAATCCACCCCTTTTTGGGCAGCATATCACATTTTTTTTGTTTAATCTAGACTTTTTATTTCCATTACAAAACCTATCCATCGTAATTTGACAACTTTTTATCTCCTTTTTGATAATATAGAAAGTTTATTAATGGTAAAATCTTCATTTTACAAATCGCTATGCTTCCAAATCATGAAAGGTTTATTTTGAACATTCAATTTCTTTTTTCTTTTTGTCATAATTTAACTTTTTTCAAATTAATTGTAATTCTGTGGGAACTCTTAACACTGCGAGAACTCTAAGAAAAGACCAATAAATTTTCTCACTGTCTGTGATAGGAAGGAGAAAATGCTAACTTTTCTTGCCCTTACTTGTGGAGATGATACAAATATCATGCATTGCAACAAATTACATTTGTGAAATTAGCAAGGGTAATAATAATTTAGGACTGCAGTGGCTTAGAGGTTAAGATGCTGAACTTGATGACTGGAAGGTCAGCAGGTCAGCAGTTTGACATCCTAGTGTTGAATGCCAGAGTGAGCTTCTGTCTCTGTCCCAGCTCCTGCCAAACTAGCAGTTTGAAAGCAAGAAATTGCAAGTAGGTAAATAGGTACCACTTTGGTGGGAGGGTAGCAGCATTCCATGCGCTCCAGTATCTAGTCCTGTTTCCCACATGACCATGAAAATGTCTACAGGCAGAGACAGCACTGACTCTTTGACTATAAATGGAGATGAGCACGAAACCTTAGATTATCCTGTCATAAATTGTGGGGAACAGTTGATATCATTCCTTTGAGAAGCTGAACACCCTCTACTTCCCCTCCACTTCTCAATCTAGAGTGAAAGGATTTTACCATCTCAGAAATACCCTGGGAAAACCTCTTTCTCCCATTTTCAGCTTTATATAGTGAAGGCCTATCTGTGCATGCTCAGATAGTCCTATTATAGGAGCTATAGATTCTTCTTCAACTTTTCTGTAAGCTAGGAGGGTTTTTTAAAGATTTTTTTTAGATTCCCAGGTAACCTGAGTGAATTTAGAAACTGACATCCAAACAACGGGGGCAGGGAGTAAAGTTTTCAAAATAGAAAGCTCTATATACCAAATCCACATACCATGAAGACAGAGAATCTGGTGCTTCAAAAATAGCGTCTTCAATTTATCAATATAGCCTATTTCACTATAGCTATCAATTAGACCAACTTCAATGCAATAAGATGGTATTTCAGAGTCAGTCTGCTGCAACTATAGTAATGACAAGAGCTGTATTCTCTGGTTTCAGTTTTCCTTGAAATTTACTTCTTACTTGTACTGTGCACTTGCAATATTTCCAGGAACTACATTTTTAAAGCAGATACATCAAGAGGCTGTGAAGAAACCAACATTAAGTATAATTACTGTAATGTATGTCTGTGAAGGATTGCTCTTAAAACTCAGATGTACTTTTTAATTTCAAAAGTTAAATGAACTAAAATTTTATAAGCACTATGAATATCTAAATCTAACTGAAGTGTTCTCTCCTTTCTCTGATTTGTTTGCAAAATTCACAGCTGCAAGATTTTGTATAACAATGAGAAAAGGAATTCATCAGACTACAAACACGTAGAGTTTCAATAGAAAACATACCTAATTAGAAACCCTTTTTGTTTATTAGGCAGAGCTTCACTCTGAAAGTCATAGGGAGAAGTTATTATTATTATTTAGCAGAATCTGCAACTTCTGTAATATACTCTGCTTTAACAAGTAGAAGGCAAGGATTATAGGGTTACTGAAGGACTCAGTGTTAAGGCTGCACTAGATGCACTGCTATCATCTATTAGGGGCACAAGGTTATTTGGTTTATCCTTTAAAAAAACAAGCTCAATAGATGCTCTGAAACTCATAGCATGAAAGAAGTCAACTTGACTGTGCTCCTTGCAATATAAGGGCAAAGAAGTGGCTTCTTTGTAGAAGTTTAAAGTTTAACAAGCAACATTCAGATATTGTAAGATAGGGGTTTTTCCCATTGATTTTGCTGAAGTTAGATTATTATTTTTTTTGGCCCATCTCTCCTTATGTTCATTGTCTTTCAGGAAATAGCTTGTCGTGGTATATCAGGAAGAATTTCTAGTATGTGCTATGCACTATTATAAGGTGTTTGCAGTGTTTATAAAAGTAGAGGGAGGTTGGCCTGTTTTATGCTATGGACTTCCTAAGGCCTATTTTGCATGTGTTAAATTCATGTCATCTATCTCCTGAAATGTATATAGGAAGCCAGAAAGGAATAAGTAGATGGAAGTGGACTGAAAGATTATAGATTTCAAAAGAGAACTAGGAAGTGTAAATATTACATGACGATTAGTACATATCCATTGTTGTGCATCCTGTATGTTCTATTTTTTTAAAGTGTCAAATTGATTAAACTGTCATTGGATAGGGTTTGTACATAAAGTCAAGTTGTCACCAACGGGGGGCCATCATATGAATTAAAACTCTCCAAAATGTCCTATACTCAACAATGCTGCTCAGCTCTTGTAAGCAAAAGCCTGTGGTTCCCTAACAGAATCAATCCATCTCATGTTTAGTCTTCATTCTGCCTTCCATCGTTCCCAGCACTATTGGCTTTTTCCAGCCCAAAGTGGGACAGCCTCTGCTTTATCATTTATTTATTTATTTATTTTGCCTCCAAGGACAGACTTGACTTGCTCTAGGACTCGCTTTTTCATCTTACCATCCAGAGTATCTGCAGAACTCCTTTCCAGCATATTTGTTTTTCCTGACCAGCTTTCATATCCATACATGTTGATTCAGAATACAAAGGTGTATATTATATTAGTCTTGGTCTCCAGTGATGATGACAGTGAAAATCATGAAATAAAGATAGAAAAAAGAACCTTAATGTTCAGTCATATTCTACAGTCTACCATACAAACATGTTTTCATTGATGTACCTGAACACTTAGCAGTTACAAAGTTTAGCAGTCATGCTTTAATGATTCCCTACCCTACACAGACACACAGACACAGACACACACACACAACCTGAGTTACTTTTAAAAAAAGATTTACAGCCACTTTAAAAATATTTGTGGCTAGGCTGGTGAAAATTTTGTGAAATCAAAATCATACTCTGTATCCAAAAAGTGAAAAATGTAGAAAAATTCTCATAATTTCACCAAGTAGATGTAAAACTTCTGCATTTTTCTGTAAAACCAAAATAAGCAAATATTTTACACCCTTACTGTACAATAGATTTATATTTTCATATAAGGTAGAGAGAGAAAAGAATGTGCTTCTTAGAAATTTTTTTTTCCAATTTATGCCTAAGGGTAGATTCAATTTTTTATTTCATAGGCAGCTCTCAGCTGCCTTGGTGTGATATACAAACTGGATCAAATGCAATCTCTATATAAGGAGTGGGGTTAGGGCAGTTTTCGTTTTGCATCATAGCCACTTAGTGTTGCTTTTTAATTAAGTAAGACACTGTCTATAAGCATGTTCTGGTTGCTCATTTTGAAGAATGTTCTGCTCTGTATACAAGTATTAGATAGCTGACCCTGGCATTGAAAATCACTGCCCTAATACTGCTCCAAATTTGACCTATACAATGATGCACAACATAGAACTACATCTTTGTGTGATTTTGTGCTAGCATTAGACTAGTACATTATTTATTCTGCCCATTCTGTCACTTAATTGGTAGACAGGAAAGAGGCTTTAAAATTCTGTAACAGGGCTAGGTGACCTTCAAGGTACCTTCCAATGCTATCATTTGAGGCTGATGGTACTGATTGCCAAATGGGTACTAGTGTTGATATTGTAACTTTAGAGCCATGATGGCTTCAGTGCACACTTTGTGTCTACTCCAGTAAACAGAAAGATCTGGCATGTAAGCCTACTGCAGTTCGACGTACTGACATTCATCTCTAGCCTAACAGGGAAGCTGGAAACAACCATAACATAGAATGCTGTACCCTATCCATATTGCCTAAATGACTGCAGTTTCTTGACATTTTGCAGCTACAGCAAATTAATGTGTTGGATTGAAAGTGGCTTTTGTTAATCTTTGATAACAGAAATGAAAGGGGGAGAGGGAGGGGGAGGGGGAGAGAATATCTCACTGTATCTCCAAAATTGTGAAACCTAGCTTCTGGAAGCTTGGAGTATACCATAAGGGGACTCTAAAGCCATGTATTTTGGGGTTATTTCTTTTTCAAAAAATCAATTAGTTTTATTAATTAAATACTCTATGTCCTTCAGTATGCAGATTGACTCCCTAGGTGCAAGACACCTGTTTCCTTGGGAATAACAGCTTTCCTCAAGAGTCAAGATCACCTCAAGACAAGGCAGCTTGGTGCTTTCATCCAAATATTCTGAAGTAAATGTGGATGAAGCTAGACCCAGTCTATTTAAATCTTCATCTGGAGCGATTGCTGTTTGAAGGGACAGCATAAGGGACAGCTATTCTCTTCTGTATAGCATAAATGTTGCCTGTTCCAAATCCGTATGTGTACTATCTAAATATGTGTCTACCCAGAGAAAGCAAAAATGAGAATGGCTGATGCTTGATGTGCCATAGCAGGAAAGGAAGTAGACTAAATGAGCATTAGAGGTAGAAAGAAAGAAAAGTAAGCAAGGAAGAAAAGAAGTATCATATTCTGTGTCTAGGCTACATGTGAAACTGCCAAAATGGAGGCACTCACTCATTCTGCAGTTCCTTTTATCTGACCTAGTGGGAGAAAGATTAACTGACAACACAAGGTTGTTGTTGCTCAGGGTACCCCTGACTGTGGTTCAGAAATATCACAATCTTCAAGGAGGCTCTTTCTGTGTACCCCAGAATGGAGCTATAACACCTAAAGTAATAAAAACTAATATAACTGTATAGTGTAGATACACCTGATGTCTCTAGCCTAGGTGTGAGTTAAACCTGCAATTGTTATTCCATCTAGTTCTTTTGCAGGAAATAAACCTGCAGTTTTTGCTTGCCAACATGTTTAGCTAAGAAGTGAAATCACAGCTGGGACTGGTATCACCTTCTCTATCCTTACAGGTTTAAAAGTGGAAAATAAGTTTCTGTATTCCTCATTAATTCCTGTAGTACAAAATCACATTAACTGACATTCCTAATCAAATGTAAAAATGAACCACAGCTCAAAAATGTTAGATGGGACGCGGGGGTGGGTGGGGTTGGGGGCAGGTATTCCTTTTATATTTTGTAAACACATTACCTTCATTTTTAGCTGGGAATAGGGAACAGGACAGAACTTGTGTGAAAAAGAGGGTGACAAACAATTCATCCTATATCATTTTATTGATTGACTGAACTCAACGGTACTTAAAATCTGAGAAGATGTGTATAGAATTGTGCTACTCATTGAGTAATTTCAAGGGAATAACTATATTAGTCCATTGTAGCAAAAAAAGAGAAAAGGGTCTTGTAGTACCTTAAAATAACAAGTTTTATTGATTTTCAAAATTTACAGACTAGTCCTCTCCTTTAGAGACAAGGAATATTGCCTTACTAGATGAATTTTTCTAGAGATATGGAAATACGAAGGTAATCGAAGAGTCATTGATGGGCCAAAAAGGGTGATGGTTTTATTAGCTGTTAAAAGCTGGAAGGTTGGTGACAGAACTCAATGGTGGTTGACATATACACTGAAGTGTGATTATCAGATTATCTCTTGTATGCTGAAGAAAGATTCTGTCCAAGTCAAGTAGTCGAAATGGCATACAGAGCATGCAGAATTAAAATTGAGGGTTTGGGGCAAATAGGAATACAGAAATTACAAGTAATGAAAAAATTCCACAAAGTTATCAAAAAATGGACAAATAGTGGTGGTAATGCAAACACATTTGAAATAGTTGAGCTCATTAAACATGTTAATCATTATGAATATCTAGTCATTATATCCATGAGTATGCTCACCATGTTTACCAAGGAATGGCCAGCTTCCCCCCATTCTGTCATTGCTTTCTACATGTGGAAGATGATGGGTCTATCTATGTTTATGGTCTGTCTGTCACTCCAGAAAATGATGAAGAAGGGATTCCTCTCTAAGCATCATGAGTGTGTCCGAGGAAGGGATGTCTGAATCCTACCATTGCATTGCTTAAAAAGAATCAAAGACCACCCAATCTCTGTGTGTGTGTACATATGTATACAGTGGTACCTCACTTAAAGAGTGAAATGCATTCCATGGGATTGTTCTTTAAGCGAGTTGCTCTTTATATGAAACACATGGAAAAAGTGCTGCCATTGTAAGTGACCGCTTGTGACTTCTGACAGGGGGATTGTTAAGCGAGTTTTTGGTTGTTTTTAGTTGTTAAGCGAGGGCGAACATTCAGAGAAAATTCTGCTCTTTAAGTGAGGTAGTCTCTAAGCGAAGCACTCTTTATGTGAAGTTTTACTGTATATGTTATATAGACATGCATGTAGTGGTGAACTCCTGGTTCATCACGTAATTTGCACAAGCAGTAAACAACTCAATTATATGCAAAGATTACTTCCTAGATTTGGGAAATAAATATAATGACATCCTGCAAGAGAAAGTCCTGGTGCTTGATAAGAGGCACAACAAAAAATAATAGAAGAAGAGTTGAAGGGAAGGAGAAGAAAAAGAGGAAAGGATATGCTCACCTGAGGGATTAAATGTTTCAAACAAAGGGGGGAAATTGTTTGGGAGAAATAAGAACATTGGATGAAAAAAGAAATGGCACTGGAACAGAATAAGAATAGAAACAGTACTGAGGTACAACCAGTGGTAGGCAGCAAAAAAAAAAAAACAACAATTGCTACCACACTGTGGGTGGAGCCTATGTCATGGGTGGTGCCTACATCATGGGTGATCTAGTCATGGCTGCCATATGGCTATGTATACATCTGCAAACTCAGACAGCACTGGCTCTTTGGCTGTAAATGGAGATGAGCACTGCACTCGAGTCGGATATGACTGGCTTTTGAGCAAGGGAGACCTTGAACCACTTGCAGGTACAAAACTTGATGGGGCAGGGCAGGGAGTTGGGGGTGGCCACCCAATTTCACTCCTCCTCCTACCCGAAGGCCACCCAATGTTGCCACCCCCCTGCCCAGAGGCCACCCAATTTTGCTAAAAAAAAAAAAAAAAAACTTCCTGGGGGGTTGCAAACCTGTTGCTGCCCACCACTGGGTATAACAGTACAGGTATAATGAATGAATTGCTGATCTGAGCAAGGCAGGTACATTCACTAGATGAGTTTGTTTTATAATTGAATCCATCCTGATTCATTAATCTCCATATGGGTAACAACCTTTGATGGGAGCAGTAATGTGAGCCCACTACATCATACCTATGAATGATAAGAAGTTGAGTCTTTGCCAGTGAAATAACAGAAATAGGTTATGGACTTGGACTCTTTCCAGATTTTAAAAAATATCTCGTAAAAAAGAACCTACAATCACAGCATGTTATAAATGGTTGATTTATTACTCCTTTTCCACAAATGAATTGGCACGAATAATACTAATCAAATTAACCAAAAACTTGAATACAATCAAGATAAAGTAAAGTACCTCTGCATCTCATGGATTTCAGAGGAAGCGCTTTAAAGCTCTTGCTTAACCCAGCGATCCTTTAACAGGAATATTTTTCCTCAGACTTTATTTCATGCTGTGTTTGGAGATCACTTACTGTATGAGCAAATTTCTTAAAATTGGCTAGAATGGATTTCATGAAATTATATTCACAATTAAGCAAATATATCAACCAGGGCTAGTTATTTAAGGACTACGTTTCATGGGAAGTTTATGGGGTTATTGGTTCTTTTTCCTTCTCCTTTCTTCTCAGTAGGAGGACAGTGGTTACAGGGTGATCATCAGTGAGTTGACAGTTCCTTGTCAACCAGGCAGTCAAGCATTTGTCATTAGACAAAATGATTTTTGTCAGTGCAGAATGTGACATAAAATATTTTCAAACAGCTTATTAAGTAGAAAAAGGTTAATTACAAATTTTATCTGATAAAAGTTCAAATTGTATTAATGCCAGAATTAAATATGAGAGTGTAAGAGTTATACTAGTTTAGACAAGTGATTGGCCAGTTGGGGTCTACTGGGAAGCCCAGGAGTGGAACATAATCAGAATGCTAACATCCTGTTCCTATTGACCAGAAACTGGTCCACTGGAGAATAGTTCTGCTATTATAGATAGCTATCATGAGGAGTAGTCAGTGAAGTAGCATTGTGTTTTTTGCATTGTGCTTTTACGTTTCCTGCATTTGTTGTCATCTAACTGATAAGACTCTGTGCATTTTGTTGATAGACCAACCGTACTCATGGTCTCCTACCCAGCAGCCCTTCGATGAGGAAAGCTACTCTCCTGTTTCAAGGAACATGAAAGGATTATCTGGGAGTCGTAATCAACCACAGCTATGTTCTGCTCATACTTGCGGTTTAGCATCCCCTGAAGATTGTGAACACACCCATGATCATGTTCACCATGGCCAGGAGTCAAGGCAATCATATCTTCTCAGTCCAACGGAGAGCTGTCCGATGGACCACCATCGCTGCTCACCACGAAGCTCCATCCATTCAGAATGCATGATGATGCCCATGGTGATGGGCGATCATATGTCCAGTAGCACTTTTCCCAGAATGCACTACACCTCACATTACGATACTCGGGACGATTGCACTATGTCTCACTCTAACGCAAAGGTTAACCGGATTCCTGCAAACCTTTTGGATCAGTTTGAGAAGCAACTTCCTCTCCACAGGGATGGCTTTCATACATTACAGTACCAGAGGACCTCAACAGCTGCTGAGCAGCGCAGTGAAAGCCCAGGGAGAATACGCCACCTTGTCCATTCAGTACAAAAACTTTTCACTAAATCCCATTCCCTGGAAGGTTCTTCCAAGAGCAATGTCAATGGGACCAAGGGAGACGGCCGAGGGGAAGATCACCACCACGGACATCATTCCAAACATAGCAAACGAAGTAAAAGCAAAGAACGGAAACCGGAGAGTAAGCATAAAACTGGAATGAGCAGTTGGTGGAGTTCTGATGATAATTTGGACAGTGATAGCACTTACAGAACACCTAGTGTTGTCAACAGGCATCATGTGGACCATATCTCTCACTGCTACCCTGAAGCTCTTCAGGGACACTTTGGGGACCTCTCATTAAAGACTTCAAAAAGTAACAATGATGTAAAGTGTTCAGCTTGCGAAGGGCTTGCCATGGCCCCTGATGGCAAATACATGAAAAGGAGTTCTTGGTCTACACTCACAGTAAGCCAGGCTAAAGAAGCTTATCGCAAGTCATCCCTTAACCTAGATAAGCCTCTTGTTCATCAGGAAATCAAACCTTCCCTGAGGCCATGCCATTACCTTCAGGTAAGAACTAAATGGAGTTAATAGCACTATTAATTGCAAAATGAACATACTCTAATAAAAATCTGTCAGAGGTCGTTTCTGTGTGCATGTGGTTTACATATTTTCATTTTTAAAAATCCCTTAGGTTTGTTCAATTTCAACTGTTCCTGGTAATGTACAAGAGGAAGGGTAACCAGTAACTGCAAACAAGACAACAGTGATACAATCCATCATAATATGCTTATAAATCCACACTGTCATCCTGCTTATTGTTAACAGAAATAAATATGGTATAAAAATCATTTACTCAATCAGTTCACAGAATTGTGGTATGTAAATGAATATGCTGTGCCACACAAGGTTTTACAATGAACATAAACAACAAACAAAATGTGAAGAAGCTGTAACTATATAATTGCTTTGCAGGGAGATAAACAAGCAGTGCATACAGTATATATGGTGTAACATATTTGCTTAATAAATAATAATGATAGAACCAAGTATCTTCATGTACAAAATAACACAAGTAGTCTTTCTAAAACTGTAGTCATCCTAAGCCAACATATAGATGATCAGAGTAGTTTATGCTCATTGAGCATCCAGATAGATGGCCTGTTTCTCACTTAGTATTCTTTAAATGCCAGTCTTCACAAAACTCTGAACTTCTGGCAACTGTCCCATGCAACTCAACAGGCATGTCTTCCTTTCTCTTGTACTAGCCTCTTGGAAGCTTGTCTAGGAGACAACAATGCTTGCTGCTAGACCATAGCTTTAATAATTGTTGTTGCTATTTCTTTCTGCTGTTTCTGGCATTTTCTGTTACTATTTTTTCTTTTTGAAACATTCAGCAGAGACTAGCAGGAAGGAACTCCACACATCCTGGTAACCATCAAGTCATGCCCTTTTGGAGAATTCTGTGGAGCTTTCTGCTGGATTCCACTTGTTTCATTATTGGCCAAAACCCTATTAATTATCCTAACTGGTATAACATGATTGATGTAAACCTCATTGTCAAAGTGTTACAAATTAAGTTATCATTAGCATTTTGTGTAATGCACTGAGGCACACAATTTGGGGCACAACAGCGAATGTCTATGCTGTCTTTCTCCCTTGCAGCAATTCACCACTGAGATTTACACTGACTGAATTACACTAGAGTTTGTAACTAACAAGATTTTGGCCAGCATTTGTTTTATTTCTATGCAACCCAGAGTAGTGCAAAAATATTCAAAAATAGATTTAGCTTTTTTAAAAAATTAAAATTAAAAAATGATTGCTAATAAAACTGCTTATAGAAACAATTTCGAAACTATTACATAAACAAAGAAACCTATAAACAAAGAGACCTAAGAAACAAACAACATGTACGACATCCTTGCTAAAATCATGCCTGGTGCATAAAAGCTCATAAAGAAGGGGACAACCCGGCCACATAGATGTTTGCCCTAGGTTGATGCAAATTTCTTTATACCATATCCTGGCATTTAAATTGCTCTGCATTTCACACAGAAGGTGGGAAGGGGCACTTCAAGTTTCCACACATTGTACAATATCTATTCTCCCTCAACCTTCTCTGCCATTACAAGAACTGTCTTACCTATGCTTCTGGTGGCATTCAAATCCCTTCTCTCTGTGCTTTTAATGTTTTAATAGCACTGAACTGACAAGTCGTGGCAATCTTTTGAATTACAGTTGTAATCAGTGTAGCTTTGTGCCACCAAGAGATTTTAAAAAGAAATTACACATTGTGTTGCAGTTGTAGTTCTTGCTAATGTGAGCAAAAGGCAGTCAAAAGGAGTAGCGTTCATTCCCACACTAGCCCAGCTCTGTGCATCATCAGCAATATCAACTGGACACACCACAAATGGCCCTAAAGGACCAATATAGGTGATAATATAAGGCAGAAGCAGGGCAAAATAATGTGAATGGAAATACTAAGAAAAACAGAACCCCATGTTCTGCCAGCTACCGTATATACTCAACTATAAGTCGTCCTGAATATAAGTTGAGGTACCTAACTGGAACCTCTAAAACTAGGAAAATAGATTGACCTGAGTATAAGTCAGTGGTGGGAAATGCAGCTTCTGTTAGTGAGTTTTATAACTTGTATTTTAACTTTCTTAACTTTTAATCTTTTTAACTTTTAATTTTTTAACTCTTATTGTAGATAATGTGTTTTTAATTGTTTTAAATTATAAGCCACCCTGAGTCCTCAGATAAGGGCAAGGTATAAATGCAATTTTAAAAATACATTAAAACACGGTAAAATTAGTTAATTTAGACATTTGTGTGGGTATATTTTTGAGTGTTTAGTTGAACCGAGTATAAGTCGAGTCCCATTTTTGGACCTCAAGGGGAGGGCTAAAAAACCCAAATGGATTGATTGGACAACATTTTTTTAAAAAGCCCTGTTCCCTTTCTGAAGAGGAAAGGGAATATGGGGTGATCCAGTTTGCTTGGGGAGGTACCTCCAGTCACCCCATTCCAAAGCAGGCAGCCCACCTGGGCTGCCTGCTTTGGGATCAGGTTGGCTGGGGGATGGAAGACACCTCCAGTCACTCTGATGCCAAAGTTATACTTACTGTTGGGTTATACTTAACGTTGTGTGATGCAAATATTTCCCTCAAATTCCCTGATGTTATCCGATTTTAGCATTATCCGATGCAAACACTATCCAAGGTATTACTGTACCGCATAGTCATTCCAGAAAACCAGAGATATTCATGATTAGTGTAGTTGATGGAACAGATATTGAAAGTAACAGTGAGAAATGCTGTGCAAAGAGTGGGATAAGCACCTTTCTAGTCATTCTCTTCGTGCAGGAGTTCTCAACCTTTTTAAGGCAGGGGCCAGGTCAGACAGCTTCAGGGGCCAGATGGCCATTTTGCCCTTCCTCCACCACCTGGCACTTCCTGTTGTGGTGGAGGCAGTGGGGGCCTCATCCAGCCCATGGGCCATAGGTTGAGAATCCCTGCCTTAGTGAAATGTCAGATCTCCTCCTCTGCAATAGATCTGTCTTTGTTAACATGCATCATTTCTCTATCATGCTGAAAATTGCACTCAACAACCATGAAGGGCAGAGTCCAAACATGACTCATTAACTTCATTTAGCTACATGTCTTCTGTCTGATGGAGCCCTTGTACTATATCTTAAAGAGAAAGACAGTTTCAGAAAAGTGGTGAGATGGAAGGAGATACCTTTAATCTTTGCCCATCCACCTCCGTTTTGTTGCAAATGGCTGTTTGCTGCTTTTGCATTGCAATGTTTTCAAAGCTCCTTCCCCTGCTACATTTTTCTTCTTCTTCCTAATTTTTCTTCTCCTGAATCTAGTTGGAAAAATTGCATTGTAGCTTTATGGCATATAGGCACAAAAGGACAGTGTTCACCTCAACCATTAACTACCGATAACCTGTGCTGGGTCGTGCTCATTGAACTTGTACCTGTGGTTTTTTCCCCTGCACTATTTTTTATTGATAAAGAAAAGTTCTGTGTGCTCAGTTGGAAGTAAATCTCCAGTGTAACCAATAGGTCTTTACAGACATTTTTGTTGTTCAGTCGCACAGTCAATTCTGACCCGTTGTGATCCCATGGACCACTGTCCGCCAGGCACCTCTGTCCTCCACCATCCTCCTGAACCAGCCCAGTTCTGTGCCCATTGCATCTACAATACCATCCATCTACCGTATATACTCAATGTGGTACAAAAATGGGACTCAGCTTATACTCGGATCAATGTAAACACTCAAAAACATACCCACACAAATGTCTAAATTAATTTTACTGTATTTGCATGTATTTTAATTATTGAAACTCACTATAAACTATTTCCCACCCCCAACTTATACTCGAGTCAACCTACTTTCCTAGCTTTAGAGGTCCAAATTAGGTACCTCGACTTATATTCAGGACAACTTATAGTCAAGTATATATGGTACTTTGCCTTTTTTGTTGTTGTTCAAGGGGTTCTCTTGGCAAAATTTCTGACATGGTTTGCAACAACAATAATAATTTATTTTGCTGCTTTTAAATGATTTCTACTTTGGGGTAAATGTCTGAAAGACTAAAGAGATGGCACTGAGGAGAGGAGAGCTTGACATGCAATTTTTGTCTCTTATTCTTTTGTTCACATTCATATTTCACTTGTCCTCCAGTGAGCTCATGGTAGCATTCCTGCTTCTGTTCCTCAGCATTTTATCTTCGCCACATCTCTGTGAAGTGGCCAGAGAGGAAGTGAATGTACCAAGTTGGCCAGTGAGCTTCATGAGCAGTGAGCGGTAAAAAATAGTTTTTGTTTTCTTAGGCCGCTGCCACTATTTAAAAAAAAAACAGTTCCTTCTCATACTGATACTTTAAAATACTGTACATGCTTTCCCCTAAGCACTAGTAGTTTCAAATAAAAGTTATTAGTTATAATAAAAAGAAAGTGTCCTTAGCCAATCATTATTTAACCTCTCTTTAAAAACCTCTAATGAAGGAGATTCCCCCATCTTCTGAGGTGGTCCTTCCCATTGATGAACTGATAATACCATCAGGAGGTTATTCATAACATTTAATTGAAAATCCATTCCATATTGATTATTGGATAGCTCGTGAATATGGGGCAGCTGTTTGGAACTGGACTCCTTAGTGTTTATCTAGAGAGAAAAGCCAGCTTAGGCAGCCTTGGGCAAATTACATGGCCAGAGAGTAATAGTATTCACATTTTGCTTTTACAATCATTTCCCAAAATCTCTAGTATTTGCATAAAGTTCATGTAATTTGTTATGGCTAATTAACAAGGTGCAAAAAAACCATATGTGTCATGTGCCTGGTCAAAATGCACCTTGTCAACTAGCTACAGCAAGTTATACAAACTTTATGCAAACACCACTAGGATTCTTGCAAGTATCTCGGTGAGTTTTACAATACTCCAGCACAGTATTTCAATAGCCGCTGTTCCAGACTTTTGCTCCAATGCACAAGGGCTGCAAATGTATAGATTTTTTTTATTGTGTCAGAAGCACACAAAGGTGCATTCTGGGTTGAAAGGGTTTTGGCTGGAGGAACTCCACTCAGTGGTTGACCGAATGAGGCTCCTTTTATGTCCCCAAGATCTTTTCTCATCAAAGTGGTCTCTATTTATCTACTTGCAATTTCTCGATTTTGATCTGCTAGGATGGCGGGAGCTGGGACAGAGATTGGAGCTCGTTCTGTCATGCAGTTCTTGGGTCTTGAACTGTCAACTTGCCGACCATCCAGCTAACATGGCAAGGTTCTTAACCACTGTGGGCCCATGCTTATAGATCCTTTCTCCTACATTCTCCTGGCTCCTGCTTTTCTGTTATCAACCATGCCACACTCAGTGACAAGAACTGAAGGGACATTATGCTGGCAATTAAGCAAAAGTTAATGAAACTCTGTATGATCGGGGGTCCTATTACAGTAGGCTCCCCAGTTGACATGGAACTTTCTGCTCACATTGAAGCAAACATGTATAATATCCCTTTAAAATTTCCTTTAAATAGCCTAACGGTCAAGGCCCAGTGCAAAAGGGAACTTAGAGAGTAGGACCCTTGTGCATGGTCTTATCACACTGTCTGCTTGTAGCACTGATGCATCAATGCCCGAACAGGTTTTTAGTCATATCTGTACTTCAAGCACAGAGACTAGGACTCAAGCTACATAAAATGGTCAGATTGTAATTAGAAGCTGGTAACAGTGTTGCGTGCACTCTGGTGTCTAGGCATGCCTTCCACATGTCCACGGAAATGTCTGCAGATGTAGACAGCATTGTTTCTTTGGCCATAAACAGAGATAAGCACTGAAACTTTGAGTCAGATGTGACTGGCTATCAAGCATGGGTGACCTTTACCTTTACCTAACAATGGTAGAGGATCTTTCATAGGAAACTGCATTGACAATCTAACACTAGTTAACATTTTACTATTTCCATTCCCCAGTGAGTACCCATCACCAAGCAAAGAGTTTGAACAGGGTCTCGTCAGTGCTAGGCCAAAAGTACAGATAATACTTCTTTTGAATTCTTCTAAGTGTAGCTTGCCTCTGCAAACATTTTACACTCAAGCTAAAACTGCTGACTTCAAAATATGTATACATTACATCTGGCATGAAGAGTAAGTGCCTGCATAAATCAGAGCCTTTTCCTTACAGAGGAACTGATCATCAACCTCCTTCTGGCAAGTCTTCCAAAGTCATTTTTATTTCTCTCCTGATACAGACATTCCTTCTTTCCTACTTCAGTTTGTTCCTATGGATATTGTCAAGCTGAAATACAAGAAGATTTAGAAAGGGGAAAAAAAAACCTTTTCAAAATCTAAAGATATCAGCACTTGTTGCAAGTAAGTAATTAGCATAATCACTCCCAATTAGCAGATGCAAACTCTGCAGGTGGGAATTTCAAGCACCAATAGCTAGTTGCACAAGCCATAAAGCCACTTTGATGATCTTCAGAACATGTATTATAGCTGCATGATATGTTATGGAACAGCAGCGCAAATCAGCTTTCTACAAGGTAATTCAAAAAAGGGGGGTAGCCCAAACAAAAATTATAACTTTGAAACTGGGCTTCAGATCTGCCCCAAATTGGGCACAGTAGGAGTGTAGATAGTCTTATGATGCCCTGTGCCAAATTTGGATTTCTCACTTTTAAGTACAGTAGTAGCTCGGATAACGATGAGACTTGGTTCCACAAGTCTCGCAGTTATCCGGTTTTTAACGTTGTACGATGCATTGATCGCACAACGTTAAAAAAAGCCCTGTTTCCCTGGAGGCTACAGCAAGCCAGAATGTTGGGATTTGAATCCTGACGTTTTAGGCTTGCTCCACTGGCTGGGGACATCGGGGAAGCCCAGAAACAGCTTGGATCAGTTCTTCCCACCTCTCTGGACCCGGCAGGGGGGTCAGGGAGCCCAAAATTGGTAAAAAAAATCAGACTTTTTAAAACCAATTTTGGGCTCCCTGACCCCCCTGCCGAGTCCAGGGAGGTAGGAAGACCCGATCCAAGCTTTTTCCAAAGTTCCCCCACCCTCCTGGAGGCTGTAACAAGCCAAAACGTCAGGATTCAAATCCTGACGTTTTGGTTTGTTGCAGCCTCCAGGAGGGTGGGGAAACTTCAAAAATAGCACACATCGGCTCTAGGAAGGTCGGGAGACCCGATGGGCGCTAATTTTGAAGTTCCCCCATCCTCCTGGAGGCTGCAACAAACCAAAATGTCAGGATTCGAATCCTGATGTTTTGGCTTGTTACAGCCTCCAGGAGGGTGGGGGAACTTTGGAAACAGCTTGGATCGGGTCTTCCCACCTCCCTGGATCCGGCAGGGGGGTCAGGGAGCCCAAAATTGGTATTAAAAAAACAGACTTTTTTTTACCAATTTTGGGCTTCCTGACCCCCCTGTCAGGTCCAGGGAGGTGGGAAGACCAGATCCAAGCTGTTTCTGGGCTTCCCCGACGTCGACGTTCGAACCCTGACGTTTTGGCTTGCTCCACTGGCTGGGGACATCAGGGAAGCCCAGTAACAGCTGTAGATCGGGTCCCCTGCCTGCTCCAGAGAGATCAGACGACCTGATCTACAGCTGCAGGGTGGCTGGGGAATCTGACCGGGACTCCCTATCGGCTTCCCTAGCCACCCGCCCTTGCCTCCGTAGCTGTGGAGTGGCTGGGGAAGCCGACGGGGGAGCCCCCCGTCAGCTTTTCAGCCACCCCACCCCTGCCTCCGTAGCTGCAGGGTGGCTGGGAAGCTGAACGGAGAACCCCGTTCAGCTTTCCAACCACCCTGCTGCTAAGAACGAATGTATTGGATAACGCTAACAGATCGTTATCTGATGCAAAATTTCTTTAGAAATTTTGCATCGTTATCCGATTTTAGCATTATCCGATGCAGTCGTTATCCGAGGTATTACTGTATAGACATATTTACTCCAATCTCATTCAGACAAAGGCAACCATTTTGCACTAGATAGTAAAGGCAAAGGTCACCCTTGCTGGAAAGCCAGTTCTACCTGACTCTAGGGTTCAGTGCTCATTTCTGCTTATAGCCAAGGAGCCAGTGTTCTCTGCATCTGCAGATGTTTTTTATGGACATGTGGCAGGCATGCCTAGACACTGGAGTTCACACCTTTTTTATTATTTTTATCTTAAAAGAACAGTAGTTGCCTTAGCCCTCCTGTTGTATTTACATCAAATATTCCAATAGTTGTAGTAAAATTGATAGCTTAAAATAGCTCTTTCGAACAGGAAAACCAGCCTTTCTATAACTTTGGAGCATGCTCAGTAGAAGCTTGCCAAAAAGAACATTTACTCACAAGTATTTGCATGTCCTTTCTTTCTCTCTAGTGTCCTTCCCCAACTGGATGAGGAGAGCAGTAAAGACCTGGGTTTTGCTCAGTGGTGGGCAGCCAAAATTTTTACTACCATACTGTGGGTGGAGTTGATATCTTGGGTGGAGCCAATGTCATGATGTTGTGGGCAGACCCAACATCATGATGATGTGGGCAGAGCCAACTGTGGGCAGAGCCAAAGAAAAAATAAAAATAAAATAAAAATACAGTACACATAAAAATAGAAATAAAAAACACATAAAAATAAAAATAGACATTAAATAGAAATAAAAAAACATAAAAATATAAATTAAAATAGACATTAAAATAGACATTAAATAGAAATAAAAGCACACTACATAAAACACACACACACCCCAAACACAAACCCTAGTCACTTACCCTGGCTGGGGTCAGGGAGCAGCCGGCAGGCAGCAACATCAACGGTGCGGTGGCGCAGCAGACTGGCTGTGAGGCGGACCAGCGGCAAAGCAGACCGATGGTGCAGAGTGGCCTAGCCCGACCTGGCCTGGCCCGGCCCGGCAGCATGGCCTGGCTTGGCAGCGTGGCCTGGCCTGGCCCAGCGGTGCGCCGAGAAAAGGCTGCTGCCGCTGCTGCCACTCCTCCAAAGAGTCCACTGAGGGCCTCAACAGCCAGCTGCTGTGCCCTTCCTTGCAGCCCAGAATGGCTGCTCATAAGTGCGCATGCATCAAAATACCATTTGACGCATGCGTGCCTCCAGCATTCAGAGCGCATGCATCAAATGGTGTTTTGACACATGCGCACTAACAAGCAGCCATTTTTGGGTTGCAAGCAAGGGCGGACGGAGAGGCGACCAAACCGGTTGCCTCCAAAAAAAGTAAACATCCCAGGTGGTCTCCTGGGAGGGTTACTACCCCCCCCTCCCTGGAGACCACCTGGGATTTTTACTAACTGTTTGGTAGAACTGGTCCGAACTGGCTGCTGCCCACCACTGGTTTTGCTCTTAAAGAGTCAAGCACCATTTAAGAGATTCCCAAGTCACTTCCTCCCCCACTTTGAACAGGCAAAAATTCAACCAGAGCAGCTCTTGCTTTACCCAGCAGGAAGATTTGCTTTTCTTCCTGTCTCCTCTGGCTGACTTTTCATTTTTAAAAAACCCATTTCCTTTTGAAATTTTCCCTGATTTCCCCCAATGATCCCATTTTGAAACATAGACTTCTAGACTGTGTGATAATTGATATATATATATATATATATATGGAATAGTAGCCGTGTTAGTCTGTGGTTCAGGCATATCAGAAAACGAAAAAATAATAATAATAAAATAAAAACAAAAACACTGCAGCACTTTAAAGACTAACTGCTATATTTTTACTGTTAGCTTTCGTTGATCAAGTCTACTTCTTCAGACAAGGAGTAAAACTTCCAGGCATGGTTTATATACACCAGATGCAGGGGTCAAGATGTCACAAGGCAAAAGGATCACAAACCAATGAGGTAAAGAGTAATCAAGTAGAATGATAGACAAGCATGCATATCAATACATTTTCCTACAGCTAGCAGTAACAATTCAGATTAGTTTTAATTGTCTTCCATTCAATCTCAAAAGTGTGAAGTTGCCAAGCAAAGCTAATGAGTTTAACCTTTTTTTGGTTTAACATCTTACTTGGTTACTGTTACTTGGTTACTTCCTGTTGTGCTCAAGTTGTAAGAGAGAATTTGCTAGAAGGTCAGTTAAGGTGGTATAATACACAAAATATAGTATATAAAATATCTAGCAGCATATAGTAATCACCGCCAGAAGCTTTCCCCACAACCAGGAAGTGAAGAAAATTCCCCCCTCTTGGAAACAGCTAATAGTCAGGTACTGAGCCAGCAATTACTAGAGCTGGCCATCAAAGGGCACTGTCAGAAATGTGCCAGATATGCATTGAAACTTCTGGAGTTCAGAAAAAAGCCAAATAAATGTATTTTATTTGTTCAAATCTCTTTATAAAGTGGCCAAAACTCAGGGAAAAGTTCCAAACTCCACTTTATGAAGAGTTTTGAACAGAAAAAACTTTTGTTCTGAGCTCTTGAACGGATTTTTTGCTATGGGTAACCAAATCATCTATGGCTGAGAACATCGCCCCCTCCTCTGGGCCCACAACAACGGCCTGAGGAAGAAGATGCCAAGGCCTAGCAGTGGCTGGGGACCTTTCCCACTCCTCTGGGCCAACAACAATGGCCTGACGGGAGTTAGTTTGTGTTCTGGTTTGGTTTTTTTATGTGGTTGCATTTTATAATTTTTATTGTACTGTTGTTGTTTTGACTGTAAGCCGCCCTGAGTCGCCTCAGCGAGTGGGCGGCAATATAAATCTGAATAAATAAATAAATACCTGGGGAGTCAGGGTTGGGCCAGAAGCAGGCTGAGGTTCCTGGTTCGAGTCATCCTCTGGTACAGGTACAGGCTGGAGCTCAGGGTAAGATGCAGACTGGGATGGCAGAACTGGGTTGGGCATAGAAAAGTATGTCCTGATCCAGGTCGTCTTCAGAGTCTGATGAGGGCTGGATCACAACAGTTTGACTACACTTTTACCAGGGATGCTTTCTATCCATTCTTACTCAATTGATGCAGTGGAAGTCCTATCCAGGTGCCTGGAGGCTGTCAGGGTCTGGATGGGGGACAACGGGCTACAACTGAATCCCGGCAAGACTGAGTGGCTATGGGTAAGGGGTCCTGCGCTATCTCGGGAGTTACCATCTTTGGTTCTGGATGGGGCAGTTTTGCCCCAAACAGACCTGGTGCGTAATCTGGGGGTCCTCTTGGACTCACGACTACTGCTCGAGGAGCAGGTGGCAGCCGTGGCCAGGAGGGCTTTTGCACAACTTCGTGTAATACGCCAGCTACGCCCACTCCTAGACCGGAATTCCTTGCTCATGATCACACATGCTTTGGTCACCTCCAGACTTGATTACTGTAATGCGCTCTACATGGGGCTGCCCTTGGTGACCATTCGGAGGCTGCAGCTGGTCCAGAATGCGGCTGCTCGGGTAGTGATGGGGTGCGGGCGTTATGCTCGTGCCTCACCACTGCTTCGGGAGCTGCACTGGTTGCCAGTATGTCTCCGGGTGCAATTCAAGGTGCTGGTTATTACCTTTAAAGCCCTACATGGTAGTGGGCCAGGATACTTAAGAGACCGCATCGTCCCAAGGACATCTGTCCGTCCCACCAGGGCGGATCGGAGAGGCTCTCTTATCATTCCATCGGCTAGAGAGGCGCATCTCTCTAGCACCAGAAAGAGGGCCTTCTCCGTGGCCGCCCCGGCCCTTTGGAACCTCCTGCCAACTGAGTTACGTCTACAGACAGAGCTCCTGTCCTTTCGGAAGGGCCTAAAAACCTGGCTGGCAGGGCAGGTGTGGGGCTCCAGGAATTTGGGGTCCCATGTTGGGTGGCTGATATGATGGGACAGCCACCCCTCCCTCACTCTTTTAAACTTTTAAAATCTTTTTAAACCTTTTAACCTTTTTAAATCTTTTAGATTTTTGGAAATTCAGCGTTTAATTCTTTTTTAATTGACTTTTAAGTAATTTATGAACCTTAAGGTTTTAATTTATGAATTTCTGTAAGCCGCCTAGAGTCAGGTTCGCCTGATTGGGGCGGGATAATAAATCTAAATAAATAAAATAATAAATAACATGCTCTCATACATCCATTTTCCTTGAGTACATTCATTCCTCACAACTTGTTTTGGAGTGCTATTTGATTCTTTCTGGATGCTTGGATAAAGTTTTCAATTTATTCTTCAGCAGCTTTGGTTGGAACATAGACTTGAATGATGGTTACATTGATAGATTTTCCAAGACATCTGGCTGATATTATTCATTCAGATATTATAAACTGTAATTGTCTGTACACATCTTGCCTCAGGATTAGAACCGCTCAGTTTCTTCTGAGTGCAGGTGTCTGACTGAAAATGTTCCAGTGTATTTCACCTTAGTTCACTCACATTAATTACCACAATATTTGAATAACTCTTTTATCACATTACAATTTCCAGTTTATCTTGATTCATGCTTTTCACATTCCATGCACCAATTGTAACTAGGCATTCTTTTGAATTTAAATTAGTTGCATCATTAGCAACAGTGCTATTCATATTCATTGTTTGCTCTTTCCCAGATCTGACTGAGTAGTTCTTGGATGCTCACCTAAATGCAGTGAGAAGATTTGAGTATTTTAAAGAACCTGAGAGTAACACCATCAGAAGACTAGACTCCATTATGAATCTGGAATCCTAGCAAGGTCACCCAGTGTGGAATGTTCAAAACTGAGACACCAGACTAAGAAGCATCTATCCTCTTCAGGAGTAACAGTCACATCAGCAAAAGTGATTGATAGTGGCTATGGTAATGGGGTGGAGAAATTATTGGAGGGAGCCCACCAGGCAGCAGCAATAGTGGGAGGTGATACTGGTGGAAGATTTTTCACAGACAATCACAGTGACACTCTAGCTAACTTTTGTTAGTACTGTACAGAAGAAAGCAATGGTAAACCACTGCTGGATTTCTTATCTTAAAAATCCTATGACAAGACAATCTCAATCTTGCCACCATCCGGGGGGGGGGGGTCTGCTTCTGAGGTCTAAGACCAGATATCAGTCTGCTGGCCTGACTCCCGTTGCAAGGACAAGGCCTTGGGTAACCATCTGTTATTTGGACACAATGGCAGTATTGTCCTTTCTTTACCCAAGCCTTACTCAGACCTCCAGGTGATGAGAAGTAAAATTACTCCCACACAGTCCTGCCTGGGATGCGTTATCAGAAAGTCTGAGAAATCTTACTTTCTTTGATCCTCTTTGTTTCCCCCCCCCCATCTGTAAAATCAAGATGTTATATCGGCGCATAAACACTGTCCTTGCAGGTTCACAGAACAAAGACGCAGCATCATCTTGTAGGTTTATTGAAGAAATAACAGCACTCCAAAAATTAATCCATTTCAGAAAACAGACTAACAAACTAGCTATTATGTCTAAAAATACTTTCTCTAATAGAGTATATCCCATAGTAGGGATCCTATTTGACTCTGTCACTAAACTTATGAAAATAAGTAAAGGTAAAGGTTTCCCTTGCTTGAAAGCCAGTCATATCCGACTCTAGGGGTCAGTGCTCATCTCTGTTTCTAAGCCGAAGAGCCAGCGCTGTCTGCTTCTGCAGATGTTTCCATGGTCATGTGGCAGGCATGACTAGACACCAGAGTGCATGGAACACTGTTACCTTCCCACCGAAGTGGTCCCTATTTAGCTACTTGCAATTTCTTGCTTTCGAACTGCTAGGTTGGCAGGAGCTGGGACAGAAACGGGAGCTCATTCCGTCCTGCAGTACTCAGGAATCGAACTGCAGACCTTCCGCCTCCCAGTCAGCGTCTTAGTGACTTGAGCCACTGCAGTCCTTTATGAAAATAAATAAAGCACTAAATAGTCTAAGTGTCTCATCTCACTGTGAGACAGAGTCCCAGCCCAGACTTCCCACTTGGACCATAATTTGGCTTTATATGCTGATTTCTTAGAAGCTATCAGTTTGTTATATTTACATCTGGCTTTTAGCATTTCTGTACGATTTTTTCTAGTAGGGTGTTCCAGAGCCTGACGCATAAAGGCCCTCAGATGTTTCCTGCTATGTATGCAGTCATAGTCATACCAGTTTGATCTGGTTTGTTGTTGATATTTCCCAGGAAGTTTATGTGTTAGAACGTTCCTCAGGGTAAAGCATAGGTGAGCGTAAGAAGTCAGAATTTTATCTGAGCCTAATGTATAGGAAGAAATTGAGCTTTTCCAAATCTGAGCCTGTTCCGAATCTAAAAAGGTTTTTAAAGACTTAGTATCAAACTTGGCCCAATTTAGTTTTCTTTCCTGCCTCACCTCAAAGTTAGCCACTATCCCCTTATCATGGGATGTAAAAGGCCTTGTATCCGAACTGCCTTTAAATGAGACTATAATTGGCTGGTGGTCACTGTCCTCTGTCATAAGTGCCTATATACCAGAAAACAATCCAATCTTATCCCTAGAAACACAAATATAGTCTAGCACACTGCATGATAGGTAAAAGGGTAATTAAGAACGAGATCCTTAACACCTAGAATATAAAGATTACATTTGTAGATCAGAGAGACCAACACGGTTCCTGCCATGTTTCTTTTTTGGTCACTTGATTGCCATGGAGGATCAGTTGTCAAGTAATCCTGTGGTAAAATGCCCTGGTGTACAACGTCCTGTAGAGAATTCCCTAGTTGGGCATTAAAGTCTCCTGCAAGTATCAGAGTAGCTTTGGGATATGTTTTGTTTAACTTTACTACTACCTCCTCTAAGGCTACCCAAATATTTGGCAGTAAATATGAAGATGTAAAAGGATGAATATAAACATTCAATAATATCACTACTGTAGAGACTTAAGAAAATTTGACAATCAGATAGTTGGAAGAGTAGTCTCCAAGGTTCAATTGCTTTCCTTGCCAACCCAGTTCAGCTTTGGCAAGGATAATTCACCCTCCTGATGCCCGCCCTTTAGTTTTATATTTTTTCGCAGGGGTGGACCAGAAACTGAAGCCTGCTAATTTAGCCTCATCTTCTTCAGTCAACCAAGTCTCCTGGAGTGCAAGAGCCCCAGGTGCATTAGGAGTAGGGATCAGGGGGGCTTACTTACTGTCTCTTCTTGCATAAAGAATTCATCAATTTTTGGTTGCTTGGCTGACTTTAAAAGATGCTGTGAACCCGGGCTGGTTCCTTGACACTTTTTTCTCTTTCCCATTTCTAAATTGGCAGGGTTTTTTTTTTTTTGTCCTTTCCTTTTGTTGTCTGAATTCCACCTTCACCTCCGAATAATTTGTTTAGGCTAGGCTACTTCCATCAGCCTGAGTCAGCGTTCTTATAGTGTCTGCACTGGATGGGAAAAATTCCAAGACACTTCCAACGATAGCCTAAAAGCATGGTGTAACAACTCCCTGATAAAATACCAAGGAGGCAGGTCTCAACAAAGTACAACAAGGCTAAAAAACACTGATAATTTAAAAATAAGCTTGAATCTAAAAGACCTTTTGGCTTGCATTTAAAGACCTTTCAGGCTTGTATTAAAAGCTGCAGAAAAGAATTGTTTTAAAAACTAAGTAAAATTGTTTTAAAATCTAAGTAAAACTTTATAGTTGTTTAAAAGAGCTATTTAAAACTGTAAAACTAATTTAAAATGTAAAAAGGCCTGACAGTGACGTTTATAAGTTAAAGCACAGTCCAGTTTTACTCCTAGGTATTTCGAATTGTCACAGTGGTTTAATTTGTGGTCTTTCCAGGCAATATTCAGCTTCCTTCTTGCTTCCTTATTTTGTAAATAGAAAAAAGCAACATAGAGTGCAAAAAAGAAAGGGGAAAACTTTTTTTAAAAAATATTTTTTATTAATTTTTAAGAAGAAAAAATAACAAAACAAAAACCAAACAATACATTTCAATACAATACAAAATACAATACAGTACATATAAAGAAAAATAAACCTTTTCATATCCATTATTTTGAACTGGTCTCATTTTTAACAACTCATTTATCAAATATATACTCCTTATATACATATATTTATAATGTATAACCATTTATAAGTTATACGTAAATATTTTAGTAAATATATCTCTTATTCCTAACAATCTAATAATATAAAAATGTTCTCGTTAAGTAATACAATAATAATATATAAGCCATAAAATAAAAACAAAAACAAAATAAAATCCCCAGTTTTATTTACAGTGCCCTGGAGATTATGATTTTCCATATCTAACTCTTACTGTTTCAAAAAACTCAGTTGAGCTGGTACTGGCCTGCCACCTTTACCCTCAATCTATGTGTAGTCCAATAATGGTTTCCATATAACCCAAATTTTATTTTCCTTAATTATAAGAAAGAATGTGAAGTGTTCTTGCCCATCAGTTTAATTAAAAGGAAGCATTATCAATAAGAGAACATGAAAATGAAAGGAAGAACTTCTATAATCTGGATTTCTTACCTTTTTTTCCTTTTAGTTTTGGTTTTTCAAACTCTATAGTTCTTGTTGAAAACATTTTTTTTTACAAATATCTGCTTTACCTTGGATACCCTGGATAATTCAGTGAGGAGTCAACACACTGGTAGACATCTCCGAGACAACATTCCGCACATGCAAACGGACCTGAGAAATCAAGTCCACTTGCATGCACTTTTTTTAGCCATTTGAATATCATGTCACCCGTCATGTGTCCCCCCACTTTCACCTTGCTCAAGGGATCTGACGGAGGACACTTTGGTGAGTTTTAATCCCGGCCTAACATTATTGGCAAGTGATGGGCAATACGGCCTAGTTAGACCACTCAAGCCCCTGTGCCTTGACAGGGCTCTCACCTAGCCAGGGACAAATATCTGTATATATCTTTAAATGGGTCTGTGACACATTTTAAGTGTGCTGGCGCAATGCAAACTTACTGCAGGAGGCCAAATGGCAACTAAAGCTGTACTTTTATTATACCAAAATAGAAATCACAACCTTTCTCCAATGCTGAAGGCATACATAAATATTTCTCTTTTAATACTGTGGCTCAATCAAGAGCCATTAAAACCAATAAGGACTGTA
This sequence comes from Furcifer pardalis, assembly GCA_030440675.1. Lineage (NCBI taxonomy): Eukaryota > Metazoa > Chordata > Lepidosauria > Squamata > Chamaeleonidae > Furcifer > Furcifer pardalis. Next base: position 34,655,773 of record CP126890.1, on the reverse strand, counting down.
ATACTGAGTTCAACAGGAAAAGTGTTACACCTGGAATGTTAACCGCAGGCTGCATTTTATTTTCAAAAGACCATACACAATTAATGAAAATAATGATTTTTAAAGTAACTCATCCTTGGAACAAAAGCATCCCACGACCTTTAATTTCAAGGGCCAACCCTGAGATCCTAGCTTTTTTCCTTGTGGTGTCAACGAGAAAATTCCTTATGATTTTCCATAGTGAGGCAAGGCACATAGGATTGGAAGAGAAGCAAGCAAAACACACATACAAACATCTGTCACTCTGTAAGTTGCTCTGACACCAGATAGGACCATTTGAAAATTGATGTCTAGTCTTTAAACATCTCTCACAGAAAAGTTAAACTTTCTTCTCTTCTGAGATTTATCCAACTACATTAACAATGAGGGAAACATAGCAATGGCATGAGATTTCAACCAGCACACTGAAATTTGGCAACTCTGCTCTTTTTTAATCTGTCACATCAAAATATTTCAGTCTAGTATGGTGATATAATTGTCCACATTCTGTAACATCTTATATTTCAGGTAAGTAAAGTGTTTTGATGGAATGATTGCTGAAAATAAAATTTTGAGTGGAAACAAAATTCACTTCCCCATGGATTTAAGGAAGGGATTCTCAACCTGTGTCCCCTGGGCTGGATGCAGCCCATGGTACCATTTCATGTAGCTACCCACTGCCTCCACCACACCAGGAAGTGCCATGTGGTGGAGGAAGGGCAAAATGGCTGTCCAACCCTCAAAGCTATCTGAGGGAGTGTGACACGACCCCGGGCTTTAAAAGATTGAGAACTCCTGATTTAAGGGAAATGAGACAGAGAAGCTTGAAATTTGTATTTGTATTTCGACTTATATGCCGCCCCACTCGCACAGTGACTCTGGGCGGCTTACAGAAGAAACAGTTACAATTACATAGCACATTCCATAGCATGAAAGCAATTACAGATATCACATAGTAAATTACAAATATCGCATATACAGTATATATATCTCCAATAACAATTGCAATTACAAAACATCAGGACATCCTAAGAAATAAATCAAAGATACTGTAATATAAATCATTGCAACATCAAAATTCAATAAGCAACAATATCAAGCAACAATAAAAAATTCCAAATATCAGTCCAGTTTACACAAAAATTACAAAAGCAGAAAACTAAACAAAAAAACAGTTGCTAAATCCCGCAATAAGTGAGCCATAGGTGTTTCTGGCAGCGGCTGAGGCTCAAAAAAGTCCTGCCACCGTAGTGGCTTTTAAGTCCTGGCCAGGGCGCCCCCCACCCCGGGACAGATGGAGAGAGTCCCGGGGCTGGACGCGGTGGGCTTGGAGGGAGGGCGGGAGCGTCCTCACTCCATCGCCACTGCCAAACTGTTATTGGCCACCGGGCCGAGGTGACGGGGCCTGGGGGAGGGCGGGAGTATTGCCTCACCACCCGCAGCTGGTGGTCATCTCCTCTGGCGAGATGGTGAGCCTGGAGGGGAGGTGGGAGCATCCTCACTCCACCGCCGACAAACTTTTATCGGCCGCCAGGCCGAGGTGATGGAGCCCGGGGGAGGGCGGGAGTATTGCCTCACCGCCCGCAGCTGGTGGTCATGTTGTGGCATGCAGGAGATGAATACAGTTGAGTTGCGAAAGGAGACAGATCCAGAACAAGCAGCCTGGAAAGACATGGTTTGTCCAAAGGCCATTTGAAGGTCAAACAAAGTTATCTGTGTTTTAGAAAAGTATGGGTTCAGATCAGGAGAGACAAAATGGGGTAGTTGATAATTATGGTTGTTCCTAATTTGAATCATGGTATTGATCAGTTTTACTGTGAACTCATTCATCTACACTCCCAAAATCTCATTGTTTAAACTTGTATATCTAAGAATATAGTGGTCAGGTTCCTTGCTTTTTATTGCTAAACAGTTTGTTACAATCACTGATTGATTGATTTATTCGATTTGTATGCCACCCACTCAGCATATGCCGACTCAGGGCAGCTCACAAAAATCATAACATATCAAACACAAAAGTACAATAAAATATAACAATACAATAAAATGTAACAATGCAATAAAAATAATAATGCAATAAAATATAACAATACAATAAAAGGTAACAGTGCAATAAAATGTAATCGACTAACACATACATTGACAGGCAATGTTTGTTGACTTTATTTATTCATTCACTTTGTATTATATCTTCCAGACTAAATATTGAGTGTAGACTTTTTGTTACAACTTGGTAAAGTTATCTGTGCTCACTCTAGTCAAATACAGTCAAATACCTTGTGCCTTATTGGCCTTATTCAATGATATCTTTTAAGTCACTGTTTACTTAATAAAAAGCTGATTATGATGAACTGTTTATCTGTAGGCTTTCAGGCCCAATTGAAGGTGTTGGTTTTAACCTATAAAGCTCTGAATGGTTTGGGACCTGACGGAACACCACTCTCTGATACATATTTCCCAGACAACCAGGTTTTCATGAACAGGAGGCCATTAAAGCTTCAACAACAAAGAGAGCTTTTTTGGTGATGGCACCGTATTTTTGAATCACTCTCTCACCACATGTCTGCCAGACCTCCTCCTTTGCTGTATTCCACAAATTGGCTAAAGCAGAATTGTTCAGAGCATGTTTTGCTCATCTTCTGTCTCCTAGCTCATTTTATTTGATTCTTTGGTCTTAACTTATTTTTTGGTGTTGAATAGATATACTCAGGGGTGTGCTGGGCATCAAGGGAAGGCACTAGACAGGGAGTGGTGGGGGCGCCTAATTTTTTGTGGTGGTGGTGGGAATCACATACATTGCTATTGGTGCCCCAGGGTGCCAGAGGCGAGGGCGGGGTGGGACAAAGCCTGGTTGCCTGATATACCAGCACGCGCCTGGATATACTGATTTGCTGCTGCTATTGTTTTGTTGTTTTTAAATTGTAGTTTTATGTGCATTGGGGTGTCAGTAAATAGGGGTTTTTACTTATTATATAAGGTATTCATACTAGTTGGAGTGACCTTTGATCAGTAGAGTGATATAGAAATAAAATCAATCAGTTGGGTGTTTATTCCTAAAAGGGTTCCATAACACCATCAGATTTATTTGCTTTGTGCTTCTTGTAATATATGTTCCCAGGTGCCTCAAGATGAATGGGGAGGATACCCAGTTGGTGGTAAAGATGAGGAAATTCCCTGCAGAAGGATGAGGAGTGGGAGTTACATTAAAGCCATGGGAGATGAAGAAAGTGGAGATTCCGACACTAGTCCCAAAACATCACCAAAGGTAGCCGTCCATCCAGAATCATTGTTAAAATCTATTGGGCAAAGAGTACTTGGAGACCACCAAAGGTAAGCCTCCCAAAACTTCTCTTTATCTTCTATTAGTTCAGGGATCCTTGTCCTTCTAAAGTTTCTTCATCTCCTGCACAGCAGTTATTACTCTAAAGACAATGTTAGTTTGACATACTCGTAGTTTCTCAGTATAAACTGATGCCACTGAGAAATTACTGTTTTTCTTTTAGGAAGCCTATTGAATAAAATAGTTAACAGTATTTTTAAAGAAAAGATCAGTGTTTATATTCAAAATGCAAATGAATAAGTGGTGAAAGGAGTCTTTCTGTAAGTAGCTGAAGGAAAACTGTGGAGAAACCACTAGTGGATGCCCTCTTGCTCACTTCCCCATCTGAGGAATTAGATTTAGTCTTTGGTGTACAGAGAGTGCCCCCAGTTCCACACTAGATGAGAAGTAAAGGGAAAGTGCTGCATTGCTAATCATCAGGAATATCCATGTAACGGTTTTGCACATAAGGAATGTCAATCCTTATCCACAGGGTGGAAAGTGAAAAAGATAGTTGGGGCTGGGAATGATGCTGGGGTGGGATGATGAACCTTTGGCATTCCTGCATTAGAAATTGCTTAGCCTAGCACTGTTTTCCAATGTTGGTCCCCAGGTGCTCTTGGACTTCAATTCCCAAATTCCAAGTCAGTAGACCTGCTTAGAATTTTAAAACAGACTCAATTTTCTGTATTTGTAAATGCAGCACCATTGTATTCTGAACAAATGCAGCAAAGGCTTTTAAACAGAGTTATTGAGTTAAATGTTTGAAGTGGTAGCCCTGTTAGTCTGTGCAAGCATATCTGAGAGTAAACAAAACAGAACAGCAAAAGAAGACAAAAAATGTTGTGGCACCTTAAAGACTAACTCCTATATTAAAATGTGAGCTTTCATGGACCAAGTAAGTAACTGTTTTAAACATAATGTGTATGCTAGAGTAATATATAAAACTAAGATATATTGTGCTAATTGCTTAATGCAGGGTGGCCCAACTTTTCATGCCATGGGCCAGACCATGCCTCCTTGGACAGATGTTTGGGCCGGAGGTGTGGTTTATTTTATTATTTAAAAGGAAAGTCAAGAGCAATTCTTGTTCTTGATTTATGTTTATGGTACATCTTATGTTGGATAATATCTTTATTAAAAACAGGTGGTGAACCTAACATGTGTTCCCTAGATTACATTAAATAGCTTCATATTCATTTTTGAAAACTAAGCTTTTTGTACAGAGATATTTTTAGAGCTTTCTTTTCTTGCTTAATTTTTTTTAACGAGTGCTAAGTGTCTAGCCATTATTATTCCAAACTTAAATGACTTTAGTTGCTTTAAAAATTCCTGGAACTGATGTATATGCATTTTGGTCTAATGAAAGGGTACATAGTTTCAAAAGCATTGGTTCTGAATATTATACTGGAGCAAAGTGTGGTAATCTGCCATAATCAAACACATCTGTAATACTGATGAGACAAATATTGTATGAACTGCCAACCCAAACTGACTGAGAATTTAACTATTGCCTAAAGAAATTGTTGTACAGGTTCATGGATATCTAAGGATGTCCTGCAGATACAGTAAAGCATGAGTAGTAAATGGCATTCTTCTTGTCTTAGGGGATAATGCCTACTACCTGTTCATATTTTTACTTTGAAACATTAATAGGGTATTCAGATTAGATTAGAACATAGTATGTTAGTTCTTCAAGATTGATAATGGCTTTTCCCAAAACATTTAGGAAGCGCATATTTGTTAAGGCTTTTGTACATCTGTTTAGAAGGAGCTTAAAATGAATCCTGCCGGAATAGAGATAAGAGAGTTGGTGATGCATCAAGAACTGGGATGGAAGTACAGGAACTTGCAATTTAATGGGAAGCAAGAATGGGAAGCTAGACTGCTAGAGAGACTCACACAAGGTTTCAGATTTCTCTCTACCAATGTTCAGAGCATGGAGAACAAATAGGATGAGATCAAACTCTTAGAATAGGAAAGCAAATATGGCAAACAGGCATTATTAAGACCTTGCGGGATGATACTCATGCTTGGAATGTAGTGACTGAAGGATAGTTTATTCAAGAGAAGAAACAGAATGAGTGGTAGAGTAGAGTTCTGTCTACACTGGCTGTTCCAGAACAGTGTATTGTGACTTTTAAAAAGCCACCAGATGGTTTGGGGAGGAGCAAAATGCTCTTTGGCATAACATTCACATCCTGAAAGCAGATCAAGCTGCAGAGCCCCAAGCAGAAGATGGAAGAGATGGCAAGGAGCTCATCTAGCCCAGTGATGGCACACCTTGGCATTCCAGGTGTTCTGGAACTTCAATTCCCCGAAGTTCTGATCAGCAGGAGTGTTGACTTGGGCTTCTGGTAACTGAAGTCCAAGAACACCTGGAGTGCCAAGGTGTGCCATCACTGATCTAGCCTGAAGCTGATCCTCCCTAACAAGGAAGAACTGTCAACATGGTGGACAAATTTGGGACCTTTGGGTGAAAATGATTGTGACCTCTCCAGAAACTGAGGAAAGGGATAGCTGAGAGTGGTATAATGCATACTCGGGACTTTCTTAAATCTGCACATTAGAGAGAAGGCAGAACTGCTGAATTTCTGCTTTACTTCTCTCTTCTCCCAAAAGGATAATAAGTAGAGTTTTCTGCCAGTAGAATAAAAGAGGATGTGAAAGGTCCCAGGCAATGGCTGATTGAAGTGAGAGATAAAGAGGTGACCCTGAGTCATGAGATAAAAGACCACTTTATATGAGTGTAAATTGGTGATCAAATAAGCCTATCTACACTGGCCTATATCCTGCTTTCCTTTTTAAATCATTTTTTCTGAAGTTTGGTCAACTCACGCAATCATTTCTACATGTGCCTTCAATTAAAGTGTTCTGTCCCTCTTGTCTTTACTGCTGTCTCACTGCTTTCTGGCACAGCGCTAGAGTTGCATCTCTTTTGTCGTGCCATTAATCATTCCATTTTGTAACCCCTGTAGATGGTAAAACCATACACCAATAATCACAAAATGGACTATAAAATTAATGGATTTAGGAGAAAAAGAAAAACTTATCGACTGTCCTGAAAAGAAAACAAGTTTTTCGTAAGCTTTGGAACCCTTTCACAGAATATTGGGGGAAAATGCATGGAAATATTATAATATATACTGTACTATATGAGGATTGGTTCCAGACCTACAAACTAGAAAGATACAACACGAAATGCAAACACTATGATGTACATAAAAAAGCCTGGTTGGAGGGGGGGTGGTAGAATGGAAATTAACACTCAGGGAAAGTGGAGGAAGTCTTTTTAAAGAAATTTGAGCTTTATATTACTTGTTTTGTTGCTGTATCCTTCCCCCCTTTTTTTCTTTCTTTTTAATTTTCCCCTTGTTTTCTTTTTCCGTCTCTTTTTTCTTGTTTGCTTAATTTTTTTCTTAAAAGAAGATTTTTAATATCCCATTGGCAGTGCTGCAGTGGCTCAGTGGTCAAGTAGCTCGCCTTGTTAGCTGGAAGGCTGGCAAGTCACCAGTTCGAGACCTGGGTACAGCATGATGGATTGAGCACCTGTCTCTGTCCCAGCTCTTGGGAGCATGAAAGGAGCCTTATTTCGACATTCCCTAAGTAGAGTTTCTTCCGCAAAAATCCTTTCAACCCAGAATAATTTCTGACACGAAATTAGAAGTGGATGCACATACAGTACTAGTTACATAACTCTGTAATGATTTGGTGTGTTATTTCTGATTTTATGTACCTGTATGTTGTTTATTTATGTTTACTTATGTCTGTTTAATAAAGTTTAAAAATTTAAAAAGAAAAGAAAAATCAACAAAAGGGAGGAAAGAAAACAAAAGGAACTAAAAGCAGAGTAATGGTGGTGGTGGTGGTGGTGGTCATCATAGTAGCAGGAGCAGGAGCAGGAGCAGTAATAGTAGTTGTTACTGCAGTTCATGAAAAGCTGGTTCCTCCTCTGGTATTTATTTCTTACATCTGGGATCTTTCTCACTCTGGTAGCTGGGCCCTCATGACACCTCTTATTCCTGATGAGTGAGCTGGCTTTGAGGGGTTGGCAGGGTTTCAGGCAGCCAATCTGCAAGGGGGAGATGAGTTCTAAGCAGCAGTAGCCCTTCCAACCCCAATTCACAGTTTTGCAGCTTGGATTGGCAGTAAAGAAAAGCTCCAGCATTTGAGGCTGAAGGTCTTACCTTTTCTTCTGTCTTTCTCTGTGTCTTTCTTGGAGTGGCTGCCTCTCCACCACTTTGGTTTATCTCTTTCTCTCTGGCTGGCTTGCCTTCCCTCACACATCCTCTTTCCTACCTGGAAGGAAAGCAAAACAAAAGGGCTTACGAATTAGCAAAGGTCCTCCTCTTGTACACATAGCTCTCCAGCTATCTGCTCAGTCATTGCACCAGGTAGGAAAGGTGTGTGAAGAAAAAGCAGGGAGGGAAAGGAAAGGACATGGTCGTGGGTGGTTGGCTGACTGACTGACTGAGGAACCAATTGCTTCCTTTCAAAGAAGCCAGTGAAGAGGGACAAGTGGAAGTGATGCAAAGACCAGTGTAGACTCTTGTAATGAGATTGCAAAGTAAAGCAAAGCAATCACACTTACATAGTGCCCCATAGCACTTAGTGCATTATCTGGGTGGTTCACAAGATAATTAACATTCACCCCCCACCTCACAGCCTTTTGGTTGCAGTACAGCAGTTTAACCACTATGCCACCAGGATCTTCAATGATGGAAGGGAGAAATAAAGAGAAAGATAAAATTATTACAGTATAGATAAGATGTTTTACACCACAGAATAGAATGCTTTATATTCCCTTCAATGTCTATGGCCTTGTGTTACTGTTATAGTTTCTAAAACTTCACAGTCTTAGTCATGAAAATGATATTTAAAAAACAAAACATTTCTAGATCTTGGAAACTAGTGTCTGGAGAAATTAAAAAGTGCAACTCAACTTAGAACCCAACATAGGAAATTTAAACTTTATTGTATGTTACAACAGGATGCTCATGGTTGTTCTATTTAAAATGAAAGTTAGATAAATTGATATTTTGTGGATACATCCAGGTTTTAAAATGATACCCAAAAATGCAGCTACAGCTGTCTTTAGCAACAAACTGTTCCATCAAGAGTGTTGTCTTCCAACTTGGTTGATTGAAATGATATAATAAAAACCAGAGATAATTTAAGAGTCTCATTTCAAGGTTTATCATTTTATGGTTTTGATCAATTATCCATCTCAGCAAGTACTCACTTTGATAGTAATATGACTGGTGGAATTTTTTTTAAAAAATGTCCAAGTAATATAGGCTCCTGTTCCTTAAAATAAGAAACTATTGAGATATAAATATTAAGTTACACTGGGAGTGTAAATGGATGACTGTGCCTTTTGTCCATTGTTTGTCATTGTAGGCTAATATATTAATGTCTGGAAAGTTCAGAAAACATCACTTCAGCTCAATATATTTTCACATCAGAATTGTGCTTTGTTAATAAAGCATTTGCTGTATTAGCTACAAAAGAAAGCAGATATAATGGGGTGATTCTTATGCTCAATAATGAAAATCTAAATTGTTTTTGTGGCTCAGTCCAGACAGAATAGTCTATTCTGGAATCCCTCAACTTCTCATTAAATTTTAAAATTTTATTTTCTGGTTTTTTTTATTAATTTGGTTGTGATTTATATTTCTGTGTATAAACTGCCTTGGATCTGATTTATAATCGAAAAGAAAAGGATAAATTGCAAACCAAAATCCCCATAAAGGTTTATATCTAACAATGTTGTGTGCTTGTGTGGTGCATTTTTAGATTTTGTGCCAACATGCTATTGAATACCAGCTTTGTTGTACAAGAGGCCAGTGCAACTTGAATTTAGGCCATTTAGTTATCTACCAGTGTCTGTTAAAACTTTTTTTGTAATGAATGTGAGGCAAAATTAAAGTTAGGAACAACGTCTATTCCAGGGGTGGCCAAATGTTTTGCACTGTGGGCCTGACCATGCCGGGGGGGGGGCAGCTGATTGGACCACATGTGGTTTCTCTCACTGGAAGCGGAAGTAAAACGTGCATACGCATGCACAAACACTGTCGTAAAATATATCCGCGGCTGTTGTAAATGTGTTTGTGACAGCTGTGGGTGCATTTATGGCAGTGTTTGCATGGACACATTTGCGCATGCGTGGAGTATGTCTGCTTCCCATAGCAGTGCAGATGGTGCAGAGTGGATATTTGGCCACCCCTGGTCTAGTCAATACCCTCTAACTTGATACATGTTGACACAGATGTAAACCATGCTGAATTTAGCAAGAGTTTCTCCTAGGTACACATATATAAGATTGCTAGGTACACATACAAATGATTGCTGAAGCTTTTATTTTTCTTGAAATCCTTTATTGCTTCCTGGAACTGTTAAAGAATTTTGAAAATTGTTAACCTTTTAACTTTAAATTGTTAACCTTTTAACTTTAAATATAAGCTTTCAAAAAACCCTTTGATCTATTAGAATAAAAGGAAATGCCTTTACTACGAAAATTGAAATTTAGCAGTGCCATTGAAATGCAGAAATGATAGATTGTATTGATTTGAAAAACATTTGTACCAAATATGAGTAGTTTAAGGTCCTATTGATGTCAGAGGAAAAGAATCCGAGTTTATCTTTGTTAATGCAACAGGCAACAACAAATGGGCAGAGCATCAAAATGGAAACATTGCAAATCTTTTAAATAACAGGCTATGCATTTGAAATAGAGATCTCGTTGGAGACAATCAGTTGAAAATAAAATATTCAACACATTTAAAGGTGAAGTATCACACAGCAAACAAAAAAATGCAAATTACAAATGATAACAAATGCTATCAGAGAGCATTTGCAGAACATCTCTGATAACAGAAGGATGGCAAATCACTAGCAGTGTCCCGTGACTAAATAAATTAACGTAGTCTTAGGTTGCTATACCCAGTGTGGAGTAGTGGATGAGTAGTGGGCTCAGGAGGCCTGAGTTCAAATCCCTGCTCAGCCATGGAAACTCATGGGGGTAGTGGAAAAACCACTCCTAAAATATCTCACATACTTTGAAAGCCCTAATAAAGCTGATATAAGACAGTTCTAATCTGATGACACATAAAAGACAAGTTGTGATAATAGGACCGTTGCATCAATTCTTTTTAATTGGGAAAGTGTGAATGCAAAATATTATATAAAGTGTATGGGTGAGGGACTGTTGGAATTCCTGTAAACTTTGCTTTAGAATTCTTAGGTAAAGGTAAAAGTCACCCTTGCTTGAAAGCCAATTGTATCCAACTCTAGGGTTCAGTGCTTATCTATGTTTATAGCCAAAGATCCAGCACTGTCTGCATCTGCAGATGTTTCCCTGGACATGTAGCAGGTGATAGTTTGGTCACCTCTGGTCTAGTCCCAATACCCTCTAATTTGATACATGTTGACACAGATGTAAGCCACGCTGAATTCAGCAAGTTTCTCCTAGGTACACATACATAAGATTGCTAAAGCTTTTATTTTTTCTTGAAATTCATCATTGCTTCCTATAATGTCTGATTTGTGTCCATTAATTCTTTTGTCCTGTTTGTCCTATATAAAGCACAGATGGACATTTTTGGCAAGAGATGGCATAAATCACTTTGGCAGAAGCACAAGTAAAACTGCCTTTAATGTTGTGTGTGGTGCCGTTGGGTCCAGTAATACTGTTTCCAGAGCGAATGTGGGGGCATAGTTGACATCTGGATTTGCAGCAGGGTGTAGTTCCCATATCTGCTCTACTTCTGTGTAGTCTGTTGTGTATCAATAGTTGTTTGAGATTGGAGGGTTGTCTATAAGAGAATAGGGGTCTGTCACCAAGGGCTTTGGAAAGTGAAGTGCTCTTGTCCAAGATGGGTTGGAGATCCCTCATTATGTGTGTGAGGGGTTTAAGTTGAGGGCTGAAGGTGACAACCAGTCACAAATCAGACATTCGGAATGGCAACACAGAGAAACCTGTCTCAAACCACTTCAATCTAACTGGACACTCTATCCAAGACCTGAAAGTTACAATTCTGGAACAGAGAAATTACAAAACTAGGATTGAAAGGGAGACAGCAGAAATCAAATACATCCATCTGTTAGACACCCATCACAGGGGATTAAACATTAGCAAAGGGTATCTGGGACATTATCAAATTTGACACAGAGATTGCTATATGCTGCTAGATATTTTATATATTATATTACAACCTTCCTGCCAATTCTCTTTAGCAAAACAGGAAGTAACCAGGTACAGTGTTTTTGTTTGTTTTCTGACATGCAGGTCAAAGGTTGATCGGAAACCAGAATGGGCTTTCTCAGCACCTTTTAGATTGAAAGGGAGACATTTAGAGCTAATCTGAATAATCTATTGTTGCTGATGGCTCTGGGAAGCTGTATTGTTGTGCTTGCTTGTCTGTCATTTTGCTTGAGCACACCCTTCTCCCTTTGACCCCTGAATTTAGTGTATAAAAACCATGCCTGTAAGTTTCATTCCTTGTCTGAAGAAGTGAACTTGATCCACAAAAGCTAACAATAAAAATATAGCAGTTAGTCTTTTAAGTGCTACACTGTTTTTTATTTTGTTTTGTTTATTTTATTTTGTTTTCTGATATTTACTAATGCTGTTACCTTCCCACCGAAGGAATATCTATCTATCTACAGTACTTGCAATTTCTTGCTTTCAAACTGTTAGGTTGGCAGGAGCTGGAACAGAGACGGGTGCTCACTCCGTTGTACAGCACTCGGGTCTTGAACTGCTGACCTGCCGACCTTCCATTCATCTAGTTCAGCATCTTAACAACTAAGCCACCAGAAGCAATAGCCTAAAGTGTGTCCTGAAATAAAGCATTAGCAAGTTTAAGAGAAATCTGGTAGTTTTGAGTATATCGAATCCTCAAATGCCATTTCTGCTTTTAGAAACTGCAGCCACTATAGTGGAAAGGTTTGTAATAAGACTGATCAGCCTGTGTGAGGTGTTCTTTCACTCCTTTCTAACTTTTCTAGTCATAGTTTCTCATTCTTTTTGTCTCCCTCAATAGTCAGAGCTACCTGCAGGCTGCAAGTGATGTGCCTAGTGGTCACAATTTGGATCCAGCGGCAAACTACAATTCCCCCAAGTTCCGATCAAGGAACCAGAGCTATATGAGAGCAGTGAGCACTCTCAGCCAGGCCAGCTGCATTAGCCAGGTTGGAAATTTTGATTTTCCCCCCTTTAAATCTTTTCAAAATAACTATAATAACAATGATTTTTAAATCCCCTGCAGTTTATCATGTAGTCAACAATAAAGCAACTGATTTTTTTTTTACTTCAATTTGCTGGAGAACTGAGAAACTGCGTATTTCAATGAATGGGCCATTAAGAACTTAAGTCATTTGAGATCACAGAGAGAAAAAAATATTGAACTGAAGTATTTGGTCATTTAACTTATCTGGGAGCTTTGACAACGTGCATATTACTTGTGTTTTATAATAGAAACCAAGAGAATCTTACCTCTGATTATGCTCTGTCATTTTAAAAGTATACTATTGAAATATTCCACACAGGCACCTAAATATACAATTTTTAAAAGTACTAATTTGCAAAGACTGGACTGGCCATTCTATGATGAATAAATGCTTTATGACAAACACTGGCTTGACTTACATATAGAATGGGTCATTTTATAAGAATATTGTAAAATCACTCTGTACCTTACACCGAACAGAAAGCTGAAACACATGTTCAGAGAGATGTGTATGTCATGTTCACTCATTATTTTTATCCTGTTGTTGTACAGCACTGCAGAATTAGGTGTACAAAGGACGCCATTGTACACACATAACTCACCTCTTAATATTTATACAGTAAAACCTCGAATAACGTTAACACCTGGTTCCACAAGTCTTGGTGTTATCCGATTTTTAGTGTTATCCGATGCATGTTAAAATCCTATGGGATCCATAGAGATACATTGTAACCACACAGTCTTTAGCGGTTGTTATCCGATGCATCCTATAGGATCTTAATGTTATCCGATGCAATTCTTCCCCCCAGATTGCTTAATGTTATGCGATTTTAGTGTTATTCGATACTAATGTTATCTGAGGTATTACTGTACCTTTTTGCCATCCAGGCAGCACTCTCTAGAAACAGATTTCTCCAGACATGTTCTTTGGCCCTAAATTGTGATAGATGAGTCCAACCAGGTGTGGTCAGCCTGCACACATTTTATATTTCATCTTTTGGGTGTATGAGACAGGAAGAAGTAGTTTAATTATTAACAGCTGTTCTATACTCACTTTATTCTATACTTGCTTTAACACAGCAAGACTGTTTTGTACTGTGTAAGGTGAGCTCCTATAACACCAAGCTACTAGTTTTTAGGTACTGTATATACTTGACTGTAAGTCATCCCAAATATAAGTCGAGGTACTTAATTTAGGCCTCTAAAACTAGGAAAATAGATTGAACCAAGTATAAGTCGGGGGTGAGAAATGCAGCAGCTGCTGGTGAGTTTCACTAATAGCAATACAGTCAAACCTCGCATAATGAGCGTTTCACTTAGCAAAAAACTTGCATAACGAGCAAGTTTTTTGCTAAGCGGTCCGACTCGCATAACGAATTTTTCACTATGCGAATCGGACTTTTTCCTATGGGAAAATGTGCATAATGAGCATTTTTATGGGGAAAACTCGCATAATGAAAATTTTTCGCTATGCGAGTTTTCCCCATTGAAACGCTCGTTATGCGAGTTTTTCCATAGGGAAAAGTCTGACTTGCATAGCAAAAAAATTGTTATGCAAGTCTGACTTGCATCGCGAATTTTTTGCATAGCAAGCAGCCTTGCAGAACACATTAAATTCGTTATGCGAGGTATGGCTGTACATGAAAATGCAGTGAAATTAATTAATTTAGACATTTGTGTGGGTATGTTTTTGAGCTTTTATGGTAGTGTTAGTGCATTTTAAAAAACTGTATGTTTGAATTTGCACCACCGGGGTTTTGGGATCCTTAGGGTCATTGACCCGAGTATAAATCGAGTTCCCTTTCTGGACCTCATTTTGGGGGCTAAAAAACTAGACTTCTACTCGACTATATATGGTATGTAAAACTGCTTTCATATTCTTTGATGAAAAATGAAGGAAACCCATCTAAATTAAAACAAGGTCAAACTGTTTCATTCAACGAGCCTTCCTATACACATGCACACACACATACAAGTAGGACAAGGAAGAGGCAGTTTGGATAAAACTCATACCCCTTGTTCCTATATAACAATAGAACCTGACAAAACAGAGCAAGGGTGCCCAAACTTTTTATGCCGGAGGTCTAACCACACCCCCAGAACAGCTCAGTAGACCTGACCATGTCCCCAGAAGTGGGCATGTTTGCACATGCATGTCAGGAACCACTCCTGGCAGTGGTTCTGGACATCTCTGCACATGCCCAAATGCATTCCTGCTACTCCCGGAAGTGGTTTTGCCACTCCCAGAAGTGGAAATAGACTTCTCTGTGCATGTGCAAATGCATCCCCATCACTCCCAGAAGAGGATCTGGATGCACATGCGCATTGGCAGGCACATCCCCTATCCACTTCTGGGAGCAGCAAGGATGTCAGGGGCCGAATGAATTGGCATCGGGGGGCTGCCCAAGGGCCGTAATTTGGGCACCCCTGAAATAGAGGCTAGCTTATGGCACATATCCACACTTTGTCTTCTAGTATTAGTAATGGGAAAAGATACTGCTACGAGCTATGTCACTTTTGATTAAAACTGCATAAGTCCAAGTTTACCCTTGTTCTTGAACAGGAATAAAACACAGATGTGGCCCTGCCATTAGGCAGAGTTAGAGAGCCAGTTCAGGTGGCAAAACACTCAGGGCATGAATCAGAAGAACTCCCATGGTTGCTGTGAAGAGCCTTGCTGGCCCATATCTAACTGTGTCGTGGGTCTCTCTGGCTGTGGAAACATCCACAGTTGGGAAGGCACTTTGGAGCCCAGTAGTTCCCCAGTGCTTTCCTCTGAAAGCACAGCAATATGGGGAGGCAGGCAAAGAGCGTGTGCAGTGCAGGCTGTCTAGTAGTCACCCTTCTCACAATGACTCACCTAGTGGACAGACCCCCAAGATTAAGTTGTTGAGATCAAGTCAGAGGGAGAGAAAGGAGGCAAGGGTTAGTGGTGGACAGTAATAGAGATGGGGAGAAGGAGGGACAGCAGGAATGGGAGAATTGAAGAGGCAACAGGGCCAAAGCTTCTCTGTCTACTTATGCACCCTACTAGTAAATTGAGTTTATAAGTAGAAAATGAGAAGTTCATCTTAATTATAAATGTATTATCCTATCTTTCTTTCTTAATTATGTTAGCATTTGAAATAAGAATGTTTGCCTTGCACTAGTTCATTAAATTTGATTAGAAATCGAATAATAACAATAATTACAAGGATTAAAAATAATTATTTTCAGACCAACTTAATTATAGAAGTGCATTTACGGAAAATGATGGATAAGCCTTTCAGTGTGTACGAGGTTCTTTGCTGAAATTATATATTTAAAATGAAGCTCCATATTCAACAAACTGGATTATTCCCTGGCTCAGTTCACAAGATACATTTTGTACATCTGTGTGCATTTCTCTGTGTGTGGCACAGAGGCTCTCATGCAAGCAGCCACAGTCGTCCGTGGCATGCATTCATCAGAGGACAGTAGCGTCTGTCCACTGAGCTGCGATCTACCACTGAACTGTAGGCAATATGGCTTTCAAGATATTAGACCAGAGGTTCCTAATGTATGGCCTGCAGGCTGGATCCAGCCCCCAGTGCCAATTCATGTGGCCCGGCCCACCCTTACCACTCCTGGAAGGAGAAGTAAAATGTACCTGTGCATGTTCAAAACGCTGCCATAAATGACCCATGCAGCATTCTGCACATGTACAGGTGTGTTTTACTTCTACTTCTGGGTAGGAGGAACCATGTGACTGGCCCAGAGCCTGAAAAGGTTGGGAACTCCTGTATTAGACTGTAATTCCTCACCATTAGCTATGCTGCTTACCATTGGTGTTATTTGCAGTCCAACAACATCTGGAAGTTGGACAGTTTTCATGGTCAAACATGCACTGTGTAATTTTGCTCTCAATTAACAGTACATGTAGAAGCTCTGATCTAAGAAAGGAAACTCTGTTTCTCCTGGAGAAATGAAGCCAGCCGAGCTTCTCCAAGCATGGCAGTATCTTGACTGGCTAACATTAAGGAAAGGAAAATGAAAGCTGATAAAGGTATAGGCACTTCTATGGAGTCAAATGCTTGCAAACCAAGAAATGTACTGTGTACAAATGCCATTAATTTTGCTTGTTGCTGATGGACTGCTTTCTTGCTAGGATCCTTTGATAGGTGCAACTGTTTCTAGTGTTGAGCACCAAGAAATGTGTCAATACTGCTTTGCTCTTATCAAAAAAGAAAGAAAGAAATTATCTGCTGAATTAATTGTCCCTAGCAAGCCTCTGTTAAATCTATTTCTATTTATCCCTTATATTGTTACTTGGCTGCTTCAGAGCCAATTATAATTGCTAAAATATCTTACAGGTATCAATTAAACACAGTAGCAAAAGAGAAGCTTTGAAAGTCATGTTAAGGCATACAGGGGATTTCCGCAGGCTGGCTTAGTCGGTTGCAACAAAATGCTAAAGAAGCTTATGGCACAATTGGAATTAACAGATTTAATATAATATCACTTTCATGGAAGTGGCTTGGGTGTTCACAAACAAAATCATACTCATGCTATAATAAATCTTTTGGTCTTAAAGGGGATCATGATTCTATTATAGCAATATAAGAAGGAGAAACCAATATGGTTTTTATGAGTTGGGACATTTCCCCCCAGCTTGCTGCTCTAGAACCAACCACAAGAGATTCCTGTTTGCTTGCACTTCCCCTCTTTGCACCTAATATGTCATGAAAACATCTTGCTGATCAGGCAATACGGTGTAACACATGCATGACTTTCAAGGGTGAGGAGTTCTGCATACAGGATAGAACAACAACAACAACAACAACAACAACAACAACAACAACAACAACAACAACAACAACAACAACAACAACAACAACAACAATGCTGTCTTGAAAAAATGCTCTGGTTGGTATTTGCCTGTTTTGAAATCAATTCCTGCTGCTCAGTTTGGTTCTGGTCTCATTTGAATCCCTGAGGTACTGGATGCATAGTGATTGCCATACTGGTAATTTAACAGCCAAAAAGAAAAGAAAGTTAGTCTGGAACTGACAGAGATCATGACTTCCCACTATGAGAAGGCATCACAGTTATTTTTGGGAGTATACATGGTTCCCTTCCACCACCACTGTATGTAAGGTAGATAAAATTCATTCGTATTTGGGAACAAACCAGTTTCTTTTTTTTTCATCTGAATGTAGGAAAACGGTTTGTCCAACCACCATTAAGTTATAACAGAAATGGATCAAACTGGCTTCACATCCTGTTTTTAAAACCTATGGTCTAAAGAAGCCAATGTCCGTTTTTCATGCATCATAAAAAACTGTACAGTACTTTCCTCAAAGCAACAAATAGAAGCTCGACTTTCTTTCTCATGTGTAGTAGAAGAAAGATGAACAAAGCACACCCCTTTAGATGCTGTTCAGCTTCTGTTTATTATAGCATTCCACTATTGGCTATGCTGGTTAATGAGGAACAACATCTGACACCCCAAACATCACAAGGAATCAACTATGAATCCCATAGTTTTTCAGCCATACCTAGGCCTAGCTCTGTCTAGTAGCTAGACTCTAGCTTCTTGTTAAACAAGAAAGCTCCCAGCTAGCACTGAGGCAGGAACAGGAATCTTAAGCTAAGTTTTGAACCCTTCCAGTTTAGAGCTTTCTTCCAGGAAAGTGTCTCCCAATTAGGTATCTGTAAAATGTCTAACTATCAGGTAGAGCTTCCAGA